>CP110840.1:24578947-25178947 GCA_028411795.1 Euphorbia peplus
AGATTACGTGTGAGAACACGCGGACTCGAGGGGACGTAGGTGTACGTCTTACGAGGATGACAAATAGATTATGTGTGAGAACACGCGGACTCGGGGCGACGTAGGAGTACGTCTCACGAGAATGACAAATAGATTGCGTGTGAGATAACGCGGACTCGGGGCGACGTAGGAGTATGTCTCACGAGAATGACAAATAGATTGCGTGTGAGAAAACGCGGACTCGGGGCGACGTAGGTGTACGTCTCACCAGGATGACAAATAGATTGCGTGTGAGATAACTCGGACTCGGGGCGACGTAGGTGTACGTCTCACAAGGATGACAAATAGATTGCGTGTGAGAACACACGGACTCGAGGAGACGTAGGTGTACGTCTCACGAGGATGACAAATAGATTACGTGTGAGAACACGCGGAATCGAGGCGACGTAGGTGTACGTCTCACGAGGATGACAAATAGATTACGTGTGAGAACACGGGGACTCGAGGCTACGTAGGTGTACGTCTCGCGAGAATGACAAATAGATTGCGTGTGAGAACACGTGGACTCGAGGCAACGTAGGTGTACGTCTCACGAGGATGACAAATAGATTACGTGTGAGAACACGGGGACTCGAGGCGACGTAGGTGTATGTCTCGCGAGAATGACAAATAGATTGCGTGTGAGAACATGCGGACTCGAGGCGACGTAGGTGGACGTCTCCCGAGGATGACAAATAGATTACGTGTGAGAACACGTGGACTCGAGGCAACGTAAGTGTACGTCTCACGAGAATGACAAATGGATTACATGTAAGAACACGCGGACTCGAGGCGACGTAGGTGTACGTCTTACGAGAATTACAAATAGATGGCGTGTGAGAACACGCGGACTCGAGGCGACGTAGGTGTACGTCTCACGAGAATGACAAATGGATCGCGTGTGATAATACGCGGACTCGGGGCGACGTAGGTGTATGTCTTATGATGACAACAGACAAATCGCGTAGGACATTACGCGGATTTGAGGCGACGTAGGAGTACGTCTCATGAAAATGACAGATAAATCGCGTGTGATAATACGCGGACTCGGGGTGACGTAAGTGCACGTCTCATGAGGATGACAAATAGATTGCGTGTGAGAACACGCGAACTCGGGGCGACGTAGGTGTACGTCTCAGGAAAATGACAAAAGATTGTGTGTGAGAACACGCGACTCGAGGCGACGTAGGTGTACGTCTCACGAGAATGACGAATAGATGGCGTGTGAGAACACGCGGACTCGAGGCGACGTAGGTGTACGTCTCACGAGGATGACAAATAGATGGCGTGTGATAACACGCGGACTCGAGGCGACGTAGGTGTACGTCTCACAAGGATGAAAAAATAGATTACGTATGACTTATACTAGAATGATGTATGTAAGAAAAGGAAAACATCACGAACAAACTCGTTAGTTAAAAGCACGTAGCACACGAGTACATTTCTCTCCCTTTCAGCCCTATTTCTCTACGACTGGTCAGAAAAGTCAGACTCTTCCCTAGGCATTGGGCTCATTTGTTATCAACTGGGATAACAAATCGTTCTCTCGAGTAATTAAAAGTAACATTTTGGTATCCTAGAGGAAAGTGTCTAGGCGAATGTCATGGGTAATAGTCTTTAACGGGTATGGTGCAATTTGTGACCCTAGCAAGATATACCTAACATCTCCTCATTCAAGAGTTCAAACGATGTGTCAACGGTACAAGGCATATGGCTGGCTACACAAATACGTATCCCAAGGGTTCAGAACCGTTTAGCAATACGCACTGTAATAGCCGGGGTGGAAACTAAGGGTTATATGAACAGTGTGTGTAAAGGTGTAGTGAATGCAACAAAACAAAACAAGTATAATTTTTGCAAGTTTGAGTATTAAATCTTTCAGTAGTATTCATTTTTTTTAATTCCCCAGCAGAGTCGCCAATGTGAGCGCACGTCCCCGTAATCGACTTTCTTAACTTTTAAATATCAATTAGGCCGATTTTTATCATGTTTTGCCAATTTTATCAGTATTGTGCCCGCGAAGGGCGTGGAAAATCTCAGCTGCCCGCGAAGTCTGAAAAACGCATACGTCACCCGAAATGGCCCGAAAATGATGTTTTCGGGCCTGTTTTCAAGCAAACTCGGCCGAGTTTGGCTAAGCTCGGCCGAGGTTGTCTAAACCTGGCCGAGTTTAGCCCTCTAGAAAAGGGGAGATGGCCGTTTCGAACCCGAAAAATGTATACGTGACCCAAAATAGCCGAAAAACGTCGTTTTTGGACCTGTTTGCATGTAAACTTGGCTGAATTTGTTCTTGAAGGACTAAACTTGACCAATTATGGGTTAAACTTGATTGAGATTGTCTAAACTCGACCGAGGTTGTCTAAACCTGACCGAGTTCAGCCTAGTGATGATGGGAAAATTGCTCATTTCGGCTCTGTTTGTCACTTATGGGGCCCCGCGGGACTTTCTAGCACACAGTAGGTTAAGCAATAACTTCTCTAAATGTATAATCATGAGGTAAACACACTATCATCATCGAGATCGGAAAAATCCGTGCTCACACATCCATTTGAAAAAGCTTGAAACCTTTGTATGATGCAAAAGCACACAGAAATCTAATGGCTTCAAATTTTGCAACAGGAGCAAAAGTTTCACCATAATCTATGCCTTCTTGCTGACTGTAACCTTGAGCAACAAGTCTTGCCTTGTTTCTCACAACATTTCCAAACTCATCAAGCTTGTTCTTCAGAACCCATCTTGTACCAACAACTTTCTTGTTGTTAGGTCTGGGAACCAGAATCCAAACTTCTGACCTTTTGAACTGGTCAAGTTCTTCTTGCATTACCATTAACCAGCACTCATCATCTTCAGCTTCTTAGAAGTCCTTGGGTTCCATGAGTGACACAAAAGCCACATTACCCATGTATCTTCTGAGCTGACCTCTGGTCATGACAGGATTGTGAACAGAGTCAATAATATTCTCCAAGGGGGGGTTCCTAGGAGCTCTAACTTCTCTTGGTACATCCAATGTATCTTCCTAGGAGCATCTTCTGGAAGGAAGTTGACTTCTTGAGTTGGATTCTCTTCTCGAACTGGATTAGCAGCAACAGGAGGAATAACTTTAGCAGCTCTAGGAGAAGCATCTTCAGCATCAGCAGGAGATGTTACTTCAGGAGCTTGAACTACCTCTTCATCAGGAGCTCTACTATCTGCAGGGTTAGCCTCATCAAACTGAACATGAACAGATTCATCTAAAGTTTGAGTCCTTTTATTAAAAACCCTATATGCTTTACTATGTGTTGAGTAACCAAGAAAAACGGCCTCATCTGCCTTTGAATCAAACTTTGAAAGATATTCTTTTGAATTCAAAACATAACATTTACAACCAAAGGTTCTGAAATAACCTATCTTAGGCTTTCTACCTTTCTAGAGTTCATAGGGAGTTTTGTTCAAGATGCTTCTGATGAGCACTCTATTCCAAACATAACAAGTTGTGTTAACAGCTTCTCCCCAAAAGTACTTTGGAAGCCTTCTGTCATTGATCATGGTTCTGGCAATTTCAACCAGAGTTTTGTTCTTCCTTTCAACTACCCCATTTTGTTGAGGAGTTATAGGAGCAGAAAAGTTATGATCAATTGCTTTGGTTTCACAGAATTCTTCAAACTGAAAGTTCTTGAATTCTCCACCATTATCACTTCTAATATGGACTAGAGACGCTATAGCGGCTTTAGCCTTGTTTGACTAGAGACGCCACCCAACCGACCGAGAAAATGTACGAACCGGTGTTTATATCGATTGTTTTGTAAACCAGAGATTCTATTTACGTTCGTGGATACAACTTATTAATTCCAACATTCCAGGGCCCAGAGGATCTTTAATGCAGCCTAACAGTTTATTATCCTGACTTTTATGATTATCACACAGGAATATTTAAATATGCAAACATTTGTACGGTAAACCGCCGGGTGACACGGTACAAAACCCTCAGAAGCTTACCCTCGTCGCGTGCTAGTGATTGCTTGCAGACCGATACTCGTTGAAGAACGGAGACCTTTTCAGGGAGGAACCTTGGGGGCCGGAGTTGCGTAGGGCGTCCTCCGAATAGTTGCTAGGAATAGGACTTAGTCAGCTCTAGCGGGGCTGCGAGTGATGCCTGGAATTGGAACTTTGGATAAGGAGGGAATATTTTTGGTGGTCGTGAGGACCTTTTCTAGGAATATTTTAGGAAAATACTCTCGAACTCGGACTCTAGCGATTCTTTTCTTAATCAGAGGCAACCTTAGGCAACAACAGAGGCAACTTTATCAGAGGCAACTTTTATCAGGTCAAGAATCACTTTAGAACGAGTTAGAGAGGGAGGAGAATGAGTGTTTGTTGGTGAATTGAATGAGACATCCGGGAGGGTATTTATAGGATAACTTGTGACCGTACGGTCACAAGCTTGTGACCGTATGGTCCAACTTTTGTAACCGTACAGTCACTTGTTCGCCCGTCTCAGATCCAAATTTGGATCTGAGACGGGCTTTGCCCAAGACCCGGCCGGACCTTACAAGGGCCGGCCAAAGTTGTTTGTATTTTTAGTACACGTGTCACGTTCTCATTTGACCGCCCAGCCACGTGGCAGATAAGGATTAGATTGTTGTCTGCCACGTGGCATTGACCGTACGGTCAGGAGGATTGTGACCGTACGGTCACAACAAACAGTGTTGTGACCGTACGGTCCCGGGTGAATAGTGTTTTTTACCGTACATCATTTTGTGAACCAGGATTTTCTCATAAGCATGAAGGTGCCACACTTATGGTCCCAGGATGCGGGTGGAAGAGGTTATGTCCCTGGAAAGGTGATCCGTTCTCCAACGAGTATCAGTACTTGAGTAGCTGGCGTGACGAGGAGCTCATAGATTGCATTCATCATCGGGTTCCAAAACCAGTGCTTACACTACCTTTTCATTCCCTTTTCATTCCTTTCATTCTCAAGTTTCTTTACAAGAACTGAGAAGCATCCAAGTAACTCATCTTTGCTAGCAAGCAAGATGACCCAACTGAATCTTGAATAGTCATCTACTATGCAAAGGCATACTTCTTTCCACCCATGCTCATTGGTTGAACAGGGCCAAAAGATCCATATGAAGAAATTCCAAAGGTCTTTTAGTTGAAATGGTTTTCTAAGTTTCAAAAGAGCTTCTGGATTGTTTTCAAGATTGACAAGCAGTACACAAATGGTTCTTTTTAAAACTAACCAGAATGACAAATGGATTACAATGATAAACGGAGACCCTCAACCAACTGATATCTAGCTACTTTGGCCAGAATATCCATGCTCACATGAGCAAGTCTTCTATGCCCGAGCCAGGAGGTATCCTCTTTGGACATCAAGCATATATTTTTACAGAGATTCTTAAGGTTCAACATGAAAACATTTTCTACTCTAGGAGCAGTTAGAATTACTTCCCTTGACTTACTGTCCAAGATTTTACATCCAGAGGAGCTGAATACAACATCTCTACCTTTGTCACACAGTTGTACAACACTCAGGAGGTTGAACTTCATGCCTCTGACTAGGGAGACATCTTCAATGGGAGGATTAGTTCCAATTGATCCAGAACCAAGGATCCTTCCCTTCTGAGCATCTACAAAGCTGAAATTTCCACCTCTTTTAGGTACATATGTGATGAATGCCTTTTCATCACCTGTCATATGCCTTGAGCACCCACTGTCAATGTACCACAGCTTTGACACTGATGGAGCACTCAGAGCCACCTGCAACACAATCAATTAGTGACAGGTACCCAATCCTTATTGGGTCCTTCAGAGTTAGATTTATTTCAATAGGTTAGGTTTTAGTGATATCTCAGATTGCAAGATGTTTTTAATGTGATACTTGCAATCCTTCAACTAGTGACCATCACTCTTGCAAAGCTCGCAAAAGGGAGGGTTCTTGGATCTTTCCCTTTGTTTCTTGGGAGCTTTCTTCTTCTTCTGGGAAGGTGTACTTTCTTCAGAGGCAATAACAGCACTCTCAGAGGTACCCACATCAGGAGGAGAAGAGATCTCCTTCAGAAGAGAGGGAGTGACAAGTTTCTTCTTCTTCTGGGGTTTATCACTTCCCAGAGGCAGCTTTTCCTTGCCTATGGCTTTGGGGCCATCAGCAGGAGTGCTGAACTGTTTACACAACTTTTCTTCTAACACTTTCATGTCAGAGTAGACTTGAGTAAACCTAAGAAACTTGTCAGCCTCACTTTTGTCCAATTTCCTCTTAAGGTATTTGAACATACTATATAGTTCTTCAAGAGAATCAAGGATATCTTGTTCGTGAGAAATGTTTACCTCAGAGTCATATGTTACTTCAGGAGGTGCGGAAGTCTCTCTTGTGATATCTTCAGAGGTTGGCTCATCAATAGCCATGAAACAAATCTGAGCTTGCTCTTCCTTTCAAGATCACTGCTGGTCTCAGAGTCTGACCAGGCAGCCGACATTGCTTTCTTGAACTTTCTTTTATCCTTTTTCAGCTCTGGGCAATTAGGCTTAATATGCCCTGGTTGCTGACATCCATAGCACACAATGGGTTGCTAGGATCTCTCTTGGATTTTTCACCAGAATCGGGAGTTTTCTTATCAAAGCTCCTGAAAGGCTTCTTGTAGTTTCCACCTCTGCCTTTCCTAAAGGCCTTCTTAAACTTCCTGGTCAGCATAGCCAGTTCCTCATCTTCAGAGGAATCTTCAGAAAATTTTGCTCTCAGGACAACTCCTCTTTTTCCTTCTGACCTTTCTCTTAGGTCATGATTCTTCATTCACATCTCATGAGTTATCAATGAACCAATGAGTTCATCATATGTATAATAGCCCAAGTCTTGAACTTCTTCAATGGCAGTCTTTTTGGCTTGTGAAGACCTTGCTAAGCTTCTGAGAATCTTCTTAACTCTTTCTGATTCTTCAATATCCTTTTCCAAACTCTTCAAGTCATTGACAATCTTTGTAAATCTAGAATTCGTGTCTGAAATAGATTCTTTGTCAAGCATTTCAAATAACTCATAATTTCTCATGAGTTGGTTGACTTTAGACTGCTTCACTTTCCCAGTTCCTTCATAAGTAACTTCCAGCTTGTTCCATATGTCTCTAGCTGTTTCACAAGAAGAAACTTTGTTATATTCAGTAGCAGAAAGTGCACAATGCAGCATATTTATTACTGAATCATTTGTTTGGAGTTTTTTAAGAATATCATCAGTATATTCCCTTTGAGGAATTATAGCATCCCCTACACCAGCTTCAACCCTTGTTGGAATGAAGTCACCATTAGTGATAACAATCCATGTACTCATATTCTGGGCTTGGATCAGTAAGAATAGTTATCACCATTAAATAGTGGAGGTCTAGTTGTGGAAGAGCCCTCTAGAACAATGAAATGAGAGGAATTCTCAGGTAGGTGTCTACTAGCCATCCCTATTGATTTTGATAGGATCTTACACTTAGATTGTTAGATCTAGTAAATAAAACGAAGTGACCTTCGCTCTGATACCACTTGTTGGCCCTAACAAGATCAGAATCACCTAGAGGGGGGTGAATATGTGTCTAAGTTGAAAAATGATAATTTTAAGTTTTTAGGGAAACTTAATTTCTCAGAGTCAAATTTCCTTAGAGTCAGAGACAAGCTTAGTGAAGTAGCCTCTGAGGGAGATTCTGCCTTTAAGAAGATTCTGCCTTAAAGCAACAGAAGTTGTGTTTAGACAGAACTTTTGGACAGTCTTCTGAACAAAGACAGTGAGATAAAGAGTAAATCTGTTTCAGCTCTAAATATTCAGCAAATACACAGAAGCAAATAACCAGTATAAGGAAGGGAGAAAGAGATTCAGGAGGTCCTGATGAACAGTTCGATTTATCCAGGTTCGCCAAAGAAGTCCTGTGACTACGTCCTGTCCTCTGTGATCGCAGTCAGCAGAGATTTCAAATCCACTATTCAAAACTTTTATGGCAAGTTCAGAAGCTCCTTTACATCAACAGAACTTAAGCTAATTTCTCACTTAGTTCTGACTAGCCTAGAATGAGTTAAAGGATTTCCACCAGAACAACAACAATCCTGTTTTCTGGAATTCTCACCCAACTCAAACCTTAACTAGATTTCTCTCAAGATCTAACTGAATATCACAAACGATATCAATTTACAAGATTCCTATTATGGACTTGTTTTTCTTCACTCTCTCACTATTACAAAGTCTAAAACTAAGAAAGATTGAGAATGGAAAATGGTTGCTCTGTTTTGCTTGTTAAAACAGTGCGTTGAGATTTTAGCTCGATAATCGCGTGTATGGATGCAATGGAGCTTGGCTACTATTTATAGTGCATTGTAGATGACCGTTGTTTGAATTTCAATCTTCAATTGATGACATCAGTTTGTTGTAGCCGTTAATCTGTCATTTCTTCAAACGGTCTTCAAACACTTTGATTCCGTTAACCTTGTTCTTTAACTTAATCCGGTAAGTGATTTGAAATCAAAGAAAAGGTTGACTGGAAATTTGCTTCATTTGGATCAACGAAGGGTGGACAAGGAAATGCTATTTTTATTTGTAGCAGACATGCGCGCTCCATCAAAACAGCTTTTTGAACCTTTGGCGCCTTGCATTAAATGCACATGTCAGAGCATTAAATGCCAAGTGAAACCCGTGACTAGCGCTTCTGAGTTCCTTATTCCTTTTGTCTAAGCTTCTGATCAAATAGAAAGACTTCTGGTTACTTCTAAACTTCTGAGGCGAGCTTTAACAGTCTTCAGAGCGGAGCGTCCAGCTTTTGAGCTTTATCTTTTGTCTTCAACTATCCTTCTCTTCTGAGTCTTCTAGTCAATCCAGAGATTTTTCTTTCAGCACCTGCTGAGAAAACTTATACAATACTTAACAAAAATTGTTAGTCAACATTGACAAGTCTATAAGCATAAAATAAACTTCATCTTCTGAAACGTTTGGACATAATCAAAACACTTAGGGTTCATCACTTATCATGGGGTCTGCATTGTCATGAAAAGTATGTCATCATGGCGTCTAGCTTGATGTATTTCACACGGTGAAGCTCGACGGCCCGAAAGGTCAATTCCTTAAGTCAAACAAATGTCGTCTTAAGACAATGTCGAACTTCATAAGACCTCAAAGGACATAACATTATGATACCCGTCCATATACATGAAATACGTCGTTATGGCGTCCATTCCACATTTAAAGGAACACTTCAATTATTTCATGTAAAATGGGGTCATATCATCATAACGATATGACCTGTTAGATCAAACGCACACTGTCTTCTGCTCCTCCCATAGAGAGTTTTGAGTTTGTCAAGTGAAACGGGACGTTGAATCATTACGCTTCAAAAAAGGTGCTTGAACTCCCATTTCATGTCATAAATGTTGTCCGAACCAAGGTAGGGGCACGTTGTGAGTCCACATGGTTCACTATTATGTTGAGTCTTCCAAACCAGTGTAAAATAGAGTCGTCGCACGAACATTCTCCAATCGAGAAATAAGCGACATGTCAATAATGTCCTTTAGCATAGAGTCAAACGTCACTCATATATACAATATATATCCCTTCATCTCTATGTAAAAATCAGGTATTGTCTGTCTTCACGTATAAATACACAACAGTCCATCACCAAGTCGCTCGAATCCACACGTGTATATTTGTCGTCACTTATACCCTCGAGTCAAGAGTCGTGAACATTGTTTGTGTATGTAGACATCAGTCTAGAGTTCAAATTGTAATATGCATCCATTTCATATATATGTCAAGCATTACCCGTGCGAATTAGCATACATCATCAAACCACACATGGGCTACACACGATAGGCTTAAATGAGAACTGTGACACCACCGTCATCTTACCTAAACGTGTCACACACACACGATGTCCAAAGCATAAAGGCACATATCCCCTCACCTGACTAGGTTTGTCTCATTCATATGTGTCTACCCTTAGAGTGTCATACGTTAGGTCAGTTGTTTCACACCATCCTACAGAATAGGGGCCACATGCATACACATTGTCGTTGTCACGTGCCTTAGGTGTATATCGGTGCCATGTCAAGAAGAAACGGGAGAATGTCAACGAGGTACTATAGTCCCACAAGGTCTAGATGTCATAGGCACACTCAGGGACGGATCCAGGATTCCCTTGTAGGGGGTGCTCCATATAAACATTACGTTGTACTATAAGTGATCGCTTGAAAAATTCAAATATAAATTCATTAGGATTACTAAAGTTAACATAAAATTCAAAGAGAAAATGAGAATTTCTTAAAACTAAAATAAAAAATTCAATGACAAATATAACAAGCTACCAATTCAGTTGTTCGGTAACACTTCTATTTGGCTTGAGAATAATCTATAGGTGCTAAAAGAAATTTTTTAGTCTTCAGTTTTTGAAAATGTTACATAATGATTTAATTCTGAATACCCATAAATGTTTGTTTCTCAACGTAACATATCAATCAATCAGAAAGAAAATCGTACTCCATTTTTGTCTCAGTTAGCGCTTGGCTTAGCGATCAAATTTTTTGGAATTTTGGGTTATTATAATTAGATATAAGGAAGAAGAGAAAATGATGATTAAAGTTGGAGTTTGCCAAAATAAAAAAATGGGTTAAAGTTGGCGTTTTATTTTTTCAATACTAATAAATACTTTATTTTCATTTTTTCATTGTAAAAGCTTTATTTGGCCACTGATCTAATCTAAAATTTGTGCATTTGGCCACTGATGTTTTATTTAGTCACATTTGGCCACTGATATTTTGTAATTTGGTAAACTTTCACCCTTATTATGTTTATTAACATTCCTACGAAGAAGAAAACTCAGAATTGATTGATGGCCACCTGATTCTCTTCATTTCTCTTTCGATCTTTCTCTGCTATGCAATCCTTTCTTCCCGACTTTCTCCAATCAGCTGTTCCCCGCTCTCTATTTTCTGATCTCCCCTCCAATCTCCGTTCTCTGCTTCCATTTGATTTTCTGAACTAATTTCTTTTTTTTCTGTGGGATAATGTGTGATGTGCACAGACTGTACGGTTATTTTGATAGTTTTTAGGGTTGTTTCATTGCATTCATTTGCATCTTTTATCTCTTTTTCGTATTGTTTGCTTATAAATGCTTTGGAGCAGCTCTGATCGCTTGTTGAGAGAAGTTTGTGCTGAAAATAATTAATTTGAAGTCTAAGCTGGGAAAGGAGCAGTCTGTGCTTGGAGAGTAGCATGTGCCAGGGAGAAGAGCTGGATTTGAAGACCCGTGTCATGCTGGTGACGTCACTAGGACGCTCGCCTGTTTTGCTTTCTGTTTTGCGTCAGAACATTTGTCCTTTTGTTGGGTATTTTGGGGATTGCCATTTATTAGGGCATCCCCTTTGTTTGTCTATTTAAGGGAATGTTCCCATTTGCTTGAAAAGCACTCTTTTCATTCTTATCATTTACACCAACTTTTCCTTTGTTAGCTTTTGTATTTTTCTCTCTTTTTATTTACGGTTTTCTGGGTTTCTTCCTCTTCTTCTCTGGTTATTCATTTTGCCATTGAAGGAGGGAAGATGTCTTCCCTTTAAATCTTTAATACAAGAGCTATTTTGGATGTTATTTGGTATTTATTATATAGATCTTACGTTATGAGTAGTGAGTAGTTTTATTTGCATGGAGTGGACTGGGAAAGCAATGCTGGAGCTCTAAATATCTTCGTTATTCTTGTTTTTACGTGTTAACTTGTAGATCTATGTTTAAGAGATCATTATATGTTAAAGGCCTTAATATATATGCATGGTTTGCCTATGTTTCGAGAGGAAATAGGTAAGATCTGGATCTAGACTCCAAGATTAGGCAAATAGTTGGCTAGAAATGGCTGCTAAACTTGCTTAATGTGTACGGAACTAGAGAGAAATCCAAGTTACCCTGTTCTGATGCTTAGATCTGTGCTAGTTAGATAAGAGTCCGCAGAAATGCTATTTTATCTATCTTTTATTCACTCTTGTCATGGAAACGTGAGAGAGTGATACTTTTGGAACCACTTAACACGTATTAACAAGTATAACCTAGAATCAAGAGATCTGTGCTTGATGACCCCCTCTGCTCATTCCATGTACCCGTTTATCATTGTTTTACAACACCCTTTCTTAGCCTTGTGCTCGAGAACAACCCTGTTCTCACCCAAATCTGCCTTTTACAACTTGTTTACTTGCTTTCTCTTTACTTATTGTCTTTTCCTGCTTTAAAACCCCCTCTGTTACTAGACTCTCTTTAATCTCAAACCCTGAAACGAATGACCCAAAGATCTCTGTGGATCGATACTCTTTCTTACTGTTTTACACCGTGATTGATGACTTGTGCGTATTCTGATTCTATTATACCCCTGTGCTAAAACACGCATCAATTTCTGGCGCCGTTGTCGGGGATCTTATTGGTGTTTTTCGTTTTATTACTTGAGATTTTTGAAAACTTGACTTGTGCGTTATGTTTGGTAGATACTGCTCTTGTTGTTTTGTTTGTTTATGCACAGATCTGTTCCACCTGAGTTTCTTATCGATCTTGAGATTGAAAAGACTTGTAGGAAACGTAGTGGAGCTGCTCGTCGTGCTAGACGTTTACAAAAACATTTAAACCAGGCAGCCAATGAGAATACGCTTAGTCATTTCGTTGAGAATCACTCGAACTTGGATATTGAGATTGAAATTGACCATAACATTTTAGATTGTAATATACCTGAACCTGAAATTGTTCACATGGATCCAGCTAGACCATGGATGGACACTGAAGCTCCTGATGCTAATCGACACAACTCTGCTATAGTTGTGCCTGATGAAGGTGCTCATATTTTTGAAATTAAGGCCTCCATGATTCACATGCTCCAAGCAGCTGTGCAATACAGTGGACTGCCTCATGAAGATCCACACAGCCATATACATGATTTCATTGACATGTGCAATAATTTTAAAACAAACAGGCATGTGTCGGATGATTGTATGTGTCTTAAGCTATTTCCTTTTACTTTGAAGGATCGTGCTAAGAAATGGTTGAAAAACTGTCAACCTCGATCTATTGACTCTTGGGACTCCCGTGAGAGACACTTTTTGACTAAGTTTTTTCCTCCTAAACAGTTGATTAAACTTAGGAATGAGGTTTCATAATTCCAGCAAAGGGCTGATGAATCCCTCTCTGAATCTTGGGAAAGATTTAAAGATTTGTTGAGACGTGCTCCTAACCATCAAATTCCTTTATCTATGCAGGTGCAGACGTTTTATAATGGTTTCACTAATGCTAACAAAAGTGTTTTTGAATCAGTTGCTAATGGTGAACCAGATTCTATGTACGCTACAGAGATGTATGCTCTCATTGAGAAAATGGTTTCTCAGAGTTACAAATGGCACTTTGACAAGAAGGATGAACATGTTGATCTAAGTCCTGTTTCTATCCCTGCTGTTTCATAATTGGCTATGCAAATGGCTGAGCTTACTAAGCAGATTGCTCGCATGGGTACTCAAACTGTTGCGGCTGTGTCTCCTGCACAACCCTGTGTTTGCACATACTGTGGTGAAAACCATAGGTCTGTGGATTGTGTTGCTAATGAACCTAATCCTGAACATGTTGATTATATCAACAGTAATCCTCGTCCTTATCAGCACAACCCTTCCAACTACAACTCTGGTTGGAACAAGCCGCATTACCAGTGGATGCCTAATCCTCACCAAAACAGTGCATCTGCACAACCCTCTACATTCCAGAACCCACAACAATTTAACCAAAATCGCCATAACCCAAATTCCTACCCTGTGCCTGTTGAAAAAGAACCATTTATGAAAGAGATGATGGCCCAATTCATGCAACAAACCCAATCTTCCATTAAGGGTTTGGAAACTCAAATGAACCAGTTGTCTAATATGGTTAACCCTCGTACCAAAAATGCCTTGCCCACTAAACCTGAGGATAATCCTAAGGAGCAGACCTTGCTTGCTATTGAATTGCGAAGTGGTACCATGTTGCCCTCTGTGCCTATGCCATCATCTGCACAACCCCCTGTTGATAGTCTAATGCCTACCCCTGAATATGAACCTACTATTGTTGTTCAACCTTGCCCTCCCACCAAACACCGTTGTTCCTGTGGTTGTACCAAGGCCACATGTGCCTGTTTATAAGCAGCTTGCGCCCTATCCAGGTCGTTTGCTAGGAAGCAAGTTGGAATCTAGCTATTCCAAGTTCATTGAAAAATTGAAGAAGCTTGAGATCAATATCCCATTTGTTGAGATGTTGGTTGAGATGCCAAAGTATGCCAAATTCATTAAAGAAATGTTGCAAAACAAGCGCAAGATGGAGAGTGTTGCATCTGTGCAACTCAACAATGCTTGTTCCTCCATTCTTTTGAATCTGCCACTCAAACTTCAAGATCCAGGAAGTTATACTGTACCCTGTTCTATTAATGCTTTACATATTAAGAATGCCATGTGTGATCTAGGAGCTAGTATTAACATGATGCCATATTTTGTTTACATGAAGTTAGGACTAGGTGAACCACCTGCTACTAAACTATCTTTGAAATTGGCTGATAAATCTGTTAAATACCCTAGAGGTTTTGTTGAAGATGTCATAGTCAAGGTTGATAAGCTTTATTTTCCTGTTGACTTTGTGATCATGGATATTGATGAGGACTCTCAAGTCCCAATTTTACTTGGTAGACCATTCTTAGCCACTGCCAAAGCTCTCATTGATGTTGAGCATGGTTCTCTCACCTTGAAGGTTGATGAAGAATGAGTCACTTTTAAGATTCAAGACGCTCTTAAGCATTCTTCTTCTAGTGATGACCAATGTTATTTTCTTGATGCCACAACTGAATTCCATTGGTATCAGCTTCAAGATTATGATACCTTTGAGGAGATTCCTGAGGAAAGTTCTTCTGCACACCCTGTGTTAGAGTCTAAGGACGCCCAACCTGTGATCTCTATTGATGAAGTTAAACCTATCTCTGATAAGTTTGGTTCCTCAATATATCAGAGAATTGTGCAACCCACTTGTGCCTTTTTACAGAACATGAAATGGGAACTCACCCCACTTCAAAAGCCTTCTATAGAAAAACCACCACACCTTGTGCTTAAGCCATTGCCCTCTCATCTAGAATATGCTTTTCTAGAGTCCAATGAGAAATTACCTGTGATTATTTCTTCTGCTCTTACCTTAGACCAAAAGGAACAATTATTGGCAGTTCTTAGAGCTAATAAACCTGCTCTTGCTTGGAAAATTTCTGATGTTAAAGGTTTGTCACCTGCCCTGTGCGAACATAAGATTTTCATGGAAGAAGGCAATAAACCTACTGTCCAACCTCAGAGAAGGTTGAATCCTAAAATGAAAGAAGTTGTTCATGCTGAAGTTGTGAAATTATTTGCTGCTGGTATTATTTTTCCCATTTCTGATAGTACTTAGACTAGCCCTGTGCAGGTTGTACCTAAAAAGGGTGGTTTCACAGTAGTAAAGAATGAGAAGGATGAACTCATTCCAACTCGTACTGTTACAGGTTGGAGAGTATGCATAGATTACAGAAAGTTAAATGAAGCAACTAGAAAGGATCACTATCCTTTACCTTTCATTGATCAAATGTTAGAAAGACTTGCTGGTCATGTTTACTTTTGCTTTTTAGATGGATATTCAAGATATTACCAAATCCCCGTTTTTCTTAAGGACCAGGAGAAAACCACTTTTACATGTCCTTATGGTACATTTGCTTATAGGCGCATGCCTTTTGGCCTGTGCAACGCACCTGCTACGTTTCAGAGGTGTATGACAGCCATTTTTGATGACATGATAGAAAAGACCGTAAAGATTTTTGTGAATGACTTTTCTGTTTTTGGAAAATCTTTTGAGTCTTGTCTTGTGAATTTAGAGTTTGTGCTTAAGCGTTGCACAGAGACTTGCCTTGTGCTAAACTGCGAAAAGTGCCATTTTATGGTCACTGAAGGCATTGTGCTTGGTCACAAGATTTCTGCCAAAGGAATTGAAGTGGACCGTGCCAAAATAGAAGTCATAGAAAAACTGCCTCCACCTACTTGTGTCAAAGATGTTCGTAGTTTCTTAGGACATGCAGGTTTCTATAGGCGTTTTATCAAGGATTTTTCTAAGATAGCACAACCCTTATCAGCCTTACTTCATAAGGATGTTGACTTTACCTTTGATGAGTCTTGCCTTGTAGCTTTCAAGCAACTCAAAGAGAAGTTGATTACTTCCCATGTGCTTATCTCTCCTGATTGGGATTTGCCCTTTGAGCTCATGTGTGATGCTAGTGATTTTTGTGTTGGGGCTGTGCTTGGCCAACGCATTGACAAACATTTTCGCCCAATTTTCTATGCTAGTAAAACTTTGACTGATGCACAACTCAATTACACTACCACTGAAAAGGAATTTCTTGTTGTTGTGTTTGCATTTGATAAGTTTCGCTCCTATTTGGTGTTATCTAAAGTCATTGTGTACACAGACCATTCTGCCCTGCGCTATCTTTTTGCTAAATAGGATGCAAAGCCAAGATTGATTAGATGGTTGCTCCTTCTACAAGAATTTGATTTGGAGATTCGAGACAAGAAAGGTTCTGAAAACCTAGCTGCTGATCACTTGTCCAGAATTGAAGGTGTTCCTCAGGCTGCACAGCCTGCTATCACTGAAACCTTCCCAGATGAGCAATTATATGATGCACAAGTTTATTCTTCTCCTTGGTATGCTGAATTTGCAAACTACCTTGTGTGTGGTGATATGCCTGTTGAATTTTCTTATCATAAGAAAAAGAAATTCTTGTCTGATGTGAAGAGTTTTATTTGGGATGACCCTTTTTTGTTTAAGTTGTGTGCTGACCAAGTCATTAGGAGATGTGTCTCTTATGACGAGGTGCCTTCAATTCTAGAACATTGTCATTCTAGAGAGGCTGGTGGCCATTTTGGTGCTTCACGCACGGCTGCCAAAGTCTTACAATCCGGTTTTTATTGGCCTACTATTTCTCAGGATGCGCATAAGTTTGTGCAAACCTGTGATGCTTGCCAACGCACAGGCAGTATTTCACGCAAAAATGAAATGTCACAACATGGTAACCTCGTGTGTGAAATATTTGATGTGTGGGGAATCGATTTTATGGGACCCTTTCCCAGTTTTCCCATGGTTTTAAGTACATCCTAGTCATGGTAGACTACATGTCTAAGTGGGTGGAAGCTTTTGCTACTGTCACCAATGATGCTAGGATAGTTGTCAAGCATTTGACGCAACTTTTTGCTCGATATGGAGTACCCCTTGCAATTATCAGTGATAATGGTACTCACTTCAAAAATGCTCAATTTGAGAAGTTAATGACCAAATATGGAGTCACGCACATGCTAGCTACTCCATACCACCCCCAAACTAGTGGGCAAGTGGAAGTCTCCAACAGAAAACTTAAGAGAATTTTTGAAAAGACTGTTGGAAAAGCTAGGAACGATTGGCAAAAGCACTTAGACAATGCTCTTTGGGCTTATCGCACAGCTTTTAAAACTCCTATTGGTATGTCACCATTTAGGCTTGTGTTTGGTAAAGCTTGCCATCTTCCAGTGGAATTAGAGCACAAAGCCTATTGGGCTGTGCAATATCTGAACTTTGATCCAAGTTGTGTTGGAAAGCACAGACAACAACAGCTGTGCGAGTTAGATGAGTTCAGATTGGTCGCTTATGACAATTCCAAACTTTACAAAGAGCGTACCAAGCTTTTGCATGATAGTAAGTTAACTAGGAAAGAGTTTTCTCCAGGACAACATGTGTTATTGTTTAACTCTCGTTTTCGGTTGTTTCCTGGAAAGCTCAAGTCCAAGTGGTCTGGTCCATTTGAGGTTGTGCAAGTATTTCCTCATGGGGTTGTGCTTTTGTCTGACCAAGATGGAAGTCAGTTCAAAGTTAATGGCCAGCGTTTGAAAGTGTATTCTGGACCCCTTGTTCCAGTCGTGGTTGCTTCACTCTGCTTGTTTGAGCCTCCATGAAGCACAACCATGGAGCCCTGTGTCTAGCTTCTGTCACCAAACGAAGCACTGTTACTTAGTTGTTTTTCTTTTATTTTCATTTTCTTTTTGTTTTTAGTTGTTTGGTCTTCAATTCCTTTTCTTTTCCCTACTCCACTGAGGACAGTTTCGTTTTAAGTGGGGGGGGGGGGGGGGGGGGAGGACCTGTGTTGAGTTTTGACTTAGTAGTTTTTGCAAGATTTTGTTGAGTTAAAATTTTGATTTTGAATTTTGTTTAAAGCAATTTAATTTACCTCATTTGCTGAGTTCCACTTTTCAGGAAGACTAAAAGGCCTAATTTGGTGATTCAATTTTAAAATTGGATTTTATTTGGCTAAATATGGTAAAAATCAGAGGCATGCATAAAAGTAACCCCCCTAATTTGGGAAACGTGGCAGAAATTACCTCTCCACGCGCACTCAAATCTGGTAATTTTCCATTGCTTTCTGCCATGTTCTCCACGTGTCCGGAAAAGGTGGTAAGTGGGTAAGAGAGGTTAAATTTTATTTCCTTTTTAATTTTCAAATTTTAAATTTTGATTTGATTAGATTTTTGCTTTAACCGGTTGAAGAGTGGTGTGCGTGATTGAATTCTTGCTATTTAAGGAGATTAATTTTCTCTTACTTTACTTTTCACAACCCTCAAACTCTTTCTTCTTCGTTTCTCTTTTCTCTCCAAAACCCTAACCCTTATTTTCACCATGAGTACCTCGAAAAGAAACACTAGAGCTTCTGCTGCTAAGGGTAACCCCAAGAAAAAGACCAAAACCCTTCTTCTCCAGGACCAAAATGACCTCACCCCGTTCCAACAGTCCCTTTTCACCTTTCAATCCGATGTTCATAGGGAAAAGTTCGAAATTTATAAGTCTTATGATTTCCTTAACCCTCGTTTTGTCTGTGTTGATTCATTGAAGGAGCTTGAGTTGGATGAGTATGTGTTGGGCAAATGAAGGTGCTGGGCTTTGAAAACTTCATTGCCATTAGGGAGGATGGTTATTGGGAGCCCAGAGTGGAGTTGGTGTCCACTTTTGAGATTGTGGTCAATAAGCACACTAAGGAGAAGGAGTATTGTTTCAAAGTGATGAACTTTGAGGGCAGGAGAACGTTGGAAGAGTTCAACTGTGATTTTGGCTTTGTGACTGACGAGGAGTCCATGAGTGAGTTGTTCCGGAACAGCCTGTGCGAACCTCCACCTGAGTTCAAGCCTGCTGAGTTTTGGGCACATATCTGTGCTGACCAATCTCGTTACAACTCCAGAGTCTCTAAGTCAAGCCAGATCAGGACCCCTTTGTTGAAATACATGCAGCGCTTCTTTTCTTTCACCCTGTTCCCCAAAGGACTTAACCACAGCACTGTGCCTCTCTCTGACCTGTTTCTGTTGTGGTGTGTTGAGAACAACAGGAGGGTTAATGTGGGGTACTGGGTTGGGAAGCACTTGAACTCCATGACTGCCAAAGAGGGTGGATCTTTGACCATCGCTCCTTATGTGACTGCCTTGATCAAGAACCGGAAATTTTTCTCTCCGAGCAGGCACATTTTGACCAAAAAGTGTGAGATGTCTCCCTTTGATTGTGCTTTGATGTTCTCCATAAACATTTGCAGGAAAGAAGGAGGTCAGTATATCCTGAACAAGGAATGTTGTGAAGCTATGCCATTGGAGGAGGAGGTCATTGAGGAGATGCCTCAAGGAGATGTTGATGTCCCTGCTGCTGTGAAAGATTTGATGTCTATGACACTGCGCGAGATTGCAGAGGCCTTTGTTAAGCTGCAGCGCAAGGTTGAAATGCATGATCAAATGCTCTTTCCAAAGAAGAAGCCAATTGTTGAGCAGGAAATCTCGGATGAAGAGATTGAGGTGGTTATAAAAACACCACTGGGACAACCTAAAAGGAGTCCACTTCTGCTCCTTCTCTCTCGAAATCTGACGCACAGCCTGTGCCTGAGCAGCCAGCCCATGGTAATAAAAGGAAAGCCTCTTCTGAACCCGAAGCAACTGCTTCTTCCTCTGATTCCATCTTTGATGATCAGAAGGAAACCTCTTCCCCTGTAGCTTAGTAGTTTTTGCCTCTCCAAGCAGGTATGCATTTCTATTTTACTTATTGCTTTTGCTGTTGTGGAGTTGTGCTGGTTTGCCCTGTGCCTTATGTTGTTTAATTTTTGATGTTTTGCATTCATTGAGGGCACTAAATGAAATAAGTGTGGGGGAGGGAGTTAGTTAGTTTAGTTTGAATGAGGCCGTTCAAATTTTTCATTTTTATTGCCTGTTCTAGCTAAAAGCATGATGTTAGGATGTTTAGAGTAGGCTGTGCGCGAGAGCTTGTAAATATGTTATCCTCGCTTAGTGATAAGGACCTAACTGCAAATTATTTAATCGACCAAGTCCCACCATGTGCCTTCTAAAGTGGATCGACCAAGTCCCGTATTGGTCATACGTACCTACAAACATATCCTGTACACGTGTACATATCCTGTTTGTAAAAGCTTTACGTTCTATTCATTCTCATGAGTAGAACTAGCTTCTGGTTATTTATGATATACAATCAATGGATACTTCATACAGTACATATAATACAAGATATATTAACTGAATGAATTAATGTCTTTTATTCCATAAAACAATTGTATAGTACAATCAACAAAAGTACAATACAATAACAAATAACTATGCCTAGAACTAGGGCACACCAACACCTCCAAAATCACGTGCACGACACCTCCAGACGACAAGTTCTCGATTCAGGCGCGAAGAACGAAGAACGACGAGCTCTGGGATCACCCTATAGGGTTCGGCCGGCCACCTTCAGTGTAGAGGGAATTAGGGTTTCAATTTTTTGTGTTAGAAAGTCCAGGGTTTCATTAATCCGAGATTAATTTATAGTGTGTCAATTAATTACTGTCTTAGTACCTGTATTAATTTAATTAATCTAATTGTACCCCAATAGAATACAATTAATTCAATTAACATCAATTAGGTAATAATTAATTACTCATTAACCCCTAAAAAAATATAATTAATCAATCGCTTAATTAATTAACCCGATTGAATAATTAATCGCTCTAAACAATTAATTAACTTGTTTCATTCAAAACAATTAATCAATTAACATCATTAGTTAACAACTAATTATAAGTTCTTCATTAATACAATACATGTATCAATTCTCCGAGTGCTAGTCTCAGTGTCTAGTGTGCATAATCCTGGGCCATAATCAATTAGCTCTATGACTGACAGAGAGTTGCCTAGACCATGTTAGTCATTAATTGATTACGGTGTAAAGCTATCTCATACAGACATGTACCCCTGTAGAATTCTCAGATATCTCTTACCATGCATATCCACATATCAAGCATGAGGCACGGTGAAGGTCATCCTCTACAGCTTGAGATATTTTTCGAGTCTTGAGTTAAACTGAAGAACAAACAAGTAACCAGCTTATCTGAGTGTGGCCACACATTTCTCAGTTCAACTCATCGAGTGGCCTAGTAATATCATCTCACTAATAGAGTGAGTGGTAATCCCTTCACTTTAACTATCCGTATGAATGAGTTCACCGATTAAACCAATCATACCCATATTTGGCATCCTTTTACAGACCTGTTAGACGTATGTCAAATCTAATCAGATTCCTCATACAATACTATAATGAAATCAGGTCGACAGATAAAAGAGATCTACATTGATAGAAGGGCAATGACACTCCCACCATGTGCCTTCTAAAACGGATCGACCAAGTCCCATATTGGTCATACGTACCTACAAACATATCCTGTACACGTGTACATATCCTGTTTACAAAAGCCTTACGTTCTATTCATGCCCATGAGTAGAACTAGCCTCTAGCAGTTTATGATATATAATCAACGGATACTTCAAACAGTGCATATAATACAAGATACATCAACTGAATGAATTAATGCCTTTATTCCATAAATCAAAGTATCCAATAGAATAAACAAAATTATAGTACAATAATAGATAACTATGCCTAAGAACTAGGACACATCAACAGTTCGAATTAAGGAACCGAATCGTATTTCGGAAATGGGATCAGTGCGATCAAATGCAATTTTGTTCCAGTTAAGGAACCCAATCGTTTTTCTGAAATGCAATCCGTACGATTAAATGTAATTCTGTTCCAGCTAAGAAACCCAATCGTTTTTCTAAAATGCGATCAGTGCGATCAAAATGCTATTCTGTTCCAGTTAAGGAACCTAATCGTTTTTTTAAAATGCGATTAGTGCGATCAAATGCAATTATGTTCCAGTTAAGGAACCCAATCGTTTTTCTCCAATGTGATCAAATGCAGTTCTGTGTCCAGTTAAGGAATCCAATCGTTTTTCTCCAATGCGATTAGTGCGATGAATGCAATTCTGTTATCCAGAAATGCATGCAATCGCATTCAATTGTATTTTAAACATGGAGGACGCCGAAGAAATTGGAGGACCGTCGGAGATTAGGGAAGACCGCCGGAGAAATTGGACTTCGCCGAAGATGATGGAGGACGTTGGAGACGATGGAATGATGTCGAAACTCATTCGGTTGTGAAATAATCGCGATAAGGAAGAAGATGAAAAGGGAATGAGTGGTTAATATTATATTCAAATTTAATCTAAATTGAGGGGTAAATTTGACATTTTCATCTTCTACTAAAACATAATCCCACTAATCCCTGCAAACAAACAAGATCTTAACAAACTTAACTTTAAAAATTAATCTCATCTCAATTTTTTCCATCTCAAATTTGAGTCTAAACTCATCTCATCTCATCTCATCTCATCCCTTATATTTGCCAAACACTACGTAATAGTTTGGAAATTGAGATGAGAATTTTTTTTGTTGAACTACCAAATATAGAGACGTATTGTTTGGATACCAATAATGTAACTTCCCCTTCCATCTATACTTGCACTTAAACACGCGTATTAATAATAAAATTGAATTAATTAATTTATTGAGGGGAGCAAGTGTAAAATGAATTGAGAAATATTTTTTTTTTTTTTTTGGTAACACGGAGGGGTTAAACCCCAGAACAAAAAACAAGGAAAGGAAAGGAACAAAACAAAGAAAACTACATTCGAACAACACGAGGAACACCCTCCCCGGTAATATCTGCCGCTAGTAAGAACTGGAGGCCTGCAGGAGGTGCATCAAACTCATGATGACCCAAATCAGAAGCGCCTGCGAAATTCGCCAACCAATCCGCAGCCCGATTGCCCTCACGGAACTGATGCTGCATTTTAATCTCCCAATCATGCTTCAAAAACAGCTTACATCCCTCAATCAACCAATAATATCTATGGAAGACCCTCTCCCCATCCATCACTAACTTAAGCACAATAAGCGAATCAATCTCAACAATCACTCGACGGTATCCCTTCTTCCACGCCATCTCAAGCCCATAATATAGACCCCACAACTCAGCTAACAAAGCCGTGCAAATACCCAAATTGCACATAAAACCACATAACCACATACCATTCGAATCTCGAATCAATCCTCCCGTACCAGAGATCCCCGGGTTGCCTTTGCTCATCCCATCCGTGTTAAGTTTAACCCAACCTACATCCGGACAAATCCAACTAATAATCCGAGGATGTAAAGACCCACCCCCGATGTTCCCTACATTAACCGTAGCTTTAACAAATTCTTCAAGACGATTACTAATGAATTGGACCTGATCAAAAGCACCATTGTTTCCACCATTAAAAATCAAATTATTTCTCCACTTCCATAACCACCAACAAATCATAGAGAACACAGTAGGCCAAGCAAACTCCTTCCACTTTAATTGCAAAGTTAGATTTCCTACCATCCAAACATGAAAATCAACATTAAAAAATAAACTCCATTGAGATTGAGGGACAAACCGACGCCACAGGACCTGAGTTTGTGGACAATCCCGCAGGAGATGCAAAGTAGACTCTGAACCTGAGCAGCTCGGGCATTTATCAGAGGTGCTAATTCTTCTTCGCACCCGATTGACATTAACAAGAATCCCGTTGTGCAAAACAAGCCAGAGAAAACACCGAATACGTTCAGTTGAATTTAATTTCCAAACACAATCCCAGTTAACCAGAGTATTCGGATTCATAGAACCAGCAATCTTCGATTGGATTAAATAAGCAGATTTAACGCTGAAATTTCCTGATGGAGAGGCACTCCAATACCAGCCATCTTCTTCACCATTCTCACTAAGAATAACATACGAAGCAAGTTTGAGGATAATTGAATTAGGTAGAAAAACCCCAATCCGAAGCCAATCCCAAGATTTACTAGGAATCCAGTAATCCTTCACCTTCAATTGCAATTGATCGCTCGGAATTTGCTGCACCACCATATCACAGAGTCTAAAGTCATCGACCCATTTATCGAGCCAAAAACGCGTGGTATACCCAGACCTGACAATTCTGCTCAAACCCTTCACAAGGATCGGACTACTAGCAACTATGGCCTTCCAAGTATGACTTTGCTTCGGCTTAGGCTTAAACACATGAACATCATCAGGATTAAACCCATACTTACTTCGCAAAACAGTAACCCAAAGAGTTTGGGGTTCTGTAATTATGCGCCAACCAAGCTTAGAGAGAAGCGCAAGATTCATGTCATGAGCTCCTTTAATGCCAAGACCACCGTCTCTTCGATTCTGGCAGACCGAGTCCCATTTAACTAAACTCATTCTTCGTTCTCCATCTTTAGCACCCCAAAGAAATTGTCTGTTAAGCCCATCCAACACTTTACAAGTACTCAGCGGAAGCAAAACTGACTGCATCGTATAAGTAGGTAAAGCAGAAAGGACGGAACGAACTAACGTAGTACGACCCGCAAAAGAGAGGCATTTGGCTTTCCATCCCGCCAGTCGACCTTTCACTCTATCAATCACAAAACGGTGGTTCGCTTTGGTAACTCTATCATGGACAATCGGAACTCCGAGATATTTCCCCAGGTCATCAGTTTTAGAGACACCCAGCTCCGCACAAATAAAATCTTGAACCGAATCATTAGTATTTTCAGAAAAGAAAACACGAGATTTCGCGAAGCTAACCTTTTGACCAGAACAAGAACAAAAATAGTCGAGGACACTCTTAATAACTTGAGCTTGACGAACCGAGGCCTCCGCCACTAAAACAATGTCATCCGCGAAGAAAATGTGAGAAGTCTTAGGACCAGATTGGGATAAACGAACTGGTTTCCACTCTCGAGCATTAATAGAATCGATGATCAACTGATTAAGCCTTTCCATACAGAGAACAAATAAATAAGGGGAGAGAGGGTCGCCTTGCCGCAGACCACGAGACGGGGTAAAGCCATGGGTCGGTTCCCCATTCCAAAGGATGCGAAGATGAGAAGTAGACACACACGTCATGATAACCTCAATTAAACTTCTAGGCAGCCCCAAAACACTCAGAGTATCCCGCAAAAAATCCCAATTAATACGATCATAAGCCTTTTCTAAATCAAGTTTTAGAATCATGCCTCCCGTTACGCCCGTTTTCTTTTTAAAAGAAGCCACAGCTTCTTGCATAATGATGATATTATCCGTGATTTGTCTACCCGGGACAAAGCTACTCTGAATCGGGCTCACAACATTTCGTAAAATTAGCTTTAAACGAGCTACAATACATTTAGTAATAACTTTGTACGCTACATTACAAAGACCAATAGGACGAAAATGAGAGAATGTCTCTGGATTACCAATTTTAGGAATAAGGGCAATATGAGTATCATTGATGTGCTCTTCAAAGATATTGTGATTGAGAGCATTAAGAGTGCTAGAACAAAGAGAAGCTTCCATCGTAGACCAACACTTTTGAAAGAAGCTCGCGTGAAAGCCATCCGGACCCGGCGCTTTGAAAGCCGCCATACTAAAAATTGCTGATTTCACCTCAGTAGCACTGAAAGCACAACACAACCTATCATACTCAGTCTCTGAAATAGAGGGGAACAAACACCGAGAAATCAACTGAGGCCGAGAGGGATAATCCTCCGTATACAATTTCAAGAAAAATCTCACTGCTATATTTTTCAATTCCAGTTGATCCCAAACCCAAATCCCATCCTCGTTTTGCAGACCCTCAACTTTGTTCCGTCGCCTGCGAATAATAGTTGAAGTATGGAAAAAGGTGGTGTTTCGATCTCCAAACAACAACCATTGAACACGGGATTTCTGAAACCAAATCATTTCTTCTTGCCGAAGCACTTCATTGAGCTCCTCAAGAATTTGACGCTCCAATTTCAAAAGACCTCCCGTACAACATTGTGCCAATCTAGCTTGAACACCACCAAGCCGATTATAAAGTCTCCTTTTCCGGTAGAACACATTACCGAACACCTGAATATTCCAATCCCGAAGAGTAGAAGAAAGCTCTCCAAGACCCTCCATCAAGCCTTTTCCTGGAGACCACGTTGGTGAAATAACATTATGAAAATCCGGATGAGTTAACCAAGCAGCTTGGAATCTAAATGGAGAGGCAGCCGGAGGAGAAGAATTGTTATTCAATTTAATTAACAAAGGCACATGATCCGATTTATTTCTCGGTAAGTGTCTCACAAAAGCTTCCGGATAAAGTAAACGCCAAGCCGTATTACTAAGAGCTCTATCAAGGCGACACGCAACTCTAGTACGCGGAGTTACACCCCGAAACCAAGTGAATTGAGGACCCACAAATCCAAGATCCACTAACTGAAGATCATTAATCCAGTTCGCGAAAGAGGCACATCTATCCAAAGTTTTCCAAGAACCCCCCCTTTTCTCTTCCGAGGTTTTAATAGAATTAAAATCACCTGCAATAAGACACGGGATAGTAATCGAATTATGAAGCACACGGATATCATCAAAAAACAATTTCTTATTAGCCTGTTGTGGACGAACATAAACAGCAGTAAAAAGCCAAGGACAACTACCAAGACCCGTACTAGTCATAGTAACTTGAGCGTGAAGATATTGTTTATTGTGGAGAAGAATGTCAATTTTGATAGCACTTGAGTTCCAAAACATCCAAATTCCTCCACTAAACCCCTCTGCTTCAACCACATCAACATTAGAAAAATTCAGAGATTGCCCAAGAGCCATTGCACGAGAACCCGGGACACGGGTTTCTATTAAAATTAAAATCAATGGATTATGAACACGGACTAAATGTCTGAGAGCACGTTGAAATTCAGCACCACCGGCACCGAAACAATTCCAAATAATGAACGACATAACAAAAATGGAAAAAAAATAGGAGCAAGAACCCCAATCAAACAACAGGAGGCGACTCCTCTTGAACCCGCTGATGCGATGTCGGAGCATCTACCTGCTCAACTTCTTTATCAATACTACTTGGAACAAATTCCACATCATCTACAGAATTTGAGACCTCAATGCGGCTACGCTTCCCTCTACCCAGCGTTTCCTTTAGCTTTTTTTGAATTAAAGCAAATTCCGTGTCAACATCCATACCCTCATCAGAAGCCAAAGCTGAAAAAATATTAGGAGAGAACACATCGGTTCTCGGTCTCGGGCCAGCAGAACCACCAGAAATAGATTTACCCTTATGCCCTCCTCTACGCACCAATGTAAACCCGCCTCGACTTGTCTGAGCTTGCCCTTTCCCAAAGCCCTCAAACCCTTGCATCTTCTGAACAAAACTAGTTACCGCTCCCTTTCCAGAAAAAGGGTTCTCAGTTGTATCAGAATTTTGCGCTGGACGGGCCAGAATATTCCGACCTGTACCCCGGCCCTTGGTTGGAAATTTACGTCTTGGTACAATCATTTGAGCCCCATACTCTAACACAGGCAGCTGGATTACTTCCCCAACAGGTTGCACGTCATTCTCTTCTCCTAACACTTCATGTTGAATCGGGGGTTGGTCGTTAACAAGATTTCCCTCGTCCGTGTTCATTGGAGCAGCCTTTTCAACATGCCCTATCAAAATACTAGGAGCACTACACGCCTCCTTCGTATGACCATAGCAGCCACAATTAGTACAAGCAATGTACAAACTCTCATACTCAATTCTTTGAATCTTACTATCAAGAACAATTTCAGCAAGTAGAGGCTTTTGTAAATCCATTTCAACGCAAACTCTTGCAAACTTTCCTCTAACAACATTCATCGTATTTTCATCAACTTTGACCGGTTTACCCACCGATTGGGCAATCGCAAGTAACATGGATTCCTTGTAACACCACACTGGAAGTTCGGGAAACCGAATCCATAGCATAGTCGATTGAACCACAGCATCAGAAGGATTGAAATCCGCTGACCACATTCGAATAGTTAAGTAATTGCCCTGGACTAGCCAAGGTCCATCATTAATCACATGTTGTCTATCAATGTCTTCCTGAAATTGCACCAAGTAATATCCATGCCCTAGGTCCATCATGGTAAATCCCGCAACAGTTTTCCACAAATCAGTAACACGCTTCTCCAACGCAATATAACCAAGGTTTCGGCCCAACAACTTAATCACCAGTGCCTTTTCCCACGGTGAGATTAGTTGATTCTTAAAATCAGGATCAATGGAAACCCTAGGTTTCAGAGGATCATTATTCACCAGGTCAATGGTAACTTTACCATTAGCACAAAGATCTTCCACCACCCTAGGTGTAGTTGATATGCCCTTCTCCTTAGCAATATCAACCCAAGATTTGTACCCTACCGTACTACCAGTCCCACCAGCAGCACCGCCGCCCTTATCCGGCGGAATCCGGGGTAAAGGGTTGGGGCGCGGGGAAACCCTACCAGAGCTCATTGTTCACCGTCTAAACTTTTTTTATCCAAAAAAAAAAAATTAGAAAAAAATTAAAAAAATTAAAAAAAAATTAGAAATATTTTATTAAAATAAAAAGAATACACAGAGTGTCTGTGGGTTGTTTTGGGCATTGATTTTTGGGTTTGAAAAATTGTTGTTCGAGGAGAGTCGAGGGTTTGGAAGGTGAAAATTGTGAAAGGTTGAGGAAGGTTTGTTTGTAAAATAGCGAGCGAGTTATAAATAGGGCTAAAGATGGATGGCAACTACCATTTTTCTATTTGGGTTTTGATCTGATGAGAGAGAGATAATTAGAGAGAGAGAGAGAGAATTAGAGCAGAGGTTGATAAGGATCCTCGCTCTAATTTTGAATTAGAATACACTATTTGTATCCAATTTAGAGATAAGATTTGATTAGATATTATTATTATTGTTATTATTATGTGGGAATCCATATGTTTGACGTTGGCTGCGGCGGCCGGAAACAACATCGGAAAGGTTCTTCAGAAGAAGGGCACTATTATTCTTCCTCCTCTTTCTTTTAAACTCAAGGTATTTATTTTCAACTTCCTTTCTTTCTCTCATTCTAATTCTAATTCTAATTAGGGTTTCTATTTCTTTCTCAGGTAATTAGGGCTTATGCTCTCAATAAACCTTGGATCATAGGTTTCCTTATGGATATCTGCGGCGCTATCTTGATGTTGAAGGCTTTATCTCAAGCTCCTGTAAGTATATATATACAACCAGCAACACATGTTATCACAATGTTTTCATTTTCTTCTGCGGCGTTATCTTGTTTTTAAGCCCTTGTTAGCGAGAGTAATGGAATGTAAACTTTGCAATTAACCTCGTTTTTGGATTTTTTTAAAAGATTAAATGAAGGTTAATGGGAGTTAACGCTTTACTTCCATTAACCTCAAAACCTTAACCACCTCCAAATTGGGGTTAATGGAAGTAACGTAAACATTTTAACTAATTTACATCCATTAACCTCCTCTAACTCTCACCTCCATTAACCTACTCTAACTCTCACTTCCATTAACCTCTCAACTTCCAAACAAAGGCTAAGATGCAGTCTATTACTTTTAACTGATTGCTAACCTATTCTCGCTCTCAGGTATCTGTGATCCAACCTGTTTCTGGTTGTGGTCTAGCTATCCTTTCCGTCTTTTCCCATTTTTATCTTAAAGAAGTTATGAATCCCATTGATTGGATTGGCATCACTCTCGCTGCTATTGGCACCTTTGGTTCGTTCCCTTCTTTCCCATCAATCATTTCTCTTTCTTATTTATTTGTTAATATCCCTAATCTTTACACATATATACATACATTCCCAGGAGTTGGAGCTGGTGGTGACGACCATGAGACTTCTTCCATATCTCTTTTTCAGTTGCCATGCCTCGCCTTTATTGTCTCCATCTTCTTTGTAGGTACCTTATCCAAACACCATCTTATATATTTTACTGCATTTCTGCAATTCATTTCAGTTGTTTGGATTAGGTAGTCCTCAATGCCTGGCTTCGCATCTGTAGACGTCAAAGAAGGGTACAGGATACGGTAAATTATGCTCATTCATGTTGCTACTTTTTTGTCTGTCTTCATCTTTTCCATTGCTCTAAACCAAGGTTTATCTGTCGTGCAGATGGAATATGAAGTTGTTGAAGAAATTATCTACGGGTTGGAATCTGGAATTCTGTTTGGGTAAATCCTGTTACATAACTTTGTACAGATATTTTCATATTCCTCACAGAAACTCTTATTATTACACTGAGCAATAAGACATTAAAATCGCAGAGTCATACCTCATTGATGGAATCCATGTATACATGACTTTTTAGTACAACAAATGGGATTCCTTCTGCTTTCTGTAAATGATGCTTTGTAACTTAAGTTGTATTATTGTGAAAACGTAGTACAACAATAATAAGATTCAGTACTGGTCTTCAAGCTAAAGAGAACGTTACCAATTGTGTGAGATGAGCTTTAAGTAGATCGTGACATTAAAATTTGAATTTTTCCCTTTGTAAAACATTTATTTCAATGGTCATTTTTAGGTTTTTGGTTTTGAGTTTTTAATTCGTACATGCTAAATGCAATTTAATTCTCTGTTAGATATTTGGGATACCATGTAAATTTAACACATCCAATTGCAGAATGGCGTCAGTGGTATCAAAGATGGGATTTGTCTTCTTGGAGCAAGGATACTCGAAAATGCTGGTTCCAGTATGCATTTCAATCAGTATAAGCTGCAGTGCAACAGGATTTATCTATCAGGTAGTTTTGAGATCTTGATTATAATAGCACACTGATGTTTTTATAATGATGCTCTATTCATGACGTATTGTCCATGCCTTATATCCATTAAGCTGCTTCCCTAACCTACAAAGTCATTGTTTGTTTGTTCATATGTTCTTCTTTGCATGTAGCATACCTGCTGCCTGCTGAAAATGAATCTATTGGGTACATGGAAAGTATCTAATACATACGGTTAAACTCTTCTTTTATTTCCTTTTGAATAGACTCGTGGTCTGAAGCATGGGAGGGCGATTGTGGTGTCTACATGTGCTGCTGTAGCATCAATAATTACTGGTGTCCTTGCTGGAATGCTTGCTTTGGGAGAACAGCTGCCATCAGCACCTGCTGCTCGACTTTCACTTCTGCTAGGATGGTAAATTATAGCACACAACTTATATAATGATAGTCTACTCATGGTCCTAGGATCTAGTTGTGCAGATGGGTGAATTTCCTGGTTAGTTCGATCTTCAGATTTATGTCAAGGGCACATTTAATCTCTCGACGTTAAAGGCTCATTTTGCAAGAACTCTCTAATCTCTTGATACTGCTTTAGTTTTCAAAATAAAATGATTATTTAATTAAAGGGTAATTTAGAAATCTTACTCTAGATTTATATTTTTGTTTTTAAAGTCTATCAACCTTTATGAATGGATTCTGTCCTCCTTCCAAATATGGTAAGATTCACATCCTTATTTTTAAGAAGTCTTCCACGCGTTTTCAATTGTAACTCTTCATGCAGTCAAACCAAGAAAACCCTAACACAGCAGAAAAATCCTCAAACGCCATTAGATTTCACAAAAGTCAAATTCGTCTAACTCCTGATTTTTCACCATATTGTTGCGACAGCATTATTTAAAATATATGACACATAATGATAAAGTGACTGATAATTTAACATAGCATGAAAAATGAACTCTGTTCATTTGGATGCTATAGTTAAAAGTGAAAAAGGAGATGAGACAATTTTGCACACGTTTGCTGCTATAGATTGTCTGCTGCCGCCTTTTGGCCCTAAACCTCGCGAAAATTACTAGTCCTACTTAAGCAAGAATATCTTTGTATTCTTAATTAGTCTATATTATAATTTGTGCAATTGAGACGTAGCATAGTTGAGATGTTTGTTTATAATTCATTGCAGGCTACTTATAATAGTAGGTGTCATTTTACTTGTGAGTTCCACCCGAGTGTTAAGAAACCTACCACGGCCGTTTCGACGCATGTTGCGGAGTACTGGCGATCGGAATTTCAATCTGAGCCGAACAGGGTCGGCAAACCCAACTGCTGTTATCCAAGCAGCAACATTGCATCATTTGATATCAACGCCAGCTAAGGAGAAGGCTTGAGTGGGAAAAGCATACAGAGCTTGATATAAAGTCTTGGTTTTGGTGTACAGTGGATGATTACTGTTCCTGTAGAGGGCATGACATTTTGGAGATCATTCCCTAAAATTACGTTTTACATGGCTGAAGTCTGATGTTGTAATATCTTTTGATATCTGGTTGAATTCACCTTTCTTTTTCTTCTTCTTCATGAACTGTAAGATGTAAACCATTTGTGAATATATATGACGGTGATGAATACTTGTATCTGGAAATACTTGAGCACAATGTTGTGGTTTTTATTACAGTAGAGGGCAATGAACTATATGCTATGATAGAATTTTGAACTATCTTTATTTATTTGTATATGTAGTTTTGACAGACCAATTGCAAATTTACAATTAATATCTTGTAGTCTATCTTATTTTCCTTAGGACAAAGTATATCAGTAGCAACTGTCAGGGAAAATATTAGGAGGGGTGGATCTTCAAAATTTACGTAAGGATACTCGTTGGATGTATGACATGTGACGATCTAAATCCTTAATTAAAGTTTGAGCGCTGCCATTGTAACAGTACCCATAGTTGATGTGATAGTACCCACTAATTTACTAGGTCAACTGAATATGTTAAACTAGGATTGCGCTCATCCTTGGCACTTTACATTTTGTGCAGCCTGACTCGTTACTCGCCTAATTCGGACTCTTTCCAATGGAGTCCCTACAAACTGATTTTATACGTACTTCAAATCACTCTTCATATTGCACACTTGATTTTGAGGATTTGACAATGAAATTGATTAGTACTTGAACTAATTTATACAATACTGATATCTGAAATTTAATATGGGCTAAATTGATTATACGGTTGTGCACTTTACAGACTTTTTTTAATACTTAGTGCAATATTTTTGCTTCTTTAGAATAGTAAGGCTTAATATATCAACAGCTCTCTGAAGTGGTTGAACAATAGTCTTCCTTTGTATCTGGGTTTAATATTGAAAGGAGATTCAACACTTCAAATATTGCTATAAGTGGTTGAACAATAGTCTTCCTTTGTATCTGCTGTGCCTTATGAACTAGTTGTACATAATACTACAAAAAAAGGCAGTGAAGTCCAAGAATAGAGTCCTTAAATTTGTGAGCATTTGATAAACATGTTGTATTTTAAATAATGAGAAGAAGATGGGGTTGAGATTGGTATTAGAAATAGGAACCACTCCATTTGTTTATTATAGTAAAATTAAAATAAAGTTTCGAGATTCATTTCAAAGTCTATGCCAAAGAATTAATGTTGTGCAACAGTAAGCATAAATCTGTCTGAAAAGGAATAGGCAAAAGTAGCCCCATTTAGAAAGGACTCTAAATGATTAGGAATCAAATTTAGGAGATCCTACCCCTACCACCACCACTTCAATCTGCATCTTGTTGTGTTGGATAATTACCCAGTTGCTCCATACCCCAGCTTTCATGAGAAGCTACTTGCTCATGTGAAGGACTATATTGCTGCAATTTTAGAAATCTATAAATATTTCTCATACGCAAGCAAAACAAAGGTATTTAATCTAAGCTTATTATTGTACCTCCATCTTTTCGACAAGTTCTTCCGCCGTTGGGGCAGACAGGATTATATGGCGAGCGCTAGGCTTAATGAAACCTTCTTGAACACCATTGTCAAATAATGAAAGCAAGCAGTTATAATAACCATCAACATTTAACAACCCAACCTGTCCACAATACTAACCGCTTACAATCTTCTAAACAGTCAAAACAATTTCAGCACTAAACTTTGAGATTTATTTATGAGTTACCGGTTTCTTATGAATTCCGAGTTGTGACCATGTGATCATCTCCAATAGTTCTTCCATAGTACCATATCCACCTACAATTACAAACAAACATAAGCAGCAATTACAAGGACCTCCCTCATATATATAATAATATATTGAGCTAACTCTTGAAGGGTTAGTACCAGGAAGTGCAATGAAGGCATCTGCCTCCCTAGCCATAGCAGCTTTTCGCTCATGCATGTCTGCCACGGTTTTTACTTCTCCAACACTTTCACCAGATATCTGTGCATCCAATTATAAAAGCTATATGTGTTGACACATTTTACAAACTCTTTACAATGTAATGCGAAATAGTAAGCAAGCAGTGAGGTGAAATAGGGCATAATACAAAAGGGAGAAGGAGGGATAGCATACCTCAAGGGGCATGAGTGCCTTTGGAATGACCCTGCATTAGTGAGAAGATGATGTTAGTAGGAAGAAGAAAGAAAAGAAAAGAAAGAAAAGAAAAAGGTTACTTACCCAAGAACATGGCAGCCGCCTTGATAGACTTTGTGAGAAATCAAACCCATAAGGCCAACACTGCCTCCACCATAAACAAGGTCTATCTTCCTTTTGACCTGAAATGCAAAACATCAAACAGCTGGTGTGCATAGAATAGAATCCAAGAAAGAAAATCAAGAAAAACCAACCAGTTCATCGCCCAATTGGAGAGCAGCATCGCTGAAAACTTGTCTATATCCAGAGTTACTTCCACAGAATACACACACCCTCTTGAACTTGCTTCTTTCCTTGCTAGTTTCTTCCATTCTAATTATTCTCTATCAACACACAACAACCAATCAAGAAAACAAAAAGAAAACAAAAGGAAAAGGTCTTTCCTAAGCCCTCTCCAACTTGCTTCTTTCCTTGCTACTTTCTTCCATTCTAATTATTGATTTCGTTGCTTTATAATGATTTTGTTTGCTTCATTTGGTCAAACCACAAATTTGAAGCACCAAACTTTTCTTTCTTAAGCCGTCTTTACTATGGTTGTCAAATCCGGATCGATCAAAGACCTGAAAGAGTTGAAAGGGTGAACGGTTTAAGATTCAAGATTCGACCGGAGTTGAACCGAGGATAATAACTCTAGTAAAAAGTTAACAATTTCAATTATATTTAGCCTGCCAACATAATAAAGTATAAATTTAAAATTTTAAAGTAATAAACATTTAATATAGGTGTCAAATTATCACTTAATTTATTTATTTATATTTAATATATTAATTGAAAGGTGGAAAATTAGAATTTAATTAGCATTTATTTATAGGGTAATTTCCAAAAAAAATCTATGTGTTTATCAATTTTGTTAAAAAGGTGTCTATGTTTATTTTTTTTGACAGAATGAGGATTGTGTTTATCTCCGTTAACCAAAAAGCGAAAAAATCATTAACGGTGTTAAATGTGATGACGTGGCAAGATGTATTATGGTCTTAATTTATGGGTTATGATATGAAAAACTCATTTCTCGCACTTTAAAGTTGTAAACATATGAATGTTTAAGAAATTTATGTTGACCCTAACAAGATCAGAATCACCTAGAGGGAGGGGGGGGGGGGGGGGGGGGTGTTTGAATAGGTGTTAAATTTGAACACTGAAAAACTTAGAGTTTTTAGAGAAACTCAGTTTTCAGAGTCAAATTTCATCAGAGTCAGAGGCAAGCTTAATGAAGCAGCTGTAAGCACTGGTTTTCGAACCCGATGATGAAAGCAATCTAAGAGCTCCTCGTCGCGCCAGCTGCTCAAATACTGATACTCGTCGGAGAACGGATCATCTTTTCAGGGTCATAACCTCTTCCACCCGCTCCTCGGGACCATGAGTGTGGCACTTTCATGCTGTTATCACCTAATATTTCGTATGACACGTGGACCAATGGTCATTTAGCTTTTAAACACGTAGGACGGTTAAACTATGTTGAATAGTCTTAATGTCCACATAGACGTGCTTTGAATAGTCAAAGTAAGGAGAATATCTCTCCTACAAAGAAAGTATTCCTCTTTAGGTCTCCTAATCCGATTAGGACAATACAAGCTAATTGGGATTATAATTCTAAGACTAAAGAGGAGTAATTCGAGTGAAGTCCTAGTACAACTAGGACTAAGATGTATTATCAAACAACTATAAATACATGGGACTTACTAAAATCTAAGGTACATTATTCTAGACTCATACTCTGAGTTAATTACTTTTCCGATCACAAGTTCCATACTGACTTTAGCATCGGAGAGGGGTCGCCGGTCAGCGGCCTCCTTTAGGCTAACGTTTGCTATTTTTCAGGAAGCTTAGCTTACGTGGATTCAAGTTACAATTTCTCAGTAACAAATTGGTGCGGTGAGCGTGGAATCTTTAAAAGATTCTATCAAAGAACGTGGTGATCTTAGAGGAAAATCAGGCCACTAATGCTCAAGAAGAAGACATGGACCATGATGAAGACACAATGGCTCTAGACGAAGAAGTTGCTTTGCACCGAATGTTCGAGTGGTCAGGAACTGTTGATCCAGAGCAAAGAAAATGGATGGATAGAGTCGCAGCCGAGGTAGCAGTTAGAATAGTTAATGACCGATCGACCATAGATCGTTTGTAACAACAATTAGAGGAGTTGAGTAAGCGAATTCCCCCAGATCGACCACGAAGCGAAATTCGGGGTGTAAAACGATCTCGGAATTCGGAGCGTTCTCGAAGTTATACAGCATCTTCAGCTGGAAGAACTCGAACCGCGGAACGCGAAAAAACTCCAGTTCGAGGAAGATCTGTAGAACGATCTCCAACTCCTCCGAGGCGCAAACCTCGTATAAAGTCACAAGCAAGAAAAGTCTCACCAGGGATTGTAAGGAGACTGTCTTACGAGGATGGATCGGCGTCTTCGAGGAGCTCCTCGAGAAGTAGAGACCCTAAACATCGGCGGTCCCGAAGAGATAATTCTGAGGTTGAGGAACTTAAACGTAAACATAAAAGACTTGTCGATACGTTCGACAGAAGTCTAGCCGAAGGAATTGCTAAAGCTCTTAGGGAGCGAGATGTGGCTACGGGAACTAAGAATGTGGGGTCCAGAGAAGGAAAGAAACACAGGAGAAGAAATCGGAATCGGGATTATTCTGATGAAACTTTACGGGGCGAGGAAGGACCTATACAGGATAAAGACAGTCCACTCTGTGCTAAGATCCTGGCAGCTCCTTACCCAAACAATTTTAAGTATCCCAACTTTGATAAATATTGTGGAGATTCCGACCCTGTGATGCACGTCAAAAGTTTTGGAAGGGCGCTCCTTGCGAGCCCAGTAAACGAGGCACTTATGTGTAAGTTATTTCCAACAACTTTGAAAGAAACGGTGGCACAATGGTACAATTGTCTCCCTACTGGTTCAATCAGGAGTTGGAACCAGCTTTCAGAGTCCTTTAAAGCACATTTTGTCACCGCCATACCAGAGAAGAAGACGGTCGATGATCTGATGAGGGTACGACGAGGAGAAAACGAGACCTTAGAATCATATCTGCACAATTTTAACAATGTGGCTTTAAAAGTAGAACCTTTGATTATATCCTCAGCACGGAAGACACTGGCGGAAAATTGCCGAAATCGGGATCTTCAGATGAAACTTATGACTGAATGACCGGATGATTTTCATGCTTTGATGACAATGGCAAAATCGTTTGTGGTGTGGGATGAGCACCAAGATGATCCCACGAGGAGAGTAAAGGCAGTCAAGTCCGAGGTGCAAGAAAGAGATCGAGGCAGTGGCCGGAGCTCGGACAGGTGGGAAAGGACTCGTGAGGTTCCAAGGAAGGCTTTTGATAAAAGAGACCGAATCCCATTGCCTGCTCCTCGTGCTCAGGTTCTTATGTGGGTTGAAGAACAAAAGTAGCAAATCAGATATCCACCCAAAGGTGGGAAGCCAAAGTTTAATGGCAAGTATTGTGCTTTCCACAAATTGCAAGGTCACGATACGGAAGATTGTGAACAGCTGGCAAAGGAGTTGGATAAATTGGCAGCTAAAGGAAAGTTGAAAAACCTCTTCGAGAAATATAAAGATCAATTCCCAGATCGAGAGGGAGCAAAGACTCCTCGGGGTGTCATTAATATGATTATGGGAGGTTCTCCCGTTGACAGGAGTGTTAAAAGGAAACGGGACATCGCCGAGCGGGTACGAATTGAGGAGATTTCGAAAGTTTTTGATTTCGGTTTATTGAAGGGTCGTCCAAGTGATCCACATGATGATGCTTTGGTGATCGATATGCACGTAGAAGGTTTTACGGTTAGAAGAGCTTTGTTAGATACAGGAAGCTCAGTAAATATCATCACGAGGAAGGCTTTCGAGGCCCTTGGCTTGGAACAGGGACGTTTGACACCTTCCGCGTCACCTTTAGTCGGTATAAGTGGACATCCCGTACTTCTGTTGGGAGAAGCCTAGCTCGAGGTCGAAATAGGGAATACCACGAGCAAGTGAAGAACTGTTACTGATTTTTTAGTGATTGACACACCGATCGCTTATAACTTGATAATTGGCAGGCCTTTGATTTCGGGTAGTCGGGGTGCCATATCCCTTTATTATTTAGCTTGGATGATCCCGACGGAGCGAGGAATGGCAGTGGCACTTGGTAGTCAATCGGTTGCGAGGCATACTTATATGACCTCATTGGGAATAGTCCCTCAAGAAAATATCTTAGTTGAGGAAGTTAAGGAGCGTGGCGAACCAGTTGATGCAATTGAAGCCGTAACCTTGGAAAAAGGAAAGGTAGTACAGGTTTCAGTAGAGTTGCAAGAGAGTTCGAAGAAGATTGTCAGCGCTCGAGGAGAATAAAGATGTCTTTGCCTGGACATCGGCAGATATCGTAGGAGTATCTCGTGAGGTCATGTAGCACACGCTAGACATTGACCCAGAATACACTCCTGTGAAACAGAAGAAGAGAAACCAAGGGGCGGAAAGGCAGCAGTTCATCAAGAGCGAGGTTGAAAAGCTGCTTGAGTTCGGGAGAATCAAGGAAGTTCATTACCCACAGTGGATTTCAAATGTGGTCTTAGTCAAGAAAGCAAATGGAAAATGGAGAATGTGCGTCGATTTTTCCGATTTGAATAAAGCTTGCCCTAAGGATTTCTATCCGTTGCCATGTATAGACATGTTGGTAGACTCAACTGCCGGATACGAGGTATATTCTTTCCTCGATGCAAAGGAAGGTTTTCATCAAATCCTGTTGGCCGAGAAGGACATGGAAAAAACCAGTTTCATTACACCAGAGGGTACTTATTGTTATCAAGTAATGCCTTTTGGTCTGAAAAATGCTGGAGCGACTTATCAAAGACTAGTCAACAAGATGTTCAAAGATCTCATTGGGAAGAATGTCGAGATCTATGTTGACGACATGATTGTGAAAAGCAAGAAGGCGGAAGAACATGCTAAGGACCTCGAGGTGGTTTTCAAGATTTTGAGGGAGCATAATTTGAGACTCAATCCTGAGAAGTGTACCTTTGGAATCAATTCCGGAAAATTTTGGGTTTTATGATTTCTAAACGAGGCATCGAGGCAAACCCAGACAAAATCAAAGCTATTGTTGATCTCCAGCCACCAAAGAGTGTACGCGAGGTACAAGTTTTAAACGGTAAAATCAATGCTCTAGGTCGTTTTATCTCTTATTCCGCCAAACGATGCATGCCCTTTTACAAAAGTCTTAAAAGAGTAAAGGACTTCGTGTGGACCGATGAGTGTCAAACCTCGTTCGAGGATCTCAAGAAATTTTTGTCCTCTCCACCTCTCTTAAGTCAGCCTGTGAAAGGAGAAGAGTTGTATTTGTACATAAGCGTGGGAGAGGAATGCATTGGTATGGTTCTAATTCGAGAAGAAGACGAAGGAAAAGTTCAATATCCAGTTTATTATGTAAGCAGAGTGCTTCGAGGGGCAGAATCGAGATACCCTAAAATGGAGAAACTGGCTTTCGGAGTATATATTGCTGCTCAGAAATTGAGACATTATTTCTTGAGTTATACCATCGTCGTTCGTACAGACACCCCACTCAGGAAGATTCTTTCACGACCTGAGGCCTCGGGGAGACTGACGGAATGGTCCATAAAACTCGCGGAGTTTGATGTAAGATTCGAACCAAGGCCATCAAAAAAGGCTCAAGTCCTCGCTGACGTTTTGATCGAGGTCCCACCTGAAGAAGAAACTGAGCCAATATTAAATACTTGGGAAATCTTCATAGATGGGAGTGCCAATAAGAGTCAATCCGGGATTGGAGTCTTTTGCAAAAGTCCAGATGGTTTGGTGTTCAGACACGCTGCGACTTTGGGCTTTGATTCCTCGAATAACGCTGCAGAATACGAGGCAATATTGCTCGGACTACGACTGGTTAAAATTATCAGGGCAGATAAGGCAATCGTCAAAAGTGATTCAGGCCTGGCAACCAATCAGATAAGAAATTCTTGGGAGACCAAGCATGCTCGAATGAAAAGGTATCACGAGTTGGTAAAGCGTACGATTGAGGAGTGTGAGCTTGTGGGGTGTAAAGTTGAGATCGTACAAATCCTGAGGGAGGAAAACATGGAGGCTGATCACCTAGCAAAATTAGCTTCTGATCCTGCTAACTTAAATTTGTGTCCTTGTGATATACAGGTTATTCCATGTGCAAGTATCGATTCCAAGGAAGTATTTGCTCTCGATCGAGGCAACAAATGGTATTGGCCAATCTTTGAATACTTGTACGAGGGAAAACTGCCGGAAGATAAGTCTCAGCATCCGAAGATTGTGAGAAAATCAAGTAGATATACAGTTGTGGATGGAAATTTATTTCGAAGATCGTATTCTCAACCATGGCTCAGAGCGGTTGGAATCGAGGAAGGGGCCAAAATCTTAGAAGAAATCCATGAAGGCTCGTGCGGGGCACACGAGGGTTGGAATGTTTTGGCAAGAAAAGCTAGATTGTTAGGCTATTACTGGCCTCAGATGAACAATGATGTTGCCGAGTTCGTAAAGAAATGTGGTGCGTGTCAAGCTCACGCTCCGGTTTTGCAAAGCCCGGCCTCGGGGTTAGAAGGTATCAAAGTGGCGTGGCCATTCGCAACTTGGGGAATAGATATCGTTGGGCAATTTCCAATGTCAACTAATCAGAGACAATATGTTATTGTAGCCGTCGATCACTTTACAAAGTGGGTCGAGGCAGAAGCAGTGTCCTCGATAACAGCTCAACAGATTGTGAAATTTGTCAAGAATAGCATTGTATATCGATTCGGGGTTCCCAATACGATAATCACAGACAATGGCAAACAGTTTGATAGTGTTCTATTTAGACATTTTTGCGAAAGAGAAGGGATCAAGCTAAGGTTTAGTTCTGTTTTCCACCCCCAGACAAACGGAATGACTGAGAGAACTAATCGAACGATCATGGAAGGAATCAAGAAGCGCTTAACTCACCTCGAGAAGTTGACAAATTGGGTCGAGGAGCTGTATCATGTATTATGGTCGTATCGAACGACGCCAAAGACAGCCACTGGAGAAACCCCGTTTTCATTAACTTATGGAACAGAAGCCTTTATTCCTGTCGAGATTAAGGTACCAAGTACAAGGGTTCTCCATTATACTGAAGAATGGAATGAGCTAAACTTACGAGAAAACTTGGACGATCTCGAGGAAAAAAGAGAAATGGCGTTTGCACGGATCGAAGCGTATAAAGCCAGAACAAAAAGAATATATGATAAGGGCGTACGACCAAGACAATTTTTCAAAGGGGATTTCGTCCTTCGTAGTACAGCAGCCTCGAGCTCGAGACAAGGCAAAGGCAAAGTGGGGATTAAGTGGGAAGGGCCATTTCGGATCGTAGAATGCGTCGGAACACATACTTATCGTTTGCAGCATCTCGATGGCACTGAGGTGCCGAGGACATGGAACGCAATTTCTCTCAGGAAATATTATTTTTAGCTTCTGTTTATTACTTTTATGTCATGTAACTCAGAATCCAACTTAGGAGTTATTATGAATAAAGGCCCACGAGGCATCGTTTTCATCTATGACTTTTAATTCAGATATTACTTTGGAGTTATTTGCTTATGAAAAATGCTCGGATCATACGAAATCCATTATAAGGAATTTGTCTTATTTCGAAAGTTTTGTTCTAAGTATTCGACACTGGACAATTTGGTTATGTATTAAAATCAAGCTTATGCATGCTAGAAGGCTTCGATTAAAACCAAATCTAAGTACGTCGTGGTAAGAATCCACCCTACAAGAGTTAGCCCGACCAGAAAGCAAAGGGGGGGCTACTACGAGGGCTGCGAACAATCAAAGTTCGAATAAGAAAAATAACATAAGAAGATTTGAGTAGAATGATGATACTTAGTTTAAACTTTCAAACAAGCACTTGTACGAGCATATTAGACGTAATATACAGAGACAAGATAAGAAAAAGTTTTGTCATTTCATTAAAACAAAGATTACAAAAGGGGTACAAACTATTCTACAGGTTCAACTGAAGATATCGGGTCAACAGGGATCCCTTCCTTAGGAGAATCGGGGTCGGGAAAAGAATCATCGAGGACAGCATCTGCTTCTTCGTCGTCCTCGGGAGGATTCACATTCACGAAGAATTTGAGATCTTCCAAGGAGATGTCAGGGAACCTTTCTCTGATGGACTTAACGAAACGAGTTTTGAATCTGGACATACGCCAAATCTCGTTCTCCTCCATTTTTGCAATGGTTTCCTCGTGGGCAGCCTCCTGGTCCTGTCTGGCTTTCTCAGAAGCCTCGAGTTGAGATCGGAGTTTTTGTGATACCTCCCTTCCTCGAGCTCTCCAAGTCGCCTGGTCGATCTTTTCCAAGGCAAGTTGGGCTCGCGCCCCTTGATGAAGGCCCGCCAGTGCGAAGCAGGAATCGAGCCATTGGGCTCGGATCTCATCCTCGAGGTCCAGTACTCTTTGCTTCGAGGCATCGAGGGCTTTGTTCAGTTGGATACAGTCAACCTTCAGTTTCTCACACTCGAAGGTTTTTTCCCTTCCGATATGTTGAGCAGACTTCAGGATTTTCGCTTGAGCTTTCAAAGCATCCTCTGCCGTGTCAAGTTTATCAGAGACTTCCGCCCATTTTTGGCGATAGTTTTCGAGGGACGAAGATTTTTGGAGATACCGGAAAGACATGATCTCCGTCGCGGCCATGGCCTGTGCAAATAAAGAAGACGAGGCTGAAAAGTAAGTTCGAAGATGTTTGGGTAACGATGTCAAAATAAGAGAAAGTTAATTACCTTGGCTTGTCTAACTTGTACAAGTTTAGCCAACTCCTCGTCCGTTAGCTTCTCAGCAAGTTTAACCTCCTCGGGAACGAGGCAGGCTTGAGCGATGTCTTCAGCAATCGCAGGGACGCTTAGAGAGACGTGAGGAAAGCGATCTGCCCAGAACTATACAAAATTTGAAAATTAGAACACCAAGATATTTGAGAAATCAACAAAATTTGGAAAAAGAAGCTTACGTTATAAAGTTTATATCTCTCATAGCCATCCAACGAGGCCTCGGTAGGCACCTTGCCCTTAGCGTGTGTCATCTCGGGACAGTTGGTAAAGGGAAACCAATTGGGATCCCAGGTCGATGGGTGAGGAGGCGAGCTTGTGCCCTCGATCTCCCGAACACGTTTCGCATGGGGCCCTTCAGGATCATTGAAGTGGGCCTCCGTGGCGTTTTTGCCCTCGGGGATCGAGGTATCAATGAACGAGGCGGGAGCCTTCCTCTTCGATCGAGTTTGCTTAGGGATCCCTTGGTTTTCAAGGCTTTGGATTTCGGGGTCATCGGGAACTGGGGCCTCGGAATCTTTGGCCTCGGGATCGCCTTCAGATGAGAGGATTTGGATTTCTACATAGAAATTGAGAGACATTAGTTTTTTAAAAAAAAATAAAAATAAAAAATACATAGATAGAAGGATGGTAAAGAATGAAAGATGCATTAAAAGATCTTATAAAGTTACCTGGAGACTCAAGGAGGGTTTGAGGCTCGGGCGCGTGTGTCTCCGCCGTTGGGGCTACCTCGGGCTCGTTGGCTTTGTTCGTGACGACGTTAGCAACCGACGAAGCACGAACCTTCTTGGTCGTAGCTCGGGGTCCCTTCGGGGGCACAATGACGGCGGGAGCTTGGTTCTCACCCTCTAATGCCTTCAGGCGAGCAGCTGCAAGGCGTTGTTTGTAAGATAACTTAGGGGCCATGATAAAATGCCTGCAAATAACAAGTTCATAGTTAAAATCAAGAAAGCTTACAAGGATTTTTTGGAAGAGAAATGGGCTCCCCGAGATGAGCCCGATTAACTTCGGGAGCAGGGAAATAAAATATGGTTCCCATCCTCGGGACCGACCCAGATCCAACGAGAGCGATGACCGCTGTGTGACGTAGGTTTACCACCTACCAGCCCTTTTGGCTCATGAACCTCTTTAAACGAGACGCATGGATGTTTCATAGCCTTGGTAGGCGTCCTGAGATATTTGAAGAGGTTTCCGGTTAGCAAAACGCCAAGATCTTGGCATACTCGAACAAGAGCAAGCATCTCAACCCACGAGTTGGGAACGATTTGTGCGGGGTAAAGGTTGAACTCATTAAGAATGTCGTTCACCACCTCGGGAAAAGGAAACCTCATCCCGTACTCTAAATGCCTCTCGAGAACGGCCACCTTGTGGATTTTCCCTTTGAACATCCTGGCTTCAGGCGTAGGGACTGCGCAGTCAAAATCCTTTACACAGGGGAATTTCTTCTGCAACTCACGAAGTGCTTCAATCGTGTTGATCTTGGTCGCTTCGAGAGGAAGTGTTGTTCCCCATTGGCCTTGTAGTGGATGAGGGACACGTGCTGGCATTTGGATCGGAGGGTTAGGGTTTCTAGGGTTTGAGCGTGCTATGACGTTAGGGTTTGGATTTTGTGGTCTGGGAGGCGTTAATTCGTCTTCAGACCAATCCATTATGGTTCGACGTCGTGAGTGGTTAGGTTCCAAATCGGAAGAGCGGGACGTATCGTTTGAAGAGGTGGGGTTTTGCGATGAAGAAGCCATTCGTTGTGAACGAAATAAAGAAAAGATAAAGAAGAATGACGAGTGACTTACACTTAGCAGAATTCTGGAAAACAGGATGCCGGAAATTTTGAGAGTTTAAAAGCGTGAAGAGTGTAGTGGTTTGTAGTGCTATTTATAGGTGAAATGTGAGTTTTCGAAATTTAAAACCTTTTCGTATGCTTGGAGGGAGTTTAAGGTTTGAGACCACGCTTAAAGACAAGTGTGGAGAATTGAGTGAGGCGTGCAAGTTGGGTAGTTAGCCTTGATGGTTTGGTTGTTGGGCCGCAAACCATGTTTGTCTCTTGGGCCTGCCGTTTGGGCCGTATTGATTTTTGGAGGATTTGAAAGACATAAGTCCTAAAGGATCTTGGTATCCTTTTGGGGGGGCTTCTGTTATCACCTAATATTTCGTATGACACGTGGACCAATGGTCATTTAGCTTTTAAACACGTAGGACGGTTAAACTATGTTGAATAGTCTTAATGTCCACATAGACGTGCTTTGAATAGTCAAAGTAAGGAGAATATCTCTCCTACAAAGAAAGTATTCCTCTTTAGGTCTCCTAATTCGATTAGGACAATACAAGCTAATTGGGATTATAATTCTAAGACTAAAGAGGAGTAATTCGAGTGAAGTCCTAGTACAACTAGGACTAAGATTTATGATCAAACAACTATAAATACATGGGACTTACTAAAATCTAAGGTACATTATTCTAGACTCATACTCTGAGTTAATTACTTTTCCGATCACAAGTTCCATACTGACTTTAGCATCGGAGAGGGGTCGCCGGTCAGCGGCCCCCTTTAGGCTAACGTTTGCTATTTTTCAGGAAGCTTAGCTTACGTGGATTCAAGTTACAATTTCTCAGTAACACATGCTTATGAGAAAATCCTCGATCACGAAATGATAAACGATCACCAGTACTATTCACTAGGGACCGTACGGTCACAACACTGTTTGTTGTGACCGTACGGTCACAAAGCATCTGACCGTACGGTCACTGCCACGTGGTAGATAGCAATCCAATCCTTATCGGCCACGTGGCTGGCGGTCAAATGAAAACGTGACACGTGTACTAAATGCCAAACAAGTTTGGCCGGGTCTTACAAGGTCCGGCCGGGCCTTATGGGAAGCCCGGCTCAGATCCAAATTTGGATCTGAGACGGGCAAACTAGTGACCGTACGGTCACAAGCTACCCGGATTTCTCATTCAATTCACCAACAAACACTCATTCTCCTCTCTCTAGCTCGTTCTAAAGCGATTCTTGACCCGATATAAGTTGCCTTTGATAAAGTTGCCTCTGTTGTTGCCTAAAGTTGCATCTGATACATAAAAGAATCGTTAGAGTCGGAGCTTGAGAGTATTTTCCTAAAAATATTCCCAGAAAAAGTCCCCACGACCACCAAAAAAATATTCCCCCTTATTAAAAATTCCAACCCAGGCATCACTCGCAGTCTCGCTAGAGCTGATTAGGTCATGTTCATAATTATCACTCCGGAGGACGCCATACGCAACTGTGAGCGGAAGTGGTCGCTCATAGCGGCTTTAGCCTTCTTTGACTAGAGTCGCCACCCGGCCGACCCGGAAAATGTACGAACCGGTGTTTATACCGATTATTTTGAAAACAAGAGATTCTATTCACGTTCGTGGATACAACTTATTAATTCCGACATTCCAGAACCCAGAGGATCTTTAATGCAACCTAACAGCTTATTGTCTTAATTTTTATGGTTATCATATAGAAATAAGTAAATGCGCAAACATTTGTACGGTAAACCGCCGGGTGACACGGTACAAAACCCTCAGAAGCTTACCCTCGTCGCGTGCCAGTGATTGCTCGCGGACTGATGCTCGTTGAAGAACGGAGACCTTTTCTGGGAGGAACCTCAGGGAACCGGAATTGCGTGTGCGTCCTCTGGTGTGGTAACTGGGAACAGGACTTAGTCGACCCTTGCGAGACTGCGAGTGATGCCTGGATTGGAAACTTTTGATAAGGGGAAATATATTTTTGGTGGTCGGGAGGACCTTTTATGAGAATATTTGAGGAAAGTACTCTCCAACTCGGACTCTAGCGATTCTTTTCGTATCAGAGGCAACTTTAGGCAACTCAGGGAGGCAACTTTATCAGAGGCGACTTATATCGGGTCGAGAATCGCTTTAGAACGAGCTAGAGAGGCGGGAGAATGAGTGTTTTATGATTTTTGTAAATGATTTCTTGATGATTTGAATGAGAAATCCGGAGGGTATATATAGGTTATCTTGTGACCGTACGGTCACTGGCTTCGCCCGTCTCAGATCTAAATTTGGATTTGAGCTGGGCGTTACCCAACACCCGGCCAATGTTATTTGGATGTTTGTACACGTGTCAGTCTCTGATTGGACCGCCCAACCACGTGGCAGATAAGGATTGGATTGCTATCTGCCACGTGGCAGTGACCGTACGGTCAGAGGTATGTGACCGTACGGTCTCAACCAACAGTGTTGTGACCGTACGGTCCTTGATGAATAGTACTTGTGACCGTATACTTTTTTGTGATCAAGGATTTTCTCATAAGCATGAAAGTGTCACACTCATGGTCCCGAGGAGCGGGCGGAAGAGGTTATGGTCCCGAAAAGGTGATCCGTTCTACGACGAGCATCGGTATTTGAGCAGCTGGCGCAACGAGGAGCTCATAGTTTGCTTTCATCATCGGGTTCGAAAACCAGTGCTTACAGTTTGCCCCTCGCTTCTTTGGGAGTGCCTAAGGTGATTACATTGTTCTGTAAGACCCGTCGGACAGTCTCAATGAAGCGAAACGAGCCGTACTGCGTGTGTGCTAGTGTTTTTAAAGTGGGTTTAGAGAACTTACCTGAAGTTCTGGCCTACGGCATCGGATCTTCTACAATCTTTCAGTAAGGCCGACTAATTGTTTCTGCTGGGTACCTCGACGAGGATTTTCTGTAACCTTTAATAGCGCCTCGAGCATAACTCGAGGACTTTTGGTAACCTTCGTAACTTTCAGTAACCTGCCTTGGGCGAGACCCGAGGACTTACTAACCTCTCTGTTGCTTTGAGTAAACTCTCACAACGCCTCGGGCGTGACCCGAAGATTTAGTAATTTCCTTGTAGCTCTTCTCCATAGTACCTCGGGCACGACCCGAGGATTAGTAATCTCTTAACTTTTCTGCAGTTCTGGTCTATGGCATCGGATCTTCTATAATCTTTCAGTAAGGCCAACTAACTGCTTCTGCTGGGTACCTCGACGAGGATTTTCTGTAACTTTTAATAGCGCCTAGAGTGTAACTCGAGGACTTTCGGTAACCTTTGTAGCTTTTAGTAACCTTCCATAATGCCTTGGGCGAGACCCGAGGACTTAGTAACCTTCCATAATGCCTTGGGCGAGACCCGAGGACTTAGTAACCTCTTCGTTGCTCTGAGTAAACTCTCACAACGCCTCGGGCGTGACCCGAAGATTTAGTAACTTCTTTGTAGCTCTTCTTCATAGTACCTCGGGCACGACCCGAGGATTTTGTTAACCTCTTTGTAGTTCTGATTGTAGATCCCTCCTTCCTTAGATGGTGTTGAACACTTTGTCCTACCAGTTTTATCTGAATGCTGGTGGCATCATTCTACGTCAATCAGCTGTGTCCCAATATCTTTCTCTTCCGCTCTTGATCTTCAACTGATCCGGGAACCCCTGGCGGCATTCTTCCCTGACCAAAGTCGTGCCCCTCTATGGTATTGCCCCAGTGGAGTTCTTTAATTTCCATCGTTCTGATGAATTCGGAGATGCCCCGGCGTGCCAGTGGTCCAATGTTGCCCCAACGCCTTACTTCGGCATCCGTTCGATATGCCCCTATGTTCTTTGTAGTCCTTCGGGGTGAGTAACATCTTCTGTAACGCCTTCTGTAATGCCTTATGTAAGTGTGAGTATTGATCTCCGGAGCGGCTTCAGGGGTGTTAAGTTTTCATGAGGTCGCACGCTTCTAGCCGTGCCGTGGTCTGTCGGGGTTCTGAAAGGTTGTTGACATCGTCTGACAGGTGTTGTGCCTAGACTATCTCCGCGTGACGAAGGTTCTATTTATCGTTGCTTTTCATGACTCCTATGGGGATCCCTGCACAAACAAAGACACGCATCCTTCCTCGGGCGAGATGGCCAATGGGAAATAAACATTTTTAAGATGACCGGCCACGTTGCTTGATTATAAGTGATCAAAGGAGATACTCTATAGTCTGGATGCATGCAGTTTTACACCTATGAACTCAGTCTGGACAACGCACAATGTACGCGACTAGATGTACAGACACATGACAAGAGATGCTTTCACTACATGAACTCATGTGATATGGACTCTAGCTAGACTACCTAAAACATATGGTGTGCATGTGTGTAAGTGAGGGGATGCCCTATTAGGCGGACTATGACGACCTATAACAGTCTAAAACCCAAAGTGTGTGTGACTCGATATGTGCGTGCACAAGGGGATGTCTGACTTATGTGATATGTCCCTTATGGATTTCGGCTAGATGACCTAAGTGTCTAATGTGTTCGTGTAACTCGACCTGTGGACATGTGATTGTGTGCAGACTAGAGGGCTGTCTAATCTTATGACTCCTAGGACACGTGGTATGTAGTGAGTGTGTGGACACTTGACTGGGGAACCTAAACGACTCTTGGCCCTTAATTGGGTGACTCCAAGGTTTTGGCTAGATGTGAGGTTAGGTTTATGGTTGCTCTCTTGGGGGATGTGAGCAAAGGTTTTGAGTTGGATGAAGGAGGTGAGGTCTATGTAGGTGTTTCGAGGGTGCAGGAAAGGGCTTTTATGAGGAGAGAAAGGGTTTGGGTTTGGATGGTGGAGGTGATGCTTATCGAGGTTGTAGGGTAGGTTTTGTGAAGGGTGCAAGAATTTAGGGTTGGATGATGGAAGGGAGGGTTGTGGAGGTTCTTTGATGAGGATAGGGTGTGAGAGACCATCAGGGGTTCGTGTAGCTTTTAGGTTGTTAGGGTAGGGATCAAGATGTTCGAATGCAACTTCCGATGATGTTTTCGTGATTGCCCCTAGGGTGAGGTGTTTTATTGCTCTTACTGTTGCCTAAGATGACCCTACCAGTTGTCAACTTAGCGAGCTGCCTTTATTGTTGCCTAGGTCGCTCTCTCGAGTTTTCAACCTAGCAGGCTTTCTTTCTTTTGGCCTTGATTGTTGCCTAGATCTAGTTTTTGAGTTTTCTTGATCTAGCGGGTCTTTTCTGTTTTCTCAAACCCTAGAGGAGTCGGCTAGTGTTTTGAACGGAGTGTACATATTCCATCGTCTAAGTTCTTGATTTCTCTGTGTTAACATTACTTATGGCATCCTAGAATACGCATAGCTGATAGACTCTTAGAACAGACATTTACACTTACTATCATAAGCACCTAGACTAGTTAACATATGCGTAAATGGTTCATGTATATCTAGCATGAATGTGCCCCTATCATTAATCTGTCCTAGTTGGCCACCTCTCCTCTTCTTGTGACGATGGTTTGCCCCTTGTAGTGAGGATTCTTCCGTGGTTTCTTTCGCGGGGATGAAACTGCGCATCCTAATGCTGCTATCTTGTTCTCGGAAGCGTGCAAGTGATTCTAATGATGAAATCCTAGTGTCTCCATTGTTCTCTTTGGTGTAGATCTTGTCACAACCTTCTACATGGATCACGTCTTCGTGTGATGATTAGTAAAATGTCTCTATGGCTTCGGGACACCAACCGCTTCGTCTTTTGCATGAGGCTTTGATATGGAAATGTCGTTGCTCCCTTCGAGGTTTTGTGGATGTGATCCATTTTCGAGCTATAAGCTTCTCCGAAGGATGGCTTCACTTCTCCTTTTTGCTTCTCCCTTCGTCCCTGGGCACATCCGTTGCAGGGTGTAGGAAGGGAATTCTGAGGACTTCATGGGTTTAATTTTGAAGGCTGATGGACCTTGGTTCATGGAGACACTACGAGTACTTGGACGCTCCATTTTAACTTCCGTGCAATGTCCTAATTCCTTACAACGAGGTTTCTTCTTTTTGCAGGGCTCCGACGGAGACGTGCTTCTACATTGATCCAGTAATTCATCCTCCTTATGTTACTCCTCCATCTTGCAAGGTACATCCTGGTCGGGGTCGCTTGTCTGGTTGTGGTTCTTTCTCTTACAGTCGAGGGCATATTCATACTAGAAACACATGCTCTAATTACGCCTATATCTTCCTAATGTCTAAAAGATGCAAACAAATGTAGACACGAGTGAGCTAAAGGCTTTTCTACCCAGGCACGGGTCTGTAAATACGTGCATAGGATAAGTGGGATAGAGACTAGCCGATGCCTGATGATGTTGCTCCGTTCTTTGTCCGCCGGGATGTTCTTGATGCGACGCTTGCGACCTATAGTTTCTCCATGATTCCTCTTAGGGGTGTGTTCTCAGCGTTTCGAGCCACTAGGTATTGATTGATTTCGGGTTCGAATAAGGTCTTTTGTTTGCTCTAGAATAGGTTATGAGGAGGTGTGGTATATGTCAGGGTAGTTTGGTGAAGTTTGGGGTAATGTCTTTTGGAGTGTTGGGTAATACGTAGGGAGTGGTTTGTTTGCGAGATAGGTTAAGGGTAAAGGCTTACGTCATTTTAATTTGGGTTAGAGGATATCATGGAGAACTCCTTTTGGTCGCTTCATACTTCGTTCGAGGGTTTGTCTCTGTCTCTGATTCCTCCTTCTTGATCCGGCGGTCTCCTTGGTGGAAGCTGGCTTGGGTTCAGGTGTGTCGTGGTTTTGTGATTTCGGGTTGGGTTAGGTAGTGATTTGGGAGTTTTTGGCCAAAGGGAAGGCGCCCCTGCGGAGGTTTTGACTTTTTTGGACCACTTGTGTGTGCCCTAACCTAAAGTGTGCCTATGACATCTAGACAAATTATACTTGTGGGATTATGGTACCTCGTCTGTCATTTTCCTATTTCCTCTGTCCTGGTACCGATGTGTATGCATGCCTGAGACACGTGACAATGTGCATGCACGTAGACCCTATTACGTAGGATGGTTCGAAACAAGTAACCTAGCGTACGACACTCTAAGGGTAGACACACCCGAAGGACACAAACCTAACAGGTAAGGAGAATCATGCATTTATGCTTAGGACATCGTGTGCGTGTGTGACGCGTCTAGGTAAGATGATGGTGGTGTTACCATTCCTAATTTAGCCTATCATGTGTATCCTATGTGTGGTTTGACGACGTACGCCAATCCGTGCGGGTAATGCTCGACACGTATGTGAAATGGAGGCATGTTACACTTCAGACCCTAGACTGATGACTATATACACAGACAATAATCACGACTCATGACTATAGGGTTTAAGTGACGACAAATATACATGTGTGGATTGGAGCGACTCGGTGATCGACTGTTGCGTATTTATGCATGAGGACAGACAAGACCTGATTTTTACACGGAGACGAGGGGACATATACTAGACACATGAGTGATGTTTGACTCTGTGCAAAAGGGCATTATTTACATGTTGCTTATTTCTCGAACGGAGAATGTTTATGCAACAACCCTATATTATACTGGTTTGGAAGATTCCACATAATAGTGAATCATGGGGATTCATGGGACAGTGTGCCCCTACCTTAGTTCAGACAACATTCACGACATGCAATGGGACTTCAAGCGCCTTTTCCGAAGCGTAATGGTTCCCACGTCCCATTTCCCTCCACCAAATCAAAACTCTTTTTTGGAGGAGCAGAGGAGAGTGTATGTTTGATCTAATAGGTCATATCGTTGTGATGGTATAGCCTCATTTTACATGAAATAATTAAAGTGTTCCTTGCAATAAGGAACGGACGGCGTAACGACGTATTTCATGTATATGGACAGGTATCATAACGTGATGTCCTTTTAGGTCTTATGAAGTTTTAGAATTGTCTCAAGATGACATTTGTTTGGCTTAAGGAATTGACCTTTTGGGGACGGCAAAATTTTGTTATGTGAAGATAGACTAAGTTTCTTCTTGAATTGAAATGAACGCCGGGATGACGTTCTTCACATAACGAAAGTGAGCGGCAACATTGGTCGACTCATTAAAACCTACAAATGACATGACTGTTTGACACGACTTGACCTAGCACACATAAACTTAATATTTGTTCGGTTTAAGGAATTGACCGTTGGAGCACCAAAATTTTGTCATGTGAAGATAGATTAAGTTTCTTCTTGAATGGAAATAAACATCAGGATGACGTACTCCACATAACAAAGTGAGCAGCAACATTGGTCGACTCATTAAACCTTACAAATGGAGTGATGACCTGATGTGGTTTGATATGTGACGTTGTTCCTAACCTACTCGAGGACGTTGTGGTCTTTTCCCTATGCAAGAAATTTTTTTTTTTTTTTTTTTTTTGAGTCCGACATGATATTGACCTGTGTGGACTGACGAGGCGGTGTAGCCTTAGACTCAAGACAAACCCTAAACTCCTTTTCGGGAGGAGCACAAGACAATGTAAGTTTGGTTCAACAGATTAAACCGCCTTTCGTAATCTGGGACATGTGGCTTCGTATGACACCCGTTTTGACTTAAGGGGCGATTTTTGTGACGCCATGATTTTATCCCACGAGATCGAGTTTCTTTATGAAATGAAACAGACGACATAACGTCGTGTTTCGTGTGATAAAATGTCCGGCGTAACAGGATATCCCCTCACTTCAAAGGAGTGCCATGGAAACTGGACTCTTTCTTAGGTTAAGGATACATCTAATATATGTACAAGTAGAGGTAAGCGATCAAATAGTTAGGAAAAACATTCGTGCATACACGACACTCCCTCTCAATCTTCGCGTGGTACGTCTCTGTCCTAGGTGGGTTTCTTTTGACATCTTTCCTTTCGATGTCAAAACGCTGTCGTAGACGTGATTTATTTCATGTTTGGGGGTAGTTCCTAGAGGAGATATCTAGGCTGACTATATGAGGCTTCGGTCTCGTTTGATAGTACAAAAGGGTTCCCACAGCAAGATATACCTAGCGCCTCCCCATTTAAGGGTTTTGAGCAGCGTGTCGACGGTACATGGCTGTGGGTGGTGTTACAGATCGACCTATGCGTCCCTTAAAGGAAACGACAGTAAGCACGACCCATTACACACGTTGACCATTCGAGATTTTTCTTTATGCAATATGAGAAAGCAGTAACTCTGTTGTACAGAACTAGACTGTCAGCATGCTTCAGTTGTATCCCATTTTTACTCTTTATAAAATAATTTTAAGAAATAATTTTACAAATAGTGAAAACCAAACCTACATCCTTCTATTAATAAACTAACTTCAAGAAAATCGTACGTTGAAGTTAACTTACAACAGTAGAATATATTTTTGGTCCCCAGCAGAGTCGCCACTGTGAGCGGAAGTGGTCGCTCATAGCGGCTTTAGCCTTCTTTGACTAGAGTCGCCACCCGGCCGACCGGGAAAATGTACGAACCGGTGTTTATACCGATTATTTCGTTCGTGGATACAACTTATTAATTCCGACATTCCAGAACCCAGAGGATCTTTAATGCAACCTAACAGCTTATTGTCTTAATTTTTATGGTTATCATATAGAAATAAGTAAATGCGCAAACATTTGTACGGTAAACCGCCGGGTGACACGGTACAAAACCCTCAGAAGCTTACCCTCGTCGCGTGCCAGTGATTGCTCGCGGACTGATGCTCGTTGAAGAACGGAGACCTTTTCTGGGAGGAACCTCAGGGAACCGGAATTGCGTGTGCGTCCTCTGGTGTGGTAACTGGGAACAGGACTTAGTCGACCCTAGCGAGACTGCGAGTGATGCCTGGATTGGAAACTTTTGATAAGGGGAAATATATTTTTGGTGGTCGGGAGGACCTTTTCTGAGAATATTTGAGGAAAGTACTCTCAAACTCGGACTCTAGCGATTCTTTTCGTATCAGAGGCAACTTTAGGCAACTTGGGGAGGCAAATTTATCAGAGGCGACTTATATCGGGTCGAGAATCGCTTTAGAACGAGCTAGAGAGGCGGGAGAATGAGTGTTTTATGATATTTGTAAATGATTTCTTGATGATTTGAATGAGAAATCCGGATGGTATATATAGGTTATCTTGTGACCGTAGGGTCGCAAGCTTGTGACCGTAGGGTCCCAAGCTTGGGACCGTACGGTCACTGGCTTCGCCCGTCTTAGATCACAAAAAAGTATACGGTCACAAGTACTATTCATCAAGGACCGTACGGTCACAACACTGTTGGTTGAGACCGTACGGTCACATACCTCTGACCGTACGGTCACTGCCACGTGGCAGATAGCAATCCAATCCTTATCTGCCACGTGGATGGGCGGTCCAATCAGAGAGTGACACGTGTACAAACATCCAAATAACATTGGCCGGGTGTTGGGTAACGTCCGGCTCAGATCCAAATTTAGATCTGAGACGGGCGAAGCCAGTGACCGTACGGTCACTAAACAGTGACCCTACGGTCACAAGATAACCTATATATACCCTCCGGATTTCTCATTCAAATCATCAACAAACCATCAAAAAAAAACTACAAAACACTCGTTTTCCCACCTCTCTAGCTCGTTCTAAAGCGATTCTTGACCCGATATAAGTTGCCTCTGATAAAGTTGCCTCCACGAGTTGCCTAAAGTTGCCTCTGATACAGAAAAGAATCGCTAAAGTCCGAGCTTGAGAGTACTTTCCTCAAATATTCTCAGAAAAGGTCCTCCCGACCACCAAAAATATATTGCCCCTTATCAAAAGTTTCCAATCCAGGCATCACTCGCAGTCTCGCTAGGGTCGACTAAGTTCCGTTCCCAATTACCACACCGGAGGACGCACACGCAATTCCGGTTCCCCGAGGTTCCTTCCAGAAAAGGTCTCCGTTCTTCAACGAGCATCAGTCCGTGAGCAATCACTGGCACGCGACGAGGGTAAGCTTCTGAGGGTTTTGTACCGTGTCACCCGGCGGTTTACCGTATAAATGTTTGCGCATTTATTTATTTCTATGTGATAACCATAAAAATCAAGACAATAAGCTGTTAGGTTGCATTAAAGATCCTCTGGGTTTTGGAATGTCGGAATTAATAAGTTGTATCCACGAACGTAAATAGAATCTCTGGTTTTCAAAACAATCGGTATAAACACGGGTTCGTACATTTTCCTGGTCGGCCGGGTGGCGACTCTAGTCAAAGAAGGCTAAAGCCGCTATGAGCGACCACTTACGCTCACAGTGGCGACTCTGCTGGGGACCAAAAATATATTCTACTGTTATAAATTAACTTCAACGTACGATTCCCTTGAAGTTAACTTATTAATAGAAGAATGTAACTTTGGTTTTCACTATTTGTAAAATTATTTTTCTTAAAATTTTTTTTTTATAAAAGTGAAAATGGGATACAACCGAACATTATGACAGTCTAGTTCTGTACAACAGAGTTATTGCTTTCTCATACTGCATAAAAGAAAAATCCCGAATGGTCAACGTGTGTTATGGGTCGTGCTCACTGTCGTTTCCTTTAAGGGACGCATGGGTCGATTTGTAACGCCACCCACCGCCTTGTACCGTTGACACGCTGCTCAAAACCCTTAAATGGGGAGGCACTAGGTATATCTTGCCGTGGGAACCCTTTTGTACTATCAAACGAGACCGAAGCCTCATATAGTCAGCCTAGATATCTCCATTAGGAACTACCCCCAAATATTTTTTAAAATTTTCCGTCTGTTGAGAGCGTTTCGGCATCGAAAGGAAAGATGTCGGAAAAAAACCCACTTAGGACAGAGACGCACCTCGTGAAGAATGAGAGGGAGTGACGACTTTTGCATGTCGACAACTTGTTTGATAAATTGATCATACATAAAGCATACAGAAGGTCCGAGTTCCGTCATCCGGACATTCCTTCAGTTCAAAAGAGCACTCTGTCGCAATCCTGCAAATAACATTGTCACAAATGCCCACCCAGAATAGGGAAAAGGTTGCGAAGATTGAAACAGAGTGCAGTTTGAATCAAAGGAATGTCCGGATCAGTAAGAATTGGCTAAAGGAGAAGCGAAAGAACGACCCATGGCCAAAATAAATTAGGCCGTGATGCAATCTCTCGTGTCTACCCAAGCCAAAGACCCTGTCCAAGGATGTTACCTCCATCACCATGCATTTATGAGGTAATACCCTTGAACAAAGTCTAAACAAACGGAGACATGACAAGGATCGATAGGGCCATGCATACATACATCTCACGAGCCTAGAATGACGGGAGACTCACACCATCTTCCCCATATAGAACGGCTGTGGACAAGGGCAAACCGAAGGTTGGTCAGGGCAGGTCCAATCACGGAGCCCGAAGACGTATCAGTTGAGGACGCATCCGATTCAGAAGAAGACATGGCAGAGCCAAGCGATATCCCGGACGCCGCTACTGAGATCGCCAAAGCGTTGGCAACTATGCTCCAGTCCCCCGAATACCAGATGATGATGGATCTGGCCATCGAAAAAGGCTGCCAGAAAGTCCTGGCCAAACACTTGGAGAATGGAGAAAAGCCTGAATCTGAATCAGGAGGATCTCATGGGATGGGGAAGCCGAAAGACCCAAATGACTCCGAAGGGAAACTAGAATACATCATTGGGCATCTAGAAAGCAAGGCTGGAAGTGCTGCTACCCCGACTAGCAAAACATTGGCATCCTATCTGAGACCCAATGGGCAAGGACTCCCCCCTGGGTTCGTGATCCCAACATTTATAAGGTTTAGCGGGAAAGGAGATCCTGCTGGGCATATCAAACACTTCGCCAACCTTATGAACCTGTCCCCCTTAGACATGAAACAAGCAACCGGTTTGTTCGCCTTCTCACTCGAAGGGAATGCCTTGGAATGGTACAATGGATTGAAGTTTAGCGTCCAAGGGGATTGGGACGAACTGGTAGCTGCATTCACCAAGCAATATGAGATCAACACCCTGCAGAAATACACGTGGGCAGATCTGGCAGCCCTCAAACAAAATGTGGGGGAAAGGTTCGACGCCTACTATGACAACAGATGGTTGCCAGTGGCGGGAAAGTTGGCTGACAAACCTCCAGAAAGTGATATGATAGAGTGCCTGGCCAGCGGAGCACTACCCAGAGTCAGGGAAGTAATTCAATACCAAACTTTCAAGACATTTGAAGACCTGTTCCAGACAGTCCGGAAAGTCGAAAGGCAGGTCATTAACCAAGTCCCCAGGGCCACATACGGAAGGGGGAACAATGCGTGGGGCAGCGAACCAGAACAAGCTCCTGGGGGACGAGGAACCCAATCCATCGAATATCGAGGAGCCTCTTCTGGAGTTAACGCAGTCCACCTAAACGTTAACCTCAAAAAGGCATTCGACCGCCTAGCCCATGAAGGAAAGATTGCTCCCATTAGGTCACCTATAATTATCAAACCAAGCGAAAACCTGGAAAGGTTCTGTGACTATCATCAGGTCTTCTCACACCCTACCGCCAAATATGAAGCACTACATAAAGAAATCATGAGGATGATTGAAGAAGGAGAGATAGAAGCTCCTAAGGCCCCAAGCACCAAAAAGAACCCCCTACCGGACTACCGCGATGTCCCTCCCCCACGGACCATGATGATCAACACGGAGTTCACGGAAAAAGAAGTCCTAAAAAGCGTCGATAGGACACCAAGGGCACATACCCCGATGGGCCATTTCTCCCCATGCCTCTCAGTCAACATGATGCACTCAGGGTGTACCCCGGCTCCGGTTATGGCCTGCCTCGGAGGGAGAATCAGGAGGTCCCCAAGCGAGGCCAACAATTGGTGGGCCGACTCGTCGGATGATGAGCCAATAGAAGAACAAGCCAAGGCCACAATAAACCATGTCACCCGATCAGGACGGGTATTTCAACCCACGCCGAGAACGCAGGAACCAGAATTGGCCATGGACGAGGGAAATGGAAGCGGCCGAGATTCTAGCGAAAAAGGGATAGTAGCTAAACAACTGACGAAAACCCCGATACAAATGTCCGTGTGGGAACTCCTGGTGTCATCCAAAGAACACCGGGATGCGTTAGTCGAAAATGTCTCAAGCGTGCCTACAACAGCAGCAATAACCCCAAGCGAGCTATGCTGCATAGTGCAAGGAATGCGGGAGCCTGTGACCGAGATATCTTTCACAAAAGAAGATCTTCCCGCTGAGGGAGCGGTCCATAACAAAGCCTTATTCATACAAGTAGAGGTCAAAGGAAGGCCTCTGTCATGTGTTATGGTGGACGACGGGTCGACTCTCAATATATGCCCGAAGAAAATGTTGGGACGACTCGGGCTGACGATGGAAGATATCAGACCCACGGAAATGGTTATCCGGGCTTATGACGACTCAAAGAGAGAAGTATTGGGAGTCTTCGAAACAGAGGTTGTGACAGGGCCCATCAGGTCAATGGTAGAATTCGTCGTAATGGACATACCCGTCACATTTGCCTTGCTACTCGGGAGACAATGGTTCCACCCCCTGGGAGGAGTTCCATCCACCCTGCACCAGAAGATCAAGTTCCCAATGGGCGACAAAGTTGTCACCATCCCCGCTCATGACGACCTCATGGTAGCCATAATCACCTCGGACTTTCCTCATCGGGGTGGATTCCAAGCAGCCATGATATACGAAGAAGAAATGCCCGTATCGGTCGCAAACTCGCTAAAAAGGATGCGCTTCATGCCAGGGATGGGCCTAGGGGTAAACCAACAGGGGCCACCCACTTTCAACATTCCCTGCGAAGCTAAAAGAGGGAGAGAAGGGATAGGATATTCTGCGAACAAAGACGTGGGCACGTCCGAAGGAACAAAGTGGGTCACTCCCAAGAAAGGAATAGGGGAAGATGAGAAGGAAACCGAAAGGGAACCTGACATGACGAAATGGCAGGAAGCCCACATGGCCAGGGTAAGTGCTCCGATCCCGCCCCCAAAAAGGCGCATCCAAGACCTTGCAGATGAACTAGCCAAAATGAAGGTCAACGAGGGGGAAATGGAGGCCAAAATGAGGGAAGCCATGAAACGAGTGTTTGAAGAAGTCATAAGAGAAAAGCAAGGCGAAGACACGAAGACACTCCAAGGAGAAGCTGGAGACATAAAAGCAACCCGTGAGACAAAAGAAGGAACTACGCAGGATCCAGTAGTCCTACTAGATTCAGTTCTATACGACGATGACGTCGTGTATAATTGTGATTTCATGTTCCAAAACGATGTATTCACTTCAAAACATGATGCAATGAAATCCCAGATTGCTTACTTGTGTGACTTGTTAGAAAATGGCACCGTGCATTCATTAAATCATTTAACTAGTGCATTTAGCATACACAACACCGCATTACACCATGTTAACCTAGAAACAAAGGATGAACCAAGATTAGTACCAGTTTCTCCGGACTTATCCCCCACGGAACGTAGTCAGATTGAGGCAGTCTTAAGACGACACCAAAAGGTCTTCGCCTGGTGATATGAGGATATGCCAGGAGTAGAACCCTCCATAGCCAAGCACGCCATCCCTTTAAAGCCTGGAGCGGTGCCAGTTAGACAGAAATTAAGAAGGCTAAGGTCAGAATGGGCCCAACTAGTGAAGGATGAGATAACAAAGCAGATCAAGTCAAAATTTCTCGAAGTAGTTGACTACGCGGAATGGGTAGCAAACGTAGTTCCCGTAGGAAAAAAGGATGGAAAGGTGCGGGTGTGTGTGGACTATCGGGATCTCAACCGAGCATGCCCAAAAGAGAATTTTCCTCTACCGCACACAGATGTGCTCGTAGACAGTGCTGCCTCAGCCGTAATGTATTCTCTTATGGACGGTTTCTCGGGGTATAATCAAATCCTCATGAAGATAGCCAATAAGGTCAAAACCTCGTTCATCACGGAGTGGGGGACATACTGCTACAAAGTGATGCCATTCGGATTGAAGAATGTAGGAGCAACTTACCAGAGGGCCGCAACCACGCTACTACACGATATGATCCATAAAGAGGTGGAGGTTTATGTGGACGATATGCTGGTAAAGTCGGACACAACAGAGGGACACCCCGCGGCATTAGAATTTTTTTTAACACGGATAGAGAAATACAACTTGAGGCTCAATCCGAAGAAATGCATGTTTGGGGTAACCTCTGGAAAATTGCTGGGACACATCGTCAGCGACAAAGGTATTGAGATTGACCCCGAAAAGGTTAAATCCATCACCGAGATGCCACCTCCGAAAACAGAGAAAGAAGTCCGAGCGTTCCTCGGAAGTATTCAGTACGTTAGTCGCTTTATAGCAAAACTCACAACGGTATGCGAGCCCATCTTCAAGCTGCTCAGAAAAGACGAAACCAACCAATGGAATGACAATTGTCAACTCGCATTCGATAAAATCAAGAAATGCCTGACAAGTGCGCCCGTGTTGAAGCCACCCCGACCTGGGAGTCCCCTCACACTATATCTGGCAATGGAAGACGCGTCGGTGGGGGCAATGTTAGTCCAGATCCAAGATGACGGAGTAGAACACCCCATCTATTATCTCAGCAAGAAATTACTCTAGTATGAATGTAAATACGACTTACTAGAACGAACTTCTGTCGCTATGATCTGGGTCACTCGAAAGCTGCGACACTACTTTCAATCCTACGAAGTTCTAGTTGTCTCAAGGGTAGATCCTATGAAACACCTCGCCACGGCACCCACACTGGTAGGCAAGCTCGCTCGGTGGGCATTATTGTTATCCGAATTCGACATCAAGTTTGTAAGCTCAAAAGTGGTCAAGGGCAAGGCCGTTGCCGAATTTCTAGCCCATCAACCATTGCCCGAAACCAAAGATGAACCTTGGCAGTTTGAGTTCCCAGATGAAAACTTAGGGGTAATTACTATTCAAGGGTGGAGAATGCATTTCGATGGAGCTCAAAATAGGAACGGGGCAGGAGCAAGGGTAGTGTTGGTTTCGCCGACGGGGCTAACTATACCACTAGCAAAGAGACTACAATTCAAGGCCACAAACAACACGGCAGAATATGAGGCGTGTCTCTTCGGAATAGAGGCATTAATAAGCCTGGGGGCACGTGAAGTAGAAATCACCAGAGATTCGCTGCTAGTGCTGTGTCACGCAACTGGAGAGTGGGGGGTACGAGAAGAACGCTTGCGACCCTACATCAAAAAGCTGCGAGCAATGATCCGGAATTTTGACACATGTACATTCCACCACATACCACGAGAGGAAAATCAAATGGCCGATGCATTGGCCACGCTAGCGTCAAACTGGGAAGGGATGCAAGCAGCACCCATGAAACCACTGGTCATGACATCATCTCACTTCCCGATCCACCTAGAAGAGTATGTACTTCATGTCCACAACACGGAGCCATGGTACGTGGACATCCAGCGGTTCATAGCAAGCGGCACATACCCTCTGGAGGCAACAAAAAGTGACAAGTTGGTTATTAGGAGACTAGCGTCTAAATGTCGAGAAGTAGAAGGAATATTGTATCGACGATCTGCCAACGGCATGCTACTGAAATGCCTGTGCGAAGGCGAAGCAAGGAAAACCATGGAAGAAATACACCAAGGAGTCTGTGGGCCGCACATGAATGTAGATTTTATGGCAAAGAAAATCACAAGACAGGGGTTTTGGTGGCCTACCATTAGGGACGACTGTTATAAATTCACGAAAAGGTGCCTTCAATGCCAATTCCACGCCGATCATGTCCATGTGCCGCCCACGGAACTACATAACCTAGCCACGCCATGGCCCTTCGCCGCATGGGGCATAGACATGATAGGCGAAATCAGACCCCCCGCGTCCAACGGACATCGCTTCATCGTAGTAGCCGTAGACTACTTCTCGAAGTGGGTGGAAGCCGAGTCCTTCGCGACGGTCACGGCACGTACCATGTCAAGATTCATAGAAAGAAACATCATATGTCGATATGGAGTACCCCACCACGTGGTTACCGACAACGGCGTTCAATTCCAGGGAGCTACTCGGGAAATGCTAGCAAGACACCGGATCGAACATCACCGCTCGTCCCCATATCGACCCCAGTCGAACGGGGCGGTCGAAGCCGCTAACAAGACAATCAAGCAAATGCTCACAAAGATGTCAGATAGGAGTAGAGATTGGGCGGAGAAATTACCCTTAGCGATCTGGGGGTATCGGACAACCGTTCGCACACCAACAGGAGCAACACCGTATTCTTTGGTTTACGGAATGGACGCAATACTACCAGTGGAAGTAGAGATGCGATCTTTGCGGGTGGTCCTAGAGGAGCACGTCCCAGAAGCGGAATGGATGAGAGACAGGGTCGGCCAGTTAGACCTATTGGACGAAAAGCGGCTTCGGGCCCTTGACCAGCTACAAATGTACCAGCAGAGATTAGCAAACACGTACAACAAGAAGGTAAGAACCGTGTCCCGACCAATAAAAGTAGGTGACCTAGTACTCAAACAATTGAGACACTCGACCGTCGACCCCCGAGGGAAATTTCAACCAAAATGGGAAGGGCCGTTCGTCGTCAAAAGAATGTACTCACGCGGAGGAGTTAGACTAACCGATATGGAAGGAATAGAATTAGCGGAACCAATCAATATAGATAGACTTCGATATTTCCATGTATGACTAGGAGAAAACGAATCCGGGAATTTGTTCCTAGAGCAAGATCTTGGTTCATCCTCGGTTAGGACATGTTGTAAGACGAATGTTGTTTATGCTATTGCTTTGGTAAAATGAAATAAGAATGCATCGTACTATCCCTCAAGAGAAACATTTGAAAAAGCAAAGCTAAAAAACAGGAAGCCAATAACAAAGTGCATTGATCACCATAACACGAAGGGGAGCTTGAATCTCCCCATTCCCCCTGAGACACACAGGGCTTGGTGATAATATTCACTCATCATGGCCGACAAACGGGTAAATATCCCAGAACATCAAGACGTCGCTCGGGTGTTTCCACGCCATGAACGATATAACACCCCACGCACGAAGAGACACAAAACGGGAAGCAAGCACGCATACACACGCACACACAAATACGTATACATGCATACATGCATACATGCACAAACACATACCCACATATGCTTAGGTGGAAGACCCATGAAAAATCAAAATCAACCCCAGAGGACTGCAAAGGACATAGGAGTACGCTGGAAGCAGTACGCTGGAGCATTAACAGATCACCGGCATGCTGGGGCACCCTTGAACTCATCAAAATATTAGGAACTAAGAACTCCACTGGGGCAATACCGGAATGTGGCACGACCCAGGTCAAGGAAGAATGCCGTCAGGGGCTCCCATATCAGTCACAGATGAAGGGCGGAAGAGAAAAAGATACCGGGACATAGCTGATCGACCTTAGAATAAGGTCACCGGCATCCAGATAAGACTGGTAGGACAAAGTGTTCAAAGGAAGAGGGGTCGATGAACAGAGCTACAAGAGTTACTAAATCCTCGGGTCGCGCCCAAGGAACTATGAAAGGTTACTCAGAGCAACGAAGAGGTTACTAAGTCCTCGGGTCTCGCCCAAGGCATTATGGAAGGTTACTAAAAGCTACAAAGGTTACCAAAAGTCCTCGAGTCACACTCGAGGCGCTATTAAAGGTTACAGAAAATCCTCGTCGAGGTACCCAGCAGAAACAGTTAGTCGGCCTTACTGAAAGATTATAGAAGATCCGATGCCGTAGGCCAGAACTGCAGGTAAGTTCTCTAAACCCACTTTAAAAACACTAGCATACACGCAGTACGGCTCGTTTCGCTTCATTGAGACTGTCCGACGGGTCTTACAGAACAATGTAATCACCTTAGGCACTCCCAAAGAAGCGAGGGGCAAAGTGTAAGCACTGGTTTTCGAACCCGATGATGAAAGCAAATTATGAGCTCCTCGTTGCGCCAGCTGCCCAAATACCGATGCTCGTCGTAGAACGGATCACCTTTTCGGGACCATAACCTCTTCCGCCCGCTCCTCGGGACCATGAGTGTGGCACTTTCATGCTTATGAGAAAATCCTTGATCACAAAAAAGTATACGGTCACAAGTACTATTCATCAAGGACCGTACGGTCACAACACTGTTGGTTGAGACCGTACGGTCACATACCTCTGACCGTACGGTCACTGCCACGTGGCAGATAGCAATCCAATCCTTATCTGCCACGTGGCTGGGTGGTCCAATCAGAGAGTGACACGTGTACAAACATCCAAATAACATTGGCCGGGTGTTGGGTAACGCCCGGCTCAGATCCAAATTTAGATCTCAGACGAGCGAAGCCAGGTACGGTCACAAGATAACCTATATATACCCTCCGGATTTCTCATTCAAATCATCAACAAACCATCAACAAAAAACCACAAAACACTCATTTTCCCACCTCTCTAGCTCGTTCTAAAGCGATTCTTGACCCGATATAAGTTGCCTCTGATAAAGTTGCCTCCACGAGTTGCCTAAAGTTGCCTCTGATACAGAAAAGAATCGCTAAAGTCCGAGCTTGAGAGTACTTTCCTCAAATATTCTCAGAAAAGGTCCTCCCGACCACCAAAAATATATTCCCCCTTATCAAAAGTTTCCAATCCAGGCATCACTCACAGTCTCGCTAGGGTCGACTAAGTCCTGTTCCCAGTTACCACACCGTAGGACGCACACGCAATTCCGGTTCCCCGAGGTTCCTCCCAGAAAAGGTCTCCGTTCTTCAACGAGCATCAGTCCGCGAGCAATCACTGGCACGCGACGAGGGTAAGCTTCCGAGGGTTTTGTACCGTGTCACCCGGCGGTTTACCGTATAAATGTTTGCGCATTTATTTATTTCTATGTGATAACCATAAAAATCAAGACAATAAGCTGTTAGGTTGCATTAAAGATCCTCTGGGTTCTGGAATGTCGGAATTAATAAGTTGTATCCACGAACGTAAATAGAATCTCTGGTTTTCAAAACAATCGATATAAACACCGGTTCGTACATTTTCCCGGTCGGCCGGGTGGCGACTCTAGTCAAAGAAGGCTAAAGCCGCTATGAGCGACCACTTACGCTCACACGTACTCCATGCAGAAGGTTGTGACGGGATCCACACCAAGGAGAACAATGGAGACACTAGGATTTCATCATAAGAATCACTTGTACGCTTCTGAGAACAAGACGGTGGCACTAGGACACAGAAGAATCCTCACTACAAGGGGCAGGTCATCATCATGGAAAGAGAAAGGATGATTACCAGGACTAGTTGATAATAAGTGCACATTCGTACTAGACCTGCATGAACCATTTATGCCTATGTTAACTAGTCTAGATGCTTATGTTAGTGAGTCTAAATGCCTATTTGAAGAGTCTATCAGCTACACATATTCCAGAACGAAGAAATCAAGAACTTATACAATAGGATATGTACACTCCGTTCCAAACACTAGCCGACTCCCATAGGGTTTGAGAAAACAGAAAAGACCCGCTAGATCGAAAAATCTCAAGAATAGATCTAGGCAACATTCAGAAAGCCTGCTAGGTTGAAAACCCGAGAGGCGACCTAGGCAACAATAAAGGCAGCTCGCTAAGTTGAGAACCCGTAGGGTCATCTTAGGCAACAGTTAGAGCGATAAAACACCTCACCCTAGGGGCAATCACGAAAACATCATCAGAAGTTGCATTCGAACGTCTTGATCCCTACCATGACAACCTAGAAGCTACACGAACCCCTGATGGTCTCCCACACCCTATCCTCATCAAAGAACCTCCATAACCCTCACTTCCACTATCTCACCCAAAATCATTGCACCCTTCGCGAAACCTACCCTACAACCTCAATAAGCCTCACCTCCACCATCCGTTCCCAGAACCTTCCTCTCCTTACAAAAACTACCCCAACATCCCTAGAACACCCACGAAAACCTAGCCTCTAACCCAAAACATTCGCTCACATCCTCCAAAAGAACAACCATGAACCTACCCTTATAAAACCACCTCACATATAACCAAAACCTAGGGGTCACCCACTAACATGGGACATGCTTCGTTGAGGATAAAGAGTCGTTTAGGATCCCAATCACGTGTCCATACACTCACTCATGCACACCACGTGTCCTGGGACACCCAACCAAAACTCACAAAAATAATACCACACGAGTCATGAGATGAGGTAATCCCTCTAGATTGCACATGATCACATGTCCACAGGTTTAGTTACACGCACACATTAGACACTTAGGTCATCTAGCCGAAACCCATAAAAGATATATCACATGAGTAGGACATCCCCTTGTGCACACACACATTGAGTCACACACATGAGTCCACCTAATAAGATGTCCCTTCACTTATACCCGGTCATGCGCACCATATGTTTTAAGTGGTCTAATTAGGGTCAATAACACATGAGTTCATGTAGTGAAAGCATCCCTTATCATGTGTCTGTACGTCTAGTCGCATGCATTATGTGTTATCCAGTTCATAGGTGTAATCCTGCATGCATCCATAGAATAGGGTATCTCCCTTGATCACTTATAATCATGCAACATGGCTAGTCATCATAAAAATGTTTATTTCCCATTGGCCATCTCACCCCGAGAAAGGATGCATGTCTTTGTTAGCGCAGGATCCTCATAAGAGTCATAAAAATCAATGAAAGCGTAGGAACCTACCCGACGGCCACAAAAAGAAGATATCTGACTCCCGGGGTGCCTGCTCCAAAGGAAACCCACGACGCTTCTGACTTGCCCAAGAAGAGTTATCATGCTAGCATTACCCGACCAACAGTAAACTGGGGCATCGCCCAACTGGCGGTAGGCTAAGGCACTACCCGGTTCCCAGATAAGTCGGGATTAACCCCGAAGGACTACAAAGGACGTAGGGGCACATCCGACGGCCGCCGAATAAATACACTGGGGCATTATCGGACCACTGGCACACTAGGGCACCCCGGAATTTATCAAGAGTGTCAGGAACTAAGAACTTCGTCGGGGAAGCATCAGGATGGGGCATGACTTGGGTCAAGGAATAATGCTGCCATAATCCCCAGATCAACTGAAGATCAAGAGCGGAAGAGAAATGATATTAAGACGCAGTTGATCGACCTCAAGACAAAAACCGCCAGCATTCAGATAAGACTGGTAGGACAATGTGTTCAACACCATCTAAAGAAAGAAGGGCGGAAGGCTGAACTGAAGAGACCACCAAATCTTCGGGTCATGCTCGAGGTTACTAAATCCTCGGGTCATGCTCGAGGTACTAAGAAGGTTACTAAATCCTCGGGTCATGCTCGAGGTACTATAAGAGGTTACTAAATCCTAAGGTCATGCTCGAGGTACTAAGGAGGCTACTAAATCCTCGGGTCATGCTCGAGGTACTATAAGAGGTTACTAAATCCTCGGGTCATGCTCGAGCTGTTAAAGGGTTACTAAATCCTCGGGTCATGCCCAAGGTGCTATGAAAGGTTACTAAAAGTCCTCGAACCCAACTCGAGGCACCATCAGAAGTTACGAAAAATCCTCGTCGAGGTACCATGGAAGCAGTTAGTCGGCCTTACAGTATGATTATAGAAAACACGACGCCGTAGGACCAGAACTGCAGGAGTTACTCATAAAGGACAGTTAGTCGGCCTTACAGTAAGATTATAGAAAAAACGACGCCGTAGGACCAGAACTGCAGGAGTTACTCACAGAAAATAGTCGGTCGGCCTCACAGTAAGATTATAGAAGACACGACGCCGAAGGCCAAAACTACAGGTAAGTTCTCTAAACTCACTTTTGAAAGCACAAGGAAACACGCAGTATGTCTTATTTCGCTTCATTGAGACTGCCCAACAGGTCTTACAAGACAATGTAATCACCTCAGGCACTCTTAAAAAAGCGAGGGGCAAACTGTAAGCACTGGTTTTCGAACCCGATGATGAAAGCAATCTAAGAGCTCTTCGTCGCGCCAGCTGCTCAAATACTGATACTCGTCGGAGAACGGATCATCTTTTCAGGGTCATAAACTCTTCCACCTGCTCCTCGGGACCATGAGTGTGGCACTTTCCTGCTTATGAGATAATCCTCGATCACGAAATGATATACGGTCACCAGTACTATTCACTCGGGACCGTACGGTCACAATACTCTTTGTTGAGACCGTACGGTCACAAAGCATCTGACCGTACGGTCACTGCCACGTGGCAGATAGCAATCCAATCCTTATCTGCAACGTGGCTAGCGGTCCAATGAAAACATGACACGTGTACTACATGCCAAACAAGTTTGGCCGGGTCTTACAAGGTCCGGCCGGGCCTTATGGGAAGCCCGGCTCAGATCCAAATTTGGATGTGAGACGGGCAAACTAGTGACCGTACGGTCACTAAATGGTGACCTTACGGTCAAAAGCTTGTGACCGTACGGTCACAAGCTACCCTATAAATACCCCCCGGATTTCTCATTCAATTCACCAACAAACACTCATTCTCCCTTCTCTCTAGCTCATTCTAAAGCGATTCTTGACTCGATATGAGTTGCCTCTGATAAAGTTGCCTCTGTTGTTGCCTAAAGTTGCCTCTGATACAGAAAAGAATCGTTAGAGTCGGAGCTTGAGAGTATTTTCCTAAAAATATTCCCAAAATAGGTCCCCACGACCACCAAAAATTCCAACCCAGGCATCACTCGCAGTCTCGCTAGAGCTGATTAAGTCCTGTTCATAACTATCACTCCCGAGGACGCCCTACGCAACTCCGGCCCCCAAAATTCCTCCCTGAAAAGGTCTCCATTCTTCAACAAGCATCGGTCCATGAGCAATCACTGGCACGCGACGAGGGTAAGCTTCTGAGGGTTTTGTACCGTGTCACCCGGCGGTTTACTGTCTAAATATTTGCGCATTTAAATATTTCTGTGTGAGAGATAGGTTCATGTGAGACAAAGCCATTATGGAGAGACTTTTTTTAGTGTGAGACAATTAAAAAGTGGTGGCAATTTTGAAATTTTAAAAACATGGAGGGGCATTATTGAGGTGATGTCATCGCTGATGTCAGCGCTGATGTCACATTTGGAGAGAGAAAAAGTTTTTATTAATTATACCACTGAACTCGTATTAATTAGGCGGTCATTTTGAGATCCATTGTTGTTATTTATAGACGATTTTTATTTTTTTTATTTTTGTTCCAAGTCGGATACTTAGTTGTTCCAACAGAATACTACATTTGTTCCACCAGACAACTCCAATTTTTCCAGCAAAATATTTTCATTATTTTTTTTTAAATGCACTCTAGGAGTGTAAAAAAATGTAGTATTCTGTTGGAACAATTAGAGTAGTCCGGTGGAACAATTAGAGTAGTCCGGTGGAACAATTATAAAAAAATAAAAAAAAATAAAAATCGTCTATAAATAACAAAAATGGATCTCAAAATGACCACCTAATTAATACGAGTTCACTGGTATAATTTTTTTTGAAAAATGAGTTCGGAAAGAGCGGGAAAATGCATTTAAAATAAAATAATTAAAACTATTTCTCTCTCCAGAGGTGACATCATCGATGACATCAGTGCTGACATCAGTGCTGACATCACCTCCTCTTCCTTCCCTTCAATTCACGCATGAGGGGTGTTCATTTAATTACAAGTTTGCCACCTTCCCCTATTGAATTACAAAAATACCCCTTGTCTCATCATAAAAACTAGTCTCATCCTAAACCCTTGTCTCATTTGAACTTGACTCTTCTGTGTGATAACCCTAAATACAAGATAATAAAGTGTTAGGCTGCATTAAAGATCCTCTGGGTCACTGGAATGTCGTAATTAATAAGTTGTATCCACGAACGCAAATAGAATCTCTGGTTTTCAAAACAATCGGTACAAAAACCGGTTCGTACATTTTCCCGGTCAGCCGGGTGGCGACTCTAGTCAAAGAAGGCTAAAGCCGCTATGAGCGACCACTTACGCTCACAGCGGCCTCTGAGGGAAATTCTGCCTCTAACCAGTTTCTGCCTCAAAACAACAGAAGTTGTGTTAAACAGAACTTCTGGACAGTCTTCCGAACAAAGACAAAGAGATAAAGAGTAAAATCTGTTTCAGCACTAAATACACAACAAGTACACAAAAGCAATAGTAACAAGATTAAGGAAGGGAGAAAGAGATTCAGGAGGTCCTGATGAACAGTTCGATTTATCCAAGTTCGCCACAAAAGTCATGTGACTACGTCCTGTCCCCTGTGATCGCAGTCAGTAGAGATTTTAAATCCACTATTCAGAACTTTTATGACAAGTTCAGAAGCTCCTTTACATCAACAGAACTTAAGCTAATTTCTCACTTAATTATGACTAGCCTAAAGAGAGTTAAAGGATTTCCACCAGAACAACAACAATCCTGTTTTCTGGAATTCTCACCCAACTCTAACCTTAACTAGATTTCTCTCAAAAGCTAACTAAATATCACAAACGATATCAGTTTACAAGATTCCTATGTTTTGCTTGTTAAAACAGTGCGTTGAGATTTTTGCTCGATAATCGCGTGTATGAGCACAAAGGAGCTTGGCTAATATTTATAGTGTCTTGAGATGACCGTTGCTTGGAGTTTGAATTTTCAATTTGATGATGACATCTTTGTAGCTGTTAATCTGTCATTTCTTCAAACGGTCTTCAATTTGATGATGACATCTTTGTAGCTGTTAATCTGTCATTGCTTGGAGTTTGAATCTTCAATTTGATGATGACATCCTTGTTCTTTAACTTAATCCGGTAAGTGATTTGAAATCAAAGATAAGGTTGACTGGAAATTTGTTTCATTTAGATCAACAAAGGGTAGACAAGGAAGAAATGGTTTTGTTTGTAGCAGACATGCGCGCTCCTTCAAAACAGCTTTTTGAACTTTTGGCGCCTTGCATTAAATGCAGTTGTTAGAGCATTAAATGCTTAACAAAGCCCGTGACTAGAGCTTCCGAGCTCTTAATTCCTTTTGTCTGAGATTCTGATCAAATGAGATTTGTTCTTTTTCGTTGCTTCTATACTTCTGAGGAGAGCTTTAACATTCTTCAAAAGATCTTCAGAGCGGAGGTTGCAGCTTATGAGCTTTACACTTCTGTCTTCAGTTATTCTTCTCTTCTGAGTCTTTAAGCAATCCAGAGTTTCTTCTTTCCGCACCTGCTGAGAAAACTTATACAAAAACTTAACAAAAATTATTAGTCAACATTGATAAGTATATAAGCATAAAATAAATTTCATCTCCTAAAACGTTTGGACATAATCAAAACACTTATGGTTCATCATTCTCCCCCATTTTGGTTATGGATAAACCGTGGTCCAGAAGGTAAAGTTACTAAAATAAACACAGAGTTTAGAAAGCAACTTCCTGACTGTTATGTTTTTAATGCCTCTGAGTAACTTAACTCCCCCATTTTAGTATAAATGGTGAACTCCGACAATCTGTTTTAACGTAAAAATGACTTAAGATCAAGTTGTTAGATTTAGTAAAGTATAAGTTACAAATAAAAACATAAACAATATGAGTAATAAGAACACTGATTTAAGAGCATAGTATTCAAAGACATATAAATGAGATATTGAGGGTTCAGAGCAAAAATATATTCCAATAGTCAGAAGATATATAGAACAATGAAGTAAAAACAATCAAAAAGAGGAAGAAATAACATAAGTCCTAAGACATGCTACCCCGACCCATAACCTATGGCTAAGAAGCTTAAAGTCCTATTTCTTTTTGGATTGATTTTATGCCTTGTGTTTCTTCTAAGTATTTTCACCAGAACCAACATCCTCTTCATTTTGTCTTTTCTTACCAGCACTAGGACAACCCTGCTGTGCAGACTTCTCCCCCGTTTGGCCAGAATGCAGACCCAAACCACCTTGATCATGCAACTTCTTCTGTTGAGCCATAGCAGCAGTGTATTGATGTTGATTTGGCCTCACAGAATTAAGCATATCCATCTTGGCCCTGAAGTCTTTGTCAATATCAGCCAATCGTTCGAAGGTTGGTCCAGACAGTGGTCGCACCTTGTGAGCATCTTCATTCAGCAGCTTGATAGATAAGTTATGTAGTACACGTATCACGTTTTCATTGGACCGCCAGCCACATGGCAGATAAGGATTGGATTCCTATCTGCCACGTTGCAGTGACCGTACGGTCTCAACAAACAGTGTTGTGACCGTACGGTCCCTAGTGAATAGTACTTGTGACCGTATATCATTTCGTGATCGAGGATTTTCTCATAAGCATGAAAGTGCCACACTCATGGTCCCGAGGAGCGGGTGGAAGAAGTTATGACCCTAAAAAGATGATCCGTTCTCCGACGAGTATCACTATTTGAGCAGCTGGCACGACGAGGAGCTCTTAGATTGCTTTCATCATCGGGTTCGAAAACCAGTGCTTACAGTTTGCCCCTCACTTCTTTGGGAGTGCCTGAGGTGATTACATTGTCTTGTATGACCTGTTGGGTAGTCTCAATGAAGCAAAATAAGACATACTGCGTGTGTGCTTGTGCTTTCAAAAGTGAGTTTTGAGAACTTACCTGTAGTCTTAGCCTTCGGCGTCGTGTCTTCTATAATCTTACTGTTAGGCCGACAGACTATTTTCTGTGAGTAACTCCTGCATTTCTGGTCCTACGACGTCGTGTTTTCTATAATCTTATTGTAAGGCCGACTAACTTTCCTTTATGCGTAACTCCTGCAGTTCTGGTCCTACGGCGTCGTGTTTTCTATAATCATACTGTAAGGCCGACTAACTGCTTCCATGGTACCTCGACGAGGATTTTTCGTAACTTCTGATGGTGCCTCGAGTTGGGTTCGAGGACCTTTAGTAACCTTTCATAGCACCTTGGGCATGACCCGAGGATTTAGTAACCCTTTATATCACCTCGGGCATGACCCGAGGTTTTAGTAACCTCCTTAGTACCTGGAGTATGACCCGAGGATCTGGTGGTCTCTTCAGATCAGCTTTCTGTCCTCCTTTCTTCAGATAATGTTGAACACTTTGTCCTACCAGTCTTATCTGAATGCTGGCGGTTTCCGTCCTGAGGTCGATCAACTGTGTCCCAATATCTTTTCTCTTCCGCTCTTGATCTCTAGTTGATCTAGGGATCCAGGCAGAATTCTTCCTTTGTTGATCTCGGGGACGTAAAATTTCTAGGGGTAGATAGTGCGACCGTACGGTCACAAAAAGGGTGACCGTAGGGTCTAGGGGTTTTAGCGTGTGACCGTACGGTCACATGTCGAGCAAAGGCAGTTTCAAATACCCCTTTGGCCGCCGGTTCATTCACACCCTTTTCCGACTTCATTTTCCTCTCCCGACTTCGTGGTATTCCTTACTCTAGCATTCCTAACTGACATTATGGCGTATGAAGGCGATAATCTCGCATTTGTGAACATTGCTCCTTCTCCCAGCGTCCGTTATGCCTCGGTTCATGCTCGGCTTGAATCCACCCCGTACCGCGGCTTGGATTTGGGAAACGGCATCCCGCTTACACATGACATCGCCAATCACACTTTTACGACCCTAGTACGTCTCCATTTGTTGAATAACTGCCCTTGAAACTTCGTTTTATGCCGTTTCTTACCATTCGCGTTTTTGCTCCGTTTTTTGCTTGATTCCGTTCAATTTGTGGTGTTTTGATACTTGCCATATATCTAGGATGCATGCTAGGTAGTGTAGGTGCGTAGTTTTATGGATTCCGCTGGTACTTTCGCATTTTTGCCCGATTTTTCATGCCCAGTAGGTCTGAACGATGACCTTACGGTCACTGTGTTTTGCCATACGGTCACAGTCTCCTGACCGTACGGTCACAGGTAACTGACCATACGGTCACTCCTTTATTTTTCTGAGTTTTGACAGTTTCCTTGCCCTTTCATGCAATCGACCAGGCTTCGGAGTCACGGGAGCGCGCAGAATGTGGCGGCTTGGTACAGGCGTCTCCCAAAGGTGGTTAAAGCTCGCGTACTGGGCACCCCTTTCCGCGCTTTCTTTCATTCATTCCTTCCACTCAAGGCCACCAGCTCCTTGGTCGGGATTGGCGTACTTGCCGAGTGTTGGTCGGACTGTACCCACACCTTCCAGTTCCCGTTCGGGGAGATGACGTTGACACCTTTGGACATTGCGGCGATTACGAGCCTGCAGTCGACATGGAGTATGCCTCCTTTCTCCGACTTCCCCTCTGATCCGGCGGACATCGAGGCTTGGATTGGGCTGCCCCTGGCTCCTTCTGAGTTTCGGCGGGTGCGGTCGACTCAGGTCTTTGAGTCGTACGAGGGGGTTGGTGATCCTGCTACAGCTGTGGAGCGGGACCAGCATGCCCGATGTTTCCTGTGGTTTGCCCTCTATTTCACTCTTTTCAAGGATCGTTTGAGGGACTACTGTTGGGGCAAAGTTGTCCTCGCTTCTGCTTACCGGCTTCTCGACGGGCTGAGTCAAATGGTCGTCGAGGTATTTTATTTTTTTTATTTTATTTTATTTTATTTTTTTGGATCTTTCTCTTTTTATGGATTTCTTCTGATTTCTTACTTTGTAGGTTTGGGCTTGTGAGCACTTTCTTCTGCCCCGGCCTTCAACGGGGAGGGAGACCGACCTCGATTTCCCTCGAGTCGGTCACTGGTTCGGCTCTCGTTCCGGGGGCGTCAAGAATTCAACCGTCATCCGCCAGTATGTCAATGGGTTGACTTGGGACGTGGTATGTTTTTCTCTGACTGTCTCCCTTTTATTGTCCTATTACGAGCTTTACTGACGTTTGACCTATTGCCTCTTTTCAGCTGCAGGATCGTATCCATCCTTGGCATGTTCCCGCGGCCCTTCCTGGCTGGTCCCATGCGATGGCGTCTGCCGCCTAGCTGGTGCCCATGAGGATCCTGTTGGAGGATCACCTGGATTTCTCTCGGTACCTCAGGGAGCGCGTATACCAGTACGAGATCGGTCCTGCTGGTCGTAGGGTACCCGTGAATTCTCCTATGACCATGTTTTGGGCTCGGGCCCTTACTGCTGCTCAGCGAGAGGTCGCGGCTGCGGGCGTCTTGATTTTTGGTGACGGTGGGCAGTCTTCCCTGCATCTTCCTCCTACGGTGAATGGTTACGCGGCCATCCTCTCTCAGCTACTACCGCACCGGGAGGTCGGGCCTTCCTCAGGGACTGGGGAAGGAGGAGATGACGAAAGAGGTGATGATACTGTCTCCACTGCTCCGGATGCTACAACCGAGGTACGTCCCTTACTTCATTATGTTTTTGTCCATTTCATCCTCGTGTCGGTTCTTAACTAGTCATTCTTCTTTTGCCAGCCTTCTTCATCTCGCGTCCGCAGGACCCGTCGGCGGACTAACAGCGGTGTCGATGATACACATCGTCTAGGGCGTCACCCGCAGGAGGGCGTTAGTCAAGCCCATCCTGACTGGGTTACTGGGGACTTAAGGCGCACTTTCCCCTCTTCCATCTCCTTCCTGGATTGGACGGGTTACCGCGAGTATGACCTTCCTGACAGCGAGCCCATGGAGTTCATGCCTCCTGACACCACTCATGTACGTATAGTCCTTTCTTTCTTCCATGTCTCTTGGTTCTTTTCCTTGACATTTCCTCCCATTTCAGGTACCGAGAGACTCGATGGCGAGTCGTTATCACTCTACTCGTGCTACCTGGACTATGCACGCGCAGTCTGGCAGGGTATGTGCTCTGACTTTTCCCGTGCGTAGATTATTTCACCTGTTATGTATGTATGCATGTATGTATGTATGTACGTATGTATGTATGTATGTATGTATGTATGTATGTATGTATGTATGTATGTATGTGTGCGTGTGTGTGTGCCTTTTCTCATGGCCAGACTTTTCCGAATATAGGATGCTATGGCAGTCATGTCAGCAGACATAGCTGCGCGGGATACCCAGATAGCAGACATGACGGGTCAGCTGGCCGCCTTGGAGGTAGAGGAGGGTCGTCGACAAGCCCGACGTGCGCGTAGGTTGGCTCGAGGAGAGGGAGCTCGTGGGCCAGAGACCGGAAGTTCTCAGGATTAGTGCATTTTGGCGACATTTCAGCTTTGATTTTTGATTCAACTTTGTAACGCATTCTTTATTTTACTTCATTTATCACTTTTAACGTACACAATATTTATTTATGCCATTTTTATTAAAGGAAATGAACCAAGAATACCCTGCGAGATGATCACTCATCTTCTGCCTTGTTTTCTAGATTTCGCGTGTGCCACCTCGTAGGGTCGTATTTCTGTTAATTCCGTCCTTATCTTCATTCTGAACACGTCTTACTGGTGCTTTGGTCTCTTTCAACCTAACGTGTATCTCTTATTATCGGGATTTTCCTGGCCATGTGTGCCTTCTGATGGTCGATTCAGGAGTTTAGGTTTTCTCTCAAAAGCGCGGCCCCTTTATCTTTTCTCGAAGCTCATTCTTTTGTTGATATACGTAGGGATTACATTTACTGGCGTTGCCGTGTTTATTAGGGCATCTTGGTGTCTTCTTGGGCATCCTTGGGGATTCCTGTGTTGGTTTACCCTGAATCGGGTGTTTGGGGATGATTCCTAGGCCATTTGGGTCAAAGTTTGTCCCTTCATGCCCTATTTCTGGGATAATGTGTTCCTTGCTCTGATTGTTGCCCAAGATGATTCCAAGGTTTGTCATCCTAGTGAGCTGCCTTTACCGTTGCCTATGATGCTCTTTCGAGTTTTCAACCTAGCAGGCTTTCATTTTTTGCGTTTGATTGAGGTCTTCTTTCCACCGGACCTTTTCGTGCGGATTTCCTGGTTCAGCCTTCGGTTTTTAGACACTCCTTTCGGTTGCCTGAGCGATGTTCCAAGGTGCCCTTTTATGTGGGGCGGGATCGAGGCCTATCCTTAGTTCATTTCCAGTGTTAAGTTTTTACGGTGCAACGTGATATTGTGTATGTCAAACATGGTAAGTGAAACGAAATAATGAATACGCGATTATCTCATTGATAAAAAACATGTTAAATTTGAAATTTGGCGCTCTCTCATCCAGGTTTCAACTATGGTGAGTCTAGGTGGGTTTTCCGAGCTTTTTCCCTCTTCATCCTCCATGAGTCTTCTTCGATTTTCAGTTTTTCTAGATGTTCCACCAAATCTTCAATCCATCGTTTCGGGATAGGCAATGGGTTATTCCTATCGGTTGGAGGAGATCCTCGCTATGTCATCGCGTCACGTTCCCAAGCCAGTCTTTCCTCTTCTAGCCACGGAATTAACCCCCAACTCTGTTCCAATGATCCTCCTTCTTCGAGGTCTAGGGCATGTGTTTGATCGGTTTTGTCAGCAACATTCGTTATTGTCTTTGTTTGTTTTTCTGCTACTTCAATGTCGGGTGAGTCTGTATTCCAGCCGGGTTCGTCGGTTTCCTCTTTGGGGTTTGCCTTGATCTGGGTGAGCGTTGAAGGTGTCGTTTCTGTTAGGATGAGCGTTTTGATCTATTCATCAATGCGTTTCAAAACTTCTTCTTCCGTGAGTCCTGAGCTGATCACCATGATTTGTGGAGAAAGGGTCTCCTGACGTCCAACCAAAGAGTCTTCTTCAACGCTTGCGTCTTCTGGGCTCTCCATTTCTCTATTCTTGATCATATCTTCGATTTTCTTCCGTAATGCGTCGCACTCAGCGGTGGGATGTGAGAACACCTGATGGTAATCGCAGAATCTTTTCATATTGTCTGTTGTCTTGAGGACCACTGGCGGCCGGACAGGGTGTATTTTCCTCTCTCGGTGTAGACGATCAAACTCTTCTTTGAGGTTTATGTTTAAGGGTACTTGTGAGCGAAAGTGGTCGCTCATAGCGGCTTTAGCCTTCTTTGACTAGAGTCGCCACCCGGCCGACCGGGAAAATATACGAACCGGTGTTTATACCGATTGTTTTGAAAACCAGAGATTCTATTTACGTTGATGGATACAACTTATTAATTCCGACATTCCAGAACCCAGAGGATCTTTAATGCAACCTAACAGTTTCTTATTTTGATATTTATAGTTATCACACAATAATAAGTAAATGCGCAAATATTTGTACGGTAAACCGCCGGGTGACACGGTACAAAACCGTTAGAAGCTTACCCTCGTCGCGTGCCAGTGATTGCTCGCGGACTGATGCTCGTTGAAGAACGGATAGTGATTTCGATGGCCACGCTTGAGGCAGCATTAGGGATACCATTTGACTCTGCCAACCCTAGTCCCTTGGCTATTCTGCGTCCGCGGTTGCTTTTTGTGAGGAAGATTCGTGTGAACCCTTTATTTCTTTTACTTGTGTGACGTATGTATGCATGGTCCTATTGGTCCTTCTCCCGCTCTTTGCTTATTAGACTCCGTTCAAGGGTATTAAATGCATGATGATGGAGGCAATATTCTTGAATGGGGTCTCTGGCTTGTGCAGATATGAAAGATCGCATCACGGTATGTTTTTTTTTTTTCTTTTTTTTTAGCCGTGGGTCGTTCTTTCGCTTTTTTAGCCGATATTTTACTGGTCTGGGCAATTCTTCGATTCAAGTCATATTCTGTTACATCCTTTGCAACTTTTTCCCTTTTCCGGGATGGACGTTCATGACAACGCTATTTGCGAGATTGCAACGGAACATTTTTCTGAATCGAATGAGCGCCTAGACGGTGGAGCTTGGACCTTCTATATGCTCTTGAGTATGTATGATCAATCAATCAGCAAGTTGTCAACACGCAAAGTCGTTATTCCCTCTCATTCTTCACGCGGTGCGTCTCTGTCCTAGGTGGGTTTCTTTCAACATCTTTCCTTTCGATGTTAAAACGCTCTCGGCAGACGTGTTTTACATGATGTTTGAGGGTAGTTCCTAGTGGAGGTATCTAGGCTAACTATATGAGGCTTCGGTCTCGTTTGATAGTACAAAAGGGTTCCCACAGCAAGATATACCTAGCGCTTCCCCATTTAAGGGTTTTAATCAGCGTGTCGACGGTACAGGGTTGTAGGTGGTGTTACAGATCGACCTATGCATCCCTTAAAGGAAACGACAGTAAGCACGACCCATAACACACGTTGACCATTCGGGATTTTTCTTTATGCAATATGAGAAAGCAATAACTCTGTTTACAGTCCTAGACTGTTACAACGTTTCAGTTGTATACCATTTTTTTTTTACTCTTTATAAAATAATTTAAGAAATGATTTCACAAAAAGTGAAAACCAAACCTACATCCTCCTATTAATAAATCAACTTCAAGCAAATCGTACGTTGAAGTTAACTTATAACAGTAGAATATATTTTTGGTCCCCAGCGGAGTCGCCGCTGTGAGCGTAAGTGGTCGCTCATAGCGGCTTTAGCCTTCTTTGACTAGAGTCGCCACCCGGCCGACCGGGAAAATGTACGAACCGGTGTTTGTACCGATTGTTTTGAAAACCAGAGATTCTATTTACATTCGTGGATACAACTTATTAATTCCGACATGCGAGTGACCCAGAGGATCTTTAATGCAGCCTAACAGTTTATTATCTTGTATTTAGGGTTATCACACAGAAATATTTAAATGCGCAAATATTTAGACAGTAAACCGCTGGGTGACACGGTACACAACCCTCAGAAGCTTACCCTCGTCGAGTGCTAGTGATTGCTCGCAGACCAATGCTCGTTGAAGAACGAAGACCTTTTCAGGGAGGAACCTTGGGGGCCGGAGTTGCGTAGGGCGTCCTCCGGAGTGATAGTTATGAACATGACTTAATCAGCTCTAGCGAGACTGCGAGTGATGCCTGGGTTGGAATAACTCCAGCAGCTCTAGGAGATTCATCTTCAGCATCAGCAGGAGATGTTACTTCAGGAGCTTGAACATCATCTTCTTCAGGAGCTCTACTATCTCAAGGGTTAGTCTCATCAAACTGAACATGAACAGATTTATCTAAAGTTTGAGTCCTCTTATTAAAAACCCGATATGATTTACTATGTGTTGAGTAACCAAGAAAAATGGCCTCATGTGCCTTTGAATCAAACTTTGAAAGATATTCTTTTGTATTCAAGACATAACACTTACAACCAAAGGTTCTGAAATAACCTATCTTAGGCTTTCTACCTTTCCAGAGTTCATAGGGGGTTTTGTTGAAGATACTTCTGATGAGTACTCTATTCAGAACATAACATGTTGTGCTAACAACTTCTCCCAAAACTACTTTGGAAGCCTTCTGTTATTGATCATGGTTCTGGCAATTTCAACCAGAAACCTATTCTTCCTTTCAACTACCCCATTTTGTTGAGGAGTTCTGGGAGCAGAAAAGTTATGATAAATGCCCTTGGTTTCACAGAACTCTTCAAACTAAAAGTTCTTGAATTCTCCACCATTTATCAATTCTGATATGAATTACCTTTTTATTCCTTTCATTCTCAAGTTTCTTTACAAGAACTAAGAAACATTCAAATGACTCATCTTTGCCAGCAAGCAAGATAACCCAAGTGAATCTTGAATAGTCATCTACTATGACAAATGCATACTTCTTTCCACCCATGCTCATTGGTTGAACATGACCAAAAAGATCCATATGAAGTAATTCTAAAGGTCTTTTAGTTGAAATGGTTTTCTTAGTTTTAAAAGAGCTTCTGGATTGTTTTCCAGATTGACAAGCAGTACATAAGTGGTTCTTCTTAAAACTAATTTTAGGCAGATCCTCAACCAATTAATATCTAGCTACTTTGGCCAGAAGGTCCATGCTCACAAGAGCAAGTCTTTTATGCCAGAGCCAGGAGGTATCCTCTTTGGACATCAAGCATATATTTTTACAGAGATTCTCAAGGTTCAGCATGAAAACATTTTCTACTCTAGGAACAGTTAGAATAACTTCCCTTGACTTACTGTCCAAGATTTTACATCCAGAGGAGCTGAATACAACATCTCTACCTTTGTCACACAGTTGTGCAATACTCAGGAGGTTGTACTTCATGCCTCTGATTAGGGAGGATTGGTTCCAATTGATCCAGAACCAAAAATCCTTCTTTTCTGAGCATCTCCAAAGCTGACTTTACCACCTCTTTTAGGCACATATGTGATGAATGCCTTTTCATCACCTGTCATATGCCTTGAGCACCCACTCTCAATGTACCACAGCTTTGACATTGATGGAGCACTCAGAGCCACCTAAAACACAATCAATTAGTGACAGGTACCCAATCCTTATTGGGTCCTTCAAAGTTAGATTTGTCTTCAGCATGTTTTACTGATAATTCAGATTGCAAGATGTTTTTGATGTGATACTTGCAGTCCTTTAACCAATGTCCATCACTCTTGCACAATTTGCAAAAATGAGGGTTTTTGGATTTTTCCGTTTGCTTCTTGGGAGCTTTCTTCTTCTTCTGGGAAGGTGTTACTTCTTCAGAGGCAATAGCACTCTCAGAGGTACCCACATCAGGAGGAGAAGAGATCTCTTTGAGAAGAGAGGGAGTGACAAATTTCTTCTTCTGAGGTTTATCATTCCTCAGAGGCAGCTTTTCCTTGCCTTTGGCTTTTAGACCATCAGAAGAAGTGCTGAACTGTTTACTTAGTTTTTCTTCTAATATTTTCATATCAGCATAAACTTGAGTAAACCTAAGAAATTTGTCAGCCTCACTTTTGTCCAATTTCCTTTTCATGTACTTGAACATACTATATAGTTCTTCAAGAGAATCAAGGATATCTTGTTCAGGAGATATGTTTACCTCAGAGTCATATGTAGCTTTAGGAGGTGCGGAAGTCTCTCCTGTGGTTTCTTCAAAGGTTGGCTCATCAATAGCCATGAAACATATCTGAGCTTGCTTTTCCTTCTCTTCAGGATCACTGCTGGTCTCAGAGTCTGACCAAGCAGCCATCATTGCTTTCTTGAACTTTCTTTTATCCTTTTTCAGCTCAGGACAATTAGGCTTAATATGTCTTGGTTGCTGACATCCATAGCACACAATAGGCTTGTTTGGATCTCTTTTGGATTTTTCACCATAATCAGGAGTCTTCTTGTCAAAGCTCCTGAAAGGCTTCTTGTAGTTTCCACCTCTGCCTTTTCTAAAGGCTTTCTTGAACTTCCTGGTCAACATTGCCAGTTCCTCATCTTCTGAGGACTCTTCTGAAGATTCTGCTCTCAGGACAACTCCTCTTTTACCCTCTGACTTTTCTCTTAAGTCATGGTTCTTCATTGACATTTCATGAGTTATCAATAAACCAATGAGTTCATCATATGCATAAAAGCACAAGCAATAGCAATCTTTTTGGCTTGCCAAGACCTTGGTAAGGTTCTGAGAATATTTTTTACTCTCTCAGCTTCTTCAATATCCTTTCCCAAACTCTTCAGGTCATTGATAATTTTAGTGAATCTTGAATTCATTTCTCAAATAGATTCTTTGTCAGCCATTTCAAATGATTCATAGCTTCTCATGAGTTGATTGACTTTGGATTGCTTCACTTTTCATGTGCCTTCATAAGTTACTTCAAGCTTGTCCCAATTATCCTTGGCTGTTTCACAAGCAGAAATTTTGTTATATTCAGAGGCAGTAAGTGCACAATGCAACATATTTATTGCTGAAGCATTAGTTTGGAGTTTCTTGAGGATTTCATCAGTATGTTCCCTAAGAGGAATTATAACACTCCCTAGACCTGCTTCTTCCCTAGTTGGGATGAAGTCACCATCAGTACCAACTATCCAAGCACTCATGCTCTGGGCTTGAATGAAATACATCATCCTTTTCTTCCTGTAGGAATAGTTATCACCATTAAATTGTGGTGGTCTAGTTGTGGAGGAGCACTCTCGAATCATAAGATGAGAGGAGTTCTCAGGTAGATGTCTACTAGCCATCTCTATTGATTCTGATTGGATCTTACACTTAGATTGTTAGATCTTAGTAAATATACGAAGGGACCTTCGCTCTGATACCACTTGTTGGCCCTAACAAGATCAGAATCACCTAGAGGGGGGGGGGGGAGGGGGGGTGAATAGGTGTTAAATTCGAAAACTGAAAAACTAAGAGTTTTTAGAGAAACTCAGTTTTCAGAGTCAAATTTCCTCAGAGTCAGAGGCAAGCTTAATGAAGCAGCCTTTGAGGGAAATTCTGCCTTTAAGCAGTTTCTGCCTCAAAGCAACATAAGTTGTGTTAAATAGAACTTCTGGACAGTCTTCTGAACAAAGACAAGGAGACAAGGAGTAAAATCTGTTTCAGCACTAAATACACATCAAGTACACATAAGCAATAGTAACAAGATTACGGAAGGGAGAAAGATTCAGGAGGTCCTGATGAACAGTTCGATTTATCCAGGTTCGCCACAGAAGTCCTGTGACTACGTCCTGTCCCTTGTGATCGCAGTCAGCAAAGATTTTAAATCCACTATTCGAAAATTTTATGGCAAGTTCAAAAGCTCCTTTACATCAGAACAACAACAATCCTATTTTCTGTAATTCTCACCCAACTCTAACCTTAACTGGATTTCTCTCAAAATCTAACTGAATATCATAAACGATATCAGTTTACAAGATTCCTATTATGAACTTGTGTTTCTTCACTCTCTCACTTTTACAAAGACTATACTAAGAAAGATTGAGAATGGAAAGATTGCTCTGTTTTGCTTGTTAAAACAATGCGTTGATATTTTTGCTCGATAATCGTGTGTATGAGCATAAAGGAGCTTGGCTACTATTTATAGTGTCTTGAGATGACCGTTTCTTGGAGTTTGAATCTTCAATTTGATGATGACATCTTTGTAGCCGTTAATCTGTCATTTCTTCAAATGGTCTTCAAACACTTTGATTCCGTTAACCTTGTTCTTTAACTTAATCCGGTAAGTGATTTGAAATCAAAGATAAGGTTGAGTGGAAATTCGCTTCATTTAGATCAACAAAGGGCAGACAAGGAAGAACTGGTTTTGTTTGTAGCAGACATGCGCGCTAATTCAAAATAGCTTTTTGAACTTTTGGCGGCTTGCATTAAATGTCGTTGTCAGAGCATTAAATGCTTAGCAAAGCCCGTCGTTGTCAGAAGCTCTGAGCTCTTAATTCCTTTTGTCTAAGCTTCTGATCAAATGAGATTTGTTCTTCTGGTTGCTTCTATACTTCTGAGGAGAGCTTTAACATTCTTCAAAAGATCTTCAGAGCGGAGGTTCCAACTTCTAAGCTTTAAACTTCTGTCTTCAGTTATTCTTCTCTTCCGAGTCCTTAAGCAATCCACAGTTTCTTCTTTCAACACCTGCTGAGAAAACTTGTACAAAAACTTAACAAAAATGGCTAGTCAACATTGATAAGTATATAACCAAAAAATAAATTTCATCTTCTGAAACGTTTGGACATAATCGTGTGTATGAGTTCATCAATTTATCAATAAATATAGACAAAAAACTCATTTTCATGTCATCACATTTAACCCCGTTAATGATTTTTCTGCTTTTTGAGTAACGGTGTTAAATACAATCCTTTTTTTGTCAAAAAAAATAAACACATACACCTTTTTGGCAAAATCGGTAAACACGAGGATTTTTTTCAGAAATTACGCTTATTTATATTTAATGCTTATTTGAGTCTTTCATCTTAGAAATAATTATTAATTGAGTTAATTTAGGTGTTAAAAAAATTAAGTTAATTTTGAGTTAATTAGGAATTATTATGGCAACTAATATTTGACCCGTTTAGACCGGTGAACCGTGACCGGATTTTCGAATTAGTGGTTCAACCGGTCGGTTCACCGGATTTTTAGCGGGTTTGAGGCTTGCAAAAAATAGGTACCTCCGGCCGGGTTTACCTTCCGGGCCGGGTTTAATAAACATGGTCTTTACCTTATTTGATCATTCTTTTTTGTGATTTACTTGTTGTAGTGTTTGTGTTGCTATTGTAATGGGACCGACAAATGATATCTTAGAATCGGTGTTTAGCCTCTGTATCCCTCTTCATGGGTGTGTGTTTGGTTTAGACCCAAAATTGATTGAAGCATTTTCCGTTCAAGAAGCCCTTAACTAGATCAAAGACTCTATTTTGGATGGGGTCGACAGTTGAAATTTTGGAATCGACTTTTAACTTCAATTTCCTATGGGAGTGTGTTTGATTCATGATTGAATGTTTTCTTTTCAAGAAGCTCTTAGGTGGATCAAGAACAATGCTTGGAGTAATGTTGCAACAGACTCAAATTTTTGGATAGTTGTGCAATTGATGGCCCGTCCGTTAGAGGTTTCTTCACCTTTTAATGGCATAGTCGAAGATTGTAGGTTGTTGTTTAACGAGCTTCCCAATTGCTCTATTACGTTTGTTAAACGCTCTACTAACATTGTCGCTTATTTTTTTGCTAGCAGCTTTTATATCCCTAATTATCGGGTTGAGTGGTTATACGTACCTCCCGACTTTATTTATTGGCTTAAACTATATGCAGCCTCATATACTTGGCCAAAAAAGTCACTTTGCCCTCCAAACTCCTAGAACGTTCTATTAGCCCTCTCAACTTGTGAAAAATGATATATTTAGCCCCACTTTAATTCATGTTTACTATTTTTGGGAGAGTGAACTACACTCTCTGTAAAATTACAAAATTAATTTTAATAAAATTACAATATTGGTCCTTTAATTTTCTCTTATTTCTTCTTTTTTTCGTCTTCTGTTTCTTCTTTCTTTTTCTTCTTCTTCCATTTGAAATTCTAGAATCCGACGTCCATATTCTCGAATTTCAAAATTTGGCTGCCAGATTGTGGTGGCCAAATTCTGGAATTTCCGGCGACCAGAATTTGGAATTTCAGAATCCGTCCGCCGAAATACTCTTTGATTTTCTTTAAAGAAAAGAAAGAAAGAGATAAAGAAGATGGAGATGAAAAATTAAGGAAAATCAAATTTAAAGGTCTTTTTGATATTTTCCTTATTCCTTTTTACCCCTCCGCACTCTCTTTATGTTAATATTTTTGCCACATCACCACCACGTAGGACATAGGGAGTTAAGTGCATCATTTTATATAAGTTGATGGAGCTGACGGGGCGTTTGGTTGGAGGTATTAGGTGAGCTTAGGTGGGTTGAGACTAAATGAAAAGCTAATCTCACCTAAGGCTATGTTTGTTTAGTGGGTTGAGGAGGTGAGCTTGAGTCACTAATCTCCTCCAATCTCCGAAACTAATACCTAAGGGGGGGTTTTATTAGTTTTGAGGGATGAGATGAGAGGAAGATGATTGGGGAAATGACCAAGTAGCCGTCCTTCAATATTAAAAATACCACCCTTATCCCTTATCTATATATCCAGCCTCCATCTTCTTCCCCTTCCCGCACACCATTTCTTCTTCCCGCCATTTCACATGCATCACTTTTCTTCCACTTCAGCGGCGTTTTTGGCGATTTTGGCCGGATAAGAAGCTCCTTCGGTGGTCCTTCTTCGTTCTTTGGGTAGTCCTTGTCGTTTTTCTTTTGCTTCAATCAAGGTAATTAATTTCTCCTTCTTCTCTTATTTAGGTTAATGTCATTAGTTGTGTTTTAATGGAAAAAAATGATGACATCTATGTTGTTGGCTATGTTAGAGAGTGGGTTTTCATGTATGTATGGCTACGGTTAGGGTTTGTGAATTTGAAATTGTATGATTTTTGTGAATTTTGAAATTGTATGATTGTTGTGAAATCAAAATTGCATGATTACGGGTAAGTTAGCATTATGAAAATCGAATGTAAGATATTCCATGTCATATTTCATATGTTTTTGGGTATGTAAAAGCATACATGTTCCGTTCATGTTTCTAGAAAATGCGAACCAAACTCAACTTTAAAGTCCATTATAGGGGTAAAGTTGCAAAAAACCCACCCGTAACTTATGTTGGAGGTGACATGGCCCGGTACCGAAACAATCAAAAGGAACTTGTGGGTTATTCCTTTTTAGTTGACATTGCGAGAGAACTAGGATATGAGAATAATGTGGTGATACAATATCTCATTCCCGGCTTTGGACTTGACATCGGGGTTGATCTCAGTCCTTATTATGATGAGGAAGTGGTGAGGAAAATGAAGTTGTGCGCCCATGGAGACGAGTATGTGGAACTTTTTCTCGAACATGAAGATGCTACATTGGTGAATGCACCCGTTTTTAATGAAGGCTTCCAAGATGACAACTTACCCAAGGTATAATTATGCGTTTAAAATTGTATGAATGTTGTGGTAATATTTATTTTTGTGTTATGTGTTATGTGATATGTGTTGCATTGTTTGATTTATGGTGTTAGATGTCTTTATGTTTCGATGCTTGCCGGGATAGATTGGAATGTTTGATGGTCCACTGGTTTTGTTTAATTGAGTATCATTTTGTATAATCTTGATTTCACAGAAATGGCTCGTCGACCTCCTAAACGAGAGCTTATAATCTACATCGATGAAATGAGACGACGTAGACTTAAAATGTTGATGTTTTTGTCATTCTATTTCTATATTATGATGGTTTATATTGGGAGTCGTAGGCGTACGCTTATTAGGGATCCATGTTGGTATGATCCAATCTCTAAGAACGAACACTTGCATAACATGTTAGAGAGAAGTGACAAGTTATGCATTGAACAACGTCGAATGGATAAACGTTGTTTTTGGGTTTTATGTTCCATGGTCCGAGAAACCAGTGGCTTAAAAGATACCAAGAATGAGTGTAAAAGAATTGGTTGCCATTTTCTTGTATATAATTGCTTATGATGAGAAAAACCAAGAAATTAAATTCGAATTCCAAAGATCTCAAGAGATGATTAGTAGACATTTCCATAATGTATTGAGAGCAGTTCTAAAGCTTTGGAAGTTGTCGTTGAAAACCCCGTAGCCAATGCAGAACCAAGGTGGAAATGTTTTCAGGTGAAATTCATACTTCTTATTACTAATTTATGTTAATCGCATTTTTAAAATAAGGTTGCTGCGATAATTATACGTGAATTAAATAAGTTTCTAACTAAAATTCATTTGTCTTTTTGAATTGGTGCTTTAGATGGAACGTACGTGAAAGTTAATGTCCGTGCAATTGACAAGCCACGGTATCGTACTAGAAAGAATGACATTGAAACCAACGTTCTTGGAGTATATGCAATTTATCTACGTACTATCCAGTTGGGAAGGTTTAGCTGCCGATGCCAGGATATTCCGAGATGCAATTTCAAGAAGAAACAGACTTAAGGTCCCTCGTGGTAAGCAATATTAACCCCTTTTGTATATTAATGAAGTTCTGTATATGAATACATATAAAAACTCATTTCCACAATTAAATGTAATGCACAAGTTGCTATTATTTGGTTGATGCCGGTTACAAAAATTGTAAGGGCTTTCTTGCACCATATAGAGGACAACGTTACCATTTACAGAAATGGAGGAATCCACCAACTTCGAAGGAGGAGCTGTTTAATATGAGGCATGCATCTGCAAGGAATGTGATCCAACGCACATTTGGTTTACTGAAAATGCGATGGGAAATATTGAAGAACCCTTCTTATTATTCCGTTGAGACACATACAGACATAATATTAGTGACATATTTCGAGCATTGTGTCCCTAATAGCCACAAAGAGCATTAGTAGCGACACACTTATCCACATGTGTCGCCAAAGCAAACTCAAAAGTGACACACTAAACATAAGAGATGTCACAAATTGGAAGAGCATAAAGGTAGTGGTGACGTGTGACCAAAATATGTCACTAATATATGAATAGTGGCGACCCATAAAGTAAAACATGTCACTACTATTATTTACAAAAGTGACACGTTTAGAAAGCACGTGTCTCCACTGCCATGTAACAATACATATTTATTTATTGTTAAATTATGTTTGCAAAATAAATTAGTACTTAGAATAAAATATTACGAAGACATGAATCCCCCAAAACCCATTCGCCTTCCGGAGATTCACCCGCTCCGCCTCTTCATCCCAACTTCATCAGTTCTACTTCCTGGTTGTCCTCCGATCTGGTTTCGCTCTTCCAAAGATTTAGCTCTCTGGTTGTTGATTACGAGTCTCCGGTCAAGTTTAGCAATCTTAAGGTTTAACTATCCGATCGACTTCCTCTCTTCTCTTATTGCCGTCATTCTCCGGTTTTGGCTGCTCTCAGTGTGTCTATAAATTGGGGATTTCTAAATTGGTGGTTCAAAATCCCTAAATTGAGTGAATTTGTAGCTTTCTCTCATCTAGGGTTTTCGCATCTTCTCCAATGGTAAACCTAGTTTTCTCTCATCTTTGTTGTTATGTTCTGGATCTGTAATTCGTATTTTCTGCGAAAGCAAACTGTCTCTCGAAAATTGAATTTCAACAAATGCTTTCTCTTTGTACGGAAAGACATTGTTAAGCTTTTGATTTTTGATTTTTAGGGTTTGGTGCATCTGTCTATCTTGAGGAAGGAGCACTCATGGTTTGTCAAAAGGACGTTTGTCGACATTTGGTTGGATCCTTCACCAGGATAGAGGACCTCTTCTTCGGTTAGTTGTTGAATATCATATTTCTAGCTAGTTTAAACCTAAATACATTTGTTTCTCCAAGCTATTCTCACTGATTAAGCTCTAGATGAACTGTAAATTGCAAATACTGGGGGGAACTGCTTGCTTAATCATGTGTTTAGCTTACTGCTTACAACTACAGGATTTTAAGTGATGGAAAGCCTTAGCGGATCTTATTTTTGTGTATACTGCTTTAAAATTCAGTTTGTTACATGTGAGCAGTCTAATGTCTCTCTCTTTTGTTTGTAAATTTCATACTTTGTAAAATGACTTGAAGTTGATATGAATGACTTGTCAACTATCGTGCCTTTTGACATATGTATGGGGTAAAGTGTACAATACAAAAGCTTAATTGAGAAAAGAGACATAGTGTACACTACTAATTAAGTTGTGTCGCTTTACATGTCTATAATCAAGGATTTTGAATGTTCCTATGGAGGAGAAATGGTTAGTTCCCTAAGTTGGATTATTCCACTTTGGCATTTATTGATTATGTGTACTCGCTTATGTTATATTACAACTTCTTGAATGTCCAGTACTCCTGCATTTTTTATGGATATGGCAATAATGCATGTGTTATCTTTGTTTTTCATCTGATGAATTTGGACCCTTAAACATGGCCTTATATGTTCAGATGTGAGTGATAGCTTTTAGCTTCAAATCAAATATTTTCTCTGTTTTTGAGGGGAGTGATTATGGTCTGAAGTTGAATATTATTTATTTCTGAAATTCTTGTTTATTTAGTTCTAAATATTAAAGAGCTCGTGCTAGTTATTTGTTGTGTATTTTAGAGCCATATATACTATAAATTTGAAGAGTGTGCATTATAAATACTTGATGCCTAATGTCAATATTATGTGAGCACAATTTGAATATAATGAGCAATGCGTTTCTGCTCTCGCCTCACTTTCTTATAGAACTGTTGGGTCTTTTTTTTATGTGCTACTCCTAGAGCTGCTTTTGATGTTCATAATTAGACATAGTGGGAACACTCCCTAAGTAGTATGGCATGTCCAAGAGGTAATCTCCTTCCAATTAATCAATTATATACTATTAAACTAGCTCATTTTTTGAACTTCGCATTCCAATTTGACTTCTAATTAATTTTGTTTTATTGTTTGACTATATTTGAACCATAAAGGTTAACTTTTGATATTGATTAACTTTTGGATTCCTATCTTTCATTTTATATTGGTGATAGTATTTTATTGTATTTAAAGCTTTTGGCTGTTATTGACTATTTCTTTTTATGGAAGTGAAATGAATGAAGACGAGTGCTAGAGGCTACAAGAGGAATTGGATCTTCAAAAAACCAAGTTATGAAGTTCTGTCAACTGGTATGAATTTATAAACTTCTTCTTGGGTTTAGTTTTATTATACTACATCACAGGAAGATAGGCGGAAAGCTCTGCTGCAGTTGTAGTGGAAAGTGATGAGTGATAAGCCACGCGATCAAGAAGTGAATTCAAAAGAGGTTGGCATGCTTTTCTCATAAATCTCCATCTCCTTCCTTGTTTCCTCCTATGTCCTCCCTCTCTCCTCCTAGGTTCAATTAGAAATGTTGGACATTCTTTATTCTTTGAAAACCACTTATGGCATATGCTATAACAAAGATGTGTAATATCTGTTCAGTGGAGAGTATATTAGAAGTCTCGTTCATAGCATTCATAACATTAGGAATGCTAGTCAGTGACCTTGATGTCTCTATTTTTTCTTTTACTTCATCTTGAATCTTTCCATTTACTTGAAATTTTTGTCCTGTAACCATGCACCTGCAAGCTTGAACTGGAATGTTGTTGCTCTGCGTTATATCCAAATATTATTCACCTGCTTGTACGGTCATTTATGTTTTATTGTTATAATGTTAATTTTATGGTTATTTATGTTTCTATGCTTACAAATGTCAAATGATATTGTGGAACAAAATTGAAAATAAATGATCTCAAAGTTCCTTCACCGTGAGTCTTTGCTATGTTTCCTAGCTTTCTTCAGTATTTTAACAAATGCGATAGAGCTCCATTCAATCCAAATATGTATTTTTATTATTTTTTTAATATAAAAAATGTCATTAGCGACACACTTCAGGAAAGCGTGTCGCAAGTACGGATATGTTATTAGTGACACACTTTCCTCACATGCGTCACATTTGTCCTTGGAATTGATCCTACAAACACAAAAGAAACAAGACAATAGTGACGCAGTTTAAAGATGTGTGTCCAACTGACCCTGACAATAGTGCACCTACGTGTGTCGCTAACGTACTTGCGACCCTTCTATTACGGACACACTTTTTGTGTCACTAATAGCCTTGAAAGTGTGTCACTAAAAGCCATTTATGTACTAGTGGTTGTTATCTTCACAACCTTATAAGACAACAAATGAGTGTTGAACCACTAGGAGATGAGAGGGAGCCATATCAAAGGCAGTCCCCATATCAAATCCAAGGTGAAGACATTGAAGAAACTTCTAGCATATGTTTTGGAAATTCAAAAGAATGGGAGTGGCTTCGGTTGGGATGACACCCAAAAAATGGTGCTAGGAGATAAATAAACCTTTATGGGTTGGGAAAAGGTATGATATTCGTTTTGCCTTATGTTTTCTCTTCGAATATAGGTTGAATATGTCATATGTGTTGCATAGTTGTTTCTTAGATAGTTTTGTTTTGATTATAGAGCCGTGAGGGAGCAGCGCAACTGTGGATGAAACCAATGCCCCACTATGACAAACTTGTTGAGATCTATCCGCTTGACATGGCTAAGGGAACAAACGCCAATGAGCCAGGTGATCATGCAAGCGAACCTTTCGATGTGGTAGATGAAGTAGAACCAATTGATTTGGATGAGATGCAGATAAGTAGCCAACCTAAAGAACCTATCACACCTACAGTCGCCTACGATGAAGTCATAAACTCCATGATTTCAAGAAACTAAGATGGATGGCGCAAATTATCAAGAAAATGGCCTTTGTACAACTTAAATGCTATTATCTTTCTAAGCTGTGGACCGTCTTAACCGTTAATGTTGGCCCTATCAAGAACATAATCACTTAGAGGGGGGTGAATAGGTGTCAAAGTTGAAAACTGAAATTTTCTAAGTTTTTCAAGAAACTTATATTTCAGAGTCAAATTTCGTCAGAGTCAGAAGCCAGCTAACTGAAGTTGCTTCTGAGGGAAATTCTGCCTAAACACAGTTAGACTGTTTTCAGCAACAGAAGTTCTGATTTAAGAACTTCTGGACAGTCTTCTGAACAAAGACAATGATACTTTAGAGAAAATTTGTTTCAGCACTAAATATAAGCAAGTACACAGAAGCAAAAATAACAAGTATAAGAGGGAGAAAGAAGTTCAGGAGGTCCTGATTGAACAAATCGATTTATCCAAGTTCGCCACAGAAGTCCTGTGACTACGTCTTGTCCCCCTGAGGTCGCAACCTACAGAGATTTTATAAATCCACTATTCAGAACTTTTATGGCAAGTTCAGAAGCTCCTTTACATCAACAGAACTTAAGCTAATTTCTCACTTAGTTCTGACTAGCCTAAAAAGAGTTAAAGGATTTCCACCAGAACAAACAACACTCTGTTTTCTGGATTTCTCACCCAACTCTAATCTCAACTAGATTTCTCTCTTTAAATCTAACTGAAGATCACAAATGATCTCAGTTTACAAGATTCCTATTATGAACTTGTTTTTCTTCACTCTCTCACTTTAACTAAGACTATGCTAAGAAAGATTGAGAATGGAAAAAGTTGCTCTGTTTTTCTTGTTAAAACAGTGCGTTGAGATTTTGCTCGATGATCACGCGTATGTTGATGCTTTGGAGCTTGGCTACTATTTATAGTGAATGAAGATGACCGTTGGAGAGTTTGAATCTTCGAAGGAGATGACATCAGTTGTTGTAGCCGTTAATTTGTCAAATCTTCAAACGGTCTTCAAACACTTTGATTCCGTTATCCTTGTTCTTTAACTCAATCCGGTAAGTGATTTGAAATCAAAGAAAGGTTGACTGGAATCATTCTTCAATTAGATCAACAAAGGGTAGACAAGGAAATTCTGGTTTCTTTTGAACAGACAAGCGCTCTCCATCAAAACAGCTTTTTGAACTTTTGGCGCCTTGCATTGAATGCAGGTGTCAGAGCATTAAATGCTCAAACAGAACCCGTGACAAAGCTTTCAGAAGCTAATTTCCAGTTGTCTATACTTCTGATCAAATTGGCAAACCTTCTGATTGCAGGGAACTTCTGAGGAGAGCTTTAGGAGACTTCGGCTTCAGAGCGGAGTATCCAGCTTCTGAATTATTGAAACTCTAACTTCAGCAAACAGATCTTCTGAGTCCTTTAGGCAATCAAGGAATGATTCATTCAGCACCTGCTGAGAAACTTACACATAGACTAAGTAAACAAAAATATTAGTCAACAAAAACTATATGTAAGGGAGTATTAGGTTTTCATCTTCTGAAACGTTTGGACATAATCAAAACACATAGGGTTCATCAGTTAAACCACCATTCTTGTTTCTTCTTGTGGTCGGTCACACAAAACTCAAGTAAATACCGGGCATATTCACAAAAAAACACCTCACAATAAGCAGAAGTATGTTCTTGTTGGGGAATATTGAGCATCAAAGAATAACCGATTGGTTTGCTTAGAGAATTCTTGTTATATCCGGCGAGTTGCAGAAGTCTATGCACCAACTCTAACCGCTCCTTCACAAATTCTTGATTTGCCCAATGTCTTGTATTGGCGGCAAGATTGTCGTAAACGTACAAGTGCATTTCATCTAACTCCAGGACGCATATGAACCAATGTATATTCGTGCACATAGGGATTATTACCCTTCTAACTTCATTCCATGGCCTAAAAAGCTCATCATCATCCCCACGTATCCTTTTCATGAAGTAGCTTAGTGCTTTGGAACCTGCGATCATATTAGCCTGCCCCAAATTCCCCCATAAAGTCGGGATCAACCTTTGTCCACTCAACTCGGTTAACCCAATAAAACTCCCGCAACATCCAAAACCATGCATTTACGTGCTGCAATTACAAATAATAGTACTTGGAGAAAAAGTCATTGTCCCCCCCAAACTCACGGGACGTCCTATTAGCCCCATCGACTTGTGAAAAATGATATATTTAGCCTCATTTTCATGCTTATTCACTCTCATTTGAGAGAGTGAACTACACTCTAAATTACAAAATTAATCTTTATAAAATTACAAAATTGGTCCTTTAATTTATTCTTATTTCTTCTTCTTTTTCTTCTTCTTCCATTTGAGATTCCAGATTCTGGAATTTCAGAATTTGGTGCGGCCAGATTCATTTGGCCGAATTCTAGAATTTCCAGCAACCGGAATTTGGAATTTCACAATTTGGCCACTGAAATATTTACTCTTTGATTTTTTATTTTTTAAAGAAAAGAAAGAAAGAGATAAAGAAGATGGAGATGAAAAATTAAAGAAAATAATATCGAAAGGTCTTTTTGATATTTTCCCTATTCTTTTTCACCCATCCACTTTCTCTTTATTTTAATATTTTTGTCACATCAGCTCCACGTAGAACATATGGAGTTAAGTACATCATACAAGTTGAGGGGGCTAAGTGTATCACTTTGCACAGGTTGGATGGACTAATAGGACGACGTCACATGAGTTAAGGGACCCAAGTTGTGAGCGTAAGTGGTCGCTCATAGCGGCTTTAGCCTTCTTTGACTAGAGTCGCCACCCGACCCACCGGGAAAATGTACGAACCGGTGTTTGTACCGATTGTTTTGAAAACCAGAGATTCTATTTACGTTCGTGGATACAACTTATTAATTCCGACATTCCAGAACCCAGATGATCTTTAATGCAACCTAACAGTTTATTGTATTGATATTTATGGTTATCAGATAAGAAGCATTTAAATAAAGTAAAATTGTACGGTAAACCGTTAGGTGACACAGTAAAAACCCTCAGAAGCTTACCCTCGTAGCGTGCCAGAAGGATGCTTGCAAGCTAGTACTCGTTGAAAATGGAGCCAGGTGAACGAAGCTTTTAGGGTCGGAGAGGCGTCGGGTACGTACTCCTGGTGAGTGGAGAGAAGGGATTCTGGGGGAATCCTTTGGGTTTTATAAAATTTGATTGTGGGAGCTCTTTTGCGAAGAGGAGAGCTACACCAGGAATTTGGGAGTAAGATTAAAAGTGGTATTGGATTATTTTGGTGTCAGGAGGACTTTAGGGAGCTGGGATATTTTAGAGCTAGAGTTTCGATATCTGAGCGATTCTTTTACATCAGAGGCAACCTTTAGGCAACTTTCAGAGGCAACTTATATCGGGTCAAGGACCGCTCAGAAATCAGGAGAAAATGGAGGAAATGAAGGAATTGTTGATTTTTGTTGATGTTTTGAATGAGAAATCCGGAGGGTTTATATAGGTTTCCTTGTGACCGTACGGTCACACGGTTGTGACCGTATGATCACTGTTTAGTGACCGTACGGTCACTGGCTTCGCCCGGCTCAGATCTAAATTCGGATCTGAGCCGGACGTTACCCGACACCCGGCCAATGTCGTTTGGAAGGTTGTACACGTGTCACTTTCTCATTGGACCGTTCAGCCACGTGGCAGATAAGGAATGGGTCGCTATCTGCCACGTGGCAGTGACTGTACGGTCTCAACCAATAGTGTTGTGACCGTACGGTCTTTGATGAATAGTGCCTGTGACCGTATATTCTTTTGTGATCAAGGATTTCCTCATAAGCATGAAAGTGCCACACTCATGGTCCCGAGGAGCGGGCGGAAGAGGTTATGGTCCCGAAAAGGTGATCCGTTCTACGACGAGCATCGGTATTTGAGCAGCTGGCGCAACGAGGAGCTCATAGTTTGCTTTCATCATCGGGTTCGAAAACCAATGCTTACACAAGTGGTTTTTTTTTTACCAAGTTTAGGGGGTTGCATATGGTTTAAGCCTTATTTTTGGCTTCTACATTTTTCACTTTAATAAAGCTTCTTTGGTTGTAAACAAGAAACACCACTCCAATACTAATGATATATTTTCAAATGTTTTCAAAATCCGACCGAATTGGCTGGTTCGACCATAAATCGAGTTGATTTCTAACTAAAAAACTAAGTAGTTATAAGCTAGAATTAATAGGCAATTAAGAGTACTAAATTAGAGTTAATAGTTATTGTAAATACAATTGACGTAAAGTATATAACGCAAAAATAAATTATTTTAGTTGAAAAAAATCTGTCAATTTAAGAAATTGGGAGCTCCCTCATTATATTTTCTCCAAATTTTGTATATAGCAATAGATAGATTGATAGATTAAAAATTTAAAGCTACTATTATTATATGTATGTAAATAATTTTTTTTTTATTTACATAACTACTTTTTTAAGAAACAAATATCTTTATTTATCGTTTTATATTTTTTTCCGAAAAATAATTTCAACTTTTTTGGGTAAGTTTAAAAATTGTTCCACCAATTTTTTAGTGTTGTAGAAAAATAAAAAATATGCAGGTCTAAATTAGCCCCAAAACCTGTTGGCCCTAACAAGAACAGAATCACCTAGAGGGGGGGTGAATAGGTGTCTAAGTTGTAAACTAAAAATTTTAAGTTTTTTAAGAAACTTAGTTTTTGAGAGTCCAATTTTCTCAGAGTTAGAGGCTAGCTCAAGGAAACAGCTTCTGAGGGAAATTCTACCTAAACACAGTTTAACTGCTTTCAGCAATAGAAGTTCTGAGTTAGGGAACTTCTGGACAGTCTTCTGAACAAAGACAATGATATAAGGAGTAAATCTGTCTCAACAGTAAATATAAGCAAGTACACAGAGGCAAATTAACAAGTATAAAAGGGAGAAAGAGGTTTAGGAGATCCTGATGAACTATTCGATTTATCCAAGTTCGCCACAGAAGTCCTATGACTACGTCTTGTCCCCTGTGGTCGCAGCCGCCAGAGATTTTAAATCCACTATTCAGAACTTTTCTGGCAAGTTCAGAAGCTCCTTTACATCAACATAACATAAGCTAATTTCTCACTTAGTTCTGACTAGCCTAAAAAGAGTTAAAGGATTTCCACCAGAACAACAACAACAACTCTGTTTTCTGGATTTCTCACCCAACTCTAATCTCAACTAGATTTCTCTCTTTAAATCTAACAGAATATCACAAACGATATCAGTTTACAAGATTCCTATTATGAACTTGTTTTTCTTCACTCTCTCACTTTAACTAAAGGTATGCTAAGAAAGATTGAGAATGGAAAATGGTGCTCTGTTTTCTTGATTCGAACAGTGCGTTGAGATTTTGCTCGATTATCACGTGTGTGGGATGCAATGGAGCTTGGCTACTATTTATAGTGCATGAGGATGACCGTTGGTGAATTTGAATCTTCAATAGAGATGACATCAGTTGTTGTAGCCGTTAATCTGTCATTTCTTCAAACGGTCTTCAAACACTTTGATTCCGTTAACCTTGTTCTTTAACTCAATCCGGTAAGTGATTTGAAGTTGCAGATAAGGTTGACTGAAAACATTCTTCGATTGGATCAACAAAGGGTAGACAAGGAAATTCTTGTTTTGTTTTGAGTAGACAGGCGCGCTCCTTTAAAACAGCTTTTTGAACTTTTGGCGCCTTGAATTAAATGCATTTGTCAGAGCAATAAATGCTAAACAGAACCCGTGACTTAGCTTCTGAAAGCTAATTCCTTTAGTCTAAGCTTCTGATCGAATTGGTAAGGATTTATCTTCTGATTGCTATTTGGACCTCTAAAGCGAACTTTAACAGTCTTCACTAAAACTTCAGAGCGGAGCATCTAGCTTCTGAATTTTATATACGGTCTTCAGCTTTCCTGTTTCTTCTGAGTCTTCAAGGCAATCCAGAGATTCTTCATTCAACACCTGCTGAGAAACTTACACACATACTTAACAAAAATTGTTAGTCAACATTGAAACGTATGTAAGTAAATTTTAAATTTCATCTTCTGAAACGTTTGGACATAATCAAAACACTTAGGGTTCATCATTCTCCCCCATTTTGGTTATGGACAAACCGTGGTCCAAAAGGTAAATTTACTTAGATAAACACAAGGTTTAGAAAGTAAGTTCTTGATTCTTATGATTTTTACAACTTCTGAGTAACTTAACTCCCCCATTTTAGTATAAATGGTGAACTCCAGCAATCTGTATTAACTTAAAATAGGCTTAAGATAAAGTTGTTAGATTTTAGCGAAGTGTAAGTGTTGGGTGTGATTTGTGTCTATAAAATCAAGGGTTTTCCATAGTATTTTCGTGCCAAAACTGTGTTTCGAACAGCCTGAGATTGTTCTTTAAGGCACAAGTTCAGCCTGTGCTCCCACTTAGTCTGCCTGTGCTTAATTGAGTCTGAACAGCTTGAATTTAGGGCTGAATCTGCAGAAAATCAGGTCAAAGATACCCTCTCCTCACATGTTTTCGGTTTTGTGATGTGGGGAAGAGAAAAAGCAATGTTTTGGAGGTTTGTGAAGGCATTGGGATGTGAAGTTGTCTTCTTGTGCATTTGTCTCTCTCTGCAGGTTGACTTGTCCTATTATGCAGTTGTCTTCTTCTGCTGGAGAACAACCTCCCCAAGAACAGCCAGATTTCGAGAAGCATCTCCCCTTTTTGTTTATTTCCTTTCATTTTTTGTATAAATACTCCTGCGAGAGTATTGTTTATATGAGGCATCAGATTATCTTAGTTTAGTAGACATTAGTTTTACTTTCAGTTTAGTAGATATAGCAGTTTTCTGTGGAAGTCTCATCCGAGGCCAAGCAGAACCTGTTCTTAGTCTTTTCATTCCGTCAAACGCTGTAAACATGACAATGAGTGAGTAGTCACTCAAGGTGGAAAGCCAGCCTTCTGGTTGGTGGTTTGTAAGCGTCACTTTCCTTTTATTCAATGAAATCATGTTTATTCTGCTTGTTCAATAGAATCTTCATTCATATATAAGTCTAGCTAACTTGTATTTTCAGTTGTTTGATGTTGTAGGCACCAACTCGGATCAAGCAATAGATAAACTGATTGAACACATATGTTTTATACCGGGACCAATAAGGATAAAATGTGTGCTAAGGGTTCTTATTTATAAGATGCTTCATGTGCTTAACGCTTGTGCTTGTGTAATCTAATGGAAACTAATTTTGCATAAGTATAAAGAATCTTGGGAACATGTGACCATCTGACTTGAGTGATTCTAGTGAAGATACCTTAGAATTATAATAAACATGGTGGATTTGTATAAAGGGAATGTGTGCTTGTTTGCCATCAGTTCTGGCTGTGCTTTACACCTGCTTCTTTATTATTGATATCTCTTAATTTATTTTCATGCTCAGTGACAACCTTAGTTTAATAATAGATATAGTTAATTTAAAATCAATCAATCAAAGTAAGATCAACCACCTGACTGTTCTGTTTCAGTAAAGAGACTAGCTTGAAACTGTTCTATCCCTATGGAGACGATAACTTATCACTTTATTACTTGTCTAGTGCACTTGCTAGTGTCATCCACTCATTTGTACACAACAAGTTTTTGGCGCCATTGCCGGGGATAGAAAGATTTTAAGCCAAACCATTTTTACCTTTATTGAGATAAAACAGTTGGATTTTACCTGTTTGTTTCAGTGTGCAGTTTGATTTTAGGTTGTTTATGCGAAGAGCCCGACTTCCACCAGAGCCTATTGATCCTGAGATTGAGGCAACCTTGAGAAGGAGAAACGCCCTTAGGAGAATCAGACAAAGGGAAAGACTGGCTACTCGTGACCAGGAACAGCCTGTTAACAACGCTGTTCCAGAAAGACAACCTGAACAAGAACAAGTACACCCAGAACAACCAGAGGAAGGGCAAGGAGACAACATGGAGGACGGAGCCGTTCCACCCTTGCCAATGAAGGAATACTCAAAACCTTCCACCGAGGGTCACTCATCTTGCATTGTGGTCCTTGATGAAGGAGATAACCATTTTGAGGTCAAGGCATTCATGATCCAGATGTTACAAACAGCTGTTGAATTTGGAGGACTGCCCAGTGAAGACCCAAATGCACACATTCAAGACTTTGTCACGATGTGTAACACTTTTAAAACAAACCGAGGAGTCAGTGATGACGTGATCAGGCTCAAGCTATTCCTATATTCACTAAGGGACAAAGCTAGAACCTGGATGAAAAATTTGCAACCTCGCTCAATCACAACATGGGAGGCCATGGCAAATGCCTTCCTTACTAAGTTCTTTCCACCAAGACAAGCAATCAAACTCAGAAATGATGTGTCCCATTTCTCTCAACACCCCGAAGAGTCTCTTTCCGAGGCATGGGAGAGATATAAAGATCTTTTGAGGAGAGTGCCCAACCACAAGATTCCCATGTGGATGCAGACTCAGAACTTTTATAATGGCCTAACAAATGTCTAAAAAATTCAGTTGGAGTCCGTAGCAAATGGAGACACAGAGGAACTTGATCCCGAAGCATTGTATGAACTCATAGAGCGCCTGGTCAACACCAGTTATAAATGGCACTCTGTGAGGGAAGATGGCAGAAATGAATCAAACTCTCCAGTAGCTGAAGAGGTTTATAGACTGACTGCACAAGTTGAGCAGTTGAGCAAGCAAATTGTCAAACTGAACAAGCCAACCAACCAAGTTCATGTTGTTCAATGTGATTTTTGTGAAGGAAATCATTGTTCTGTTGATTGCACAGGAAACCAGTTGCCTAACCAACAAGTTGAGCATTGTGACTATGCAGGCAACAACCAGAGGCCGCGCTCAGATCCATACTCAAATCATTACAATGATGGATGAAGGAATCATCCGAATCTTAGTTGGACTCCCCAGCCCAACCAGAATTCTCATCCACCATATCAGAGACCTCGGAACAACTACCAGCAGAATAGCCAACCCAGGCAGAACAACTATCAACAAGGTGGCCCCTCAAATTACCAGCAGCACAACCAGGGAGGAGAAGAAAAGAAGTCCAAGGTGGAGGAGATGTGATCTCAGATGATGCAACAGATGCAGCAGCAACAAAGCACAATCAAAAACCTTGACACACAGTTTCACCAACTCATCAACGTTGTGTTGCCAAAGAACAAGGGGGTGATTCCAAGCAAAACGGAAGCAAATCCCAAGGAGACTGTGCAAGCTATCTCACTCAGAAGTGGAAAAGAAGAAGACCAACCAGTGGGAGAGAAGCACAAGTTAGTACGGATAGATCAGGAAGGGACCAGTGAACAAGCTCCGCCTGTTCGATCCACAGATCATGTCATTGATATACCAGCAGCAACTGGATCAGAAGCTGTTCCACCAGAGCAAGCTGAGCCTGCTTATGTTCCAAGAGTTCTGTACCCAACCAGGCTCAACCAACCAAGCTTGGACAAACAGCAAACAAGATTCTTAGAGATGCTCAGGAAGATCCACATCAACATACCATTTGTGGATGCCTTGTCAGCATCACCAGTCTATGTAAAATTCCTGAAGGACTTGCTGCAGAACAAGACAAAGCTGGCAAGTGTATCAATGGTCCAGCCGAATCGTACCTGTTCTTCAATATTGCAGAACAAGACAAAGCTGGAAAGTGTATCAATGGTCCAGCCGAATCGTACCTGTTCTTCAATATTGCAGAACAATCAGCTTCTCCCCAAAAAGGAGAAAGACCCAGGAAGTTTTACTATTCCTTGCTCATTTGGTAGTCTTAAAATTGATAATGCTTTATGTGACCTAGGAGCTAGCATAAATCTCATGTCATATTCAATTTACAAACAGCTTGGCCTCGGAGAACCCCAACCAACAAGGATGTCTATCCAATTGGCTGATCGTTCAGTCAAGTACCCTATGGGAATGATTGAGGATGTTCTGGTCAAGGTGGATAAGTTTATACTTCCAGCTGACTTTGTAATAATGGACATAGAGGAAGATGCACATGTTCCAATCATCTTAGGTAGACCATTTTTAGCTACTGCTAGAGCTATAATAGATGCCTACGCTGGAGAACTTAGGCTTAAAGTAAACAATCAACAAGTAGTGTTTAAGATGAATGAAGCAATGAGACATCCACCAACCAGTGATGATACATGTTACTTTCTTGAAACTTTTGATGCACCCTATTATGATAATTTGCAGGAACAGGTTGAACCTGACCTTAAGGAGGAGGCACATGATGACAAAGAGGCCAATGAGAGCAGTTTTGTGGTCTATGGGAACAAGCAGACCCCTGCTGAACCTTTGAACAACCCACTAAAGCCACCTCTCAAACCCTCACTCGAAGAACCACCTGTTCTAGAGTTCAAAACTTTGCCAAGTCATTTGGAATATGCCTACCTACAACCCCCTGACAAATTACCAGTTATCATCTCATCAGACTTGACCCCTGAACATAAAGCCCAACTTCTGCTTGTTCTCCAAAAACATAAGGATGCGCTAGCATGGCAGATCTTTGACATCAAAGGCATTAGCCCAGGGATCTGTGTGCATAGAATCCTGATGGAGGAAAACCACAAGACAAGTGTGCAGCCGCAAAGGAGGCTCAATCCAAACATGAAGGAGGTTGTGCGCAAGGAGGTCATCAAGCTGATCGATGCGGGCATCATATTTCGAATCTCAGACAGTGCTTGGACCAGTCCTGTTCAAGTAGTACCAAAGAAGGGAGGAATGACCGTGATCCAAAATGAGAACAATGAGCTGATTCCTACAAGAACAGTCACAGGCTGGCGTGTTTGCATAGACTACAGAAAATTGAATGATGCAACACGCAAGGATCACTTCCCTCTTCCGTTCATTGATCAAATGCTTGAGAGATTAGCAGGCTATGCCTTCTATTGTTTTCTTGATGGTTATTCGGGGTACAATCAAATTCCAATACACCCAATTGACATTGAGAAAACAACCTTTACTTGCCCCTATGCTACTTATGCCTATAGGAGAATGCCTTTTGGTCTTTGCAATGCACCAGCCACTTTCCAAAGGTGTATGATGGCTATCTTTCACGAAATGGTGGAGAAAACAGTTGAAATCTTCATGGATGACTTTTCTGTCTATGGGAGATCTTTCACAGACTGTTTGAACAATCTGGAAGCTATGCTAGAAAGGTGTGAAGAGACCAATCTTGTTCTCAACTGGGGGAAATTGTTGGCCCTATCAAGAACAGAATCACCTATAGGGGGGTGAATAGGTGTCAAAGTAGAAAACTGATAATTTCTAAGTTTTTAGAGAAACTTAAATTTCACAGTCAAATTTCCTCAGAGTCAAAAGCTAGCTTACAGAAGTTGCTTCTGAGGGAAATTCTGCCTAAACACAGTTAGACTGTTTTCAGCAACAGAAGTTCTGATTGAAGAACTTCTGGACAGTCTTCTGAACAAAGACAATGATACTTTAGAGAAAATCTGTTTCAGCACTAAATATGATCAAGTACACAGAGGCAAGAATAACAAGTATAAGAGGGAGAAAGAAGTTCAGGAGATCCTGATTGAACAATTCGATTTATCCAAGTTCGCCACAGAAGTCCTGTGACTACGTCTTGTCCCCTGAGGTCGCAGCCTACAGAGATTTTATAAATCCACTATTCAGAACTTTTATGGCAAGTTCAGAAGCTCCTTTACATCAACAGAACTCAAGCTAATTTCTCACTTAGTTCTGACTAGCCTAAAAAGAGTTAAAGTATTTCCACCAGAACAAACAACAACTCTGTTTTCTGGATTTCTCACCCAACTCTAATCTCAACTAGATTTCTCTCTTTTAAAACTAACTGAAGATCACAAACGATCTCAGTTTACAAGATTCCTATTATGAACTTGTTTTTCTTCACTCTCTCACTTTTACTAAGACTATGCTAAGAAAGATTGAGAATGGAAAAGGAATGCTCTGTTTTTCTTGTTAAAACAGTGCGTTGAGATTTTGCTCGATGAGCACGCGTGTTGATGCTTTGGAGCTTGGCTACTATTTATAGTGAGTGAAGATGACCGTTGGTGAGTTTGAAACTTCAAAGGAGATGACATCAGTTGTTGTAGCCGTTAATTTGTCAAATCTTCAAACGGTCTTCAAACACTTTGATTCCGTTATCCTTGTTCTTTAACTAAATCCGGTAAGTGATTTGAAATCAAAGACGAGGTTGACTGGAATCATTCTTCAATTGGATCAACAAAGGGTAGATATGGAAATTCTGGTTTCTTTTAAACAGACATGCGCGCTCCATCAAAACAGCTTTTTGAACTTTTGGCGCCTTGCATTAAATGCACTTGTCAGAGCATTAAATGCTATCCAGAACCCGTGACTCTAGCTTTCAGAAACTAATTTTCAGTTGTCTAGACTTCTAATCAAATTGGCAAAACTTCTGATTGCAAAGAACTTCTGAGGAGAGCCTTAGCAGATTTCGGCTTCAGAGCGGAGGAAACCAGCTTCTGAACCCTTGAAACTCTGACTTTAATAAACAGATCTTCTGAGTCCTTTAGGCAATCCAAAAACGATTCATTCAGCAACTGCTGAGAAACTTACACATAGACTAAAGCCAAAATATTAGTCAACAATAAACTATATGTAAGATAGTATTAGATTATCATCTTCTGAGACGTTTGGACATAATCAAAACACTTAGGGTTCATCAGAAATCCCCCATTTTGGTTATGGACAAACCGTGGTCAGAAGGTAACAGAAAACATGAGGTTTAGAAAGTGACTTCCTGATGCAAATGTTTCATAACTTCTGAGTAAATTAACTCCCCCATTTTAGTGTAAATGGTGAACTTCAGCAATCTGTATAAACTTAAAGAAAGACTTAAGATCAAGTTGTTAGATTTGATGAAGTGTAATTTACTAAGTCAAAAAGAAACATAAGCAAAAAGTAAGAAGTCAGATACGCAAGAGAGTATAAGAAAGATTCAGTGTGTATAAATTCATTCAGAAGACAGCATAAGAAACAAAATAATCAGAAGAGCAGAAAAAGTCCTAAGACAAGAACTACCCAACCCAGAACCTAGCTAAGAAGCATAAGTCCTAAAAGATTACAAGTTCCTAGGTTTCTTCTTCTGAGGAGGAACAACACTAGAACCTTCGGCAGCACTTGATCTGCCTTATCAGCATGGCAGGTAAATTAATTTTCTTCTGGTTGACCAGATGCCACATGAAAACCCTTTCCCTGTTGGAAACCCCATTGACTCCTCCAGCCTTCGGAAGAAAGACATTTGTAGTCAAATAGTGTGCCCACCTCTGGTGCTGAGTCAACCAGGTGGCATACGTTTCCTTGGCATTTAGATCTGGCCTAGCCCAGTTGGCTTCAGTAAAACCATCTGCTGAACCATCATCACCTATGATGATTCCTTCATCATCAATCCCTATCACTTGAGAAATGGAAGCCCTGCTGACTTCGATCTCAACTTCCCCGACTACAGAATGTAGAACATCCTCCTCATTAGAAAAGAAATGAAGGTTCTGATAGAATTCTGTAACTAACTTAGGATAAATGAATTCATCGAGAGAGACGAATGAATTCCAGTTTTGAGCGCTAAGCCAGTGAGAAATAGGTTCAGTCGATTTAACTTCATCATCTAGGAACCTAGAGGTGAATACCCTAGATTCGCTAACCTTCTTTTGTGATTCAGTGGAGAAGATGTGAGTGACAGTGATTTCTTGAGCCATTTTTGAAGATATAAGAAATTAGGTTAAGATTTGAGAGGGAAGAACACAGAAACTTGATGGAAATTCTAATAGCAAAGAGAATGCAAGTGAAAATTTTCTAAGTATGGAAAACCCTTATTTATACCCAAACACAGAAACCGTTCCAATCCAAAAAGCAAATACACACCGTTTAAAAGGGAACAGATAACCGTTAACCACAGAACAGCGCCGTAATATGGCAGAAGATAACGCATGCTTTCAAGTCAAATCATGATTAGAATTAATTATAACTTAATTATCTCCAACGATTAATCACTTAAGACATACAGAAATAATTAATCTAAGTTATTGAAGTGGATAAGTCATACCAATGCCTTCTCGTAAGTTGCTGAAAGAAATACCAGCCAGAGGCTTAGTAAACATGTCAGCAAGATTTTCTTCAGAGGGAACATGAGTAATGATAATATCCTTCTTCAGAACATGATCTCTCAGAAAGTGATGCCTAATATGAACATGCTTCATCCTGCTGTGCTGAATAGGATTCTTTGAAAGATCAATTGCACTCTTGTTATCACAGTAGATTGTAATTGTTCCAGGGATGATTCCATAGTCAGCAATTTGTTGCTTGATCCAGAGCATCTGAGAAACACAACTTCCAGCAGCAACATACTCAGCTTCAGCAGTTGAGAGAGCCACAGAGGTTTGCTTCTTGCTATGCCAGGAGACTAGGCACTCCCCCAGAAAATGACAACCACCAGAAGTGCTGACCCTTTTCAATTTATCTCTACCATAGTCAGAGTCTGTGTATCCTATAGGAGTGAAGTCAGAACTACAGGGATACCACAAACCAGCTTCTGGTGTGCCTTTAAGATATCTGAGAATTCTTTTGACAGCAACATCATGAATTTCTCTTGGCTTTGATTGATATCTAGCACAAAAACACACAACAAAATGTATATTTGGCCTGCTAGCTGTTAGGTATAAAAGAGAACCAATCATACCTCTGTAGGTTTTTATATCTACAGGTTTACCAGCTTTCTCTTCATCATCAATGTCTTTGCTGACATCCATTGGAATATCAACAGCATTAGAGTCCATCATGCCAAATTTCTTCAGCACTTCTCTAGTGTACTTGGCTTGATTGATAAACACACCATCATTACTTTGCTTGATCTGAAGTCCTAAGAAGAAGGTTAATTCTCCCATCATAGACATTTCAAACTCAGCCTTCATGTGGTCACTGAACTCTCTGCACAAAGATTCATTAGTAGCACCAAATATAATATCATCAACATATACCTGAGCTATAAGGATATCCTTGTTCTTCTTCAGAGTGAACAGAGTTGTATCAACACAACCTCTGACAAATCCCTTAGACAGAAGGAACTTTGTCAGTCTCTCATACCAAGCTCTGGGAGCTTGTTTCAGTCCACACAATGCTTTCTTCAGCTTAAATACATGATCAGGAAACTTAGGATCTTCAAAACCAGGAGGTTGAGACACATAGACTTCCTCATCAATGTAACCATTCAAGAATGCACTTTTCACATCCATTTGAAAGAGCTTAAAACCTTTGTATGATGCAAAAGCACATAAGATTCTAATGGCTTCTAATCTTGCAACAGGAGCAAAAGTTTCACCATAATCTATGCCTTCTTGCTGACTGTAACCTTGAGCAACAAGTCTTGCCTTGTTCCTCACAACATTTCTAAATTCATCAAGCTTGTTCTTCAGAACCCATCTAGTTCCAACAACCTTTATGTGGTTAGGTCTGGGAACCAAAGTCCAAACTTCTGACCTTTTGAACTGGTCAAGTTCTTCTTGCATTGCCATTAACTAGGAGTCATCATCAGCAGCTTCATAGAAGTCCTTGGGTTCCAGAAGTGACACAAAAGCCACATTCCCCATGTATCTTCTGAGCTGAGCTCTGGTCATGACAGGATTATGAACAGAGTCAATAATGTTCTCTAAGGAATGATTCCTATGAGTTCTAACTTCTCTTGGTACATCCAATGAGTCTTCTGAAACCTGTTCATCATTTGTTGAATCATATATAGGAGCATCTTCTGGAAGGAAGTTGACTTATGGAGTAGGATACTCATCTTGAGCTTGTTCAGCAACAGGAGGAACCACTTCAGCAGCTCTGGGAGAAACATCTTCTTCTTCAACAGGAGATGTAACTTCAGGAGCTTGAACTACATCTTCATCAGGAGCTCTACTATCTGCAGGGTTAGTCTCATCAAACTGTACATGGACAGATTCATCTAAAGTTTGAGTCCTCTTATTAAAAACCCTATATGCTTTACTATGTGTTGAGTAACCAAGAAAAATGGCCTCATCTGCCTTTGAATCAAACTTTGAAAGATATTCTTTTGTATTCAAAACATAACATTTACAACCAAAGGTTCTGAAATAACCTATTTTAGGCTTTCGACCTTTCCAGAGTTCATAAGGGGTCTTGTTCAGAATGCTTCTGATTAGCACTCTATTCAGAACATAGCAAGCTGTGTTCACAGCTTCTCCCCAAAAGTACTTAGGAAGCCTTCTTTCATTGATCATAGTTCTGGCTATCTCAACCAGAGTTCTATTCTTCATTTCAACTACCCCATTTTGTTGAGGAGTTCTGGGAGCAGAAAAGTTATGATCAATTCCCTTGGTTTCACAGTATTCTTCAAACCTAAAGTTTTTGAATTCTCCACCATTATCACTTCTGATATGGACAACCTTTTCATTCCTTTCATTCTCAAGTTTCTTTATCAGAACTGAGAAACATCCAAGTGACTCATCTTTGCTAGACAGCAAGATGACCCAAGTGAATCTTGAATAGTCATCTACAATGACAAAGGCATACTTCTTTCCACCCATGCTCATTGGTTGAACAGGGCCAAAAAGATCCATATAAAGTAATTCCAAAGGTCTTTTAGTTGAAATGACTTTCTTAGTTTTAAAAGAGCTTCTGGATTGTTTACCAGATTGGCAAGCATTGCATAAATGGTTCTTTTTAAAACTAATTTCAGGCAGACCCTCAACCAATTGATTTCTCGCTACTTTGGCCAGAAGATCCACGCTCACATGAGCAAGTCTCCTATGCCAGAGCCAGGAGGTATCCTCTTTGGACATCAAGCATATATTTTTGCAAAGATTCTCAAGATTCAGCATGAAAACATTTTCAACTCTAGGAGCAGTTAGAATAACTTCCCTTGACTTACTGTCCAAGATTTTACATCCAGAGGAGCTGAAGACAACATCTCTACCTTTATCACACAGTTGTGCAACACTCAGGAGATTGAACTTCAGGCCTCTGACTAGGGAGACATCTTCGATCGGAGGATTAGTTCCTATGGATCCAGAACCAAGTATCCTTCCTTTCTGAGCATCTCCAAAGCTGACTTTTCCACCTCTTTTAGGATCAAATGTGATGAATGCTTTTTCATCACCTGTCATATGCCTTGAGCACCCACTGTCAATGTACCACAGCTTTGACATTGATGGAGCACTCAGAGCCACCTGCAACACAATCAATTAGTGACAGGTACCCAATCCTTATTGGGTCCTTCAGAGTTAGATTTCTCTTCAGCAGGATTTAATGATATCTCAGATTGCAAGAGGTTTTTAATATGGTACTTGCAATCCTTCAACCAGTGACCATCACTCTTGCAAAGTTTGCAAAAGGGAGGGTTCTTGGATCTTTCCCTTTGCTTCCTGGGAGATTTCTTTTTCTTCTGAGAAGGACCAATATCTTCAGAGGCTATACCAGCACTCTCAGAGGTACCAACATCAGGAGGAGAAGCTATCTCTTTCAGAAGAGAGGGAGTGACAGGTTTCTTCTTCTGGGGTTTATCACTTCCCAGAGGCAGCTTTTCCTTGCCTTTGACTTTAGAGCCATCAGCAGAAGTGCTGAACTGTTTACACAGTTTTTCTTCTAACACTTTCATGTCAGAATAAACTTGAGTAAACCTAAGAAACTTGTCAGCCTCACTCTTGTCCAGTTTCCTTTTTAGGTACTTGAACATACTATAGAGTTCTTCAAGAGAATCAAAGATATTTTGTTCAGAAGATATGTTTACCTCAGAATCATAAGTAGCTTCAGGAGGTGCGGAAGTTTCTCCTGTGACATCTTCAGAGGTTGGCTCATCAATAGCCATAAAATAAATCTGAGCTTGCTCTTCCTTTTCTTCAGGATCACTGCTGGTCTCAGAGTCTGACCAGGCAGCCAGCATAGCTTTCTTGAACTTCTTCTTATCTTTCTTCAGCTCCGGATAGTTAGGCTTAATGTGCCCCGGTTGCTGACATCCATAGCACACAATTGGCTTGTTTGGATCTCTCTTGAACTTTTCACCAGAATCAGGAGTTTTCTTATCAAAGCTCCTGAAAGGCTTCTTGTAGTTTCCACCTCTGCCTTTCCTAAAGGCCTTCTTGAACTTCCTGGTCAGCATAGCCAGTTCTTCATCTTCAGAGGATTCTTCAGAAGATTCTGCTTTCAGGACTACTCTTTTTCCTTCTGACCTTTCTCTTAGGTCATGATTCTTTAATGACATCTCATGGGTAATTAGAGACCCAATGAGCTCATCATACAAGTAATAGCTCAAATCCTGAACTTCTTCAATAGCAGTCTTCTTGGCTTGCCAAGACCTTGGTAAGCTTCTGACAATCTTCTTCACTCGATCAGATTCTTCAATATCCTTTCCTAAACTCTTCAAGTCATTGACTATCTTGGTGAATCTAGAGTTCATATCTGAAATAGATTCTTTATCAAGCATTTCAAATAACTCATATTCTCTCATGAGTTGGTTGACTTTAGATTGCTTCACTTTTCCTGTTCCTTCATATGCTGTTTCACAAGAAGAAACTTTGTTATATTCAGTAGCTGTAAGTGCACAATGCAACATATTTATTGCTGAAGCATTAGTTTGGAGTTTTTTAAGAATGTCATCTGTGTATTCTCTCTGAGGAATAACAACATTCCCTAAACCTTGTTCCATTCTGGTGGGAATGAAATCACCATCAGTGATGACATACCAAGCACTCATGTTCTGAGCTTGGATGAAATACATCATCCTCTTCTTCCAGTATGAGTAGTTGTTGCCATTAAATAATGGAGGTCTAGTAGTAGAAGAACCTTCTGGAACTATGAAGTGAGAAGAATTCTCAGGCTGGTGTCTACTAGCCATCTCTATTGATTCTGATAGGATCTTACACTTAGATTGTTAGATCTTTAGTAAATATGCGAAGTGACCTTCGCTCTGATACCACTTGTTGGCCCTATCAAGAACAGAATCACCTAGAGGGGGGTGAATAGGTGTCAAAGTAGAAAACTGATAATTTCTAAGTTTTTAGAGAAACTTAAATTTCAGAGTCAAATTTCCTCAGAGTCAGAAGCTAGCTTACAGAAGTTGCTTCTGAGGGAAATTCTGCCTAAACACAGTTAGACTGTTTTCAGCAACAGAAGTTCTGATTGAAGAACTTCTGGACAGTCTTCTGAACAAAGACAATGATACTTTAGAGAAAATCTGTTTCAGCACTAAATATGATCAAGTACACAGAGGCAAGAATAACAAGTATAAGAGGGAGAAAGAAGTTCAGGAGATCCTGATTGAACAATTCGATTTATCCAAGTTCGCCACAGAAGTCCTGTGACTACGTCTTGTCCCCTGAGGTCGCAGCCTACAGAGATTTTATAAATCCACTATTCAGAACTATTATGGCAAGTTCAGAAGCTCCTTTACATCAACAGAACTCAAGCTAATTTCTCACTTAGTTCTGACTAGCCTAAAAAGAGTTAAAGGATTTCCACCAGAACAAACAACAACTCTGTTTTCTGGATTTCTCACCCAACTCTAATCTCAACTAGATTTCTCTCTTTTAAAACAAACTGAAGATCACAAACGATCTCAGTTTACAAGATTCCTATTATGAACTTGTTTTTCTTCACTCTCTCACTTTTACTAAGACTATGCTAAGAAAGATTGAGAATGGAAAAGGAATGCTCTGTTTTTCTTGTTAAAACAGTGCGTTGAGATTTTGCTCGATGATCACGCGTGTTGATGCTTTGGAGCTTGGCTACTATTTATAGTGAGTGAAGATGACCGTTGGTGAGTTTGAAACTTCAAAGGAGATGACATCAGTTGTTGTAGCCGTTAATTTGTCAAATCTTCAAACGGTCTTCAAACACTTTGATTCCGTTATCCTTGTTCTTTAACTAAATCCGGTAAGTGATTTGAAATCAAAGACGAGGTTGACTGGAATCATTCTTCAATTGGATCAACAAAGGGTAGATATGGAAATTCTGGTTTCTTTTAAACAGACAGGCGCGCTCCATCAAAACAGCTTTTTGAACTTTTGGCGCCTTGCATTAAATGCACTTGTCAGAGCATTAAATGCTATCCAGAACCCGTGACTCTAGCTTTCAGAAACTAATTTTCAGTTGTCTAGACTTCTAATCAAATTGGCAAAACTTCTGATTGCAAAGAACTTCTGAGGAGAGCTTTAGCAGATTTCGGCTTCAGAGCGGAGGAAACCAGCTTCTGAACCCTTGAAACTCTGACTTTAATAAACAGATCTTCTGAGTCCTTTAGGCAATCCAAAAACGATTCATTCAGCAACTGCTGAGAAACTTACACATAGACTAAAGCCAAAATATTAGTCAACAATAAACTATATGTAAGATAGTATTAGATTATCATCTTCTGAGACGTTTGGACATAATCAAAACACTTAGGGTTCATCAGAAATGTCATTTCATGGTAAAGGAAGGGATAGTCCTTGGACACAAAATCTCAGAGAAAGGTCTTGAAGTTGATCGAGCCAAGGTAGAAGTCATTGAAGGACTGCATGTTCCTTCTTCTGTCAAGGACGTTCGAAGTTTCCTTGGGCATGCTGGTTGCTACAGAAGGTTCATCAAGGACTTTTCAAAGATTGCAATACCATTATCCAACTTACTCCACAAAGATGCTGAATTCAGGTTTGATGAAAAATGCATTCATGCTTTTGAACAACTTAAGACTAGAGTAGTCACTGCACGAATACTTATATCACCCAACTGGGAATTACCTTTTGAGATAATGTGCGATGCTAGTGACACATGTATAGGAGCTGTCCTAGGCCAGAGAATTGATAAGCATTTCAAACCAATATACTATGCAAGCAAAACACTTAATGATGCACAACAAAACTACACCGTAACTGAAAAAGAATTACTTGCAGTTGTGTATGCTTTTGACAAATTCAGGTCTTACCTTGTTCTTTCCAAAGTGGTTGTGTTTACAGATCATGCAGCTTTAAAGTATTTGCTCTCCAAGCAAGATGCCAAGCCTAGACTGATCAGGTGGATCTTGCTCCTCCAAAAATTTGATCTTGAAATCAAAGACAAGAAGGGAGCAGAGAATGTGGCAGCTGATCACCTATCCAGGTTGGAAGAGAACAAGCGGGCAGCACAAGCAGACATCCTAGATACTTTTCCAGATGAACAACTTTATGTTGTGCAAAGTGATTCTGTCCCATGGTTTGCTGACATAGCTAACTATCTCGCTTGTAAGGTTGTGCCCAAAGTTCTTCGCAGACCTTAAGTATTACCTATGGGAAGAACCATATTTGTTCAAGCTGTGTGCCGATCAGATTGTAAGGAGATGTGTAGCACAAGAGGAGACTGTTCCTATTTTACATCATTGCCATAACAGAGAGGCAGGAGGTCACTTTGGAGCTAACAGAACAGCTGCCAAGGTACTCGAATCAGGTTTTTATTGGCCTTCCTTGTTCAAGGATGCCCACAGGTATGTCTCTGAATGCAATGAGTGTGAAAGAACAGGTAACATCTCATCTAAGAATGCAATGCCACTAAATAACATTGTGGTATGTGAAGTGTTTGATATTTGGGGAATTGACTTCATGGGACCATTCCCTTGCTCTTATGGGAACAAGTACATACTTGTTGCCGTAGATTATGTGAGCAAGTGGGTTGAGGCCATGGCAACTCCCACAAATGATGCAAGAGTAGTTGTGAAATTCCTGAAAAAGTTGTTTTCCAGATTTGGTATGCCTAGAGCAATTATAAGTGACCAAGGAACTCATTTTTGTAATGCACAATTTGAAAAACTCCTTGGAAGATATGGTGTGACCCAGAAAGTAGCCACTCCCTACCACCCACAATCAAATGGACAAGCTGAGATATCTAATAGAGAAAACAGTTGGTTGTGCTAGGAAAGAATGGACCAATAGGCTAGATGATGCTCTTTGGGCATATAGAACAACCTATAAAACTCCAATTGGAATGTCACCTTATAGATTGCTTTATGCTAAATCATGTCACCTACATGTTGAACTAGAGCATAGAGCTCTTTGGGCTATTAAGTTTTTGAATTTTGATGAGCAGGCAGCAGGTGATCATAGGAAAACACAACTGGATGAGCTTGATGAGTTCAGACTGTTCTCTTTTGAGAATGCCCAAATCTACAAGGAGAAAACCTAGAAGTGGAATGACAAGCAAATCCACATAAAGGAGTTCCACCCAAGGCAGAGGGTGTTGTTGTTCAACTCATGCCTCAGACTGTTCCGTGGAAAGTTGAAGTCAAGATGGTCAGGACCATTCAATGTAACCAAGGTGTTCCCACACGGTGCTGTTGAAATATCTGATGGAACAGGCGAGCCATTCAAAGTCAATGGACAAAGGCTCAAGCCCTACCTCGTTGGAGGACTACCGTGTCCATGAACCACCCTGAGGCTAGTTGGAGCAAGTATAGCTCAAGACAGAAAACAGAGCAACCTGAGGGAACAAGCTGTACCTGTTCTCTCTGCCCGTTCCAGAAAAATAATAAAAACAAATATAAAAATAAAGTCTTTTGGCCTTGGAAAAATGAGTTGGCCGGTTATTTGTTGTTTGTGGACTAACTTTTGTTGAGCAGTTTAATAGAACGATTATTCGCATACACAGCAGCAGTAAGATGCTCATTCTGAATATAAGTTTGTCCTCGAACAAACCTATAGCAATTATGAAGAGCCTTCTCTTGTTCTTTTGCTTGACTGTGCATAACCTTTAGAAGTTCTGTAAGCTCTGCAATCTGGGCGCTCTGAGCAGTCACAGCAGACTCAATGCTCTGAAGACGATTATTGAGATCAGGAGTGATGTCATACATAATTCTGGCAGCCCGAGAGGATGATGATCCTTGAGCAGAAGATTTCACTTCTCTCAGAATATGATTAGCAGTACTTTGGAGATCATCAAGCTTACTTGAGAGAAGCTTCTCATGAGCCTCATAATGCTCGTTAGCTTCTTTAACCTCTTGTTGCAGCAATTCTAGATTCTCATTCACATTGCTAGCAGAGGCAAGAGCTATATTTTCTAGAGTGGGAAGGGTTAATGCCAGTTGTCTCAACTTGTATATGTCATCATAAGTAGCGAGATGAAGTGTGGAAAGATTACGCGTATAGACAGAAGGATTTTGCAATTGAAGCATAAACATAAGCTGCAAGTTCTGAGCTTTCAAAGATTGAAGTTCTTGCAGCACAATGCCCTGAGCATACATGTCAGAAACAGAAGTCCTTTGCCCTAATCCAACAAATCTATTCAACAGTTCATCAGAGCCACTCTGACTCATTCTTCTCAACTCCTCAACAGAAGGAGCACCACCAGCTTCAGAGACAACAGAAGCTCTGCCAATGAAACCAAAACTACCAAAACGTTTCTCCAACTCATCCCGATTCATCACATTGTGTAGAAAATCGTAGTTTGATGACAAACCAGCGAAGAAGGATGTAGTCGATGAAGTAGTTAAGGGATCACACACAGGGGGTGTATGTCCAGAGGTTGAAGGAGGAGGAATTTGTGAAGTGGAAGAAGGAGCAGTTTGTGTGGTAGAGGAAGAAAAGATGGGAATAATGGATGGTAGTGTGGATGGAAGTGAAAAGGATGGAGCTGTAAGTCCTATGGAAGGAATTACAGAGGAAGTATTTAGTGAGGAGGTAGAGGAGGTTGTTGTGGAGTCAGTGAAAATAGGGCCAGAGGCCAAATTCTCTTTTAGGAGGTACAACTTCAGAGGTTGAAGTTGTAGGAGGAATGGAAGTTTGAGAGTCACTTACTTCTGGGACCAAAGGAAGTGTGGAAGATGGATGAGAAGTATGAGAAGGAGATGGATGATGAATATGAGTGGAAGACGAAATAACCTGTTCAGAGACATTGGGATCATATGTAGTATTGGGCTCAGCAAAAACATGAGCCATTCTGTTGAGAGTTTCATAAGCATCCCTATCACCAGGGCTTCTACCTTGACCCAGAAGAATGTTGTCCATGAAATCATCGTTATCAACATTCTCAGCAAACCTATGTGCAGTTTGAATAACCACTTCAGGATTCTCAGCTTTTGGTTCATTGTCCTCTGAAAGTTCTTCAATAACAGGAGCATCAAGATTCCCTTCAGCAGACATATCCATCATGTCTTCATCATCAACAAAGTCCTCTTCTTCAGGAATTGTATCTTCTTGTTCAGAGACCTTCTATTTGCAGCAACCTTCTTCCTGTTACTTCTGGAGAGATGAATCTCTTCAGCATGCTCTGCTTCTCCAGTAACCTCAACATTTCCAGAGGCCACCTCGCTCTCAACTTGAGCAGCACATTCAGCAAGTCTAGCATCAGCCTTAGCTTTTGCCAAAATTTCATGCTCTGCTGCTAGTTTATCTGCTAACTCAGCAGCTTCTCTTCTTTTCCTTGTCCTATTAGCAAGAGCAACAACTCTTGCAACTTTCTCAGCCTCAGCAGCCTTTGCACGTTCAGCAAGTCTGCTATCCTCAGCTTCCTTAGCTACCTTCTCAGCAGCATCACTTGGCTTCTCAGCAAGAATCTTACTAGAAGGTTCAACATTGATAGTTGTTTGAACCAGAACTGGAAGAGGTTTTGAGACAGCCACCTTCTCTACTGTCAGAACCAACTTACTTGATCCTTTCTTACTTTTGCCCTTCTTGGCAGCTTTCTTACCCTTCTGCTCAGTGTCCTTCATTATTTCCTTCTGAGCATCACTTGCTGAAGGAAGATTCTCAGTCTTCTTTGGTATCACACCAAAAGCAAGATTTCTCAGAGTATTCATCTTAAGGAGGGTACTTCTGCTGGTAACACCATCTCCTGGAACATTGATAGAGGCAGCCTCAAACAACCTTGTCAGGAGGGAACCATAAGCAAGAGTGCTGACCACCTTGACATTCTTCATCTGCCTTATAATCATGGCAGGAAGGTTGATCTTCTTCTGAATCATGAGATGGTACATGAAAACCCTTTCCCTGTTGGAAACACCATTGAAACCACCAGCCTTTGGTAAGAACACATTTATAGTCAGATAATGTGCCCACCTCTGATGCTAAGTGAGCCAGTAGCGTAGGTTTCCTTAGCACTCAAATCAGGTTTAGCCCAATTTTCTTCTGAGTACCCTTCAACAGAACCATCATCACCAATAATGATTCCTTCATCATTAATTCCAATTGCCTGTGCAATAGAGGTCCTGCTGGCCTCAAACTCAACTTCTCCGATAGAAGAGTGAACAACATCCTCCTCATTAGACTGATAGTGGAGATTCTGATAGAATTCGGTGACTAACTTAGGATAAATGAACTCATACAACGAGACAAAGGAGTTCCAATTCTGAGCACTTAGCCATTTTGAGATGGGGTCAGTGGATTTCACTTCATCCTCTAGGAACCTAGACCTGAAAACCCTAGATTCACTAATTTGTTCCTTTTGTTTAGGAGTGAAAATGTGGGTGACAATGACTGGGGGTTCAACAAGTAGTACTTGAGCCATTTGAGAGAATTTTGAAAAGAAATAGGTCAAGTTTTGAGAGAAAGAAATTGCAAAGAAATGATCTATGGAAATTCTAATTTTAAAGAGATTCCGAGTAGGAAGTTGCTAAGTATGGAAAACCCTTATTTATACCCAAACGAAAACGGTTCCAATTCAAAAAGTAAGTAAACACCGTTTAAAAAGGGAACCAGTTACCGTTAAAAACAGTAAAGGCGCAGTAATAGCATTAAATGTAGGCATGCTTAACATAAAAGACATGATTAGCCTTAATCATACTTAATTATCTTAAACGGCTAGCAGTTAAGATAAATAAAAATATAATTAAACTAAATTACTGAAGTGGATAAGTCATACCAATGCCTTCTCGCAAGCTGCTGAAAAGAGTACCAGCCAGAGGCTTAGTTTACATGTTAGCAAGATTGTCTTCAGAGGGAACATGAGTAATAATGATATCCTTCTTCAGAACATGATCTCTCAGAAAGTGATGCCTAATATGAACATGTTTCATCCTGCTGTGTTGAATGAGATTCTTTGAAAGATCAATGGCACTTTTGTTATCATAGAAGATTGTTATTGTTCCAGGGATGACTCTATAGTCAGCAATTTGTTGCTTAATCCATAGCATCTGAGAAACACAACTTCCAGCAGCAACATACTCAGCTTCAGCAGTTGAGAGAGCCACAGATGTTTGTTTCTTGCTATGCCAGGAGACTAGGCACTCCCCCAGAAAATGACAACCACCAGAAGTGCTGACTCTCTTTAATTTATCCCTACCATAGTCAGAGTCTGTGTATCCTACAGGAGTAAAATCTGTACTGCAAGGATACCACAAACCAGCTTCTGGTGTGCCTTTAAGATATCTGAGAATTCTTTTGACAACAACATCATGAATTTCCTTTGGTTTAGCATGATCTCTAGCACAGAAGCACACAGCAAAATGTATATCTGGCCTGCTGGTGGTTAGGTATAAAAGAGAACCAATCATACCTCTGTAGGTTTTTATATCTACAGGTTTACCAGCTTTCTCTTCATCATCAATGTCCTTGCTGACATCCATTGGGATATCAACAGCATTAGATTCCATCATGCCAAATTTCTTCAGCACTTCTCTAGTATACTTGGCTTGATTGATAAACACACCATCATTACTTTGCTTGATCTGAAGTCCTAAGAAGAAGGTTAATTCTCCCATCATAGACATTTCAAACTCAGCCTTCATGTGGTCACTGAACTCCCTGCACAAAGATTCATTAGTAGCACCAAATATAATATCATCAACATATACCTGAGCTAAAAGGATATCCTTGTTCTTTTTCAGAGTGAACAGAGTTGTATCAACACAGCCTCTAACAAAACCTTTAGACAGAAGGAACTTTGTCAGTCTCTCATACCAGGCTCTGGGAGCTTGTTTCAGTCCATACAAGGCTTTCTTCAGCTTATACACATGATTAGGAAACTTAGGATCTTGAAACCAGGAGGTTGAGATACATAGACTTCCTCATCAATGTAACCATTCAAGAATGCACTTTTCACATCCATTTGAAAGAGCTTAAAACCTTTGTATGATGCAAAAGCACATAAGATTCTAATGGCTTCTAATCTTGCAACAGGAGCAAAAGTTTCACCATAATCTATGCCTTCTTGGTGACTGTAACCTTGAGGAACAAGTCTTGCCTTGTTTGTCACAACATTTCCAAACTCATGAAGCTTGTTTTTCAGAACCCATCTCGTACCAACAACTTTTTTGTCGTTAGGTCTGGGAACCAAAATCCAAACTTCTGACCTTTTAAACTGGTCAAGTTCTTCTTGCATTGCCATTAACCAGGAATCATCATCTGCAGCTTCATAGAACTCCTTGGGTTCCAGAAGTGACACAAAAGCCACATTACCCATATATCTTCTGAGCTGAGCTCTGGTCATGACAGGATTGTGAACAGAGTCAATTACATTCTCCAAGGGGTGATTCCTAAGAGCTCTAACTTCTCTTGGTACATCCAATGTATCTTCTGAAACTTGTTCATCATTTGTTGAATCATATATAGGAGCATTTTTTGGAAGGAAGTTGACTTCTGGAGTAGGCTTCTCTTCTGGAACTTGTTCAGCAACAGGAGGAACCACTTCAGCCGCTCTGGGAGATGATGAACCCTAATTGTTTTGATTATGTCCAAACGTTTCAGAAGATGAAAATTAAAATTTTCTTACATACGGTTTAATATTGACTAACAATTTTTTGTTAAGATTGTATGTAAGTTACTCAGCAGGTGCTGAATGAACAATTTTTGTATTGCTTGAGGACTCAGAAGAAACGAAAGCTGAAGACAGTATTCTCACTTTCAGAAGCTGGATGCTCCGCTCTGAAGTTATTGAAGTCTATTAAAGCTCTCCTCAGAGGTCCATTGTAATCAGAAGTTAAACTCTACCAATTTGATCAGAAGTTTAGACAAATGGAATTAGCTATTAGAAGCTAAGTCACGGGTTTCGTTAAGCATTTATTGCTCTGACAATTGCATTTAATGCAATGCGCCAAAAGTTCAAAAAGCTGTTTTGAAGGAGCGCGCTTGTCTACTCAAAGCGAAACCAGAATTTCCTTGTCTACCCTTTGTTGATCCAATTGAAGAATGTTTCCAGTCAACCTTATCTTCAACTTCAAATCACTTACCGGATTAAGTTAAAGAACAAGGTTAACGGAATCAAAGTGTTTGAAGACCGTTTGAAGACTTGACAAATTAACGGCTACAACAACTGATGTCATCTCCTTCGAAGATTCAATTTCACCAACGGTCATCTTCTTTCACTATAAATAGTAGCCAAGCTCCACTGCATCATCTACGCGTGATTATCGAGCAAAATCTCAACGCACTGTTTGAACAAGGAAAAAAGAGCACGTTTTCCATTCTCAATCTTTCTTAGCTTAGCCTTAGTTAAAGTGAGAGAGTGAAGAAAAACAAGTTCATAATAGGAATCTTGTAAACTGATATCGTTTGTGATATTCAGTTAGATTTAGAGAGAAATCTAGTTGAGATTTGAGTTGGGTGAGAAATCCAGAAAACTGAGTTGTTGTTGTTCTGGTGGAAATCCTTTAACTCTTTTTAAACTAGTCAGAACTAAGTGAGAAATTAGCTTATGTTCTGTTGATGTAAAGGAGCTTCTGAACTTGCCATAAAAGTTCTGAATAGTAGATTTAAAATCTCTGGTGGCTGCGACCTCAGGGGACAAGACGTAGTCACAGGACTTCTGTGGCGAACTTGGATAAATCGACTTGTTCATCAGGATCTCCTTAACTTCTTTCTCCTTCTTATACTTGTTATTATTGCTTTTGTGTGCTTGCTCATATTTAGTGCTGAAACAGATTTACTCATAATATCATTGTCTTTGTTCAGAAGACCGTCCAGAAGTTCTCAAACTCTGAACTTCTGCTGCTGAAAACAGTCTAACTGTGTTTAGGCAGAATTTCCCTCAGAAGCTGCTTCTGTAAGCCAGCCTCTGATTCTGAGGAAATTTGACTCTGAAAATTAAGATTCTTTAAAATCTTAGAAACTTTCAGTTTTCAACTTAGACACCTATTCACCCCCCTCTAGGTGATTCTGTTCTTGTTAGGGCCAACAAGAGAAACATCTTCTTTTCCAACAGGAGATGTGACTTCAGGAGCATGAACTACATCTTCATCAGGAGCTCTACTATCTGCAAGGTTAGTCTCATCAAACTGTACATGAACAGATTCATCTAAAGTTTGAGTCCTCTTATTAAAAACCTTATATGCTTTACCAGAACTGAGCAACCAAGAAAAATGGCCTCATCTGCCTTTGAATCAAACTTTGAAAGATATTCTTTTGTATTCAAAACATAACACTTACAACCAAAGGTTCTGAAATAACCTATTTTAGGCTTTAGACCTTTCCAGAGTTCATAAGGAGTTTTGTTCAAGATGCTTCTGATTAGCACCCTATTCAGAACATAGCAAGCTGTGTTAACAGCTTCTCCCCAAAAGTACTTTGGAAGCCTTCTTTCATTGATCATAGTTCTGGCGATTTCAACCAGAGTCCTATTCTTCCTTTCAACTACCCCATTTTGTTGAGGAGTCCTAGGAGCAGAAAAGTTATGATCAATGCCCTTGGTTTCACAGAATTCTTCAAACAGAAAGTTCTTGAATTCTCCACCATTATCACTTATGATATGAACCACCTTTTCATTCCTTTCATTCTCAAGCTTCTTTACCAGAACTGAGAACATCCAAGTGACTCATCTTTGCAAGACATCAAGATAACCCATGTGAATCTTGAAAAGTCATCTACTATGACAAAGGCATACTTCTTTCCACCCATGCTCATTGGTTGAACAGGGCCAAAAAGGTCCATATGAAATAATTCCAAAGGTCTTTTAGTTGAAATGATTTTCTTAGTTTTAAAAGAGCTTCTGGATTGTTTACCAGATTGACAAGCAGTGCACAAATGGTTCTTTTTAAAGCTAATTTCAGGCAGACCCTCAACCAATTGATATCTAGCTACTTTGGCCAGAAGGTCCATGCTCACATGAGCAAGTCTTCTATGCCAGAGCCAGGAGGTATCCTCTTTGGACATCAAGCATATATTTTTGCAAAGATTCTCAAGGTTCAGCATGAAACATTTTCTACTCTATGAGCAGTTAGAATAACTTCCCTTGACTTACTGTCCAAGATTTTACATCCAGAGGAGCTGAAGACTACATCTCTACCTTTATCACACAGCTGTGCAACACTCAGGAGATTGAACTTGACGCCTTTGACTATGGAGACATTTTCGATCGGAGGATTTGTTCCTATGGATCCAGAACCAAGAATCCTTCATTTCTGAGCATCTCCAAAGCTGACTTTACGACCTCTCTTAGGATCAAATGTGATGAATGCTTTTTCATCACCTGTCATATGCCTTGAGCACCCACTATCAATGCACCACAGCTTTGACATTGATGGAGCACTCAGAGCCACCTGCATCACAATCAATTAGTGACAGGTACCCAATCCTTATTGGGTCCTTCATTGTTAGATTTAACTTCAGCAGGTTTTTCTGATAATTCAGATTGCAAGAGATTTTTAATATGATACTTGCAATCTTTTAACCAATGACCATCACCTTGCAAAGTTTGCAAAAGGGAGGGTTCTTGGATCTTTCCCTTTGCTTCTTGGGAGCTTTCTTCTTCTTCTTCTGAGAAGGTGTACTTTCTTCAGAGGCTATAGCAGCACTCTCATAGGTACCAACATCAGGAGGAGAAGCTATCTCTTTCAGAATAGAGGGAGTGACATGTTTCTTCTTCTTCTTCTAGGGTTTATCACTTCCCAGAGGCAGCTTTTCCTTGCATTTGGCTTTGGAGCCATCAGCAGGAGTGCTGAACTGTTTACACAACTTCTCTTCTAACACTTTCATGTCAGAGTAGGTTTGAGTAAACCTAAGAATCTTGTCAGCCTCACTCTTGTCCAATTTCCTCTTAAGGTATTTGAACATACTGTAGAGTTCTTCAAGAGAATCAAAGATATCTAGTTCGTGAGAATTGTTTACCTCAGAGTCATATGTTACGTCAGGAGGTGCGAAAGTCTCTCCTGTGACATCTTCAGAAGTTGGTTCTTCAATAGCCATGAAACAAATCTGAGCTTGCTCTTCCTTCTCTTCAGGATCACTGCTGGTCTCAGAGTCTGACCACGCAGCCAGCATAGCTTTCTTGAACTTTTTCTTATCTTTCTTCAGCTCTGGGCAGTTAGGATTAATATGCCCTGGTTGCTGACATCCATAGCAGACAATAGGCTTGCTAGGATCTGTCTTGGATTTTTTACCAGAATCAGGAGACTTCTTATCAAAGCTCTTGAAAGGCTTCTTGTAGTTTCCACCTCTGCCTTTTCTAAAAGCTTTCTTAAACTTCCTGGTCAGCATTGCCAGTTCCTCATCTTCAAAGGATTCTTCAGAAGATTCTGCCTTCAGGACTACTCCTCTTTTTCCTTCTGACCTTTCTCTTAGGTCATGGTTCTTCATAGATATCTCATGAGTAATTAGTGAACCAATGAGTTCATCATACTGATAAAAGCCCAAATCCTGAACTTCTTCAATGGCAGTCTTCTTGGCTTGCCAAGACCTTGGTAAGCTTCTGAGAATCTTTTTTCACTTTTTCTGATTCTTCAATATCCTTTCCCAAACTCTTCAAGTCATTGACAATCTTGGTGAATCTAGAGTTCATGTTTGAAATAGATTCTTTGTCAAGCATTTCAAATAACTCATAGTCTCTCATGAGTTGATTGACTTTAGACTGCTTCACTTTTCCAGTTCCTTCATAAGTGACTTCCAACTTGTTCCAGATATCCTGTGCTGTTTCACAAGAAGAAACTTTGTTATACTCAGTAGCAGTAAGTGCACAATGTATCATATTTATTGATGAAGCATTAGTTTGGAGTTTTTTTAGAATATCATCAGTGTATTCCCTCTGAGGAATTATAACATTCCCTAAACCAGCTTCCATCCTAGTTGGGTTGAAGTCACCATTAGTGATAACAATCCAGGCACTCATATTATGGGCTTGGATGAAATACATCATCCTCTTTTTCCAGTAAGAGTAGTTATCACCATTAAACAATGGAGGTCTAGTTGTGGAAGAGCCCTCTGGAACAATAAAGTGAGAGGAGTTCTTAGGCTAGTGTCTACTAGCCATCTTTATTGATCCTGATAGGATCTTACACTTAGATTGTTAGATCTTTAGTAAATATAGGAAGTGACCTTCGCTCTGATACCACTTGTTAGCCCTAACAAGAACAGAATCACCTAGAGGGGGGTGAATAGGTGTCTAAGTTGTAAACTGAAAATTTTAAGCTTTTTAAGAAACTTAGTTTTTCAGAGTCAAATTTCCTCAAGTCAGAGGCTAGCTTAAGGAAACAGCTTCTGAGGGAAATTCTGCCTAAACACAGTTTAACTGCTTTCAGCAACAGAAGTTCTGAGTTAGGGAACTTCTGGACAGTCTTCTGAACCAAGACAATGACATAAAGAGTAAATCTGTTTCAGCACTAAATATAAGCAAGTACACATAGGCAAATTAACAAGTATAAAAGGGAGAAAGAAGTTCAGGAGATCCTGATGAACAATTCGATTTATCCAAATTCGCCACAGAAGTCTTGTGACTACGTCTTGTCCCCTGTGGTCGCAGCCGCCAAAGATTTTAAATCTACTATTCAGAACTTTTATGGCAAGTTCAGAAGCTCCTTTACATCAACAGAACATAAGCTAATTTCTCACTTAGTTCTGACTAGCCTAAAAAGAGTTAAAGGATTTCCACCAGACCAACAACAACTCTGTTTTCTGGATTTCTCACCCTACTCTAATCTCAACTAGATTTCTCTCTAAATCTAACTGAATATCACAAACGATATCAGTTTACAAGATTCCTATTATGAACTTGTTTTTGTTCACTCTCTCACTTTAAATAAAGGTATGCTAAGAAAGATTGAGAATGGAAAATGGTGCTCTGTTTTCTTGATTAGAACAGTGCGTTGAGATTTTGCTCGATTATCACGCGTGTGGGATGCAATGGAGCTTGGCTACTATTTATAGTGCATGAGGATGACCGTTGGTGAATTTGAATCTTCAATAGAGATGACATCAATTGTTGTAGCCGTTAATCTGTCATTTCTTCAGACGGTCTGCAAACACTTTGATTCCGTTAACCTTGTTCTTTAACTCAATCCGGTAAGTGATTTGAAGTTGCAAATAAGGTTGACTGAAAACATTCTTCAATTGGATCAACAAAGGGTAGACAAGGAAATTCTGGTTTTGTTTTGAGTAGACAGGCGCGCTCCTTCACAACAGGTTTTTGAACTTTTGGCGCCTTGCATTAAATGCATTTGTCAGAGCAATAAATGCTAAACAGAACCCATGACTTAGCTTCTGAAAGCTAATTCCTTTAGTCTAAGCTTCTGATCGAATTGGTAAGGATTTATCTTCTCATTGCTATTTGGACCTCTGAAGCGAGCTTTAACAGTCTTCACTAAAACTTCAGAGCGGAGCATCCAGCTTCTGAATTTTATATACGGTCTTCAGCTTTCCTGTTTCTTCTGAGTCTTCAAGGCAATCCAGAGATTCTTCATTCAGCACCTGCTGCGAAACTTACACACATACTTAACAAAAATTGTTAGTCAACATTGAAACGTATGTAAGTAAATTTTAAATTTCATCTTCTGAAACGTTTGGACATAATCAAAACACTTAGGGTTCATCACAACCTTTAAATCCTGATTCTGCCACTCGGTAGGTAAGGTTAAATGGGCTATCCTAATTACGGTGATTCCCACGATGGGCTTTTTTGTTCTCCACATGTATCCTCTTTTCACATCTCTCTGAGCTTAGAGATGCAAATTTTTCTATTGAGGAGGCTTGGGAGCGTGTGGGCATATAATATGAATAGAATGTGACTCGATATATGTTGTTGATTTAGTCTGGGACCAAAGTCGTCAAGCACCGTGGGAGATTTGTCAGGATTAGTTAATGTGTATGCATTTTGTCTCTAATTGGAGTTTCTCACCTTTTTCGTGAAGAGAATAGAGCGGCAGACAGTTTGGCTCGTAATTGGAAGTAGTTGGGGGGCTACAAGGTGGTAGATTTTATTTCCAATTTTTTGAGGAATTTAGTTTCTTAGAGCAATATTCCTTCGTGTAATTTTCCTTTTAACTCTTAGGTTGTATTTTTCGTTACTTTTTCAATATATTTGGCCTTAACTTTGGGTTAGTGTTTTGGAGGTACCAACCTAATTGGAATGTTCATGATCTTGACTTGTTGTTAGCTTCCCACATTTCATTAAAAAAATATTCTAAAAGTTGATACATTCTAATCCACTTTTGAAATAGGACTATCTATCTTCAACTGTTTTGTCATCCATTATTATATTTTATATCTTATTAGAGAATCTCCAATGGCTCTTCTTCTGTTGTTCTCTAACAATATAAGAACAACAATCAACCATTGGAGAAGGCAATTGATCAATGTTCTTAAGTTGCTTGTTCTTTCATTTGAGAACATCTTGTAGCATTGCAATTGGATTAAAAGAAAAAGTAAAGTGTGGATTTTATGCGGCACCAATGGACAAGATTTTCCCAATCAAGAGAGTGTGTCCACGCCCCAGAAAAGGCAAAGTTGGCCAATCCAAATATGTGACACTAGCGGGTCCCATCACCTATCACTACCACAACTTTTCCTCTAAAAAATTAATAAAAAGTGTTTTCAGTATTTAGTTTTTCAATACTTACAATTTTTTTAACAGGTCTTACAGTGATAAAAATATTTCATCTACTAAACTTTATTAAAGTCTTATTCTTTACACAATAAACCATTATAATGCAATCTACTTAACAATATTTTTAATTTTTCACTATATAATGGGGTCTATGTGCCATAAAAAGTCTTACGTCTCTTAAATACATTAATACATTAAATTAAAACACTCAATTATGTTGGCCCTATCAAGAACAGAATCACCTAGAGGGGGGTGAATAGGTGTCAAAGTTGAAAACTGAAGTTTTCTAAGTTTTTCAAGAAACTTAATTTTCAGAGTCAAATTTCCTCAGAGTCAGAAGCTAGCTTACAGAAGTTGCTTCTGAGGGAAATTCTGCCTAAACACAGTTAGACTGTTTTCAGCAACAGAAGTTCTGATTTGAGAACTTCTGGACAGTCTTCTGAACAAAGACAATGATACTTTAGAGAAAATCTGTTTCAGCACTAAATATAAGCAAGTACACAGAAGCAAAAATAACAAGTATAAGAGGGAGAAAGAAGTTCAGGAGATCCTGATTGAACAATTCGATTTATCCAAGTTCGCCACAGAAGTCCTGTGACTACGTCTTGTCCCCTTAGGTCGCAGCCTACAGAGATTTTATAAATCCACTATTCAGAACTTTTATGGCAAGTTCAGAAGCTCCTTTACATCAACAGAACTTAAGCTAATTTCTCACTTAGTTCTGACTAGCCAAAAAAAAAGTTAAAGGATTTCCACCAGAACAAACAATACTCTGTTTTCTGGATTTCTCACCCAACTCTAATCTCAACTAGATTTCTCTCTTTAAATCTAACTGAAGATCACAAACGATCTCAGTTTACAAGATTCCTATTATGAACTTGTTTTTCTTCACTCTCTCACATTACTAAGACTATGCTAAGAAAGATTGAGAATGGAAGGAGTTGCTCTGTTTTTCTAGTTACAACAGTGCGTTGAGATTTTGCTCGATGATCACGCATGTCTTGATGCTTTGGAGCTTGGCTACTATTTATAGTGAATGAAGATGACCGTTGTGATGAACCCTAAGTGTTTTGGTTATGTCCAAACATTTCAGAAGATGAAAATTGAAATTAACTTATATACTTTTCAATATTGACTAACAATTTTTTTGATTAAGTATAAGTGTTCTCAGCAAATGCTGAATGAAGAATTCCTGCTTGCCTATTGAACTCAGAAGATTAAAAAGCTGAAGACTGAAGCACTTTCTCAGAAGCTGGATGAACCGCTCTGAAGTCTTGATTGTCTGCCTAAAGCTTTTATCAGAAGTTCTCTTTTGCAAACAGAAGACTAAGGTTGTTTTAGTTCAGAAGCGCTAAGAAGGAAAACGGACATCAGAAGTTCGTTATCACGGGTTTGGTTAAGCATTTAATGCTTTGTCAGTTGCATTTAATGCAAGGCGCCAAAAGTTCAAAAAGCTGTTTGAAGGACGCGCCTGTTCACAACAAACAAAACCTGCTCTCTTATCGTTTCCCTCTAAATCAATCTTCAAGTTCAGTCAACTCCATCACCTTTATCTTAAATCCCATACCGGATTAGGTTAAAGTACAAAGTTGACAGAGTTGAGTGTTTTGAGACCGTTCGAAGAAGTTGACAAGATTAACGGCTACTTTCATCCTTGTCATCCTTGAAGATTCAAATATCCTCAACGGTTATCTACTCAACACTATAAATAGTAGCAAAGCTCCACTGCATCAACTACGTGTGTGATCATAGAGCAAAAATCTCAACGCACTGTTATATCAAGAAAACAGAGCACACTTTCCATTCTCAATCTTTTCTTAGCTTAGCTATTGTAATTGTGAGAGAGTGAAGAAAAACAAGTTCATAATAGAAATCTTGTAAACTGAGATCGGTTGTGATCTTCAGTTAGATTTAAAAGAGAGAAATCTAGTTGAGATTTGAGTTGGGTGAGAAATCCAGAAAACAGAGTATTGTTGTTCTGGTGAAAATCCTTTAACTCATTTTAGGCTAGTCAGAACTAAGTGAGAAATTAGCTTAAGTTCTGTTGATGTAAAGGAGCTTCTGAACTTGCCATAAAAGTTCTGAATAGTGGATTTATAAAATCTCTGGAGGCTGCGACCTCAGAGGACAAGACGTAGTCACAGGAACTCTGTGGCGAACTTGGATAAATTGAACTGTTCATCAGGACCTCCTGAATCTCTTTCTCCCTTCTTTATACTTGTTAATTGCCTCTGTGTACTTGTATCATATTTAGTGCTGAAACAGATTTTCTCTTAAAAATCACGAGTCTTTGTTCAGAAGACTGTCCAGAAGTTCTTTACTCAGAACTTCTGTTGCTGAAAAGACAGAACCTGTCTTAAAGCAGATTATCCCTCAGAGGCTACTTCAACAAGCTTGCCTCTGACTCTGAGGATCATTGACTCTGAAAATTGAATTTTCATTAAAAGTTTGAAAATATCAGTTTTCGTTTGAAACACCTATTCACCCCCCTCTAGGTGATTCTGATCTTGTTAGGGCCAACAAGTGGTATCAGAGCGAAGGTCACTTCGTATATTTACTAAAAAGATCTAACAATCTAAGTGTAAGATCCTATCAGAATCAATAGAGATGGCTAGTAGACACCAGCCTGAGAATTCTTCTCACTTCATTGTCCCAGAGGGATCCTCTACAACTAGACCTCCATTATTCAATGGTGACAATTACTCCTACTGGAAAAAGAGAATGATGTATTTCATTCAAGCTCAGAACATGAGTGCTTGGTTTGTCATCACAGATGGAGATTTCATTCCCACCAGAATGGAACCAGGTCTAGGGAATGTCATTATCCCTCAGAGAGAATATTCAGATGAAATTCTGAAAAAGCTCCAAACAAATGCTTCAGCAATAAATATGTTGCATTGTGCACTAACAGCCACTGAATATAACAAAGTTTCTTCTTGTGAAACTGCACAGGATATATGGAACAAGCTGGAAGTCACATATGAAGGAACAGGAAAAGTGAAGCAGTCCAAAGTCAACCAACTCATGAGAGAATATGAGTTATTTGAAATGCTTGACAAAGAATCTATTTCAGAAATGAATTCTAGATTCACCAAGATAGTCAATGACTTAAAGAGTTTGGGCAGAGACATTGAAGAGTCTGAAAGAGTGAAGAAGATTGTCAGAAGCTTACCAAGGTCTTGGCAAGCCAAGAAGACTGCCATTGAAGAAGTTCAGGACTTGAGCTTTTATATGTATGATGAACTCATTGGGTCTCTAATCACCCATGAGATGTCACTAAAAAATCATGACCTAAGAGAAAGGTCAGAAGGAAAAAGAGTAGTCCTGAAAGCAGAATCTTCTGAAGAATCCTCTGAAGATGAGGAACTGGCTATGCTGACCAGGAAGTTCAAGAAGGCCTTTAGAAAAGGCAGAGGTGGAAACTACAAGAAGCCTTTCAGGAGCTTTGACAAGAAAACTCCTGATTCTGGTGAAAAGTTCAAGAGAGATCCAAACAAGCCCATTGTGTGCTATGGATGTCAGCAACCTGGGCACATTAAGCCTAACTGCCCAGAGCTGAAGAAAGATAAGAAAAAGTTCAAGAAAGCTATGCTGGCTGCTTGGTCAGACTCTGAGACCAGCAGTGATCCTGAAGAGAAGGAAGAGCAAGCACAGATATGTTTCATGGCTATTGATGAGCCATCCTCTGAAGATATTACAGGAGAAACTTCCGCACCTCCTGAAGCAAACTATGACTCCGAGGTAAACATATCCTCTGAACAAAATATCTTTGATTCTCTTGAAGAATTGTACAGCATGTTCAAGTACCTAAAAAGGAAGTTGGACAAAAGCGAGGCTGACAAATTTCTTAGGTTTACTCAAGTTTATGCTGATATGAAAATATTGGAAGATAAACTAAGTAAACAATTCAGTTCTTCCTCCGATGACTCAAAAGTCAAAGGTAAAGAAAAACTGCCTCTGAGGAATGATAAACCTCAGAAGAAGAAATCTGTCACTCCCTCTCTTCTGAAAGAGATCTCTTCTCCTCCTGAAGTGGGAACCTCTAAGAGTGCTAATGCCTCTGAAGAAGTAGTACCTTCCCAGAAGAAGAAGAATGCTCCTAAGAAGCAAAGGGAAAGATCCAAGAATCCTCCTTCTTGCAAGTTGTGTAAGAAAGATGGACATTGGTTGAAAGATTGCAAGTATCACATTAAGAACCTCTTGCAATCTGAAGTATCAGAAAAACCTGTAGAAGCTAAATCTAACTCTGAAGGACCCAATAAGGATTGGGTACCTGTCACTAATTGATTGTGTTGCAGGTTGCTCTGAGTGCTCCATCAATGTCAAAGCTGTGGTACATTGAAAGTGGGTGCTCAAGGCATATGACAGGTGATGAAAAGGCATTCATCACATTTGTACCTAAAAGAGGTGGTAAAGTCAGCTTTGGAGATGCTCAGAAAGGAAGAATTCTTGGTTCTGGATCCATTGGAACCAATCCTCCGATCGAAGATGTCTCCCTAGTCAGAGGCCTGAAGTTCAATCTCCTGAGTGTTGCACAACTGTGTGATAAAGGTAGAGATGTTGTCTTCAGCTCCTCTGGATGTAAAATCTTGGACAGTAAGTCAAGGGAAGTTATTCTAACTGCTCCTAGAGTTGAAAATGTTTTCATGCTGAATCTTGAGAATCTTTGCAAAAATATATGCTTGATGTCCAAAGAGGATACCTCCTGGCTCTGGCATAGAAGACTTGCTCATGTTAGCATGGATCTTCTGGCCAAAGTAGCTAGAAATCAATTGGTTGAGGGTCTGCCTGAAATTAGTTTTAAAAAGAACCATTTATGCAATGCTTGCCAATCTGGTAAACAATCCAGAAGCTCTTTTAAAACTAAGAAAGTCATTTCAACTAAAAGACCTTTGGAATTACTTCATATGGATCTTTTTGGTCCTGTTCAACCAATGAGCATGGGTGGAAAGAAGTATGCCTTTGTCATTGTAGATGACTATTCAAGATTCACTTGGGTCATCTTGCTGTCTAGCAAAGATGAGTCACTTGAATGCTTCTCAGTTCTGATTAAGAAACTTGAGAATGAAAGGAATGAAAAGGTAGTCCATATCAGAAGTGATAATGGTGGAGAATTCAAAAACTTTATGTTTGAAGAATTCTGTGAAATCAAGGGAATTGATCATAACTTTTCTGCTCCCAGAACTCCTCAACAAAATGGGGTAGTTGAAAGGAAGAATAGAACTCTGGTTGAGATAGCCAGAACCATGATCAATGAAAGAAGGCTTCCAAAGTATTTTTGGGGAGAAGCTGTGAACACAGCCTGCTATGTTCTGAATAGAGTGCTAATCAGAAGCATTCTGAACAAGACTCCTTATGAACTCTGGAAAGGTCGAAAGCCTAAAATAGGTTACTTCAGAACCTTTGGTTGTAAGTGTTATGTTTTGAATACAAAAGAATATCTTTCAAAGTTTGATTCAAAGGCAGATGAAGCTATTTTTCTTGGCTACTCAACACATAGTAAAGCATATAGGGTCTTTAATAAGAGGACTCAAACTTTAGATGAATCCACTCATGTAAAGTTTGATGAGACTAACCCTGCATTTAGTAAAGCCTCTGAAGAAGATGAAGTTCAAGCTCCTGAAATATCATCTCCTCCTGTTGAAGATGTTATTCCTAAAGCTGCTGAAGTTGATTCTCCTGTTGAACATGTTCCAGAAGAACATCCAACTACAGAAGTTAACTCTCTTCCAGAAGATGCTCCTATATATGATTCAGCAAATGATGAACAGGTTTCAGAAGACTCATTGGATTTACCAAGAGAAGTTAGAGCTCATAGGAATCATTCCTTAGAGAACATCATTGACTCTGTTCATAATCCTGTCATGACCAGAGCTCAGCTCAGAAGATATATGGGGAATGTGGCTTTTGTGTCACTACTGGAACCCAAGGACTTCTATGAAGCAGCTGATGATGACTCCTGGTTAATGGCAATGCAAGAAGAACTTGACCAGTTCAAAAGGTCAGAAGTTTGGATTTTAGTTCCCAGACCTAACAACAAGAAGGTTGTTGGTACAAGATGGGTTCTGAAAAACAAGCTTGATGAATTTGGAAATGTTGTGAGGAACAAGGCTAGACTTGTTGCTCAAGGTTACAGTCAGCAAGAAGGCATAGATTATGGTGAAACTTTTGCTCCTGTTGCAAGATTAGAAGCCATTAGAATCTTATGTGCTTTTGCATCATACAAAGGTTTCAAGCTCTTTCAAATGGATGTGAAAAGTGCATTCCTGAATGGTTACATTGATGAGGAAGTTTATGTGTCTCAACCTCCTGGTTTTGAAGATCCTAAGTTTCCTGATCATGTGTACAAGCTAAAGAAAGCCTTGTATGGACTGAAACAAGCTCCCAGAGCTTGGTATGAGAGACTGACAAAGTTCCTTCTGTCTAAAGGATTTGTCAGAGGCTGTGTTGATACAACTCTGTTCACTCTGAAGAAGAACAAGGATATCCTTATAGCTCAGGTATATGTTGATGATATTATATTTGGTGCTACTAATGAATCTTTGTGCAGAGAGTTCAGTGACCACATGAAGGCTGAGTTTGAGATGTCCATGATGGGAGAATTAACCTTCTTCTTAGGACTTCAGATCAAGCAAAGTAATGATGGTGTGTTTATCAATCAAGCCAAGTACACTAGAGAAGTGCTGAAGAAATTTGGCATGATGGACTCTAATGCTGTTGATATTCCAATGGATGTCAGCAAAGACATTGATGATGAAGAGAAAGCTGGTAAACCTGTAGATATAAAAACCTACAGAGGTATGATTGGTTCTCTTTTATACCTAACCGCCAGCAGGCCAGATATACATTTTGCTGTGTGTTTTTGTGCTAGATATCAATCAAAGCCAAGAGAAATTCATGATGTTGCTGTCAAGAGAATTCTCAGATATCTTAAAGGCACACCAGAAGCTGGTTTGTGGTATCCCTGTAGTTCTGATTTCACTCCTATAGGATACACAGACTCTGACTATGGTAGAGATAAATTGAAAAGGGTCAGCACTTCTGGTGGTTGTCACTTTCTGGGGAAGTGCCTAGTCTCCTGGCATAGCAAGAAGCAAACCTCTGTGGCCCTCTCAACTGCTGAAGCTGAGTATGTTGCTGCTGGAAGTTGTGTTTCTCAGATGCTCTGGATAAAGCAACAAATTGCTGACTATGGAGTCATCCCTGGAACAATTACAATCTACTGTGATAACAAGAGTGCTATTGATCTTTCAAAGAATCCTATTCAGCACAGCAGGATGAAGCATGTTCATATTAGGCATCACTTTCTGAGAGATCATGTTCTGAAGAAGGATATTATCATTACTCATGTTCCCTCTGAAGAGAATCTTGCTGACATGTTTACTAAGCCTCTGGCTGGTATGGCTTTCAGCAACTTACGAGAAGGCATTGGTATGACTTATCCTCTTCAATAACTTAGAATTATTGCCTCTGAGTATCTTAAATGTTTGATCGTTTAAGATAATTGAATTATAATAAATTCTAATCATGATTTGACTTGAAAGCATGCGTTATTTACTGCTTATTACGGCGCTGTTCTGTGGTTAACGGTTATCTGTTCCCTTTTAAACGGTGTGAAGTTACTTTTTGAATTGGAACGGTTTCTGTGTTTGGGTATAAATAGGGGTTTTCCATACTTAGAAGTTTTTTACTTTCACTCTCTTTGCCATTAGAATTTCCATAGCTTTTTCTGTGTTCTTATATTTCTCAGAAATCTTAACCTAATTTCTCATTTTCTCAAATGGCTCAAGAAATCACTGTCACTCACATCTTTTCCGATGATGCACGAAAGAAAGTTAGTCAATCTAGGGTTTTTACCTCTAGATTTCTAGATGACGAAGTCAAATCGACTGAACCTATCTCTCTTTGGCTTAGTGCTCAAAACTGGAATTCTTTCGTATCTCTCGAAGAATTCATCTACCCTAACTTAGTTACAGAATTCTATAAGAACCTCCATTTCTTTTCTAATGAGGAGGATGTGCTTCATTCTGTGGTCGGGGAAGTTGAAATCGAAGTCAGCAGGGCTTCCATTTCTCAAGTAATAGGAATTGATGATGAAGGAATCATCATTGGAGATGATGGTTCAGCAGAAGGGTTTTCAGAAGCCAACTGGGCTAGGCCAGATCTAAGTGCCAAGGAAACTTATGCCACCTGGTTGAGTCAGCACCAGAGGTGGGCACATTATTTGACTACGAATGTCTTTCTTCCAAAGGCTGGAGGAGTCAACTGTGTTTCCAACAGAGAAAGGGTATTTATGTGGCATCTGGTCCACCAGAAGAAGATAAATTTGCCTGCCATGCTGATAAGGCAGATGAAGAATGTAACTACTGTGAGTGCATTAGCTTATGGCTCACTCCTGACAAGGTTGTTTGAGGCAGCCTCTGTTGTCATGTCAGGAGAAGGTGTTACAAGTAGGAGTACGGTTCTGAAGATGCATACCTTCAGAAACCTCAGTTTTGATGTTACTCCAAAGAAGAATGAGAAGGGCTCCTCTGTGAGTATTGCTCAGAAGGAGATTATGGATGCAACAGTTCAGAAAGGAAAGAATGCTGCCAAGAAGGGCAAGGGAAAGAAAGGATCAAGCAAGTTGGTCCTGAATGTTGAGAAGTTTGCTGTCTCAGAACCTCTTCCCACGTTGGTTCAAACAAAAATCAATGTTGAACCTTCTGGCAAGATTGTTGCTGAGAAGCCAAAGGATGTCCTTGAGAAAGAAGCTCAGGATGCTGAGGAAGCACGCCTTGCTGAGAAAGAGAAGGCTGCTGAAGCTGAAAAAGTTGCAAGAGTTGTGGCTCTTGCTGAAGAGAAAAGGAAGAAGAAAGAAGCTGAAGACAAGTTAGCTGCTGAACGTGAAATCGCTGCAAAGGCTAAGGCCGATGCCAAACTTTTAGAAAGTGCTGCTAATCTTGAGGGTGCTGAGTTCTCCAAGGTAGGTGAGACTTCAGAGGAAGAGGATAATGTTGCTCTATCCTCTCGAATTGCTGAGACTGTCACTCTCACTACCAGAATTGGGAAGAAGGCTGTGGCAAAACGAAGGGTTCTGAGAAAGAAGGACTTCGTTATTGCTCCAAGTGCTGAATTGGAGGAACCTGCTGCTCAGGAACCAGAAACTGCTGATAAAGAGCTGTCAGAGATTTCTGATGAAGAAGATGTTGAAGCCCCTCTGATTGAAGAGCTATCAGAAGAGAGTGAACCAGAAGATGAAGAGCTTCTTCAAGGTGCTAAACAGTTTGTTGAGAATGTTGACGATGAACACTTCATTGACAACGTTCTTCTGAATCAAGGAAGAAACCCTGGTGAAAGGGATGCCTCAGAAACGCTGTTCAGGATGGCTCATTTATATGCTGAGCCGATCTCAACTTTTGATCCTAATGCCTCTGAACAGGTTATCTCATCTCCTGTTTTTACTCCTCATCTATCTCCTTCACTTCCTTCTGTCACAGAAGTAAGTGAATCTCAGAATTCCATTCCTCTGACAACTTCATCATCTGAGGTTGTCCCTCCTCCATCTACTCTTCCTTTTGGATCCTATTCAGAAGTGAATCTGTCCTCTGGACCAATTTTCACAGACTCCATTTCTACTTCCACTACTTCTTCTTTATCATCTTTTGCTGTTTTTCCATCAATTGGAATTACTGCTCCTCCTCCTTCCATACCTCTGTCAATACCTTTTTCAATTCCTTCAACTTTACCTTCCTGTACAAATTCTTTTTCCTCCTCCTTTCCACAAATTTTCTCCTCTCCTCAAACTTCTGTCCCTCCTCTTTCAACCTCTGGACATACACCTCCTGTGTGTGATCCCTTAACTACCTCCTCCACTCCTTCAGGTTTTGCTGGACTGTCATCCAATTATGACTTTCTACGCAAACACTTGAATCGTGAAGATCTGGATAACAGATTTGGAAGTTTTGGCTTCATGGGCAGAGCTTCTGGTATTTCCGAAGCTGGAGGTGCCCCAAGTGTTGAAGAGTTGAGACGAATGGGTCAGAGTGGCTCAGATGACCTGCTGAATAGGTTTGCTGGTATAGGACAAAGAAGTTCTGCTGCTGACATGTATGCTCAGGGCATTGTGCTGCAAGAATTACACTCTCTGAAAGCTCAGAACCTGCAGCTCATGACCATGCTCCAAATGCAGGATCCTTCTGTGTATATACGCAACCTTTCTACCCTTCATCTAGCCACTTATGATGAGCTGTATAAATTGAGGGAATTAGCTCTGACCCTTCCCTCTCTGGATAATATTGCTCTTGCTTCTTCTCTGAAGGTCAATGAAAATTTGGAAATATTGACAGAAGAAGTCAAGGAAGCAAACGAGCATTATGAGGCTCATGAGAAGATGCTTCCTAGTAAGATTGAAGACCTGCAAAGTACTGCAAATCACATTTTGAGAGAAGTGAAATCTTCTGCTCAAGGTTCTTCATCTTCAGGAGCTGCCAAGATTGTATATGACATCACTCCTGATCTCAACAACCGACTCTCCAACATTGAGTCTGCTGTATCTGCTCAGAATGCACAGATTGCTGAGCTCACTGAACTCCTGAAAGTTATGCATAATCAAGCTCGTGAACAAGAGAAGACTCTTCACAATTGCTATAGGTTTGTTCGAGGACAGACTTATCTTCAGAATGAGCATCTCACGGCTGCTGTATATGCTAACAACAGGTTAATCAAGCTCCTTCTGGAAGATGTTCAGAAACAGCGACCTATGTCTGGTCAGACCTTCGATCATATGAAGACCATTGATGATGACTTCAGAAGAAGAATGGATTTGATCAATACTGTGCGACCAACTCCTGTGCAATATCAGACTGCTCTGAATGTTCAACAAAAATTGAAGTCTCAGGGAGCTCTTGGTGTTGCTATTGGTTCTGGTCAAACGGGGGAGAAGTCTGGTCAGAAGAGATCAAGTGCTGCTGGAGGTTCCAGTGTTGTTCCTCCTCCTCAGAAGAAATCTAGGAACTTGTAATCGTTTAGGACTTAAGCTTCTTAGCTAGGTTCTGGGTTGGGTAGTCTATGTCTTAGGACTTTTTCTGCTCCTCTGATTATTTTGTTTCCTATGTTATCTTCTGAATGATCATATATACACTGAATCTTTTCTATACTGTCTTGCATATCTGACTTCTTAATGTTTGCTTATGTTTCTTTTTAACTCTGTAAATTACACTTCATTATATCTAACAACTTGATCTTGAGTCTTATTGAGTTTATACAGATTGCTGAAGTTCACCATTTATACTAAAATGGGGGAGTTAATTTACTCAGAAGTAATGAAATATTTGCATCAGGAAGTCACTCTCTAATCCTCATGTTTCTCTCTTACCTTCTGACCACGGTTTGTCCATAACCAAAATGGGGGAGAATGATGAACCCTAAGTGTTTTGGTTATGTCCAAACATTTCAGAAGATGAAAATTGAAATTAACTTATATACTTTTCAATATTGACTAACAATTTTTTTGATTAAGTATAAGTGTTCTCAGCAGATGCTGAATGAAGAATTCCTGCTTGCCTATTGAACTCAGAAGATTAAAAAGCTGAAGACTGAAGCACTTTCTCAGAAGCTGGATGAACCGCTCTGAAGTCTTGATTGTCTGCCTAAAGCTTTTATCAGAAGTTCTCTTTTGCAAACAGAAGACTAAGGTTGTTTTAGTTCAGAAGCGCTAAGAAGGAAAACGGACATCAGAAGTTCGTTATCACGGGTTTGGTTAAGCATTTAATGCTTTGTCAGTTGCATTTAATGCAAGGCGCCAAAAGTTCAAAAAGCTGTTTGAAGGACGCGCCTGTTCACAACAAACAAAACCTGCTCTCTTATCGTTTCCCTCTAAATCAATCTTCAAGTTCAGTCAACTCCATCACCTTTATCTTAAATCCCATACCGGATTAGGTTAAAGTACAAAGTTGACAGAGTTGAGTGTTTTGAGACCGTTCGAAGAAGTTGACAAGATTAACGGCTACTTTCATCCTTGTCATCCTTGAAGATTCAAATATCCTCAACGGTTATCTACTCAACACTATAAATAGTAGCAAAGCTCCACTGCATCAACTACGTGTGTGATCATAGAGCAAAAATCTCAACGCACTGTTATATCAAGAAAACAGAGCACACTTTCCATTCTCAATCTTTTCTTAGCTTAGCTATTGTAATTGTGAGAGAGTGAAGAAAAACAAGTTCATAATAGAAATCTTGTAAACTGAGATCGGTTGTGATCTTCAGTTAGATTTAAAAGAGAGAAATCTAGTTGAGATTTGAGTTGGGTGAGAAATCCAGAAAACAGAGTATTGTTGTTCTGGTGAAAATCCTTTAACTCATTTTAGGCTAGTCAGAACTAAGTGAGAAATTAGCTTAAGTTTTGTTGATGTAAAGGAGCTTCTGAACTTGCCATAAAAGTTCTGAATAGTGGATTTATAAAATCTCTGGAGGCTGCGACCTCAGAGGACAAGACGTAGTCACAGGAACTCTGTGGCGAACTTGGATAAATTGAACTGTTCATCAGGACCTCCTGAATCTCTTTCTCCCTTCTTTATACTTGTTAATTGCCTCTGTGTACTTGTATCATATTTAGTGCTGAAACAGATTTTCTCTTAAAAATCACGAGTCTTTGTTCAGAAGACTGTCCAGAAGTTCTTTACTCAGAACTTCTGTTGCTGAAAAGACAGAACCTGTCTTAAAGCAGATTATCCCTCAGAGGCTACTTCAACAAGCTTGCCTCTGACTCTGAGGATCATTGACTCTGAAAATTGAATTTTCATTAAAAGTTTGAAAATATCAGTTTTCGTTTGAAACACCTATTCACCCCCCTCTAGGTGATTCTGATCTTGTTAGGGCCAACACGTTGGTGAGTTTGAATCTTCAAAGGAGATGACATCAGTTGTTGTAGCCGTTAATTTGTCAAATCTTCAAACGGTCTTCAAACACTTTGATTCCGTTATCCTTGTTCTTTAACTCAATCCGGTAAGTGATTCGAAATCAAAAGATGAGGTTGACTGGAATCATTCTTCAATTGGATGAACAAAGGGTAGACAAGGAAATTCTGGTTTCTTTTGAACAGACAAGCGCGCTCCATTAGAACAGCTTTTTGAACTTTTGGCGCCTTGCATTGAATGAAAGTGTCAGAGCATTAAATGCTCAAACAAAACCCGTGACTTAGCTTTCAGAAGCTGATTTCCAGTTGTCTAGACTTCTGATCAAAATTGGCAAACCTTCTGATTGCAAAGAACTTCTGAGGAGAGCTTTAGCAGACTTCGGCTTCAGAGCGGAGTATCCAGCTTCTGAGTTATTGAAACTCTGACTTCAGCAAACTGATCTTCTGAGTTCTTTAGGCAATCCAGAAATGATTCATTCAGCACCTGCTGAGCAACTTACACATAGACTAAGTAAACAAAAATTATTAGTCAATAGTAAACTATATGTAAGGGAATATTAAGTTTTCATCTTCTGAAACGTTTGGACATAATCAAAACACATAGGGTTCATCAAATTAATACATTAAAACACACATTATTACTATGAGGCTTGATGAACCCTAAGAGTTTTGATTATGTCCAAACGTTTCAGAAGATGAAATTCTATTTCTACTTATATACTTTTCAATGTTGACTAACAATTTTTGTTAAGTATTGTATAAGTTTCTCAGCAAGTACTGAATGAAGAAACTCTGGATTGCCTTGAAGACTCAAAAGAGAAGAATAGCTGAAGACAGAAGTTTAAAGCTCAGAAGCTGGATGCTCTGCTCTGAAGTTTTTCTAAAGACTGTTAAAGCTCGCCTCAGAAGTTTAGAAGCAATCAGAAGATATTCCATTTCGATCAGAAGCTTAAACAAAAGATTAAAGAACTCAGAAGCGCTAGTCACGAGTCTTATCTAGCATTTAATGCTATGCCTTCTGCATTTAATGCAATGCGCCTAAAGTTCAAAAAGCTGTTTTGATGGAGCGCGCATGTCTGCCTCAAACAAAACAAGAATTTCCTTTTCTACCCTTTGCCGATCTAAATGAAGTAAAATTCCAGTCAACCTTATCCTTGATTTCAAATCTCTTACCGGATTTAGTTAAAGAACAAGGTTAACGGAATCAAAGTGTTTGAAGACCGTTTGAAGAAATGACAGATTAACGGCTACAACAACTGATGTCATCCTTTGAAGATTCCAATTCAAACAACGGTCATCTCCAAAGCACTATAAATAGTAGCCAAGCTCCATTGCATCTTACACATGATTAACGAGCAAAATCTTAACGCACTGTTTTAACAAGCAAAATAGAGCAATCTTTCCCATTCTCAATCTTTCATAGTTTAGGCTTTGTAATAGTGAGAGAGTGAAGAAACACAAGTTCATAATAGGAATCTTGTAAACTGGTATCGTTTGTGATAGTTAGATTTGAGAGAATCTAGTTAAGGTTTGAGTTGGGTGAGAATTCCAGAAAATAGGATTGTTGTTGTTCTGGTGGAAATCCTTTAACTCATTCTAGGCTAGTCAGAACTAAGTGAGAAATTAACTTAAGTTCTGTTGATGTAAAGGAGATTCTGAACTTGCCATAAAAGTTCTGAATAGTGGATTTAAAATCTCTGGTGACTGCGATCACAGAGGACAGGACGTAGTCACATGACGTCTGTGGTGAACCTGGATAAATCGAACTATTCATCAGGACCTCCTGAATCTCTTTCTCCCTTCCTTATACTTGTTACTTTTGCTTCTGTGTACTTGCATTTGTTTAGTGCTGAAACAGATTTACTCTTAATATCATTGTCTTTGTTCAGAAGACTGTCCAGAAGTTCTCTAACTCAGAGCTTCTGTTGCTGAAAGCAGTTAAACTGTGTTAAAGTAGAATTTCCCTCAGAAGCTGTTTCATTAAACTAGCTTCTGACTCTGAGGAAATTTGACTCTGAGAAATTAAGTTTTCCTAAAAACTTGAAATTATCAGTTTTCCGCTTAGACACCTATTCGCCCCCTATAAGTGATTCTGATCTTGTTAGGGCCAAGAAGGCTGAGTTGTGGCAGGGGTAGGACCCACCACTAGCTCAACCTTTGAGTTTAGTTAGACGTGCTCCACATGCATTTGTACAACATCAACTCTTCTGATTGGTGTGTGACCCTCTTTTCCTTATTTTGACTAATTTTGTTTTTGCCGAACCTTTGTTCTCAGAATTGAGAACTTTCCCTCCAAAGAACAATAAAAGTACAACCACTAAAGCAAATTTACTATTTATGAGCAGTAAAAGAACACTCCAAAAAACAACAATTAAAGTTGTTCTTATATCTAATGCTTCACTATATATTTCCTTTCTCAAAATTCGCATGCACCCCATGTTTTCTCTTACTACATTTTAAGATATATCATCTCTTTGATTAATTCCTTAATTAATATCAGAATTTCAAAATCATATGGTTTTTCATTTCCTATATTTTTTTTGTCATTTTTGAGTTGGTAGCAATACAATCACTCGGTTTGAGTTTTTTCATGCATTTTTTATGTTGTTTCTCTCCCAATTCTTTTCTTTTTTCGTATATGCTACGACTCAAGCACGAGATCTTAACTTAAGCGATTAGATGTGTTTACCACTCAAGTCAACCTTATATTGATCTTATCCACTCAAGTCAACCTTATATTGACCCATAACTTGTTGCAATTTGGATTTTTACATGAGCCATAGCCATTATTTAATCTAAAAATAAGATTACAAACTCGTGAAAAGACAATATACCAAATTTACTTAGAGATAACCTAGAATTAGTGATTTGATTCTGAGCAATATTTTCTATGCTAATTTGAGAAAATTGACTATAATATTATTTTTTGAATCATATGAAGATATTTTAGTACTTACTAAAATTTTATATAAAAGATATATATTTTCTTTTATGTATTAGTATACACAATGAACTCTATACTAATAGGAAAAAAAACAATAAAATACAAGGGTAAATTCCAAAAAAAAGTTATGTGGTTACAAAAATTGTCAAAATATTGACTGTTGTTTGATATGTGACAAAATAGTGACTATGGTATTATATTTTGTCAAAAAATGATTTTTTTATTTAGTTACTATAAAAATAATTGCTAACGATCTTAAAATAGAAAATTGAAAGAATTAAATTTGTTTAGTACATCATTTACTATAGAACTTTATCTTTTTATTTTTCAAAATGAACAGTTTCTGAATTCTCTTTAAACAATCATTTTTTTTGTCTACACTAAACACCACCTAAACGACCTTAAAATTATAAAGTTAAAGAATTAAAGTTACTTAAAACGTCATCAATTCTTGAAATTCTTTATGTTTCAGGTCTATAGCGGTCATTTTCAGAATATCTAAATAAAAAAATCATTATTTTGACAAAATATAAAACTATAGTCATTGTTTTGTCACAAAACAAATTACAATTACTTTTTTGATAATTTTTGTAACCACAAAGTTTTGTTTTGGGATTTACACAAAATACAATAATAAACATTAGTATATACAAAACTCGCCTACACGGACAATAGACTAGTAATATAACATTGAGATTTATCATTTTTATTATTAGTTGCAAATATTTAATGTTATTTTTTATAAAAAAAATTCACATTTTTTTAAGGGTGTCAAAATAAGTTGTGGTGCAATGTCATGTCCTTTGATGCAATCAACCTAATTCAAGTTATGGGTCAATGCCTTTTGTGAGAATTGAGTCAACGGATGATTCATATGAGTTGACTGTTGAATCATAAGAATTTAAGGAATTACAAGTATGTAAGCATATGATGAAAAGTACTAATTAATCGAGAGAAATCATTGAATACCGAAAAATCCTAGTTCTTAAGCTTAACAACTTGAAATTTATATATGGTATTTTTAGACATGTGAAGAAGATGTAACAAACTTAATTAACCCCACTTGTATATGACAATTGGAACTAGAATTATACACCTCTATTTATTTCCTAAATACAAGCATTCCCTTTAGAATTTCATTCATGCAATAAACCATAAGAAAACAACTTTAATTATTCATTTTCTCTTTCATATGTACCCAGAAAAATTAACAAAATCCAACTAGATTGCTTAACAAATTATAATTAATCAGTTATGGGAAGAAAAGTAGCTGCAGCTAATAATGATCCCTTTCATCAAACACTTTCAATACCTCTTTTCCTAGCAGGTATGGCAGCTATGATGGCTATAGTATCCCTTTTATGCGGTGTTAGATCAAGAAAAAAATCTGAATCTGCTACAGAAAAGCCTCAAGAGAAGAACACGAACACGAATACGAACTCACCATTATCATCACCACCAACAAAATCCGAGGAGAAAACCGAAGCAGTAATACAAATAGTAGAAGATTCACAAAGAGAAATAGAATCTGAAAAGAACTACTTGGCGACGAGAAGGCAAATCAAAGATAAAATTTCAAGCACAAATTTGCTTTTAAAATCTGCGTCGACGAGGAACCTTGCGAAGAATTTAAGCATGAAAATGACAAGAAGCATGTCAATGGCGGGAAGAGATCTTCAAGATAGGATGAAGAAAGGGAAATTGAAACCAGAAGATTCTGTTTGGATGAAGACGATTATATTAGGTGAGAAATGTAAAGTAACAGATGGAGAAGAAGGTGCTGTCATTTATGAAAGAAAGGGAAATAAAATCTCAGCATATCATCCTAAAACCTCTAATTCCTTCATTGACCAAAATCCCATTCCAATATCCCAACATGCACTAAATGATGAACCAAATGATCATTTCTCTCAATAATTTCATTTTATGTATTTTTTTCTTACAAAAACAAATAAAATAAAGGTATATATGAATAGAAATTTGTCTTTTTTTTTTCTTATTACTTCTTATTACATTTAATTAGTGCACTCTAGGAGGGATGGGGAGTAATGCCATTGTTCTGTATCTAGGATTTCATCATATACATTTTCACCTGAGGAACGAAAACGGTATGACATCTCGTTGTAATCCGACTAGATAAGACAATGGTGAAGCATATAAAACAAAGGCAACTGATAAAGAAGTTAAAGCAAAGACATGACAATTCTTAAAGCAGAAAGGCTCGCTAATCCTGGAGGAAATATAAGTGGAAAAAGAAAGAGATAGAAGAGCAAGGAATTTTTATTTTTTGTTGATAAATTTCGCACATTTCAATTTTACAAATCTTACAATTTTGTAACTTAAAATACTAGGGTTAAGACGAGAGTAGATGTCACCTCATACATGTACGTAGATACCCATTTTGTCCTGGATAATTTCTCAATTTTTATTGTTATTTCTTTTAAATTTATTATCCACAAGTCTTGAGCTATAAACACACGTATTGATAGTTTCTCTAGATTGTTCATTTTCGATGTATTTTTACATTGATTTTAAAGGAAAATTAACTTGTTTTTACAAATGTGTTAAGATTCCTAGTTAGTGTTAATTAGAAACTTCCTGTTTACTTGTATAGGCAGAATTAGTGTCCTTGTTGGACTAGGTTTTTTCTGAATTAGTTTCCTTGTTGGACTAGGTTTATTCTGAATTAGTGTCCTTGTTGGACTAGGTTTATTCTGTTTCTCTTGTATAAATATGTGCCCTCTGTGAATAATAAAGGACATGTATTATTTTGCCCAAAACTTAACATGGTACCATAGCCATTATGGGAAGGAAAAACACAATTTTTTGCGTCTTAGGAGCCGAAGTTTCGATTTAAGGGTTTTGAGGTTTGTGTATTTTTAAACGTCAAAACTCTTTGTTTACTCTTTAGAGACATGGGTGATGAGGAGAACTCGATGACGGGTGGAACTAAGAAGATGGATGTCTACCATCTTGGATCGAATGATTATCCGGGTCATGTAATTACTCTGGTTCAGTTACGTAGAGAAAATTATGATGAATGGGCAAGAGCAACCCAAACATCATTGAAGGCCAAACGAAAATTTGGTTTTATCGAAGGTACGATTACCGTTGCATTATTTCTGCAAGTGCACAATTTCGCATATAGTAATAAAAGATCGTACCCACAGAGATGGAACAATATACTTAAACTTTCTCTTACTCGAGTTCGTTTTATTTTCACAAATAGTTAAAACTGTTGGCCGTAACAAGATTAAAATCACCTAGAGGGGGGTGAATAGGTGTCAAATTCGAAACCTGAAAAACTTAGAGTTTTTAGGGAAACTCAGTTTTCAGAGTCAAATTTCCTCAGAGTCAAAAGCAAGCTTAGTGAAGCAGCCTCTGAGGGAAATTCTGCCTTCTCGCAGTTAATTGCTTTTTAGCAACAGAAGTTCTGAGTTAGAGAACTTCTGGACGATCTTCTGAACAAAGACAATGAGAAAAAGAGTAAATCTGTTTCAGCACTAAATACACAACAAGTACACAGAAGCAAAATAACAAGTTAAAGGAAGGGAGAAAGAGATTCAGGAGGTCCTGATGAACAGTTCGATTTATCCAGGTTCGCCACAGAAGTCATGTGACTACGTCCTGTCCCCTGTGATTGCAATCAGCAGAGATTTTAAATTCACTACTCAGATCTTTTATGGCAAGTTCAGAAGCTCCTTTACATCAAAAGAACTTAAGCTAATTTCTCACTTAGTTCTTACTAGCCTAGAAAGAGTTAAAGGATTTCCACCAGAACACCAACAATCTTGTTTTCTGGAATTCTCACCCAACTCAAACCTTAAACTAGATTTCTCTCAAAATCTAACTGAATATCACAAACGATATCAGTTTACAAGATTCCTATTATGAACTTGTTTTTCTTCACTCTCTCACTTTTACAAAGACTAAACTAAGAAAGATTGAGAATGGAAAATGAATGCTTTGTTTTGCTTGTTAAAACAGTGCGTTGAGATTTTAGCTCGATAATCGCGTGTATCTTCTCAAATGAGCTTGGCTACTATTTATAGTGTTTTGTAGATGACCGTTGTTTGAATTTGAATCTTCAATGATGACATCAATTGTTGTAGCCGTTAATCTGTCATTTCTTCAAACGGTCTTCAAACACTTTGATTCTGTTAACCTTGTTCTTTAACTTAATCCGTTAAGTCATTTGAAATCAAAACAGCTTTTTGAACTTTTGGCGCCTTGAATTAAATGCAGATGTCAGAGCATTAAATGCTTAGCAAAACCCGTGACTAGAGCTTTTGAGCTCTTTATTCCTTTTGTCTAAGCTTATGATCAAATGGAAAGAGTTCTTCTGGTTGCTTCTATACTTCTGAGGAGAGCTTTAACATTCTTCAGTAATCTTCAGAGCGGAGGATCCAACTTCTGAGCTTTATCTTCTGTCTTCAGCTAGTATGAATATGCCCTCGACTGTAAGAGAGAGAATCGCAACCAGACGAATGGCCCCGACCAAGACATACCTTGCAAGATGTAGAAGCAACATAAGGAGGAGGAATTACTGGATCAATGTAGAAGCACATCTCCTTCGGAGCCCTGCAAAAACAAGAAACCTCGCTCTAAGGAATTAGGACAATGCACGAAAGTTAAAATGGAGCCTCCAAGTACTCGAAGTGTCTCTATGAACAAAGGTCCATCAGCCTTCAGAATTAAACCCATGAAGTCCTCAGAATTCCCTTCCTAGACTCTGCAGCAGATATGCCCATAGAGGAAGAGAGAAGCAAAAAGGATGAGTGAGGCCATCCTTCGGAGAAGCTTATAGCTCGAAAATGGATCGCATCCACGAACCTCAAAGGGAGCAATGACATTTCCATATCAAAGCTGCATGCAAAAGACAAAGCGGATGGTGTTCCGAAGCCATGAAGACATCTTACTCATCATCATGTGAAGGCGTAATCCATGCAGAAGGTTGTGACAAGATCTACACCGATGACAATAATGGAGACACTAGGATTTTATTATGAGAATCACTTGGACGATTCAAAAAATAAGATGGCGGCACTAGGATACGTGGTTCCATCCCCACGAAAGAATCCTCACTACAAGGGGCAAATCATCGTCACAGGAAGAGAAAAGACAATTACCATGACTAGTTAATAATGAGTGCACATTCATACTAGACATGCATAAACCATTTATGCCTATATTAACTAGTCTGGATGCTTGTGTTAGTGATTCCAAATGTCTGTTTCAAGAGTCTATCAGCTACACGTATTCTAGAATGTCATAAAGTCATAGAGAAATCAAGAACTTAAACAATAGAATATGCACGCTCCGTTCTAAACACTGCCTGACACCCCTAATGTTTGAGAAAACAGAAAACACCTGCTAGATCGAAAAAATAGATCTAGGCAACATTCAAGGCCAAAAGAAAGAAAGCCTGCTAGGTTGAAAACCCGAAAGGGCGACCTTGATGAACCCTACATGTTTTGATTATGTCCATACGTTTCAGAATATGAAATTTAATTCATACTTATTCACTTATCAATGTTGATTAACAATTTTTGTTAAGTTCTATATAAGTTTTTCTCAGCACGTGCTGAAAGAAGAAACTTTGGATTGCATAAGGAACTCATAAGAGAAGTATAATTGAAGACTGAAGTTAAAGCTCAGAAAACTCTCCTCAACGTTCAAGTGCAACCAGAAACTCATTCCATTTGATCAGAAGCTTAGACAAAAGGAATTAAACACTCAAAAGTTTAGTCACAGGTTTTGTTAAGCATCTAATGCTCCTGACATCTGCATTTAATGCAAGGCGCCAAAAGTTCAAAAAGATGTTTTGAAGGAGCGCGCTTGTCCATATCAAACAAGACCAGTTTTTCCTTGTCTACCCTTTGTTGATATAAAGGAAGAAACATTCCAGTCAACCTTATCCTTGATTTCAAATCACTTACCGGATTAAGTTAAAGAACAAGGTTAACAGAATCACAGTGATTGAAGACTGTTTGAAGAAATGACAGATTAATGGCTACAACGATGTCATCATCAAATTGAAGATTCAAATTCAAGAAACGGTCATCTCCTGTCACTATAAATAGTAGCCAAGCTCATTTGTTGTCACGACCCGAAACTAGGCCGAGACTGGCGCATAAATTAAGATGCATTAATATATGCAAGCCTCAAAGTCAAACTAACGAAGTTCTAAAATCAAATAACTGAATATCGTTCTCAATTCGATTACATCAAAAAAGTCTCATTAATCCAATAACACAAATCTCAAAGATAATAAAGTCCCTAAACTATAAATAAAGTTGTAAACTAAAGTTGTCTTCCTCAATGCCAAACAGGACTACTTCGCCAAAGAAGCTGATCAGAAAAAGAATAATCAACGCGGTATGATATTTTCGTCTATGCGACTGAAAAGCTCAGTGAGCAGCAATTATAGCGCAAAACGGAAGGGAACATGCAATTAAGCTGATAGCATTTGATAACAAAAAATACAGTTGATAGGATAAAATAGATTCATAATGTTTACCAGATATCAGATTAGCAGATTTCAAATAAAATATCTAATGAAATCTTAATAAAGTTCGGTGTAACTAAATCAAACAAAACAGTTCAAAAGGCTTGTCCCCAGAATATAAGCTCTAGTACTAGGGTCATTTAACAAACACAAGGTTCAAACTAAAACAAGACGGTAAAAGATTATTATCAAACCGAACACAAATTTTAATAAATAAAATCGGAAGAGTTAAAAGGTGTCGTGCACCATAATTACCACTCACCTGAATGTTTAAGCAGAAGTAGAATCCTCTAGAAAGTCAACTTAATCAACTCGAGGATTGTCAGAACTACCTATAAATTCAAACATCGGATTAACTAACTTAAGTATATCTGAGCTAATATGGAAAAAGAAATAACATCTAGGGGAAAAAGAATTCTAGACATTTTTTAGACTCAAGCAATAGATTACAGGACTGAGAAAACTTAAAACAAACATGGAAAACATGTACTATGTGAACTCTTAAAAACGTTTTAACAACATGAGAAAACAAGACGAAAATAACCCATTTAACTGCAATCACTATAAAACTTACAAAGTTCCACGTCAAATTAAAATTGATATTGAAATGAATAGTTTTGAAATAACATGTAATAATAGAAGGAAGAAAAAGACAAAAAGGTAAAAGATTAATTGTACAATTTTGAGATTGGAGAAATACAACAAGTTTTGTTTGCACATTTAAATACACAAAAGATATGTAGATGATGATGAATATAATAATCCAAATCAGGTGTAGTTTTCGAAATCTGTGACCATGAATGAAGAGCACCATAAATTGAATAAAGGAAGAAAATAAAAAGTTGTCAAACCTTAAGAAAAATTAAACTTACTTGCACCAGTAAAAAGAAAAGATAACTTGAAATTGATTTGTCTTTGCATCAAAATCTTGGAAATATCTTAGACTGGAAATCGGAACAAGGGAGGCGCAGTTCTTAGAAAAAAAGAGAGTAAGAGTAACTATTCTTTTTACAACACAAATTAGGTTTTGTAAAATGTGTATTTAGTTTAGGCAAAAATAGGATAAAAAATAAAAGAGTTTAAAATAATTAAATAATGAACATATCTATTTTCAAAATAACAGGAATAACAAACAATTTTTTTTTGACAAAATACGGGTTATTACATTTGTGTTCTTACGCGCGAATTTTGAGCAAAAATCTTAACGTACTGTTCTAATAAGCAAAACAGAGCATCTTTCCATTCTCAATCTTTTCTTATTTTAATTGTAAAAGTGAGAGAGTGAAGAAACACAAGTTCGTAATAGGAATCTTGTAAACTGATATCGTTTGCGATTTTCAGTTAGATTTTGAGAGAAATCTAGTTAAGGTTTGAGTTGGGTGAGAATTCCAGAAAACAAAGTGTTGTTGTTCTGGTGGAAATCCTTTAACTCTTTCTAGGCTAGTCAGAACTAAGTGAGAAATTAGCTTAAGTTCTGTTGATGTAAAAGAGCTTCTGAATGTTCCATAAACGTTCTGAATATTGGATATAAAATCTCTGTTGACTGCGCTCACAGGGGACAGTACGTAGTCACAGAACCTATGTGGCGAACCTGGATAAATCGATATTTTCATCAAGACCTCTTGAATCTCTTTCTCCCTTCCTTTAACTTGTTATTTTGCTTATGTGCATTTGCTGCTTATTTAGTGCTGAAACAGATTTTACTCTTTATCTCCTGTCTTTGTTCAGAAGACTGTCCAGAAGGTCCCTAACACAAAACTTATGTTGCTTAAAAGCAGTAAATTTCTTTAAGGCATAATTTCTCTCAAAGGCTCATTCATTAAGCTTGCCTCTAACTCTAAAGAAATTTGACTCTGAAAATTAAGTTTCTCTAAAAACTCAAGATTTTCAGTTTTTGAATTAGACACCTATTCACCCCCCCTCTAGGTGATTCTGATCTTGTTAGGGCCAACAAGTGGTATCAGAGCGAAGGTCACTTCGTATATGTACTAAAGATCTAACAATCTAAGTGTAAGATCCTATCAGAATCAATAGAGATGGTTGGTAGACACCTACTTGAGAACACCTCTCATTATATGATCCCAAAGGGTTCCTCCACAACTAGACCACCACAGTTTAATGGTGATAACTACTCCTACTGGAAAAAGAGGATGATGTATTTCATCCAAGCTCAGAGCATGAGTGCTTGGATAGTTTCATTGATGGTGTTTTCATCCCAACTAGGGAAAAAACAGGTCTGGGGAGTGTTATATTTCCTCGTAAAGAATATACTGATGAAATCGTGAAGAAACTCCAAACTAATGCTTCAACAATAAACATGCTGCATTGTGCACTTACTGCCTCTGATTATAACAAAGTTTCTTCTTGTGAAACAGCTAAACATATTTGGAACAAGCTGGAAGTAACTTATGAACGAACATGCAAAGTGACGCAATCTAATATCATTCAACTCATGAGAAGTTATGAGTTATTTGAAATGCTTGACAAAGAATCTATATCAAATATGAATTCAAGATTCACCAAGATTGTCAATGATCTGAAGAGTTTGGGAAAGGACATTGAAGAAGCAGAGAAGGTGAAAAAGATTCTCAAAAGCTTACCTAGGTCTTGGCAAGCCAAGAAGACTGCCATAGAAGAAGTCCAGGACTTGTGCTTTTATGCTTATGATGAAATCATTGGTTCATTGATAACTCATGAAATGTCTATGAAGAACCATGACTTAAGAGAAAAGTCAGAGGAAAAAAGAGGAGTTGTCCTGAGAGTATAATCTTCTGAAGATTCCTCTGAAGATTCCTCTGAAGATAAGGAACTGGCTATGCTGACTAGGAAGTTCAAGAAGGCCTTTAGAAAAGGTAGAGGTGGAAATTACAAGAAGCCCTTCAGGAGCTTTGGCAAGAAGACTCCTGATTCCGGTGAAAAATCCAAGAGAGATCCAAACAAGCCTATTGTGTGCTATGGATGTTAGCATCCAGGACATATTAAGCCTAATTGTCCTGAGCTATAAAAGGATAAGAGAAAGTTCAAGAAAGCAATGCTAGCTGCTTGGTCAGACTCTGAGACTAGTAGTGATCCTGATGAAAAGAAAGAGCAATCACAGATATGTTTCATGGCTATTGATGAGCCAACCTCTGAAGATACCACATGAGAAGTTTTCGCACCTCCTGAAGCTGCATATGACTCTGAGGTAAACATATCTCCTGAACAAGATATCCTTGATGAACCCTAAGTGTTTTGATTATGTTCAAACGTTTCAGAAGATGAAATTTGAATATTCCTTACATACGCTTTAATGTTGACTAACATTTTTTTTAAGTCTGTATGTAAGCTTCTCAGGAGGTGCTGAATGAAGAATCTCTGGATTCCCTGGAAGACTCAGAAGAAATGAGAAAGCTGAAGACAGTTTCCTAAATGTTCAGAAGCTGGATACTCCGCTCTGAAGTTATCAAAGTCTGTTAAAGCTCTCCTCAGAGGTTGTTAAGTCCAAAATGTACTTAATTTAGCTATGTATTTCATATATATTTTCGTAACATTTCATATAGTTTTAGCTCATTTAGCTTAGCAATATCTAGGATAGGGGCAATTTCACTACTTTGTGTTTGTTTTGATCTCCAGAGCTTAATCTTATGAAAACATAGCAATTTGATGTTAGTTCGAGCCAAAAACGAGCAATAGAAGACATTTGAGTTCATACAAGTTCATGCAAGGCCATGCGAAGAAGTTACGTGCAAGCTAAGATGGAAAATCGAAGAAATAATTCGAGGCGTGCAACCTACAGGTCGCGCGCTAGAGGCAAGGATTGCCTCTGGCGCGCTAGGTTCATTTTTGGCCTTGTCTCGACAGAGGCAATTCTTGCCTCTGGCGCGCCGGGTGACAGAATGTTCAGAATTGGATTTTCTTCGTCGTTCTTATCCACACAACCCTTCCGAAAGGTCGTACGCCTTCCCAATGGACACGACCGCTCCTTAAAGGTTGTAACCCTTCGAAACACACCTCTTGATGCCTATAAATACACCATCCTTCTCTGAAATTCGGAAGGTTGACACATCTAACAAAAAGAATGCTAAATACTTGCTTACATTTCCCGCTATGCTTACACCTAAATCCACCCATTTCATAAACGTTCCCACTGTAATTCCTGACAAGAATTACAGCATGATTTCATTCTTTTCCTTAAGCATTGTAGTTAGATCGAGAGATCAACTTCGTTCATCCGTTCATCGAAGAAAATCTGAGCAAGAACGCCCCGAGGCTTGACAACCCTTCCGAGTAGAGTAAAAAGGATTGACAACCCTGTTTTCTTATACTTGTTTATGTTCTGTCCAACTTAGATTTTCTGTTTATATCTTGTATGAATTTGATATTGAGTTTATTAAGAGATTAATGTTCTTCATATGCTTATGTTCTTGAATTGATAGTTTGCATGCTAAGTAATTAATTTGGATCAAGAATAGTTGCTAAGTATAATAACTTGTGTTTATCATTAACTTATAATCTAGTGATACGAATAGGTTCGGTTGCTTAGGTTATAATCTAGTTTTACATGTGTGATTGTAGTCGTTATAATATTGATACGAATAGGTTCGGTTAGTATATAATTGATGTTCATATGTGGTTAACTTGTTTGCATGTATCGAGAGATCGGAATAAGTTATATCGAGATTAGATTAAGTGTATAAAGTTCACTCAATATTGTGTTTACGTGCTTAAATGAATTGTTGTCTTTGCTTTAGAATGAATAGAAATCCAAACATGTGCGTTTGGTGACTTGAAGTATTTGTTATACGTGAATGGTACAGTAAGTTGTGTTTTATCAACCAAATCAATAAGGATTATCGTTTTAACTATAAACCTCGAGAAAACGAATAAAGTAAACAATGAACGTAAATGAGTAATTAGCGTTTCTCTGTGGGATCGATATTTTATTACTACATGAGTGACTCCGTACACTTGCGGAAATCGCCCAACAGAGGTCCATTGCAATCAGAAGATATTTTTTCTCCCAATTCGATCAGAAGTTTAGACTAAAGGAATTAGCTTTCAGAAGCTAAGTCACGGGTTCTGTTTAGCATTTATTGCTCTGACAATTGCATTTAATGCAAGGCGCCAAAAGTTCAAAAAGCTGTTTTGAAGGAGCGCGCTTGTCTACTCAAAACGAAACCAGAATTTCTTTGTCTACCCCTTGTTGATCCAATTGAAGAATGTTTCCAGTCAACCTCTACTTCAACTTCAAATCACTTACCGGATTTAGTTAAAGAACAAGGTTAACGGAATCAAAGTGTTTGAAGACCGTTTGAAGACTTGACAGATTAACGGCTACAACAACTGATGTCACTTCTTTGAAGATTCAAATTCACCAACGGTCATCCTCATTCACTATAAATAGTAGCCAAGCTCCACTGTATCATTTACGCGTGATAATCAAGCAAAATCTCAACGCACTGTTCTACTCAAGAAAACAGAGCACCTTTTCCATTCTCAATCTTTCTTAACATAGTGTTAGTTAACGAGAGAGAGTGAAGAAAAACAAGTTCATAATAGGAATCTTGTAAACTGATATCGTTTGTGATATTCAGTTAGATTTAGAGAGAAATCTAGTTGAGATTAGAGTTGGGTGAGAAATCCAGAAAACAAAGTGTTGTTGTTCTGGTGGAAATCCTTTAACTCTTTTTAGGCTAGTCAGAACTAAGTGAGAAATTTGCTTATGTTCTGTTGATGTAAAGGAGCTTCTGAACTTGCCATAAAAGTTCTGAATAGTAGATTTAAAATCTCTGGTGGCTGCAACCTCAGGGGACAAGACGTAGTCACAGGACTTCTGTGGCGAACTTGGATAAATCGAATTTTTCATCAGGATCTCCTGAACTCCTTTCTCCCTTTTATACTTGTTTACTTGCTTCTGTGTACTTGCTTATATTTAGTGTTGAAACAAATTTACTCTTTATATATCATTGTCTTTGTTCAGAAGACTGTCCAGAAGTTTGTTAACTCTGAACTTCTGTTGCTGAAAACAGTCTATCTGTGTTTAGGCAGAATTTCCCTCAGAAGCTGATTCCTTAAGCTAGCCTCTGACTCTGAGGAAATTTGACTCTGAAAAATAAATTTCTCAAAAAACTTAGAAAATTTCAGTTTAGGACTTAGACACCTATTCACCCCCCTCTAGGTGATTCTGTTCTTATTAGGGCCAACAAGTGGTATCAGAGCGAAGGTCACTTCGTATATTTAGTAAAGATATAACAATCTAAGTGTAAGATCCTATCAGAATCAATAAAGATGGCTAGTAGACACCAGCCTGAGAATTCCTCTCACTTTACTATCCCTGAGGGCTGTTCTACAACCAGACCTCCACTATTTAATGGTGATAACTATTCTCACTGGAAGAAAAGAATGATGTGTTTCATCCAAGCTCAGAATATGAGCGCCTGGATTGTTATCACTAATGGTGACTTCATCCCAACAAGGATGGAAGCTGGTTTAGGACATGTTGTTATTCGTCAAGGAGAATACACTGATGATATTCTTAAGAAACTCCAAACTAATGCTTCAGCAATAAATATGCTGCACTGTGCACTTTCTGCTACAGAATATAATAAGATTTCTTCTTGTGAAACAGCACAGGACATCTGGAACAAGCTGGAAGTCACTTATGAAGGAACTGGAAAAGTGAAGCAATCTAAAGTCAATCAACTCATGAGAGATTATGAGTTATTTGAAATGCTTGACAAAGAATCTATTTCAAACATGAATTCTAGATTCACCAAGATTGTCAATGACTTGAAGAGTTTGGGAAAGGATATTGAAGAATCAGAGAAAGTGACAAAGATTCTCAGAAGCTTACCAAGGTCTTGGCAAGCTAAGAAGACTGCTATTGAAGAAGTTCAGGACTTGAGCTATTATCAGTATGATGAACTCATTGGTTCATTAATTACTCATGAGATGTCAATAAAGAACCATGACCTGAGAGAAAGGTCAGAAGGAAAAAGAGGAGTAGTCCTGAAAGCAGAATCTTCTGAAGAATCCTCTGAAGATGAGGAACTGGCTATGCTGACCAGGAAGTTCAAGAAGGCCTTTAGAAAAGGCAGAGGTGGAAACTACAAGAAGCCGTTCAGGAGCTTTGACAAGAAAACTCCTGATTCTGGTGAAAAATTAAAGAGAGATCCTAGCAAGCCTATTGTGTGCTATGCATGTCAGCAACCCGGGCATATTAAGCATAACTGCCCGGAGCTGAAGAAAGATAAGAGAAAGTTCAAGAAAGCTATACTGCCTGCTTGGTCAGACTATGAGACCAGCAGTGATCCTGAAGAAAAGGAAGAGTAAGCTCAGATTTGTTTCATGGCTATTGAAGAGCCAACTTCTGAGGATGTCACAGGAGAAACTTCCGCACCTTCTGAAGCTACATATGATTCTAAGGTAAACAATTCTCACGAACTAGATATCTTTGATTCTCTTGAAGAACTCTACAGTATGTTCAAATACCTTAAGAGGAAATTGGATAAGAGCGAGGCTGACAAGTTTCTTAGGTTTATTCAAGTTTATTCTGACATGAAAATGTTAGAAAAAAAGTTGTGTAAATAGTTCAGCATTCCTTCTGATGGGCCCAAAGCCAAAGGCAAGGAAAAGTTCCTCTAGGAAGTGATAAACCCCAGAAGAAGAAGAAACATGTCACTCCATCTCTTCTGAAAGAGATAGCTTCTCCTCCTGATGTTGGTACCTCTGAGAGTGCTGTTGTAGCCTCTGAAGATGTTGCACCTTCTCAGAAGAAGAAGAAATCTCCCAAGAAGCAAAGGGAAAGATCCAAGAACCCTCCGATCGAAGAGGTGGTACATTGACAGTGGGTGCTCAAGGCATATGACAGGTGATGAAAAAGCATTCATCACATTTGATCCTAAAAGAGGTGGTAAAGTCAGCTTTGGAGATGCTCAGAAAGGAAGGATTCTTGGTTCTGGATCTATAGGAACAAATCCTCCGATCGAAGATGTCTCCCTAGTCAGAGGCATGAAGTTCAATCTCCTGAGTGTTGCACAACTGTGTGATAGAGGTAGAGATGTTGTCTTCATCTCCTCTGGATGTAAAATCGTGGACAGTAAGTCAAGGGAAGTTATTCTAACTGCTCCTAGAGTTGAAAATGTTTTCATGCTGAACCTTGAGAACCTTGAGAACCTGGCTCTAGCATAGAAGACTTGCTCATGTGAGCATGGACCTTCTGGCCAAAGTAGCTAGATATAAATTGGTTGAGGGTCTGCCTGAAATTAGTTTTAAAAAGAACCATTTATGCACTGCTTGTCAATCTGGTAAACAATCCAGAAGCTCTTTTAAAACTAAGAAAATCATTTCAACTAAAAGACCTTTGGAATTACTTCATATGGACCTTTTTGGCCATGTTCAACCAATGAGCATGGGTGGAAAGAAGTATGCCTTTGTCATAGTAGATGACTATTCAAGATTCACTTGGGTTATCTTGCTGTCTAGCAAAGATGAGTCACTTGGATGCTTCTCAGTTCTGATAAAGAGACTTGAGAATGAAAGGAATGAAAAGGTTGTTCATATCAGAAGTGATAATGGTGGAGAATTCAAAAACTTTCTGTTTGAAGAATTCTGTGAAACCAAGGGAATTGATCATAACTTCTCTGCTCCCAGAACTCCTCAACAAAATGGGGTAGTTGAAAGGAAGAATAGAACTCTGGTTGAAATCGCCAGAACTATGATCAATGAAAGAAGGCTTCCAAAGTACTTTTGGGGAGAAGCTGTTAACACAGCTTGCTATGTTCTGAATAGAGTGCTGATCAGAAGCATCTTGAACAAAACTCCTTATGAACTCTGGAAAGGTCGAAAGCCTAAAATAGGTTATTTCAGAACCTTTGGTTGTAAGTGTTATGTTTTGAATACAAAAGAATATCTTTCAAAATTTGATTCAAAGGCAGATGAGGCCATTTTCCTTGGCTACTCAACACATAGTAAAGCATATAGGGTTTTTAATAAGAGGACTCAAACTTTAGATGAATATGTTCATGTACAGTTTGATGAGACTAACCCTGCAGATAGTAGAGCTCCTGAAGAAGATGTAGTTCAAGCTCTTGAAGAACCATCTCCCATTATAGAAGAAGATGTCTCTCCCAGAGCTGCTGAAGTGGTTCCTCCTGTTGCTGATCAAGCTCAAGAAGAGAATCCTACTCCATAAGTCAACTTTCTTCCAGAAGATGCTCCTATATATGATTCAACAAATGATGAACAAGTTTCAGAAGATACATTGGATGTACCAAGAGAAGTTAGAGCTCATATAATTGACTCTGTTCATAATCTTGTCATTACCAGAGCTCAGCTCAGAAGATATATGGGGAATGTGGCTTTTGTGTCACTTCTGGAACCCAAGGACTTCTATGAAGCTGCAGATGATGATTCCTGGTTAATGGCAATGCAAGAAGAACTTGACCAGTTTAAAAGGTCAGAAGTTTGGATTTTGGTTCCCAGACCTAAGAACAAAAAGGTTGTTGGTACTAGATGGGTTCTGAAAAACAAGATTGATGAGTTTGGAAATGTTGTGAGGAACAAGGCAAGACTTGTTGCTCAAGGTTACAGTCAGCAAGAAGGCATAGATTATGGACTGAAACAAGCTCCCAGAGCTTGGTATGAGAGACTGACAAAGTTCCTTTTGTCTAAAGGATTTGTCAGAGGCTGTGTTGATACAACTCTGTTCACTCTGAAGAACAACAAGGATATTCTTATAGCTCAGGTATATGTTGATGATATTATATTTGGTGCTACTAATGAATCTTTGTGCAGGGAGTTCAGTGACCACATGAAATCTGAGTTTGAAATGTCTATGATGGCAGAATTAACCTTCTCCTTAGGACTTCAGATCAAGCAAAGTAATGATGGTGTGTTTATCAATCAAGCCAAGTACACTAGACAAGTGCTGAAGAAAATTGGCATGATGGAATCTAATGCTGTTGATATCCCAATGGATGTCAGCAAAGACATTGATGATGAAGAGAAAGCTGGTAAACCTGTAGATATAAAAACCTACAGAGGTATGATTGGTTCTCTTTTATACCTAACCACCAGCAGACCAGATATACATCTTGCTGTGTGTTTTTGTGCTAGATATCAATCTAAACCAAGAGAGATTCATGATGTTGCTGTCAAAAGAATTCTCAGATATCTTAAAGGCACACCAGAAGCTGGTTTGTGGTATCCTTGTAGTTCTGATTTTACTCCTATAGGATACACAGACTCTGACTATGGTAGGGATAAATTGAAGAGAGTCAGCACTTCTGGTGGTTGTCATTTTTTGGGGGAGTGCCTAGTCTCCTGGCATAGCAAGAAACAAACCTCTGTGGCTCTCTCAACTGCTGAAGTTGAGTATGTTGCTGCTGGAAGTTGTGTTTCTCAGATGCTCTTGATTAAGCAACAAATTGCTGACTATGGAGTCATCCCTGGAACAATTACAATCTACTGTGATAACAAAAGTGCAATTGATCTTTCAAAGAATCCTATTCAGCACAGCAGGATGAAGCATGTTCGTATTAAGCATCACTTTCTGAGAGATCATGTTCTGAAGAAGGATATCATCATCACCCATGTTCCTTCTGAAGAAAACCTTGCTGATATGTGTACCAAGCCTCTGGTTGGTACTCCTTTCAGCAGCTTGCGAGAAGGCATTGGTATGACTTATCCACTTCAGTAATTTAGTTTAATTATATTTCTTTTATCTTAAGTGTTAGCCGTTTAAGATAATTAAGTGGGATTAATGCTAATCATTGTTTTTATTTAAGCATGCATACATTTAATGCTATTTCGGCGATGTTACTGATTTTAACGGTAACTGGTTCCCTTTTAAACGGTGTTTAGTTACTTTTTGAATTGGAACCGTTTTCGTTTGGGTATAAATAAGGGTTTTCCATACTTAGAAATTTTTCACTCTCATTCTCTTTGAAATTAGATTTTCCATAGATAATCTCTCTGTGTTTTCTTCCTCTCAAAAACTTAACCTATTTTTCTAAAAATCTCTCAATGGCTCAAGATCATCCAGTTGAACCTATCCTTGACACTCACATTTTCGATGCTTCTTCTAAGAAAAAGGTTAGTGAATCTAGGGTTTTTACGTCTAGGTTCCTAGAAGATGAAGTTAAATCCACTGACCCCATCTCAAAATGGCTAAGTGCTCAAAATTGGAATTCATTCGTCTCTTTGGATGAGTTCATCTATCCTAAGTTAGTCACGGAGTTTTATCAGAATCTCCACTACCTATCTAATGAGGAGGATGTTCTTCAGTCCTCTGTTGGTGAAGTTGAGTTTGAGGTCAGCAGGACTTCAATTTCTCAGACGATTGGAATTTATGATGAAGGAATCATCATTGGTGATGATGGTTCTGCTGAAGGGTTTAGTGAACCAAATTGGGCTAGACCAGATCTGAGTGCTAAGGAAACCTATGCCACTTGGCTCACTCAGCACCAGAGGTGGGCACATTACCTAACTACCAATGTGTTCCTTTCGAAGGCTGGTGGAGTTAATGGTGTTTCCAACCGAGAAAGGGTTTTTATGTTTCATCTGATTAATCAGAAGAACATCAACCTTCCTTCCATGATTATAAGGCAGATGAAGAATGTGAAGGTGGTCAGCGCCCTAGCTTATGGTTCCCTCCTGACAAGGTTGTTTGAGGCTGCCTCTGTGGTGATTTCAGGACAAGGGGTAACCAGTAGAAGCACTATCCTCAAGATGCATACTCTGAGGAATCTTGCTTTTGGTGTGGTACCAAAGAAGACTGAGAATGCTCCCTCTGTTAGCATTGCTCAGAAGGAAATTATTGAGGACACTGTGCAGAAAGGAAAGAAGGCTGCCAAGAAGGGCAAAGGTAAGAAAGGATCAAGTAAGTTGGTTCTGACAGTAGAGAAGGTGGTTGTCTCAGAACCTCTTCCAGCTCTGGTTCAAACAACTATCAATGTTGAACCTTCTGGCAAGATTGTTGCTGAGAAACCAAGTGATGCTGCTGAGAAAGCAGCTAAGGAAGCTAAGGATAGCAGACTTGCTGAACTAGCAAAGGCTGCTGAGGCTGAGAAAATTGCAAGAGTTGTGGCTCTTGCTGAAAAGACAAGAAAGAGAAAGGAAGCTGAAGATAAGTTAGCAGTAGAGCGAGAAATTGCAGCAAAAGCTAAGGTTGATGCTAGACTTGCTGAGTGCGTTGCTCAAGTTGAGAGCGAGGAGGCCTCTGAAAATGTTGAGGCTCCTGGAAATGTTGAGGCTACTGGAGAAGATGAGAATGCTGAAAAGACTCCTCCCTCCAGAGGTAATAGGAAGAAAGTCTCTGCAAATAGAAGGTCTCTGAACAAAAAGGACTTCTATATTGCACCAAGTACCGAATTGGACGAGTCAACTCCTGAACAAGAGAATTTGGTTGATGATGAAGATATGATGGATATGTCTACTGAAGACGATGTTGATGCTCCTGTCATTGAAGAATTTTCAGAGGAAAGTGAACCTGATGCTGATGTAGTGATACAGAATGCACTAAGGTTTGCTGAGAATGTTGACAACGATGACTTTATGGACAACGTTCTTCTGGGTCAAGGTAGAAGCCCTGGTGATAGGGATGCTTATGAAACTCTTGACAGAATGACTCATGTTTTTGCTGAGCCAATTACCTCCTTTGATCTGAATGTCTCTGAACAGGTTATTTCGTCTCCCACTCATACTTCTCATCCATCCTCCCCTCTTCGTACTCCTCATCCATCCTCTCCTCATACTCCTCATCCATCTCTCTCACTTCCTTCAAACCCAGAAGTAAGTGAGTCTCTGACCTCAATTCCTCCTACAACTTCTACCTCTGAAGTTGTACCTCCTAAAACCGCTCCTTCTGGATCTTATTCAGAAGTGAATTTGGGCTCTGGTCCTATTTTCACAGACTCCACAACTACTTCCACTACCTCATCCCTAAATACTTCCTCTGTATTTCCTCCCATAGGACTTACAACTCCATCCTTCTCTCTTCCATCCACATTACCATCCTGTTGGCCCTATCAAGAACAGAATCACCTAGAGGGGGTGAATAGGTGTCAAAGTTGAAAACTGAAAATTTCTAAGTTTTTCGGGAAACTTAATTTTCAGAGTCAAATTTCCTCAGAGTCAGAAGCAAGCTTACAGAAGTTGCTTCTGAGGGAAATTCTGCCTAAACACAGTTAGACTGTTTTCAGCAACAGAAGTTCTGATTTGACAACTTTTGGACAGTCTTCTGAACAAAGACAATGATATTTAGAGAAAATCTGTTTCAGCACTAAATATAAGCAAGTACACAGAAGCAAAAATAACAAGTATAAGAGGGAGAAAGAAGTTCAGGAGATCTTGATTGAACAATTCGATTTATCCAAGTTCGCCACAGAAGTCCTGTGACTACGTCTTGTCCCCTGAGGTCGCAGCCTACAGAGATTTTAAAAATCTACTATTCAGAACTTTTATGGCAAGTTCAGAAGCTCCTTTACATCAACATAACTTAAGCTAATTTCTCACTTAGTTCTTACTAGCCTAAAAAGAGTTAAAGGATTTCCACCAGAACAACAACACCCTGGTTTCTGGATTTCTCACCCAACTCTAATCTCAACTAGATTTCTCTCAAAATCTAACTGAATATCACAAACGATATCAGTTTACAAGATTCCTATTATGAACTTGTTTTTCTTCACTCTCGCACTTAAACTTAAGCTATGCTAAGAAAGATTGAGAATTGGAAGTGTGCTCTGTTTTTGCTTCAAACAGTGCGTTGAGATTTTTGCTCGATTATCACGCGTACATGATGCATTGGAGCTTGGCTACTATTTATAGTGAATGAGGATGACCGTTGGGAAATTTGAATCTTCAACAGAGATGACATCAGTTGTTGTAGCCGTTAATTTGTCAAGTCTTCAAACGGTCTTCAAACACTTTGATTCCGTTATCCTTGTTCTTTAACCAAATTCGGTAAGTGATTTGAAATCGAAGATAAGGTTGACCGGAAACATTCCTCAATAAGATCAACAAAGGGTAGACAAGGAAATTCTGGTTTCACTTTGAGTAGACAAACGCGCTCCATCAAAACAGCTTTTTGAACTTTTGGCGCCTTGCATTAAATGCACTTGTCAGAGCAATAAATGCTATCCAGAACCCGTGACTAAGCTTCTGATCAAATTGGTAGATGAACTTCTGATTGCAATGGACCTCTGAGGAGAGCTTCAAAAGACGTCAATAGCTTCAGAGCGGAGCATCCAGCTTCTGAAATAATGAAACTCTATCTTCAGCACTCGAGACTTCTGAGTACTTCAGGCAATCTAGAAATTCTTCATTCAGCACCTGCTGAGTAACTTACACATAGACTAAGTAGAAAAATTTTAGTCAACAAAAGACTATATGTAAGAGAATGTTAAGTTTTCATCTTCTGAAACGTTTGGACATAATCAAAACACTTAGGGTTCATCATTCTCCCCCATTTTGGTTATGGAAAAACCGTGGTCAGAAGGTAAAAGAGAATATAAGTTTTAGAAAATAACTTCCTGATACATATGTTTCATAACTTCTGAGTAAATTAACTCCCCCATTTTAGTGTAAATGGTGAACTTCAGCAATCTGTTTAAACTTAAAAAATGGCTTAAGATCAAGTTGTTAGATTTTAGTGAAGTATAATTTACTAAGTCAAAAAGAAACATAAGTAAAGTAAGTAATCAGAGACACAAGAGTGTATAAGAAAGATTGAGTGTATAAAATCGTCAGAAGAGAACATTCAAAACAAGATAATCAGAAGAGCAGATAAAGTCGTAAGACAAAAACTACCCAACCCATAACCTAGCTAAAAAGCTTAAGCTTAAGTCCTAATGAGATTACAAGTTCCTAGGTTTCTTCTGAGGAGGAGGAAAAACACTAGATCCTTCAGCAGCACTCGGTCTCTTCATCCCATCAGACTTGAGACCAGTCTGACCACTCTGCTGAGCAGACTTCTCCCCCGTTTGACCAGAACCAAAAGCAATGCCCAAAGCACCTTGAGAGTCCAATTTTTGCTGAACTTTCAGTGCAGTTTGATATTGTTGAGTAGTAGGTCTTACAGAGTTGACCAAATCCATACGCTTCCTGAAATCAGCATCAATGGTGCGCAAGTGGTCATAAGTCTGTCCAGACAAAGGTCGTTGCCTGTGAACATCTTCCATAAGGAGCTTGATTAACCGATTGTTAGCATACACAGCAGCAGTGAGATGCTCATTCTGAATATAAGTCTGTCCTCGAACAAACCTATAGCAATTGTGAAGAGCCTTGTCTTGTTCACGTGCTTGAGTGTGCATAACCTTCAGAAGTTCCGTAAGATCAGCAATCTGGGCGCTCTGAGCAGTCACAGCACACTCAATGCTAGAGAGACGATTGTTGAGATCACGAGTGATGTCATATACAATCTTTGCAGCCCCTGAAGATGATGAACCTTGAGCAGAAGATTTCACTTCTCTCAGAATATGGTTGGCAGTAGTTTGCAGGTCATCAATCTTACTTGGAAGCATCTTCTCATGAGCCTCATAATGCTCGTTTGCTTCCTTGACTTCTTCTGTCAAAATCCCCAAATTCTCATTGACTTTCAGAGAAGAAGCAAGAGCAATATTGTCCAAGGTAGCAAGAGTCAGAGCTAATTCTCTCAATTTATACAGCTCATCATATGTAGCCAGATGAAGTGTAGAAAGATTGCGTGTGTAGATAGAAGGATCCTGCATTTGGAGCATAGTCATGAGCTGTAGGTTCCGAGCTTTCAAAGATTGAATTTCTTGCGGCACAATGCCCTGAGCAAACATGTCAGCAGCAAAAGGCCTTTGCCCCATACCAACAAATCTATTCCGCAATTCATCATAGCCAGTCTGACTCATTCTTCTCAACTCCTCAAAAGAAGGAGCACCACCAGCTTCTGAAACAGCAGAAGCTCTTCCCATGAAACCAAAAGGACCAAAATTTCGCTCCAAGTTATCTCGTTCTTGGAAGTTGCGTAGGAAGTCATAGTTGGATGACAACCCAGCAAAACAGGAAGTGGTGGAGGAGGTAGTTAAGGGATCACACATAGATGGTGCATGTCCAGATGTTGAAGGAGGAGGGACAGATGTGTTTGTGGAAGGGATTGTATGAGTGGACGAGGAAGAGAGAGTAGGAGAAATGGATGGTAAAGTGGATGGTATTGAAAAGGAGGGAGCAGTAAATCCAATTGATGGAATTACATAGGAAGATGATAGTAAGGAAGAAGTAGAAGTAGAAATGGAGTCTGTGAAAATGGGTCCAGAGGACAAATTCACTTCTGAATAGGATCCAGAAGGAAGAGTAGATGGAGGAGGTACAACCTCAGAGGTTGAAGTTGTAAGGGGAATGGAAGTATGAGATTCACTCACTTCTGTGACAGAAGGTAGTGAGGGAGATGGATGAGGAGTATGAGTCGGAGATGAGATAACCTGGTCAGAAGAGTTAGGATCAAACATAGAAATGGGCTCAGCAAACACATGAGCCATTCTGATCAGCGTTTCAGAGGCATCCCTATCACCAGGGTTTCTTCCTTGGCCTAGAAGAATGTTGTCAATAAAGTTGTCATTATCAACATTCTCCACAAACTGCTGTGCACCCTGAAGAACCTCATCAACATCTGGTTCACTCTCCTCTGATATTTCCTCAATAAGAGGAGCATCAACATCTTCTTCAGCAGACATCTCCAACATGTCTTCGTCATCAACAACTTCCTGTTCCTCAGTAACAGAATCCTCTAACTCAGTACTTGGAGCAACATAGAAGTCCTTTTTCTTCAGAGACCTTCTATTTGCTACAGTCTTCTTCCTGATCCGAGTGGAGAGAGAGATATTCTCAAGGTCCTCTCCTTCTTCTGAAGCCTCAACATCCTTTGAGAACTCCACATTTTCAAGTTCAGCAGCACATGCAATAATTCTAGCATCGGCCTTAGCCTTTGCATCAATTTCTCTTTCAGCTGCTAACTTATCTTCTGCTTCTTTTCTCAGCCTTTTCTCTTCAGCAAGAGCCACAACTCTTGCAACCTTTTCAGCTTCAGCAGCCTTTTCTCTTTCATCAAGGCGTGCGTCCTCAGCATCCTGAGCTTCCTTCTCAGGAACATCCTTAGGTTTCTCAGCAACGATCTTGCCAGAAGGTTCAACACTGATTGTTGTTTGAACCATAGTGGGAAGAGGTTCTGAGACAACCACCTTCTCAACAGTCAGGACCAACTTACTTGATCCTTTCTTTCCCTTGCCCTTTCTGGCAGCTTTCTTTCCTTTATGTACTGAATCATCCACAATCTCCTTCTGAGCAATACTCACAGAGGAGCCCTTCTCATTCTTCTTTGGAGTCACACCAAAGTTAAGGTTCCTGAAGGTATGCATCTTCAGAACCGTACTCCTGCTTGTTACACCATCTCCTGAGATAACCACAGAGGCAGCTTCAAACAGCCTCGTCAGGAGGGAACCATAAGCCAGGGCACTTACAGTAGTGACATTCTTCATCTGCCTTATCAGCATGGCAGGGAGATTGATTTTCTTCTGATTGACCAGGTGCCACATAAACACCCTTTCCCGATTGGAAACACCATTAACTCCTCCAGCCTTCGGAAGGAACACATTGGTTGTTAGGTAATGTGCCCACCTCTGGTGCTGAGTGAGCCAAGTGGCATAAGTTTCCTTGGAACTAAGATCTGGTCTGGCCCAATTTGCTTCTGAAAACCCATCAGCTGAACCATCATCACCAATGATGATTCCTTCATCATCAATACCAATTGCTTGAGAAATAGAAGCCCTGCTGACCTCAATCTCAACTTCTCCGATAACCGAGTGAAGAACATCCTCCTTATTAGAATAAGTGGAGGTTCTTATAGAATTCAGTGACTAACTTAGGGTAGATAAATTCATCAAGAGAAACGAATGAATTCCAGTTTTGAGCACTTAGCCATTTGGAGATAGGTTCAGTGGATTTTACTTCGTCATCTAGGAACCTAGAAGTGAATACCCTAGATTCGCTAACTTTCTTCTTAGTTTCAGTGGTAAAGATGTGAGTGACAGTGATTTCTTGAGCCATTGTAAGAAATAGGAAATTAGGTTAAGAATTTCGAGAGAAAGAAAATACAGAGAATCTATGGAAATTCTAATAGCAGTGAAAATGAAAGTAAAAAACTTCTAAGTATGGAAAACCCCTATTTATACCCAAACGAGTAAAGCGTTCCAATTCAAAAAGTAAATACACACCGTTTAAAAGGGAACAGATAACCGTTAACCACAGAACAGCGCCGTAAAATTGCAGTAGATAACGCATGCTTAAATGTCAAATCATGATTAGACTTATTTAACACTTTAGTCATCTTAAACGATTAATCACTTAAGATAAACAGATATAATTAAACTAAATTACTGAAGTGGATAAGTCATACCAATGACTTCTCGCAAGCTGCTGAAAGGATTACCAGCCAGAGGCTTAGTAAACATGTCAGCAAGATTCTCTTCAGAGGGAACATGAGTAATGATAATATCCTTCTTCAGAACATGATCTCTCAGAAAGTGATGCCTAATATGAACATGCTTCATCCTGCTATGCTGAATAGGATTCTTTGAAAGATCAATTGCACTCTTGTTATCACAGTAGATTGTAATTTTTCCAGGGATGACTCCATAGTCAGCAATTTGTTGCTTAATCCAGAGCATCTGAGAAACACAACTTCCAGCAGCAACATACTCAGCTTCAGCAGTTGAGAGAGCCACAGAGGTTTGCTTCTTGCTATGCCAGGAGACTCGGCACTCCCCCAGAAAATGACAACCACCAGAAGTGCTGACCCTTTTCAATTTATCTCTACCATAGTCAGAGTCTGTGTATCCTATAGGAGTAAAATCAGAACTACAAGGATACCACAAACCAGCTTCTGGTGTGCCTTTAAGATATCTGAGAATTCTTTTGACAGCAACATCATGAATCTCTCTTGGTTTAGACTGATATCTAGCACAAAAACACACAGCAAAATGTATATCTGGCCTGCTGGCTGTTAGGTATAAAAGAGAACCAATCATACATCTGTAGGTTTTTATATCTACAGGTTTACCAGCTTTCTCTTCATCATCAATGTCTTTGCTGACATCCATTGGGATATCAACAGCATTAGAGTCCATCATGCCAAATTTCTTCAGCACTTCTCTAGTGTACTTGGCTTGATTGATAAACACACCATCATTACTTTGCTTGATCTGAAGTCCTAAGAAGAAGGTTAATTCTCCCATCATAGACATTTCAAACTCAGTCTTCATGTGGTCACTGAACTCTCTACACAAAGATTCATTAGTAGCACCAAATATAATATCATCAACATATACCTGAGCTATAAGGATATCCTTGTTCTTCTTTAGAGTGAACAGAGTTGTATCAACACAGCCTCTGACAAATCGCTTAGACAGAAGGAACTTTGTCAGTCTCTCATACCAAGCTCTGGGAGCTTGTTTCAGTCCATACAAGGCTTTCTTTAGCTTGTACACATGATCAGAAAACTTAGGATCTTCAAAACCAGGAGGTTGAGACACATAAACTTCCTCACCAATGTACCCATTCAAGAATACACTTTTCACATCCATTTGAAAGAGCTTAAAACCTTTGTATGATGCAAAAGCACATAAGATTCTAATGGCTTCTAATCTCGCAACAGGAGCAAAAGTTTCACCATAATCTATGCCTTCTTGCTGACTGTAACCTTGAGCAACAAGTCTTGCCTTGTTCCTCACAACATTTCCAAATTCATCAAGCTTGTTTTTCAGAACCCATCTAGTTCCAACAACCTTTATGTTGTTAGGTCTGGGAACCAAGGTCCAAACTTCTGACCTTTTGAACTGGTCAAGTTCTTCTTGCATTACCATTAACCAGGAGTCATCATCTGCAGCTTCATAGAAGTCCTTGGGTTCCAGAAGTGACACAAAAGCCACATTCTCCATGTATCTTCTGAGCTGAGCTCTGGTCATGACAGGATTATGAACAGTGTCAATTATGTTCTCTAAGGAATGATTCCTATGAGCTCTAACTTCTCTTGGTACATCGAATGAGTCTTCTGAAACTTGTTCATCATTTGTTGAATCATATATAGGTGCATCTTCTGGAAGGAAGTTGACTTCTGGAGTAGGATTCTCTTCTTGCGCTTGTTCAGCAACAGGAGGAACTACTTCAGCAGCTCTGGGAGAAACATCTTCTACTACATCAGGAGATGTAACTTCAGGAGCTTGAACTACATCTTCATCAGGAGCTCTACTATCTACAAGGTTAGTCTCATCAAACTGTACATGAACAGATTCATCTAAAGTTTGAGTCCTCTTATTAAAAACCCTATATGCTTTACTATGTGTTGAGTAACCAAGAAAAATGGCCTCATCTGCCTTTGAATCAAATTTTGAAAGATATTCTTTTGTGTTCAAAACATAACACTTACAACCAAAGGTTCTGAAATAACCTATTTTAGGCTTTCGACCTTTCCAGAGTTCATAAGGGGTTTTGTTCAGAATGCTTCTGATTAGCACTCTATTCAGAAAATAGCAAGCTGTGTTGACAGCTTCTCCCCAAAAATACTTTGGAAGCCTTCTTTCATTGATCATAGTTTTGGCAATCTCAACCAGAGTTCTATTCTTCCTTTCAACTACCCCATTTTGTTGAGGAGTTCTGGGAGCAGAAAAGTTATGATCAATTCCCTTGGTTTCATAGAATTCTTCAAACATAAAGTTTTTGAATTCTCCACCATTATCACTTCTGATATGAACAACCTTTTCATTCCTTTCATTCTCAAGCTTCTTTATCAGAACTGAGAAACATCCAAGTGAGTCATCTTTGCTAGACAGCAAGATGACCCAAGTGAATCTTGAATAGTCATCTACTATGACAAAGGCATACTTCTTTCCACCCATGCTCATTGGTTGAACAGGGCCAAAGAGATCCATATGAAGTAATTCCAAAGGTCTTTTAGTTGAAATGACTTTCTTAGTTTTAAAAGAGCTTCTGGATTGTTTACCAGATTGGCAAGCATTGCATAAATGATTCTTTTTAAAACTAATTTCAGGCAGACCCTCAACCAATTGATTTCTAGCTACTTTAGCCAGAAGATCCATGCTCACATGAGCAAGTCTTCTATGCCAGAGCCAGGAGGTACCCTCTTTGGACATCAAGCATATATTTTTGCAAAGATTCTCAAGGTTCAGCATGAAAACATTTTCAACTCTAGGAGCAGTTAGAATAACTTCCCTTGACTTATTGTCCAAGATTTTACAACCAGAGGAGCTGAAGACAACATCTCTACCTTTATCACACAGTTGTGCAACACTCAGGAGATTGAACTTCAGGCCTCTGACTAGGGAGACATCTTCGATCGGAGGATTAGTTCCTATAGATCCAGAACCAAGTATCCTTCCTTTCTGAGCATCTCCAAAGCTGACTTTTCCACCTCTTTTAGGATCAAATGTGATGAATGCTTTTTCATCACCTGTCATATGCCTTGAGCACCCACTGTCAATGTACCACAACTTTGACATTGATGGAGCACTCAGAGCCACCTGCAACACAATCAATTAGTGACAGGTACCCAATCCTTATTGGGTCCTTCATTGTAAGATTTCTCTTCAGCATGTTTTAATGATATCTCAGATTGCAAGAGGTTTTTAATATGATACTTGCAATCCTTCAACCAGTGACCATCACTCTTGCAAAGCTTGCAAAAGGGAGGGTTCTTGAATCTTTCGCTTTGCTTCTTGGGAGATTTCTTCTTCTGAGAAGGTGCAACATCTTCAGAGGCTACAACAGCACTCTCAGAGGTACCAACATCAGGAGGAGAAGCTATCTCTTTCAGAAGAGAGGGAGTGACAGGTTTCTTCTTCTTCTGGGGTTTATCACTTCCCAGAGGCAGCTTTTCCTTGCCTTTGGCTTTAGAGCCATCAGCAGGAGTGCTGAACTGTTTACACAGCTTCTCTTCTAACACTTTCATGTCAGAATAAACTTGAGTAAACCTAAGAAACTTGTCAGCCTCACTCTTGTCCAATTTCCTTTTCAGGTACTTGAACATACTATAGAGTTCTTCAAGAGAATCAAAGATATCTAGTTCGTGAGAATTGTTTACCTCAGAGTCATATGTAGCTTCAGGAGGTGCGGAAGTTTCTCCTGTGACTTCTTCAGAAGTTGGCTCATCAATAGCCATAAAACAAATATGAGCTTGCTCTTCCTTTTCTTCAGGATCACTGCTGGTCTCAGAGTCTGACCAAGCAGCCAGCATAGCTTTCTTGAACTTTTTCTTATCTTTCTTCAGCTCCGGGCAGTTAGGCTTGATGTGCCCCGGTTGCTGACATCCATAGCACACAATAGGCTTGTTTGGATCTCTCTTGAACTTTTCACCAGAATCAGGAGTTTTCTTGTCAAAGCTCCTGAAAGGCTTCTTGTAGTTTGCACCTCTGACCTTTCTCTCAGGTCATGATTTTTTAATGACATCTCATGAGTAATTAGAGACCCAATGCGCTCATCATACAAGTAATAGCTCAAATCCTGAACTTCTTCAATAGCAGTCTTCTTGGCTTGCCAAGACCTTGGTAAGCTTCTGACAATCTTCTTTACTCGTTCAGATTCTTCAATGTCTTTTCCTAAACTCTTTAAGTCATTGACTATCTTGGTGAATCTAGAGTTCATATCTGAAATAGATTCTTTATCAAGCATTTCAAATAACTTATATTCTCTCATGAGTTGGTTGACTTTTGATTGCTTCACCTTTTCAGTACCTTCATATGTGACTTCCAGCTTGTTCCAAATGTCCTGTGCAGTTTCACAAGAAGAAACTTTGTTATATTCAGTAGCTGTAAGTGCACAATGCAGCATATTTATTGATGAAGCATTAGTTTGGAGTTTTTTCAGAATGTCATCTGTGTATTCTCTCGGAGGAATAACAACATTCCCTAAACCTGGTTCCATTCTGGTAGGAATGAAATCACCATCAGTGATGACATACCAAGCACTCATGTTCTGAGCTTGGATGAAGTACATCATCCTTTTCTTCCAGTATGAGTAGTTGTTGCCATTAAATAATGGAGGTCTAGTTGTGGAAGAACCTTCTGGAACTATGAAGTGAGAAGAATTCTCAGGCTGGTGTCTACTAGCCATCTCTATTGATTCTGATAGGATCTTACACTTAGATTGTTAGATCTTTAATAAATATGCGGAGTGACCTTCACTCTGATACCACTTGTTGGCCCTATCAAGAACAGAATCACCTAGAGGGGGGTGAATAGGTGTCAAAGTTGAAAACTGAAAATTTCTAAGTTTTTCGGGAAACTTAATTTTCAGAGTCAAATTTCCTCAGAGTCAGAAGCAAGCTTACAGAAGTTGCTTCTGAGGGAAATTCTGCCTAAACACAGTTAGACTATTTTCAGCAACAGAAGTTCTGATTTGACAACTTCTGGACAGTCTTCTGAACAAAGACAATGATATTTAGAGAAAATTTGTTTCAACACTAAATATAAGCAAGTACACAGAAGCAAAAATAACAAGTATAAGAGGGAGAAAGAAGTTCAGGAGATCCTGATTGAACAATTCGATTTATCCAAGTTCGCCACAAAAGTCCTGTGACTACGTCTTGTCCCCTGAGGTCGCAGCCTACAAAGATTTTAAAAATCTACTATTCAGAACTTTTATGGCAAGTTCAGAAGCTCCTTTACGTCAACAAAACTTAAGCTAATTTCTCACTTAGTTCTGACTAGCCGAAAAAGAGTTAAAGGATTTCCACCAGAACAACAACACCCTGTTTTCTGGATTTCTCACCCAACTCTAATCTCAACTAGATTTCTCTCAAAATCTAACTGAATATCTCAAACGATATCAGTTTACAAGATTCCTATTATGAACTTGTTTTTCTTCACTCTCTCACTTAAACTTAAGCTATGCTAAGAAAGATTGAGAATGGGAAGTGTGCTCTGTTTTTGCTTCAAACAGTGCGATGAGATTTTTGCTCGATTATCACGCGTACATGATGCATTGGAGCTTGGCTACTATTTATAGTGAATGAGGATGACCGTTGGGAAATTTAAATCTTCAACAGAGATGACATCAGTTGTTGTAGCCGTTAATTTGTCAAGTCTTCAAACGGTCTTCAAACACTTTGATTCCGTTATCCTTGTTCTTTAACCAAATCCGGTAAGTGATTTGAAATCGAAGATAAGGTTGACTGGAAACATTCCTCAATAAGATCAACAAAGGGTAGACAAGGAAATTCTGGTTTCACTTTGAGTAGACAAACGCGCTCCATCAAAACAGCTTTTTGAACTTTTGGCGCCTTGCATTAAATGCACTTGTCAGAGCAATAAATGCTATCCAGAACCCGTGACTAAGCTTCTGATCAAATTGGTAGATGAACTTCTGATTGCAATGGACCTCTGAGGAGAGCTTCAACAGACTTCAATAGCTTCAGAGCGGAGCATCCAGCCTCTGAAATAATGAAACTCTGTCTTCAGCACTCGAGACTTCTGAGTACTTCAGGCAATCTAGAAATTCTTCATTCAGCACTTGCTAAGTAACTTACACATAGACTAAGTAGAAAAATATTAGTCAACAAAAGACTATATGTAAGAGAATGTTAAGTTTTCATCTTCTGAAACGTTTGGACATAATCAAAACACTTAGGGTTCATCACATCTCTTCCTGTACCACACATACAATTCCTTCCTCCTTCATCTTCTGGACATGCACCTCATGTGTGTGATCCCTTAACTACTTCCTCCTCTACCTCTTTCTTTGCTGGGTTGTCATCAAATTATGACTTCCTACGCAATTTCATCAATCGAGATGATCTGGAGAGACAGTTTGGTAGTTTTGGTTTCATGAGCAGAGCTTCTGGGGTATCCGAAGCTGGTGGTGTTCCATCTGTTGAAGAGTTGAGAAGAATGAGTCAGAGTGGCTCTGATGAACTGCTGAATAGATTTGCTTTTTTAGGGCAAAGGACTTCTGCTGCTGACATGTATGCTCAGGGCATTGTGCTGCAAGAATTTCAATCTTTGAAAGCTCAGAACCTGCAGCTCATGACTATGCTTCAATTGCAGAATCCTGGTGTCTACACACGAAATCTGTCCACTCTTCATCTGGCTACTTATGATGAAATATACAAGTTGAGAGAATTGGCTCTGACTCTTCCTACTCTGGATAATATTGCTCTTGCTTCTTCTCTGAAAGTTAATGAGAATCTGGAGATTTTGACAGAAGAAGTTAAGGAAGCAAACGAGCATTATGAGGCTCATGAGAAGATTCTCCCAAGTAAGATTGATGATCTGCAAAGTACTGCTAATCATATTCTGAGAGAAGTGAAATCTTCTGCTCAAGGATCATCATCTTCAGGGGCTGCTAAGATTGTGTATGACATCACTCCTGATCTCAACAATCGTCTTCAGAGTTTAGAGTCTGTTGTGACTGCTCAGAGCGCCCAGATTGCAGAGCTTACAGAACTTTTGAAGATTATGCATACTCAAGCAAAAGAACAAGAGAAGGTTCTTCATAATTGCTATAGGTTTGTTCGAGGACAGACTTATCTTCAGAATGAGCATCTCACTGCTGCTGTGTATGCAAATAATCGTTCTATCAAGTTGCTTCTGGAAGATGTTCAAAGACAGCGACCTTTTTCTGGACAGACTTTTGATCATATGAGAACCATTGATGCTGACTTCAGGCGAAGAATGGATTTGATCAACTCTGTAAGGCCTACACTTCAGCAATATCAAACTGCTCTTCGTGTTCAACAGAAGTTGGATTCTCAAGGAGCTCTGGGTATTCCTGTTGTTTCTGGCCAAACGGGGGAGAAGTCTGCTCAGCAGAGTGGTCCTTACTCTGGGTTGAAGAGACAGAATGCTGGTGAAGGTTCTAGTGGTGTACCTCCTCCTCATAAGAGATCTAGAAACTGATAATCATTTTAGGACTTAAGCTTCTTAGCTAGGTTCTGGGTTGGGTAGCTTTTGTCTTAGGACTTTTTGTTACTCTTCATGATTGTTTTGTTTCTCTGTCTTCTGATTATTATATACACTGAATCCTTCTTATACATATCTTCTTGTCTCTGATCAATATTTTTTCTGTTTATGTTTTTTTCTTAACTTAGTAACTTACACTTCGCTAAAATCTAACAACTTGATCTTAAGTCTATTTTAAGTTTATACAGATTGTTGAAGTTCACCATTTACACTAAAATGGGGGACTTAAGTTACTCAGAAGTTATAAAAATATATTTATCAGGAAGTTACTTTCTAAACCTTGTGTTTACTTAAGTAATTCTACCTTCTGACCACGGTTTGTCCATAACCAAAATGGAGGAGAATGATGAACCCTAAGTGTTTTGATTATGTTCAAACGTTTCAGAAGATGAAATTTGAATATTCCTTACATACGCTTTAATGTTGACTAACATTTTTTTTAAGTCTGTATGTAAGCTTCTCAGCAGGTGTTGAATGAAGAATCTCTGGATTGCCTGGAAGACTCAGAAGAAACGAGAAAGCTGAAGACAGTTTCCTAAATGTTCAGAAGCTGGATACTCCGCTCTGAAGTTATCAAAGTCTGTTAAAGCTCTCCTCAGAGGTCCATTGCAATCAGAAGATATTTTTTCTCCCAATTCGATCAGAAGTTTAGACTAAAGGAATTAGCCTTCAGAAGCTAAGTCACGGGTTCTGTTTAGCATTTATTGCTCTGACAATTGCATTTAATGCAAGGCGCCAAAAGTTCAAAAAGCTGTTTTGAAGGAGCGCGCTTGTCTACTCAAAACGAAACCAGAATTTCCTTGTCTACCCCTTGTTGATCCAATTAAAGAATGTTTCCAGTCAACCTCTACTTCAACTTCAAATCACTTACCGGATTTAGTTAAAGAACAAGGTTAACGGAATCAAAGTGTTTGAAGACCGTTTGAAGACTTGACAGATTAACGGCTACAACAACTGATGTCACTTCTTTGAAGATTCAAATTCACCAACGGTCATCCACATTCACTATAAATAGTAGCCAAGCTCCACTGCATCATTTACGCGTGATAATCGAGCAAAATCTCAACGCACTGTTCTACTCAAGAAAACAGAGCACCTTTTCCATTCTCAATCTTTCTTAGCATAGTGTTAGTTAAAGAGAGAGAGTGAAGAAAAACAAGTTCATAATAGGAATCTTGTAAACTGATATCGTTTGTGATATTCAGTTAGATTTAGAGAGAAATCTAGTTGAGATAAGAGTTGGGTGAGAAATCCAGAAAACAGAGTTGTTGTTGTGGTGGAAATCCTTTAACTCTTTTTAGGCTAGTCAGAACTAAGTGAGAAATTAGCTTATGTTCCGTTGATGTAAAGGAGCTTCTTGCCATAAAAGTTCTGAATAGTAGATTTAAAATCTCTGGTGGCTGCGACCTCAGGGGACAAGACGTAGTCACAGGACTTCTGTGGCGAACTTGGATAAATCAAATTGTTCATCAGGATCTCCTAAACTCCTTTCTCCCTCTTATACTTGTTTACTTGCTTCTGTGTACTTGCTTATATTTAGTGCTGAAACAGATTTACTCTTTATATATCATTGTCTTTGTTCAGAAGACCGTCCAGAAGTTTGTTAACTTTGAATTTCTGTTGCTGAAAACAGTCTATCTGTGTTTAGGCAGAATTTCCCTCAGAAGCTGCTTCCTTAAGCTAGCCTCTGACTCTGAGGAAATTTGACTCTGAAAAATAAGTTTCTCAAAAAACTTAGAAAATTTTAGTTTAGGACTTAGACACCTATTCACCCCCCTCTAGGTGATTCTGTTCTTGTTAGGGCCAACAATCCTTGCGTCTCTTGAAGAACTATATAGTATGTTCAAGTACCTGAAAAGGAAGTTGGACAAAAGTGAGGCTGACAAATTTCTTAGGTTTACTCAAGTTTATGCTGATATGAAAATATTGGAAGAAAAACTAAGTAAACAGTTCAGTTCTCCTTCTGATGGCCCAAAAGCCAAAGGTAAGGAAAAACTGTCTCTGAGGAATGATAAACCTCAGAAGAAAAAAATTTGTCACTCCCTCTCTTCTGAAAGAGATCTCTTCTCCTCCTGATGTGGGTACCTCTAAGAGTGCTATTGCCTCTGGAGAAGTTACACCTTCCCAGAAGAAGAAGAAAGCTCCTAAGAAGAAAAGGCAAAGATCCAAAAACCCTCATTTTTGCAAATTGTGCAAGAGTGATGGACATTGGTTAAAGGATTACAAGTATCACATAAAAAATCTCTTGCAATATGAAATATCAGTAAAACCAGTTGAAGACAAATCTAACTCTAAAGGACCCAATAAGGATTCGGTACCTGTCACTAATTGATTGTGTTGTAGGTGGCTCTGAGTGCTCCATCAATCTCAAAGCTGTGGTACATTGACAGTGGGTGCTCAAGGCATATGACAGGTGATGAAAAAGCATTCATCACATTTGATCCTAAAAGAGGTGGAAAAGTCAGCTTTGGAGATGCTCAAGGATCCTTGGTTCTGTATCAATTGGAACCAATCCTCCTATTGAAGATGTCTCCCTAGTTAGAGGCTTGAAGTTCAACCTCCTGAGTGTTGCACAACTGTGTGACAAAGGTAGAGATGTTGTATTCAGCTCCTCTAGATGTAAAATCTTGGACAGTAAGTCAAGGGAAGTTATTTTAACTGCTCCTAGAGTAGAAAATGTTTTCATGTTGAACCTTGAGAATATTTGCAAAACTATATGCTTGATGTCCAAGGAGGATACCTCCTGGCTCTGGCATAGAAGACTTGCTCATGTGAGCATGGACCTTCTGGCCAAAGTAGCTAGATATCAATTGGTTGAGGATCTGCCTTAAATTAGTTTTAAAAATAACCATTTGTATACTACTTGTCAATCTAGTAAACAATCCAAAAGCTCTTTTAAAACTAAGAAAACAATTTCAACTAAAAGACCTTTAGAATTACTTCATATGGATCTTTTTGGTCATGTTCAACCAATGAGCATGGGTAGAAAGAAATATGCCTTTGTCATAATAGATGACTATTCAAGATTCACTTGGGTTATCTTGCTTGCTAGCAAAGATGAGTCATTTGAATGTTTCTCAATTCTTGTAAAGAAACATGAGAATGAAAGGAATGAAAAGGTAATCCATATCAGAAGTGACAATGGTGGAGAATTCAAAAACTTTCAGTTTGAAGAATTTTGTGAAACCAATGGCATTGATCTTAACATTTTTGCTCCCAGAACTCCTCAAGAAAATGGGGTAGTTGAAAGGAAGAATAGGACTCTGGTTGAAATTGCCAGAACCATGATCAATGACAGAAGGCTTCCAAAGTACTTTTGGGGAGAAGCTGTTAACACAGCTTGTTATGTTCTGAATATAGTACTTATCACAAGTATCTTGAACAAAACTCCTTATGAACTCTGGAAAGGTAGAAAACCTACGATAGGTTATTTCAGAACCTTTGGTTCCAAGTGCTTTATTTTGAATACTAAAGAATATATCTTTCAAAGTTTGATTCAAAGGTAGATGAGGCCTTTTTCTTGGTTGCTCAACACATAGTAAAGCATATAGGGTTTTTAATAAGAGGACTCAAACTTTAGATGAATCCGTTCATGTTCAGTTTGATGAGACTAACCCTGTAGATAGTAGATCTCCTGAAGAAGATGAGGTTCCTGCTCCTGATGTCTCATCCTCTGTTGTTAATGAAGATGGTTCACTAAGAGCTGCTGAAGTTGCTTCTCTTGTTACTGCTAATCCAGTCCCAGTAGATAATCCAACTCCAAAAGTTAACTTTATTCCAGAAGATGCTCCTATATATGATTCAACAAATGATGAACAAGTTTCAGAAGATACATTGGATGTACCAAGAGAAGTTAGACCTCCTAGGAATCACCCCCTGGAGAACGTCATTGACTCTGTTCATAATCCTCTCATGACCAGAGCTCAGCTCAGAAGATACATGGAGAATGTGGCTTTTGTGTCACTTCTAGAGCCCAAGGACTTCTATGAAGCTGAAGATGATGAATCCTGGTTAATGGTAATGCAAGAAGAACTTGACCAGTTCAAAAGGTCAGAAGTTTGGACTTTGGTACCCAGACCTAAAAACAAGAAGGTTGTTGGTACAAGATGGGTTCTGAAGAACAAGCTTGATGAATTTGGAAATGTTGTGAGGAACAAGACAAGACTTGTTGCTCAAGGTTACAATCAGCAAGAGGGCATAGACTATGGTGAAACGTTTTCTCCTGTTGCAAGGTTGGAAGCCATAAGGATTCTGTATGCTTTTGCATCATACAATGGCTGCAAGCTGTTACATTAATGAAGAAGTTTATGTGTCTCAACCACCTGGTTTTGAAGATCCTAAATTTCCAGATCATGTGTACAAGCTTCAGAAGGCCTTGTATGGACTGAAACAGGCTCCTAGAGCTTGGTATGAGAGACTGACAAAGTTCCTGATGTCTAAGGGATTTGTTAGAGGCTGTGTTGATACAACTTTGTTCAGTCTGAAGAAGAACAAAGATATCCTTTTAGCTCAGGTATATGTTGATGATATTATATTTGCTGCTACTAATGAATCTTTGTGCAGGGAGTTCAACAACCACATGAAAGCTGAGTTTGAAATGTCTATGATGGGAGAATTAACATTCTTCTTAGGACTTCAAATCAAGCAAAGTAATGATGGTGTGTTTATCAATCAAGCCAAGTATACTAGAGAAGTGCTGAAGAAATTCGGTATGTCAGAATCTAATGCTGTTGATATCCCCATGGATGTCAGAAAATACTTTAATGATGAATCTAAAGCTGGTAATCCTGTAGACATAAAAACCTACAGAGGTATGATTGGTTCTCTTTTATATCTAACAACAAGTAGGCCAGATATACATTTTTCTGTGTGCTTTTGTGCTAGATATCAGGCTAAGCCAATGGAGATTCATGATATTGCTGTCAGTAGAATCCTCAGATATCTTAAAGGCACTTCATAAGATGGTTTTTGGTATCCTTGTAGTACAAATTTTACTATTGTTGGATACACAGACTCTGACTATGGTAGAGATAAATTGAAGAGAGTCAGCACTACTGGTGGTTCTCACTTTCTGGGGGAGTGCTTAGTCTCTTGGCATATTAAGAAGCAAACTTCTGTGGCACTCTCAACTGCTGAAGCTGAGTATGTTGCTGCTGGAAGCTGTGTTTCTCAGATGCTCTGGATAAAGCAACAAATTGCTGACTATGGTGTTACTCCTGGAACAATTACTATTAATTGTGATAACAAAAATGCAATTGACCTATCGAAGAATCCCATTCAACACAGCAGGATGAAGCATGCTCATATTAGGCATTACTTTCTGAGAGATCATGTTCTGAAGAAAGATATTATTCTTACTTATTTACCCTCTGAAAATAATCTTGTTGATATGTTTACTAAGCCTCTGGCTAGTGGACCCTTCAGAAGCTTGAGAGAAGGCATAGGTACGACTAATCCTCTTCAGTAATTATCATTGATGTTTGTCTTAACTGCTAGCCGTTTAAGGTAGTTAAGTATGCTTAATGTTAATCATGTTGTTTTATTCTCTATTTTAAAGCGTGCCTACATTTAATGCTATTACTACGCTTTCTGTTGTTAACGGTAACTGGTTCCCTTTTTCACGGTGGTTATCCACTTTTTGAAATGTGAACGGTTTAATCTTTGGGTATAAATAGGGATTTCCATACAGCAAATTTTCACCTAAGTTTTATTTGCAATTAGAATCTCTTAGCAATTTCTGCAATCTCTATTTTGTCTCTACTTTGATCTAATTTCTCAGTTTCTCTTTCAATGGCTGAAATTCATCAAATCATCATTACCCACCTCTTTGATGCCTCACCTGAGGATGTTCTTAGTCAATCTAGAGTTTTTACTTCTAGATTCCTCGATGAAGAGGTTAGAACCACTGTACCTATTTCAAAAGGGTTAAGTAAACAAAACTGGAACTCCTTTGCTGCCCTAGATGAAACCATTTTTCCTGCTCTTGTCACTGAGTTTTACCAAAACCTCCATTTTCGCTCGAATGAAGAAGATGTTGTTCACTCATCTATCAGAGGACAGGATTTTGAAGTCTCTAGAACTACAATTGCTCAGACCATCAACATTGATGATGAAGGAATCATCATTGGGGATGATGGATCTGCTGAAGGTTTCACAGAGGCCAATTGGAAGACCAGATCTGTCTGCCAAGGAAAATCATGCTACCTGGCTAACTCAGCATCAAAGGTGGGCACATTATTTGACAACTAATGTGTTTTTGCCTAAGTTTGGGGGAGTCAACTGCGTTTCCAATCGGGAAAGGGTGTTCATGTATCACCTCATGAATGAGAAGAAGATCAATCTCCTTGCCATGATTATAAGGCAGATGAAGAATGTTAAAGTGTTCAGCACTTTGGCATATGGATCCCTCCTGACGAGGTTATTTGAAGCTGGTTCAATAATTATTCCAGGAGATGTTATAAGAGGCAGAAGCTCTCCAATTAAAATGCTCCCTCTGAGCATATTGACTTTTGGAGTTGTACCTTATAAGAAAGCTAAGTCTTATGTCCCTGTGATTGTGAAAGAAGTTAAGAAGGCCATAGTAAAAGAAACTGAGAAGAAGATCAAGGCTGCCAAGAAAGGCAAGGGTAAAAAGGGTCAGAGTAAGTTAATTCTGACGGTTGAGAAGAATGTTGCTGCTGAACCACTTCCTAACTTGGTTCAAACTTCAATTCGAATTGAACCTACTGGGAAGGTGGTTGCTGAGAAACCCACTGAGCAGTCAGCAAAGGATGCTGAGAGTGATAGACTTGCTGAACTAGCAAGAGTTGCTGAGGCTGATAAGCAAGCTAGTATACTAAAGCTTACTGAGGAGAATATGAGAGCAGAGGCTGATGTTCAAGCCAATGCTTCTCTGGATGCAGCTGAACAAAACTTAGGTGTTAAGGCTACGGTCGATGCTGATCCCAAGGCTACTGAGGACTCTGAGGAGTCTCCTCTGAAGAGAAAAAGAATTAAGGTTGTTGCTTCCATAAGAAAACCTTTGAGGAAGAAGGATTTTATCTTAACCTCAACTCCTGAACTTGAGGATGAGATTCCTGAAGAAGAAGAAGCTCATGATGATGTTGATGAGAGCATGTTAGATGTTGAGGGTACAGAGGACTTAGATGCTCCTTTTTATTGAGGAACTGTCTGATGATCCTAAACAAAGGCAAGAAATTGTTGCTGATGTGGTGAGAACTGCAAAAGCCTTTGCTGATGATCATGAGAACTTCATGGATGATGTCCTTTTGGGACAAGGCAGAAGTTCTGAAGGAAGAAATGTTCATGATGTGTTTGAGAGACTCTCTCACATCTATGCTAAACCTTTCAATACCTATATTCCTCCTACCTCAGAAGACATCCCATACTCTGATCCTCCGAACATTATTCCATCTCCTGTCCATTCATCACCCATTCCATCTCATGTTCACACCTCACCTATCCCATCTCCTCCTCATTCATCACCACTAACTTATGTCCCAAAAGCTAGTGCTCCTAGTACTTCACTTCCTTCTACAACTTCAACATCAGAGGTTGTAGATCCTAAAAAAACTCTACCTTTTGGATCCTATTAAGAAGTGCACATGGCCTCTGGGCCAATCTTTTTAGACTCAACCACAATCTCCACTACCTCCTCACTGTCTTCCTCCTCTGTATTTCTTTCACAAGGATCTACAACACCATCCTTATCCTTACCATCTACTACTCCATCCTTTTCAACTTCCCAAACCATATCTTCCACTACAACAACTTCTGCTCCTTCTTCCACTACCACTATTCCTCCACTCACAACTGCCTCTGGACATACACCTCCTGTGTGTGATCCCTTAACCACTTCCATTCCTGCTTCAACTCCCTTTGCTGGACTGTCTTCAAATTATGACTTTCTCAGAAATTTGATGAGTCAGCATGAGAGGGTTGATCATTTTGGTGGCTGTGGGTTTATTGGTCAGATGCCAATTCCCTCAGGAGCTGGTTTTGTTCCATCTGTTGATGAGCTGAGAAGAATGAATCAAGGTGGCTGAAGTGATTTCATGACAAGACTTGTTGGTTTTGGCCAGAGGAATTCTGTTGCTGACATGCTCACTCAGAGTTCTGTGCTTCAAGAACTTCAATACTTGAAGGCCCAAAATCTGCAGCTGATGTCTATGTTGCAACTTCAAGATCCTTCTGTCTACATCCGCAACCTTTCAAGTCTTCACTTAGCTGTTAATGATGAGTTATACAAGTTGAGGCAGCAGGCATTGACTCTTCCAACAATTGAAAACATAGCTTTTTCTTCTGCTAAACAAGTCAACCCTGCTAATGAGCGTTTTAAAGCTCAGAGTCAAGAAATACCTTCGAGGATTGATGGTCTACATAGTACTGGTAATCATATCTTGAGAGAAATCTTCTGCTCCATCATCCTCTGCCTCTACTCCTCTGATGTCTGACATCACCCCTGATCTCAACAATAGACTCCAGAAGATTGAGGACACACAAGCTGCTCAGAACGCTCAAATTGAAGAGCTGACTGAATTGTTGAAGATGACATATGACTTAGTTAAGGCCCAGGAGAAGAGCATAAATCACTGTGTTCGTTTTATGCGAGGTCAGACCTATATTCAAAATGAAGCTCTGTATAGGGCCTTGTATGCCAACTACAATTCTATCAAGCTTCTTCTTGAAGATGTTCACAAAGAGCGACCTATGTCTAGTAAGACTTTGAACCGTATGGTCAACTCATATCGAGATTTCAGAATGCGCATGAATGTCATCAATTCTGTTAGACCCACTGAAGCTTAGATGAAAGCTGCTTTGGATACTCAAAAGAGATTATTTGACAAGGGTGCTCTGGGTCAAGGTTTTTGCCAAACGGGGGAGAAGTCTGCACAACAGAGTGGTTCAAATGTTGGTATGAAGAGACCAAGTGAAGGTGATGGTTCTAGTGGTAATACTCAGAAGAAACCTCGAGCTTCTGATCCAACTAAAAAGAAATACGACTTGAGCTTCTTAGCCTTGGGTTCTAGGTTGCGTAACATGGCTTAGGACTTATGTTATTTCTTCCTTCTTTTAGGTCTTCTTTTGCTCTGATATGTGTACTTCTGATACGTAATATACCTTGAACTTTTATCCATATCACTTTTCTCTGACTACTTTGAATCTTGTGTTCTTAATAACTATATTTAATATGTTTATGTATTTGCCTATTGACTTTAACTTCATAATCTCTAACAACTTGATCTTAAGCCTTGTTTAAGTTAAAAAAGATTGTTTGGAGTTCACCATTTTCATTAGAATGGAGGAGTTAAATCACTCGGAGGCTCTGAAAAACATAACAAACAATGGTGAACCCTACATGTTTTAATTATGTCCAAACGTTTTAGAAGATGAAATTCAATTCATACTTATTCACTTATCAATGTTGACTAACAATTTTTGTTAAGTTCTGTATAAGTTTTTCTCAGCAGGTGCTGAAAGAAGAAACTCTGGATTGCATAAGGAACTCATAAGAGAAGTATAATTGAAGATTGAAGTTAAAGCTCAGAAGCTGGATGCTCCGCTCTGAAGATCTTCAGAGGTTTGATAAAGCTCTCCTCAACGTTCAACTGCAACCAAAAGCTTATTCCATTTGATCATAAGCTTAGACAAAAGGAATTAAGCACTCAGAAGCTTAGTCACGGGTTTTGTTAAGCATTTAATGCTCCTGACATCTGCATTTATTGGAAGTTTTTGAATTCTCCACCATTATCACTTCTAATATGGATTACCTTTTCATTCCTTTCATTCTCAAGTTTCCTTACAAGAACCGAGAAACATTCAAATGACTCATCTTTACTAGAAAGAAAGATAACCCAAGTGAATCTTGAATAGTCATCTACTATGACAAAGGCATACTTCTTTCCACCCATGCTCATTGGTCGAACAGGACCAAAAAGATCCATATGAAGTAATTCTAAAGGTCTTTTAGTTGAAATGGTTTTCTTAGTTCTAAAAGAGCTTCTGGATTGTTTTCCAGATTGACAAGCAGTACACACATGGTGTTGGCCCTATCAAGAACAGAATCACCTAGAGGGGGGTGAATAGGTGTCAAAGTTGAAAACTGAAAAATTCTAAGTTTTTAGGGAAACTTAATTTTTCAGAGTCAAATTTCCTCAGAGTCAGAAGCTAGCTTACAGAAGTTGCTTCTGAGGGAAATTCTGCCTAAACACAGTTAGACTGTTTTCAGCAACAGTAGTTCTGATTTGAGAACTTCTGGACAGTCTTCTGAACAAAGACAATGATACTTTAGAGAAAATCTGTTTCAGCACTAAATATAAGCAAGTACACATAAGCAAAAACAACAAGTATAAGAGGGAGAAAGAAGTTCAGGAGATCCTGATTGAACAATTCGATTTATCCAAGTTCGCCACAGAAGTCCTGTGACTACGTCTTGTCCCCTGAGGTCGCAGCCTACAGAGATTTTATAAATTCACTATTCAGAACTTTTATGGCAAGTTCAGAAGCTCCTTTACATCAACAAAACTTAAGCTAATTTCTCACTTAGTTCTGACTAGCCTAAAAAGAGTTAAAGGATTTCCACCAGAACAACAAAACTCTGTTTTCTGGATTTCTCACCCAACTCTAATCTCAACTAGATTTCTCTCTTTAAATCTAACTGAAGATCACAAACGATCTCAGTTTACAAGATTCCTATTATGAACTTGTTTTTCTTCACCCTCTCACTTTACTAAGACTATGCTAAGAAAGATTGAGAATGGAAGGAGTTGCTCTGTTTTTCTAGTTAGAACAGTGCGTTGAGATTTTGCTCGATGATCACGCGTGTGTTGATGCTTTGGAGCTTGGCTACTATTTACAGTGAATGAAGATGACCGTTGGTGAGTTTGAATCTTCAATAGAGATGACATCAGTTGTTGTAGCCGTTAATTTGTCAAATCTTCAAACGGTCTTCAAACACTATGATTCAGTTATCCTTGTTCTTTAACTCAATCCGGTAAGTGATTTGAAATCAAAGATGAGGTTGACTGGAATCATTCTTCAATTGGATCAACAAAGGGTAGACAAGGCGCGCTCCATCAAAACAGCTTTTTGAACTTTTGGCGCCTTGCATTAAATGCACTTGTCAGAGCATTAAATGTTATCCAGAACCCGTGACTTTAGCTTTCAGAAGCTAATTTCCAGTTGTCTAGACTTCTGATCAAATTGGCAAAACTTCTGATTGCAAAGAACTTCTGAGGAGAGCTTTAGCAAACTTCGGCTTCAGAGCGGAGTATCCAGCTTCTGAGTTATTGAAACTCTGACTTCAGCAAACTGATCTTCTGAGTTCTTTAGGCAATCCAGAAAAGATTCATTCAGCACCTGCTGAGCAACTTACACATAGACTAAGTAAACAAAAATTATTAGTCAGTAGTAAACTATATGTAAGGGAATATTAAGTTTTCATCTTCTGAAACGTTTGGACATAATCAAAACACATAGGGTTCATCACATGGTTCTTCTTAAAACTAATTTCAGGAAGACCCTCAACCAATTGATATCTAGCTACTTTGGCCAGAAGGTCCGTGCTCACATGAGCAAGTCTTCTATGCCAGAGCCAGGAGGTATCATCTTTGGACATCAAGCATATATTTTTACAGAGATTCTTAAGGTTCAGCGTGAAAACATTTTCTACTCTAGGAGCAGTTAGAATAACTTCCCTTGACTTACTGTCGAAGATTTTACATCCAGAGGAGCTGAATACAACATCTCTACCTTTGTCACACAATTGTGCAACACTTGGGAGGTTGAACTTCAGGCCTCTGACTAGGGAGACATCTTCAATAGGAGGATTGGTTCCAATTGATCCAGAACCAAGAATCCTACCTTTCTGAGCATCTCCAAAGCTGAGTTTACCACCTATTTTAGGATCAAACATGATGAATGCCTTTTCATCACCTGTCATATGTTTTGAGCACCCACTGTCAATGTACAACAACTTTGACATTGATGGAGCTCTCACAGCCACCTGCAACACAATCAATTAGTGACAGGTACCCAATCCTCTTTGGGTCCTTCAGAGTTAGATTTGTCTTCAGCAGGTTGTACTGATAGTTCAGATTGCAAGATGTTTTTAATGTGATACTTGCAATCCTTTAACCAATCTTCATCACTCTTACACAATTTTCAAAAAGGAGGGTTTTTGGATCTTTCCCTTTGCTTATTAGGAGCTTTCTTCTTCTTCTGGGAAGGTGTAACTTCTTCAGAGGCAATATCACTCTTAGAGGTACCCACATCAGGAGGAGAAGAGATCTCTTTCAGAAGAGAGGGAGTGACATATTTCTTCTTCTGAGGTTTATCATTCCTCAGAGGCAGCTTTTCCTTGCCTTTGGCTTTTAGACCATCAGAAAGAGTGCTGAACTGCTTACTTAGTTTTTCTTCTAATATTTTCATATCAGCATAAACTTGAGTAAACCTAAGAAATTTTTCATACTCACTTTTGTCCAATTTCCTTTTCAGGTACTTGAACATACTATAAAGTTCTTCAAGAGAATCAAGAATATCTTGTTCAGGAGATATGTTTACCTCAGAGTCATATGCAGCTTCAGGAGGTGTGGAAGTCTCTCATGTGATATCTTCAGAGGTTGGCTCATCAATAGCCATGAAACATATCTGAGCTTGCTTTTTCTTTTCTTCAGGATCACTGCTGGTCTCAGAGTCTGACCAAGCAGCCAACATAGCTTTCTTGAACTTTCTTTTATCCTTTTTCAGCTCAGGACAATCAGGCTTAATATGTCCTGGTTGCTGACATCCATAGCACACAATGGGTTTGCTAGGATCTCTCTTGGGCTTTTCACCAGAATCATGAGTTTTCTTATCAAAGCTCCTGAAAGACTTCTTGTAGTTTCCACCTCTGCCTTTTCTAAAGACTTTCTTGAACTTCCTGGTCAGCATTGCCAATTCCTCATCTTCTGAGGACTCTTCTGAAGATTCTGCTCTCAGGACAACTCTTTTTCCTTCTAACTTTTCTCTTAAGTCATGATTCTTCATTGACATTTCATGAGTTATCAATGAACCTATGAGTTCATCATATGCATAAAAGCACAAGTCCTTAACTTCTTCAATAGCAGTCTTCTAGGCTTGCCAAGACCTTGGTAAGCTTCTGAGAATCTTCTTTACTCTCTCAACTTCTTCAATATCCTTTCCCAAACTCTTCAAGTCATTGACAATCTTAGTGAATCTTGAATTCATCTCTGAAATAGATTCTTTGTCAGTCATTTCAAATAACTCATAGCTTCTCATGAGTTGATTGACTTTGGATTGCTTCATTTTTCCTGTGCCTTCAAGCTTATCCCAAATATCCTTGGCTGTTTCACAATCATAAATTTTGTTATATTCAGAGGCAGTGAGTGCACGATGCAACATATTTATTGTTGAAGCATTAGTTTGGAGTTTCTTAAGGATTTCATCAGTATATTCCCTAGGAGGAATTATAACACTCCCCAGACCTACTTCTTCCCTAGTTGGAATGAAGTCACCATCAGTAACAACTATCAAAGCACTCATGCTCTGGGCTTGGATGAAATACATCATCCTTTTCTTCCAGTAGGAATAGTTATCACCATTAAACTATGGTGGTCTAGTTGTGGAGGAGCCCTCTGGAATCATAAGATGAGAGAAGTTCTCAGGTAGGTGTCTACCAGCCATCTCTATTGATTCTGATAGGATCTTACACTTAGATTGTTAGATCTTAGTAAATATACGAAGTGACCTTCGCTCTGATACCACTTGTTGGCCCTAACAAGATGAGAATCACCTAGAGGGGGGTGAATAGGTGTCAAATTCGGAAACTGAAAACTTAGAGTTTTTAGGGAAACTAAGTTTTCAGAGTCAAATTTTCTCAGAGTCAGAAGCAAGCTTAAAGAAGCAGCCTCTGAGGGAAATTCTGCTTTCTAGCAAATAACTGCTTTTTAGCAACAGAAGTTCTGAGTTAGAGAACTTCTGGACAATCTTCTGAACAAAGACAAGTTGATAAAGAGTAAAATCTATTTCAGCACTAAATACACAGCAAGTACACAGAAGCAATAATAACAAGTTAAGGAAGGGAGAAAGAGATTCAGGATGTCCTGATGAACAATTCGATTTATCCAGGTTCGCCACAAAAGTCTTGTGACTACATCATGTCCCATGTGATCGCAGTCAACAGAGATTTTAAATCCACTATTCAGAACTTTTATGGCAAGTTCAGAAGCTCCTTTACATCAATAGAACTTAAGCTAATTTCTCACTTAGTTCTGACTAGTCTAGAAAGAGTTAAAGGATTTCCACCATAACAACAACAATCATGTTTTCTGGAATTCTCACCCAACTCTAACCTTAACTAGATTTCTCTCTAAATCTAACTGAATATCAAAAACGATATCAGTTTACAAGATTCCTATTATGAACTTGTGTTTCTTCACTCTCTCACTTTTACAAAGACTAAACTAAGAAAGATTGAGAATGGAAAATGTGCTCTGTTTTGCTTGTTAAAACAGTGCGTTGAGATTTTAGCTCGATTATCGCGTGTGTGAGCACAAAGGAGCTTGGCTACTATTTATAGTGACTTGAGATGACCGTTGCTTGAATTTGAATCTTCAATTTGATGATGACATATGTTGTAGCCGTTAATCTGTCATTTCTTCAAACGGTCTTCAAACACTTTGATTTCGTTAACCTTGTTCTTTAACTTAATCCGGTAAGTGATTTGAAATCAAAGATAAGCTTGACTGGAAATTTTCTTCATTTAGATTAACAACGGGTAGACAAGGAAAAACTGGTTTTCTTGGTAGCAGACATGCGCGCTCCTTCAAAACAGCTTTTTGAACTTTTGGCGCCTTGCATTAAATGCAGATGTCAGAACATTAAATGCTGAACAGAACCCGTGACTAGAGCTTTTGATCTCTTTATTCCTTCTGTCTAAGCTTTTGATCAAATGGAATTAGTTCTTCTGGTTGCTTCTATACTTCTGAGGATAGCTTTAACATTCTTCAAAAGGTCTTCAAAGCGGAGGATCCAGCTTCTGAGCTTTAACTTATGTCTTCAGCTATTCTTCTCTTCTGAGTCTTTAAGCAGTCCAGAGTTTCTTCTTTCAACACCTGCTGAGAAAACTTATACAAAAACTTAACGAAAATTGTTAGTCATAAACTAACTTTCCTCTTCTAAAACGTTTGGACATAATCAAAACACTTAGGGTTCATCAAATACAAACAACAAAATGAGATTAAAAGAAACCCAACTTAGAATACAAACTAAGACTTTTAGGATACAATTTTACGGTTTTACAAATGAATGAAAAATGACACAGACAATAAATGACTACTTAATCATTTGGTTAAATGCTAAAAGTTAAATTAAAAGAAAAAGACCTATATTATTCCAAAAAAAAAACCGAAAAAACAATTAAAATACTAAAAAAGAAAAAAGTACTATATAAAGAGCATGATGAAAGTAATGTGAAAAAACAAACACCAAAAAATGGCAAATCGAAATAATACTTCTCTACTGTTACTCCCAGCTGATATAATTCTAATCATTCTTAGAAAGCTATCCACAATAGATTTGGAATCATACTATCAATTCTCAACCAGGTACGTGAAAAAAAAGTTTAAAAATAGGATTTACAAAATAATATATCTAATTTGTACTCAATTTTGCAGCTCAAAATACATCTATAAACTAGTAAATAAGGAAGAAGTGCTTCAAAAAATAGATCTAACACAAACAAGGACGACTTAAAAAAAAACACATTTGTCGCCAACGAAGACATTACTCAAAATGGTTCAAGCAAACAACAAAACCGCAATATATTTCTTGGGCCTACAAAAATTCTACATGGAAAATGCGATGAAAGAATGACTACGACTCCTCAAAATGGCAGCACACCCGACAGATGTGGAAGCCCTATATAACTACACCATAGCTCTCCGATTGAGTAAGTCATACAAAACATACGACATATTTAGACAATTCAGTGCAAAAATAGACCAGAATGAAATACAAAAGTACAGACAAAAGCTACACAAGGTATTGCGAGACATAAGTATAAGATCAACGACCAAGAAAACAATTGTTGGAGAAATAGCGAAGGACATTGGGACATACACTGGATGACAATACATGGAAAAGAAAATAACTATATTCCATGCATTATTTGTAAATTAGATATAGAAATATTCAAACTAAAGAAGACATACCATAAAAAAGATGAAATGTAGTCCAAAAAGAGTAATTTGTTAGGTTAATAAAAAGAATCAATATATTATTTACACCTTTAATTGTATTTTTTAGCATGTATAATTTAGTTAAAAATGTTTGTAGATATGTAATAATGAATGCAAAGTGTCAGATAAATTAGAAGGGAACAAAAGAAACTTAAAGAAATTTAGATACAACAAAAGCCAAAAAAAATGTAACACAGTTCAATTTAATTTAATTTAACCATACTGGGCCTACACAAAATGACAATAGATGAGAGTACTAATAAATCCACGTACAAAATGTAACATAGTTCAATTTAATTTAAAGCTCAATAAAAAACAGCAGACCTTCATCTTCATCCATCCAACACAACCAAAGCAACCAAACTAAAAAAAGAAAAAGAAATGAACTAAAACTAACTAACTATTTTAATAAACGCAAATTTGTGTGACATAAGAAATTACACGAGTAAGTTTTAATTCGTTACGGTTAACTTAAAAAAATAAACGCCAAAATCAAAAGCAATGAATGTCAAAGGAAAATAAAACTAAAGAAAACAAAACCAACAAGAAAGAACAAAAACCGAGGAAAATAATAAAAAGAAAAAGAATTGGAAAAACCCCTGACATTGTGCGGGTATTCGTCTAGTTAAAATACAATAACAAAACAAGTAGAACCATAACAATCACTAACAATAACTGTTATTATAAATTATCTCATGTAAAGATGATAGTGTTGCTCCCTATAAGCACAACGACATGAATATCACTGCGATATAGAATAACTTTTGTAGCATACCAAAAATCTCTTCACCAAATGTATACTCAATAGTCTTTCCATCAATCAGATTATCATTAGCCCATTTTTTCAATATAGTTAATAATCTAGGAAGATCATTAGGTAATATTTCCAAATTTATCTCTTCAAAACACCTGTTGAGATGAAAAAGAAAACAAAATATGTAACAAAAGAGGTCAAATCACGAAAATAATATACTAAGTTCAAAAATGTATTCAACACTACTGTGTCATGCATTGGACTTGGATAAGTAGTTATATCCAGAAAGCCATCGCATAATTTAGATTCGCATCCAAACCATCATCAACGTCAGCCCTGTTAAAAAATAAAACTACAAACTAAAAAATATGAAGCAAATGGTTTAAAATAAAATAATAAGTTGTAAGACATAAAATGATAAAAAAAATCAGAGGAAATATTTTGGAAACTCCATTACCTTTCATTTTCAATAGAATCTTTCAACTTCTTTGACGAACAAAACAATTTTATAGCACTTTTCTTAGACCTCTTTTTCAGTAGATTTAGTTGACTTGCTGATAGTTTGAATTGGAAGTGGCTTTAAAGACTGGCTCAGTAAATTAAAGTTTGGCATTGAGTCTTTTTCAGCAGTTTTCTTTGTCATCTTACTTCTTGTAGCACTTGACACATTTTCAGTTGGAACTGCAGCAGACTGTTGAGACTGGCTCAACAAATTAAAGTCTGGAATTGAGTCTGTTGCTGTAGACTTCTCCTTGCCTTTATTCACCTTCTCACTTTGAATTTTCTCATATGCCTTCACAACAAAATCATCAAGCTCTTTATAAAACTCATGTTGATTAAACGACTAATTATCTTGACTATCCGAGTCTCATTTTTCTCCATCACTTTTTTCCTTTCAACACCTTGACTCACATCCTCCTCATTTGTAGTTGTTAGATGTGGCACGTTAATCTAAGCAATATACATAGACAAAACATACTTATATATATTTATCAATCGAACGATTACAACAATATATAATTAAACTCAATTGAATCAAAAATGACAAATCCGATTTAACAGTTTAATCCGAGGCCTTTTAAGTTTCCTTAAGACAGATTGCACCCGTGTTGGTGACCGTCTCCCAGGATACAACGGATTACGGAGGCGAACTCTAACCGTGTGTATGTTGTTATCACTGAAACAAGAAGGAACAAGACAAACAAGATAAAATTCTTTGAACAAATTTGCAGTATGCAAAAATTAAGGAAGAAAAGAAACTTGTATATAGAAATCTCTGTTATTTTTCTTCCTTGAAAAAAAATGACAAAGTTAAAGCCTGTACCTAAAAACAAAACGTATATAAGGTATAATAGCTCATAAAAGAGCAATAAACTACTTTTTGTAACCTCCAAAGCATTTTGCAGCATTGAAAACATTTGGTAACTTAGAAAACTTCTTTTGTGTATATGAATGACAACAATTTAATACAAAAAATTTCCAACAGTAGTATCAAATTTGCACACTGCAATCTATCGAAATAGGAAATCTGCAATAAAAAAAACTTTAGCCACTTATAAACAATGAAAGATAGATGATTAAAAAGCAAAAAAAAAACATATGTGAACAAACTTACCAATAAAAAAGGCAGCGGACCTGTAAAAAAGCATCCACCTCTCTTTTAATTACTAATTGAAATCAACATTTGCTTATATGCAAAATCACACCAATCAAGTTGACCAATTTTTTTCAGATTTCTACAACTATAAAGAAATTTATAGTTCAAGACTTGATTAGTGGTAGAACTAATGCAAGAGTTTACATCACAGAGAACCAAGTGCAAAAGGAACTTTTTGGATAATGGTTTACTCTTCAACTCTTTAATTTTAGAAATAACATCGTTATTTTTTGGACTTTCATCCTTCTTCAAACCAAAAAACCCCCTCCACTTCACCAGAAAGTCTTTACATTTACTCTCATCCGCCTCCTCTACAATCTCATCACCTCCGCACGGAAGACCATAGATAGCCCTAAAATCGTCCTTAACCAAAACAATCTTGTCATTCTTCTCCAAAATAAAACTACACCTATCAACATCAAAGCTACTCACAAGAGTGTTTAAAAAAGAAGCATTATGAGTATCCAAATTTATATGAAAAAACCACCAAATCCTATATTTTTTATAGCTCCCTCCTGGCTTGCTGGCATATTACGCAAAATGGACATAAATTGCTTAGGGCTGACTCTTTGCGTAACCATATTCCTAAAATTACCTCCCACAGATGTTTTTTTTATGGGGACCTATCACGTACATTTTATTTTACAGGTTTTCTCTTTGTAAACTTGGAAACATTTTGGTTTCCACCAAATTCAATCAACAATTGATTATCGCCCGGTATTGGTGCTTTGTTGCCTTCTTACTTTCCATAGCCTCTTCATTATCAGAGCTAGAAGATCGAAACAAAAAACACTTATAAGAAATTTACAAAACAATTGTAAAACTGAAAACAAAAATTGATGTTCTAAACTTTCTTTTAATGTTCAATCAAGCAATAAAAATAAAAATGGTGCATGTTGCTTTTATCTAAACTAATACGATTGGACAATATCATCCAACAGATTTTGATCAATAGTAGCCATATTTCTGCTCATTCTGTAAGATCAGTGTACTATTGGAATGGTGAGTTGGTGAAATGGGTATCCCTCCAAAATCCAGGAGTCAAGAAACCATAGGTTTTTAGCAGGCAGTCGAATGTAGCCTGCATATTGTAACATGTAAGTAACCTAAACAAATTTAAAACAATAAAAGAAACACCACAAGCAGCTAATATTGAATCTTCTCATTACTGGTTAAGGTGTCATGTTATCTATATATTCAACATGATTATATAAGATATAAATGATACAAAATTATAATCATGTCATGATAGTTGTATATGTAAACTAAGTTCTCGTCTTAAAAATTGACAGACCTCTGCTCCATTAACATGGTTCACGTTCATATACATGGTTCATCTTCATTTTCAAATATATGCGAACACAACTCACACATAAATCTTAACTATAAGCTTAAGTTTCCTTAGAGACCTTCGAAAACAAGACCAAGCTAAATGTCAAATATAAAACTTATTTTTCACAAATAATATTCAGCATACTATAATAACACTCCCAAGACTCCAACAACACAAGTAGTGAAAACAACCCTGTATACTATGTCCTTTCCTATGTTTCTCTTCTGCAGCATTAAGAAGAATGAGGTTCAACTACCACCTGCACTTTGAAAACCTCTTATTTACCCGTTCAAGTTGCTTTCAAACTGACCTATTGACCCCCCGAAACTTACTTACAGTGTCTATAAGCGCCATCAACTTGCTTAAAATGTATGCATTTCAACTTGCCTAAAAATATCTTGTAGCTTTGCAAATAGGACTTTAGGTGGAAAATACTCATTCCTAGCAAGTTCATGGGGTCAATAAGATTTTCCAAAGTTTAGGGGTGCCCTTTTATGGTCAAGAAGAAGGGTTCGAAATGTATTAGTACTTAAGTTAAAAGTTGATGATTGGAGCTACTATATATTCTATTTTATCTATAAATTTCACAAATTTGTCGCACAAATGGAAATGTTCAAGTACTTAGGTTGTAAACCTTATGCTTTAGCACTTAAGCTTTGCTTTATTTTCCATGGATAGGTTCTAACAGATACATTTCAATTTCTAAAGGATATCTTCATATGTATTATGGTTTGTTAAATGCAATATGAGAAATACAAAAAGAAAAGAAAAGGAAATTCAGATTCAAAGTCAGTGTCAACAATATGTTCATCAGATTTTGACCGAATCAATTTCAAGTCAAAACGCTTCGTTTTCAACCCTTTACAACCCTGTTCACAATCTTACACTACTATTCGATCGAGAAATCCAGCTCATAGTCAATTTTGACATAGAAAACTGATCAGTTCATAATTTGACATATCAAATTCGATATAGTTAGTTCAAAGCCTATTCATCAGTTATAACCTTTTCCATACCCCGAACATGCATTCAATTACGACAGATCAAGTTGAATTTTGAGTTCATAGTTTCAGATTTCATTCAACTATAGTTTTCGTGTAATAAAATTTGATATTTAGTGTTTAATTTACTTCACGTAATCCAAGTGGTTTACTTACACAACTAACTGTTTGTTTTATCATTCATAATTATTTCTTATTTTTAAAATTTAATTGTATAAAAAATATAATTAACTTTTTGTTTTGTTATAATTTATTATTATTATTATTATTATTTATATATACTATCACTATCTATTATAATTATTTATATATAATAATGATTATCTATATCTATTACTATAATTATTTATATATAATAATGATTATCTATATCTATTACTATAATTATATTTATGTATAATTTGTTATTATTTTATTGTCCATGTAATTATAACGATTTATATATAATTTATCATCACTTAGTACAATTATAATTATTCTTATGAAATTTATTATTGTATACTATCTATTTAATTTTTATTATGTATATATTTATTATTATTATTACTCTTATTTATGTTGTCTATTATAATTATAGTTATTTATATACTTTATCATTATTTTCTATTATTGTGATTTTATCATTATTTAATTAATTTATTATTTTTTGTGATTTTATCATTATTTACTATTATTTATTATATTAATAATTGAAAATATAAAATTATAAGTTAGAGTTTAGTAAATGAAGTATTTTTATTTTTTGTCTTTTTGTTGTTGGTTGTTGATCTTAGCACATTCTTTTTTTGTTAGTTTATTGAACATTTGAATATGTTTTTTCTTAAATTTCAGTGATGTATCTGGTGATTTCTCTTTTTCAACATTTTAAGATAATTCATTGTAGTTTCAACTCTTGCATTTCTTACGAGATCGCAATCCGATTTGGATAAAGCTCTCTATTTTCTCTCTCGTGATTTTTTTAATGTCCATGCTTCATTTTTTATGGTTTTTTTTACCATTATTTGTCTTTTGAAAACTGGGTTTAATAATGCTTTGGTGTTGAAGTCTTTGCAATTCGGTTCCATACTGTGCCAATTGTTATTTAAACTAACAACAGAAAAGTGCAATCATCTCTATTATTCATTTAAATTGACATTTGATTAGATTTTTTTTAATGGTGATTGTTAGGTAATTTTTTTGGTTTGTTACCAAATATCGGATACTTGAAAAGATTAATGAAATTTCAGTTCTATGATTTTATAAATGTTGATATGGCATATGTGATTACGTAATGTTGACATTAGAACTATATAAATATCAAAATAGAAAATATTAACAACTTTTAAGTTTAGTTTAATAATATAATTTATCTTTCATTTCATAATATTGATAATTGAACTAATTACAAGATTGATGATTGTAAATTACGCAAAATGGAATGTTTCAATTATATGTGAAAGGATCCTGAAATTATATTAAACAGTTCTGCGTTTGTATATTTGTGTGCAGGTGACAACTGTATAGTGTACAAGTTGTGTACAACTACTGGAATGTTGTACAAGTGTGTTTCATTGGCCAATGGAAGATGTTGCAGATAGTATTAATCGTATTAACAATTTCAGCAATGAATGTACCAAAAAAAAATGATACATGCATGTAGTCAAAATTATGTATATTTCTTCATCTTGGCTCTTGATGTTATAATGCATTTCTGAAAATTTCCTGGAATTTATCTATTGGTTTCGTCATCTCACTTGATTGAAATTTCATTTATCAATTTTACTTTCATTGTATTTATTAGATTCAGTTTTACTTTTGAAATATGCTTTATTCTCTTTGAAGATTATAGTTTTTATTGTTTTAATATTTAAGTTTGCACAACAACTCGAGGAGGTCTAATATCATAAGAAACGGATTAGAATCAATTGAGCTTCATTTTAAAAGATAGAGAAACAATTTTTGAAAAATAAATTATCGAGCTGATTTATGCAGCATTAACCAATTCTCACAACTTCTATGTTTGAGTCTCGATTATCGAGCTGATTTATGCAGCATTAACCAATTATCAAACTTTGAGATGGTAGACAGAGACAAATACAAGAGCATACGCGGATATATAGAAATATTCGATAGTCAAACGAATGGAAATGTTATACCTTTTATATATACTCGGAAAGAAATAGATTGTCGATGACTTCATATACTTCATTTGTAAAATTAAACTGATAGGACGGTATCATTCGTGTAACATGAGTGGCATGTATTTTTTATGTTCATATTTTTTCCTTTCAACTGATTCAATTGTTTTGTTTTTTTCATTTTTTTATAGATTCAATTGTCTTATTAAGTCGATATATTCGAGGATAAATAGACCATTGCAAATGCTAGATCTTTTATATAAACTCAGGAATATGAAATAGATAGTCTTATCTAATTAAATCACTTGAATTTACCTATTGATATATATGTCGTTTTCAACCCTATCTAACCTATTTTGTTTTCTTTCTTCTTTAAAAAAGTTAACTCTAAGTATGCATACTCTCTCAAAATTCATATTATATTAGGTAAGGTTGCATGTTTCATTCATAAAATAATATTTTGGAATATCCATGTACCTTGATTTGTTTTATTTTCATATGAAGTTACCCCTAGAAAAATACCTTCTAATCGTGCATCAGTTTTAGGTGGATCCTAAACTATTTAAATTGCCTAATTTAAACAAATTTGTAGAAAAAAGTGATAGCAATCATTGGTGTGTCATATTTTTAACCCTTTCAACCTTTGCCAAATGTCATTACTTTGTTTCTTTTCCACTTACTGCAAGTATGCAACAGAAGAGTTTGTTTGCAATTCAAAGCTTAGGATCACGTTTCTTTAGTAGCTTAATTTTCGTTAATAAAAAAATCGAAGGGAACTTAGTACTTCGAAAGCTTTTTCTTTTTTTATTTAAGAAACTTTTCATATTCCACTTAATGATTGAATATAAACGTGTTTGACACCAACTCACAACCCACTTCTTTTCACTTCCAAAACGAATCCTAATAACGTTAGTTTTTTTCTTCATTTCCTTTTTTTTTCTTTTGGGTCTTCCTTCCTTTAATAGTAATTGTCATACTGATTCTAAGTGTTCACTTAGTCATTTCTTCATTTTGGATCTTTTCTTCTTTACAGTACAATATTTATCTTCCAGTTTTAAATCTAACATTGCCATAAATGTTAAATGTCTACATTTAATTTCTTTGTTAAATCAACATTTTATAGTCCTTATTTGACGTGCTAATTTTTTGCAGGGGCTACCTCAATTGAACATTTGATTGGCATGCTACTAAAGTCATTGAGGGTTCCACTTTATTCTGTTACCGTGAATGAGGACAAAATCAGAGGTGTTTTGTTGCTACTATGTCCTTCATGTATAGGAACCATAATGGCCGACAAACTTCTATTACGTTCGAAGCCCGAAGCACAATTAGCCCATTGGAAGCAAGAACTGCTGCTGCAAAACATGTCGTGGACTTTCTAAAGCATAATATGCATTTTGAAATAGTGGATTATCACTATAAAGAGCTTGAGCGCTTGAAAGTTGTGCATGCTAATTGTACTAACACCGGTGGTCGTCGTCACATCGATGTTGCTATTGCTTTGGGCTTTCAAGCTCAAGTAGCTCAACTATTGAATCAAAATCAAGAATTACAATAAAAGAATGTGGAGTTACAAACCCAGTATTAGAAGTAACCCAATACTATGTGTCAGTACAATTAGGATGCACAACTTTCAAACGCTCAAGCTCATTATAGTGATAATCCACTATTTCAAAATGCATATTATGTCCACTACAAGAAAACTGCTTTTTGGTAACGGGTTTTAGCAACGAAGGTGAAATTTCGTTGCTAAAAATTAACTTTAGTAACGGAAATTTCTTTTCGTTACCATATGTTGTTGCTGTAAATTTTTTACAATTCCACCATAAAAAATTTCAAAGCGGGGTATGTTGAGCTATGTTAGCAACAACATGATCGTAACTATAAATGCACAAATATACGGCAACAAAATGCGGTCGTTGCCATAAATTCTTTTGTTTACAGCAACGGCATGAGAGTCGTTGTTGTAAATGAAAGCTTTACGGTAGCGGCCCATTGTTGTTGCGGCAAATATAATTTTTCAGCAACGACTATATTTGGTTTCTCTAAATGTATTGCAATTTTAGCAACGATGGTACATTGTTTCTGTAAATTAAAGTGTTTTCAGCAACAACGTCATGTTGTTACGTAAAATTTAAATATTTTAGTAACACAAGGTGTTGTTACAAAATCGGATTATTAAACTTATACTTTTAACAAGAAATGTTAACTGTTTTTTAATTATATAAAAAATTTGAATGTTAGTTAATTTACACTGCTAAACATTAAATTAGCTAAAATGTGTTTTGTTTGATTATTGGATTAAATTAAAGCCCTTCATCATATTAGATTCATGATTCGATCAACGGCTAGGATTAGATTTTGGATTGATTGATAAAGTATAATAAAAGATGTATTTCAGATTTAGGGTTGTGCTTGGGCCTCTATCTTCTTCTTGCTAGTCTCTCTAAGCATGGTGGTCGTTCTCTTCTCTTGACACCGGTGAAGGTCTCTCTGTGAGCAGTGACGAGTTCAGGCGACGTCTTAGACGATCTGCTTGTAGTCAAAAGAGAGGTATTTAATGTTTAGATCATCAAATTCTAATCAAATTCATACTATTTATTTCCTTTGATTTTCTTCTTATCAATCGATCACCTTCTCTATCAATCCGAGCAACTATGAGCGAGGTATTCGAAGGTATGAGCGTTTTTCTTCCGTAAATGCAACTTCGTTTTTCTTCTCTCTTATACAGGTAACCTCCACTCTTCTAACCCTAATCACCACTGTTTAATTTTACTAATTCTGACCTAAAACGTCCGGAATTTTAGGGGAGAAAAGCGAGAAGATCTCTGAGATTAAATCTAGATTGGATGATTGTGATGTGCTGGTAAGAATTAGGATTTTGATTGAGATTTATTAGTATTTGATGAACCCTAAGTGTTTTGATTATGTCCAAACGTTTCAGAAGATGATAACCTAATACTATCTTACATATAGTTTATTGTTGACTAATATTTTTGCTTTAGTCTATGTGTAAGTTTCTCAGCAGGTCCTGAATGAATTATTTATGGATTGCCTAAAGAACTCAGAAGATCAGTTTGCTGAAGTCAGAGTTTCAATAACTCAGAAGCTGGATACTCCGCTCTGAAGCCGAAGTCTGTTAAAGCTCTCCTCAGAAGTTCTTTGCAATCAGAAGTTTTGCCAATTGTGATCAGAAGTCTAGTCAACTGAAAATTAGCTTCTGAAAGCTAAAGTCACGGGTTCTGGATAGCATTTAATGCTCTGACAAGTGCATTTAATGCAAGGCGCCAAAAGTTCAAAAAGCTGTTTTGATGGAGCGCGCCTGTCTGTTTAAAAGAAACCAGAATTTCCATGTCTACCCTTTGTTGATCCAATTGAAGAATGATTCCAGTCAACCTCGTCCTTGATTTCAAATCACTTACCGGATTTAGTTAAAGAACAAGGATAACAGAATCAAAATGTTTGAAGACCGTTTGAATTTTTGACAAATTAACGGCTACAACAACTGATGTCATCTCCATTGAAGTTTCAAACTCACCAACGGTCATCTTCACTCACTATAAATAGTAGCCAAGCTCCAATGCATCAACATACGCATGATCATCGAGCAAAATCTCAACGCACTGTTTTAACAAGAAAAACAGAGCATTCTTTTTCCATTCTCAATCTTTCTTAGCATAGCTTAAGTTTAAAAGTGAGAGAGTGAAGAAAAACAAGTTCATAATAGGAATCTTGTAAACTGATATCGTTTGTGATATTCAGTTAGATTTAAAGAGAAAAATCTAGTTGAGATTAGAGTTGGGTGAGAAATCCAGAAAACTGAGTATTGTTTGTTCTGGTGGAAATCCTTTAACTCTTTTTAGGCTAGTCAGAACTAAGTGAGAAATTAGCTTAAGTTCTGTTGATGTAAAGGAGCTTCTGAACTTGTCATAAAAGTTCTGAATAGTGGATTTATAAAATCTCTGTAGGCTGCGACCTCAGGGGACAAGACGTAGTCACAGGACTTCTGTGGCGAACTTGGATAAATCGAATTGTTCAATCAGGATCTCCTGAACTTCTTTCTCCCTCTTATACTTGTTATTTTTGCCTCTGTGTACTTGTTCATATTTAGTGCTGAAACAGATTTTCTCTAAAGTATCGTTGTCTTTGTTCAGAAGACTGTCCAGAAGTTCTTCAATCAGAACTTATGTTGCTGAAAATAGTCTAACTGTGTTTAGGCAGAATTTCCCTCAGAAGCAACTTCTGTAAGCTAGCTTCTGACTCTGAGGAAATTTGACTCTGAAAATTAAGTTTCTCGAAAAACTCAGAAATCCTTCAGTTTTCAACTTTGACACCTATTCACCCCCCTCTAGGTGATTCTGTTCTTGATAGGGCCAACAAGTGGTATCAGAGCGAAGGTCACTTCGTATATTTACTAAAGATCTAACAATCTAAGTGTAAGATCCTATCAGAATCAATAGAGATGGCTAGTAGACACGAGCCTGAGAATTCTTCTCACTTCATAGTTCCAGAAGGTTCTTCTACTACTAGACCTCCATTATTTAATGGCAACAACTACTCATACTGGAAGAAAAGGATGATGTACTTCATCCAAGCTCAGAACATGAGTGCTTGGTATGTCATCACTAATGGTGATTTCATTCCTACCAGAATGGAACAAGGTTTAGGGGATGTTGTTATTCCTCAGAGAGAATATACAGATGCCATTCTAAAAAAACTCCAAACTAATGCTTCAGCAATAAATATGTTGCATTGTGCACTTACAGCTACTGAATATAACAAAGTTTCCTCTTGTGAAACAGCACAGGATATTTGGAACAAGCTAGAAGTCACATATGAAGGAACAGGAAAAGTGAAGCAATCTAAAGTCAACCAACTCATGAGAGAATATGAGTTATTTGAAATGCTTGATAAAGAATCTATCTCAGATATGAACTCTAGATTCACCAAGATAGTCAATGACTTGAAGAGTTTAGGAAAAGACATTGAAGAATCTGATCGAGTGAAGAAGATTGTCAGAAGCTTACCAAGGTCTTGGCAAGCCAAGAAGACTGCTATTGAAGAAGTTCAGGACTTGAGCTATTACTTGTATGATGAACTCATTGGGTCCTTAATTACTCATGAGATGTCATTAAAGAATCATGACCTAAGAGAAAGGTCAGAAGGAAAAAGAGTAGTCCTGAAAGCAGAATCTTCTGAAGAATCCTCTGAAGATGAGGAACTGGCTATGCTGACCAGGAAGTTCAAGAAGGCCTTTAGGAAAGGCAGAGGTGGAAACTACAAGAAGCCTTTCAGGAGCTTTGATAAGAAAACTCCTGATTCTGGTGAAAAGTTCAAGAGAGATCCAAACAAGCCAATTGTGTGCTATGGATGTCAGAAACCGGGGCACATTAAGCCTAACTGCCCGGAGCTGAAGAAAGATAAGAAAAAGTTCAAGAAAGCTATGCTGGCTGCCTGGTCAGACTCTGAGACCAGCAGTGATCCTGAAGAAAAGGAAGAGCAAGCTCAGATTTGTTTTATGGCTATTGATGAGCCAACTTCTGAGGATGTCACAGGAGAAACTTCCGCACCTCCTGAAGCTACATATGATTCCGAGGTAAACATATCTTCTGAACAAAATATCTTTGATTCTCTTGAAGAACTCTATAGTATGTTCAAGTACCTGAAAAGGAAATTGGACAAGAGTGAGGCTGACAAGTTTCTTAGGTTTACTCAAGTTTATTCTGACATGAAAGTGTTAGAAGAAAAACTGTGTAAACAGTTCAGCACTCCTGCTAATGGCTCTAAAGCCAAAGGCAAGGAAAAGCTGCCTCTGGGAAGTGATAAACCCCAGAAGAAGAAGAAACCTGTCACTCCCTCTCTTCTGAAGGAGATAGCTTCTCCTCCTGATGTTGGTACCTCTGAGAGTGCTGTTATAGCCTCTGAAGATGTTGGTCCTTCTCAGAAGAAGAAGAAATCTCCCAAGAAGCAAAGGGAAAGATCCAAGAACCCTCCCTTTTGCAAACTTTGCAAGAGTGATGGTCACTGGTTGAAGGATTGCAAGTACCATATTAAAAACCTCTTGCAATCTGAGATATCATTAAATCCTGCTGAAGAGAAATCTAACTCTGAAGGACCCAATAAGGATTGGGTACCTGTCACTAATTGATTGTGGTGCAGGTGGCTCTGAGTGCTCCATCAATGTCAAAGCTGTGGTACATTGACAGTGGGTGCTCAAGGCATATGACAGGTGATGAAAAAGCATTCATCACATTTGATCCTAAAAGAGGTGGAAAAGTCAGCTTTGGAGATGCTCAGAAAGGAAGGATACTTGGTTCTGGATCCATAAGAACTAATCCTCTGATCGAAGATGTCTCCCTAGTCAGAGGTCTGAAGTTCAATCTCCTGAGTGTTGCACAACTGTGTGATAAAGGTAGAGATGTTGTCTTCAGCTCCTCTGGATGTAAAATCTTGGACAGTAAGTCAAGGGAAGTTATTCTAACTGCTCCTAGAGTTGAAAATGTTTTCATGCTGAATCTTGAGAATCTTTGCAAAAATATATGCTTGATGTCCAAAGAGGATACCTCCTGGCTCTGGCATAGAAGACTTGCTCATGTGAGCATGGACCTTCTGGCCAAAGTAGCTAGAAATCAATTGGTTGAGGGTCTGCCTGAAATTAGTTTTAAAAAGAACCATTTATGCAATGCTTGCAAATCTGGTAAACAATCTAGAAGCTCTTTTAAAACTAAGAAAGTCATTTCATCTAAAAGACCTTTGGAATTACTTCATATGGATCTTTTTGGCCCTGTTCAACCAATGAGCATGGGTCATCTTGCTGTCTAGCAAAGATGAGTCACTTGGATGTTTCTCAGTTCTGATAAAGAAACTTGAGAATGAAAGGAATGAAAAGGTTGTCCATATCAGAAGTGATAATGGTGGAGAATTCAAAAACTTTAGGTTTGAAGAATTCTGTGAAACCAAGGGAATTGATCATAACTTTTCTGCTCCCAGAACTCCTCAACAAAATGGGGTAGTTGAAAGGAAGAATAGAACTCTGGTTGAGATAGCCAGAACTATGATCAATGAAAAAAGGCTTCCTAAGTACTTTTGGGGAGAAGCTGTGAACACAGCTTGCTCTGTTCTGAATAGAGTGGTAATCAGAAGCATTCTGAACAAGACCCCTTATGAACTCTGGAAAGGTCGAAAGCCTAAAATAGGTTATTTCAGAACCTTTGGTTGTAAGTGTTATGTTTTGAATACAAAAGAATATCTTTCAAAGTTTGATTCAAAGGCAGATGAGGCCATTTTTCTTGGTTACTCAACACATAGTAAAGCATATAGGGTTTTTAATAAGAGGACTCAAACTTTAGATGAATCTGTTCATGTACAGTTTGATGAGACTAACCCTGCAGATAGTAGAGCTCCTGATGAAGATGCAGTTCAAGCTCCTGAAGTTACATCTCTTGTTGAAGAAGAAGATGTTTCTCCCAGAGCTGCTGAAGTGGCTCCTCCTGTTGCTGAACAAGCTCAATATGAGAATCCTACTCCATAAATCAACTTCCTTCCAGAAGATGCTCCTATATATGATTCAACAAATGATGAACAGGTTTCAGAAGACACATTGGATGTACCTAGAGAAGTTAGAACTCACAGGAATCATTCCTTAGAGAACATAATTGACTCTGTACATAATCCTGTCATGACCTGAGCTCAGCTCAGAAGATACATGGGGAATGTGGCTTTTGTGTCACTTCTGGAACCCAAGGACTTCTATGAAGCTGCTGATGATGACTCCTGGTTAATGGCAATGCAAGAAGAACTTGACCAGTTCAAAAGGTCAGAAGTTTGGACTTTGGTTCTCAGACCTAACAACATAAAGGTTGTTGGAACTAGATGGGTTCTGAAGAACAAGCTTGATGAATTTGGAAATGTTGTGAGGAACAAGGCAAGACTTGTTGCTCAAGGTTACAGTCAGCAAGAAGGCATAAATTATGGTGAAACTTTTGCTCCTGTTGCAAGATTAGAAGCCATTAGAATCTTATGTGCTTTTGCATCATACAAAGGTTTTAAGCTCTTTCAAATGGATGTGAAAAGTGCATTCTTGAATGGTTACATTGATGAGGAAGTCTATGTGTCTCAACCTCCTGGTTTTGTAGACACGAGCCTGAGAATTCTTCTCACTTCATAGTTCCAGAAGGTTCTTCTACTACTAGACCTCCATTATTTAATGGCAACAACTACTCATACTGGAAGAAAAGGATGATGTACTTCATCCAAGCTCAGAACATGAGTGCTTGGTATGTCATCACTAATGGTGATTTCATTCCTACCAGAATGGAACAAGGTTTAGGGGATGTTGTTATTCCTCAGAGAGAATATACAGATGCCATTCTAAAAAAACTCCAAACTAATGCTTCAGCAATAAATATGTTGCATTGTGCACTTACAGCTACTGAATATAACAAAGTTTCCTCTTGTGAAACAGCACAGGATATTTGGAACAAGCTAGAAGTCACATATGAAGGAACAGGAAAAGTGAAGCAATCTAAAGTCAACCAACTCATGAGAGAATATGAGTTATTTGAAATGCTTGATAAAGAATCTATCTCAGATATGAACTCTAGATTCACCAAGATAGTCAATGACTTGAAGAGTTTAGGAAAAGACATTGAAGAATCTGATCGAGTGAAGAAGATTGTCAGAAGCTTACCAAGGTCTTGGCAAGCCAAGAAGACTGCTATTGAAGAAGTTCAGGACTTGAGCTATTACTTGTATGATGAACTCATTGGGTCCTTAATTACTCATGAGATGTCATTAAAGAATCATGACCTAAGAGAAAGGTCAGAAGGAAAAAGAGTAGTCCTGAAAGCAGAATCTTCTGAAGAATCCTCTGAAGATGAGGAACTGGCTATGCTGACCAGGAAGTTCAAGAAGGCCTTTAGGAAAGGCAGAGGTGGAAACTACAAGAAGCCTTTCAGGAGCTTTGATAAGAAAACTCCTGATTCTGGTGAAAAGTTCAAGAGAGATCCAAACAAGCCAATTGTGTGCTATGGATGTCAGAAACCGGGGCACATTAAGCCTAACTGCCCGGAGCTGAAGAAAGATAAGAAAAAGTTCAAGAAAGCTATGCTGGCTGCCTGGTCAGACTCTGAGACCAGCAGTGATCCTGAAGAAAAGGAAGAGCAAGCTCAGATTTGTTTTATGGCTATTGATGAGCCAACTTCTGAGGATGTCACAGGAGAAACTTCCGCACCTCCTGAAGCTACATATGATTCCGAGGTAAACATATCTTCTGAACAAAATATCTTTGATTCTCTTGAAGAACTCTATAGTATGTTCAAGTACCTGAAAAGGAAATTGGACAAGAGTGAGGCTGACAAGTTTCTTAGGTTTACTCAAGTTTATTCTGACATGAAAGTGTTAGAAGAAAAACTGTGTAAACAGTTCAGCACTCCTGCTAATGGCTCTAAAGCCAAAGGCAAGGAAAAGCTGCCTCTGGGAAGTGATAAACCCCAGAAGAAGAAGAAACCTGTCACTCCCTCTCTTCTGAAGGAGATAGCTTCTCCTCCTGATGTTGGTACCTCTGAGAGTGCTGTTATAGCCTCTGAAGATGTTGGTCCTTCTCAGAAGAAGAAGAAATCTCCCAAGAAGCAAAGGGAAAGATCCAAGAACCCTCCCTTTTGCAAACTTTGCAAGAGTGATGGTCACTGGTTGAAGGATTGCAAGTACCATATTAAAAACCTCTTGCAATCTGAGATATCATTAAATCCTGCTGAAGAGAAATCTAACTCTGAAGGACCCAATAAGGATTGGGTACCTGTCACTAATTGATTGTGGTGCAGGTGGCTCTGAGTGCTCCATCAATGTCAAAGCTGTGGTACATTGACAGTGGGTGCTCAAGGCATATGACAGGTGATGAAAAAGCATTCATCACATTTGATCCTAAAAGAGGTGGAAAAGTCAGCTTTGGAGATGCTCAGAAAGGAAGGATACTTGGTTCTGGATCCATAAGAACTAATCCTCTGATCGAAGATGTCTCCCTAGTCAGAGGTCTGAAGTTCAATCTCCTGAGTGTTGCACAACTGTGTGATAAAGGTAGAGATGTTGTCTTCAGCTCCTCTGGATGTAAAATCTTGGACAGTAAGTCAAGGGAAGTTATTCTAACTGCTCCTAGAGTTGAAAATGTTTTCATGCTGAATCTTGAGAATCTTTGCAAAAATATATGCTTGATGTCCAAAGAGGATACCTCCTGGCTCTGGCATAGAAGACTTGCTCATGTGAGCATGGACCTTCTGGCCAAAGTAGCTAGAAATCAATTGGTTGAGGGTCTGCCTGAAATTAGTTTTAAAAAGAACCATTTATGCAATGCTTGCAAATCTGGTAAACAATCTAGAAGCTCTTTTAAAACTAAGAAAGTCATTTCATCTAAAAGACCTTTGGAATTACTTCATATGGATCTTTTTGGCCCTGTTCAACCAATGAGCATGGGTCATCTTGCTGTCTAGCAAAGATGAGTCACTTGGATGTTTCTCAGTTCTGATAAAGAAACTTGAGAATGAAAGGAATGAAAAGGTTGTCCATATCAGAAGTGATAATGGTGGAGAATTCAAAAACTTTAGGTTTGAAGAATTCTGTGAAACCAAGGGAATTGATCATAACTTTTCTGCTCCCAGAACTCCTCAACAAAATGGGGTAGTTGAAAGGAAGAATAGAACTCTGGTTGAGATAGCCAGAACTATGATCAATGAAAAAAGGCTTCCTAAGTACTTTTGGGGAGAAGCTGTGAACACAACTTGCTCTGTTCTGAATAGAGTGCTAATCAGAAGCATTCTGAACAAGACCCCTTATGAACTCTGGAAAGGTCGAAAGCCTAAAATAGGTTATTTCAGAACCTTTGGTTGTAAGTGTTATGTTTTGAATACAAAAGAATATCTTTCAAAGTTTGATTCAAAGGCAGATGAGGCCATTTTTCTTGGTTACTCAACACATAGTAAAGCATATAGGGTTTTTAATAAGAGGACTCAAACTTTAGATGAATCTGTTCATGTACAGTTTGATGAGACTAACCCTGCAGATAGTAGAGCTCCTGATGAAGATGCAGTTCAAGCTCCTGAAGTTACATCTCTTGTTGAAGAAGAAGATGTTTCTCCCAGAGCTGCTGAAGTGGCTCCTCCTGTTGCTGAACAAGCTCAATATGAGAATCCTACTCCATAAATCAACTTCCTTCCAGAAGATGCTCCTATATATGATTCAACAAATGATGAACAGGTTTCAGAAGACACATTGGATGTACCTAGAGAAGTTAGAACTCACAGGAATCATTCCTTAGAGAACATAATTGACTCTGTACATAATCCTGTCATGACCTGAGCTCAGCCCAGAAGATACATGGGGAATGTGGCTTTTGTGTCACTTCTGGAACCCAAGGACTTCTATGAAGCTGCTGATGATGACTCCTGGTTAATGGCAATGCAAGAAGAACTTGACCAGTTCAAAAGGTCAGAAGTTTGGACTTTGGTTCTCAGACCTAACAACATAAAGGTTGTTGGAACTAGATGGGTTCTGAAGAACAAGCTTGATGAATTTGGAAATGTTGTGAGGAACAAGGCAAGACTTGTTGCTCAAGGTTACAGTCAGCAAGAAGGCATAGATTATGGTGAAACTTTTGCTCCTGTTGCAAGATTAGAAGCCATTAGAATCTTATGTGCTTTTGCATCATACAAAGGTTTTAAGCTCTTTCAAATGGATGTGAAAAGTGCATTCTTGAATGGTTACATTGATGAGGAAGTCTATGTGTCTCAACCTCCTGGTTTTGAAGATCCTAAGTTTCCTGATCATGTATTTAAGCTGAAGAAAGCATTGTATGGACTGAAACAAGCTCCCAGAGCTTGGTATGAGAGACTGACAAAGTTCCTTCTGTCTAAGGGATTTGTCAGAGGCTGTGTTGATACAACTCTGTTCACTCTGAAGAAGAACAAGGATATCCTTATAGCTCAGGTATATGTTGATGATATTATATTTGGTGCTACTAATGAATCTTTGTGCAGAGAGTTCAGTGACCACATGAAGGCTGAGTTTGAAATGTCTATGATGGGAGAATTAACCTTCTTCTTAGGACTTCAGATCAAGCAAAGTAATGATGGTGTGTTTATCAATCAAGCCAAGTACACTAGAGAAGTGCTGAAGAAATTTGGCATGATGGACTCTAATGCTGTTGATATTCCAATGGATGTCAGCAAAGACATTGATGATGAAGAGAAAGCTGGTAAACCTGTAGATATAAAAACCTACAGAGGTATGATTGGTTCTCTTTTATACCTAACCGCCAGCAGGCCAGATATACATTTTGCTGTGTGTTTTTGTGCTAGATATCAATCAAAGCCAAGAGAAATTCATGATGTTGCTGTCAAAAGAATTCTCAGATATCTTAAAGGCACACCAGAAGCTGGTTTGTGGTATCCCTGTATTTCTGATTTCACTCCTATAGGATACACAGACTCTGACTATGGTAGAGATAAATTGAAAAGGGTCAGCACTTCTGGTGGTTGTCATTTTCTGGGGGAATGCCTAGTCTCCTGGCATAGCAAGAAGCAAACCTCTGTGGCTCTCTCAACTGCTGAAGCTGAGAATGTTGCTGCTGGAAGTTGTGTTTCTCAGATGCTCTGGATCAAGCAACAGATTGCTGACTATGGAGTCATCCCTGGAACGATTACAATCTACTGTGATAACAAGAGTGCAATTGATCTTTCAAAGAATCCTATTCAGCACAGCAGGATGAAGCATGTTCATATTAGGCATCACTTTCTGAGAGATCATGTTCTGAAGAAGGATATTATCATTACTCATGTTCCCTCTGAAGAGAATCTTGCTGACATGTTTACTAAGCCTCTGGCTGGTATGTCTTTCAGCAACTTACGAGAAGGCATTGGTATGACTTATCCACTTCAATAACTTAGATTAATTATTTCTGTATGTCTTAAGTGATTAATCGTTTGAGATAATTAAGTTGTAATTAATTCTAATCATGATTTGACTTGAAAGCATGCGTTATCTTCTGCCATATTACGGCGCTGTTCTGTGGTTAACGGTTATCTGTTCCCTTTTAAACGGTGTGTAATTGCTTTTTGAATTGGAACGGTTTCTGTGTTTGGGTATAAATAAGGGTTTTCCATACTTAGAAGTTTTTACTCTCATTTTCTTTGACCATTAGCATTTCCATAGATTTTTCTGTGTTCTCTTCTCTCTAAAATCTTAACCTAATTTCTTACATCTTCAAAAATGGCTCAAGAAATCACTGTCACTCACATCTTCTCCACTGAATAACAAAAGAAGGTTAGCGAATCTAGGGTATTCACCTCTAGGTTCCTAGATGATGAAGTTAAATCGACTGAACCTATTTCTCACTGGCTTAGCGCTCAAAACTGGAATTCATTCGTCTCTCTCGATGAATTCATTTATCCTAAGTTAGTTACAGAATTCTATCAGAACCTTCATTTCTTTTCTAATGAGGAGGATGTTCTACATTCTGAAGTCGGGGAAGTTGAGATCGAAGTCAGCAGGGCTTCCATTTCTCAAGTGATAGGGATTGATGATGAAGGAATCATCATAGGTGATGATGGTTCAGCAGAGGGTTTTTCTGAAGCCAACTGGGCTAGGCCAGATCTGAATGCCAAGGAAACGTATGCCACCTGGTTGACTCAGCACCAGAGGTGGGCACACTATTGGATAATATTGCTTTTTCTCAGAAGGTCAATGAGAATCTGGAGATATTGACAGAAGAAGTCAAGGAAGCAAACGAGCATTATGAGGCTCATGAGAAGATGCTCCCAAGTAAGATTGATGACCTTCAAAGTACTGCAAATCACATTCTGAGAGAAGTGAAATCTTCTGCTCAAGGTTCATCATCTTCCGGGGCTGCTAAGATTGTATATGACATCACTCCTGATCTCAACAATCGACTCTCCAACATTGAGTCTGCTGTATCTGCTCAGAACGCACAGATTGCTGAGCTTACTGAACTTCTGAAGGTTATGCACACTCAAGCACGTGAACAAGAGAAGACTCTTCACAATTGTTATAGGTTTTTTCGTGGACAGACTTATATTCAGAATGAGCATCTTACTGCTGCTGTGTATGCTAACAATAGGTTGATCAAGCTCCTTCTGGAAGATGTTCAGAGACAGCGACCTATGTCTGGTCAGACCTTTGATCATATGAAGACCATTGATGATGACTTCAGAAGACGAATGGATATGATCAATACTGTGAGACCAACTCCTCAGCAATATCAGACTGCACTGAATGTTCAGCAAAAATTGAAATCTCAGGGTGCTCTGGGTGTTGCTCTTGGTTCTGGTCAAACGGGGGAGAAGTCTGGTCAGAAGAGATCAAGTGCTGCTGAAGGTTCTAGTGTTGTTCCTCCTCCTCAGAAGAAACCTAGGAACTTGTAATCTTTTAGGACTTATGCTTCTTAGCTAGGTTCTGGGTTGGGTAGTTTTTGTCTTAGGACTTTTTCTGCTCTTCTGATTATTTTGTTCCTTATGCTGTCTTCTGAATGAATTTTTACACACTGAATCTTTCTTATACTCTCTTGCGTATCTGACTTCTTACTCTTGCTTATGTTTCTGTCTTGACTAAGTAAATTACACTTCATCAAATCTAACAACTTGATCTTAAGTCTTTCTTTAAAGTTTTACAGATTAATGAAGTTCACCATTTACACTAAAATGGGGGAGTTAATTTACTCAGAAGTTATGAAACATACGTATCAGGAAGTCTTTTTCTAAACCTCATGTTTTCTTTTACCTTCTGACCACGGTTTGTCCATAACCAAAATGGGGGAGAATGATGAACCCTAAGTGTTTTGATTATGTCCAAACGTTTCAGAAGATGATAACCTAATACTATCTTACATATAGTTTATTGTTGACTAATATTTTTGCTTTAGTCTATGTGTAAGTTTCTCAGCAGGTGCTGAATGAATTATTTCTGGATTGCCTAAAGAACTCAGAAGATCAGTTTGCTGAAGTCAGAGTTTCAATAACTCAGAAGCTGGATACTCCGCTCTGAAGCCGAAGTCTATTAAAGCTCTCCTCAGAAGTTCTTTGCAATCAGAAGTTTTGCCAATTGTGATCAGAAGTCTAGTCAACTGAAAATTAGCTTCTGAAAGCTAAAGTCACGGGTTCTGGATAGCATTTAATGCTCTGACAAGTGCATTTAATGCAAGGCGCCAAAAGTTCAAAAAGCTGTTTTGATGGAGCGCGCCTGTCTGTTTAAAAGAAACCAGAATTTCCATGTCTACCCTTTGTTGATCCAATTGAAGAATGATTCCAGTCAACCTCGTCCTTGATTTCAAATCACTTACCGGATTTAGTTAAAGAACAAGGATAACGGAATCAAAGTGTTTGAAGACCGTTTGAAGTTTTGACAAATTAACGGCTACAACAACTGATGTCATCTCCATTGAAGTTTCAAACTCACCAACGGTCATCTTCACTCACTATAAATAGTAGCCAAGCTCCAATGCATCAACATACGAATGATAATCGAGCAAAATCTCAACGCACTGTTTTAACAAGAAAAACTGAGCATTCTTTTTCCATTCTCAATCTTTCTTAGCATAGCTTAAGTTTAAAAGTGAGAGAGTGAAGAAAAACAAGTTCATAATAGGAATCTTGTAAACTGATATCGTTTGTGATATTCAGTTAGATTTAAAGAGAAAAATCTAGTTGAGATTAGAGTTGGGTGAGAAATCCAGAAAACTGAGTATTGTTTGTTCTGGTGGAAATCCTTTAACTCTTTTTAGGCTAGTCAGAACTAAGTGAGAAATTAGCTTAAGTTCTGTTGATGTAAAGGAGCTTCTGAACTTGTCATAAAAGTTCTGAATAGTGGATTTATAAAATCTCTGTAGGCTGCGACCTCAGGGGACAAGACGTAGTCACAGGACTTCTGTGGCGAACTTGGATAAATCGAATTGTTCAATCAGGATCTCCTGAACTTCTTTCTCCCTCTTATACTTGTTATTTTTGCCTCTGTGTACTTGTTCATATTTAGTGCTGAAACAGATTTTCTCTAAAGTATCGTTGTCTTTGTTCAAAAGACTGTCCAGAAGTTCTTCAATCAGAACTTCTGTTGCTGAAAACAGTCTAACTGTGTTTAGGCAGAATTTCCCTCAGAAGCAACTTCTGTAAGCTAGCTTCTGACTCTGAGGAAATTTGACTCTGAAAATTAAGTTTCTCGAAAAACTCAGAAATCCTTCAGTTTTCAACTTTGACACCTATTCACCCCCCTCTAGGTGATTCTGTTCTTGATAGGGCCAACAGTATTCTGATTTGGATAATTTAATGTGGTTTCAGATTAGGAAAATGGACCTCGAGGCGAGGAGTTTGTAGCCCAGTGTTAAGGCCATGCTTCTTGCTAAATTGAGGGAGTATGTTGTGTACAAAGGAGTGGATGACACTAGCAAGTGCACTAGACAAGTAATAAAGTGATAAGTTATCGTCTCCACAGGGATAGAACAGTTTCAAGCTGGTCTCTTTACTGAAACAGAACAGTCGGGTGATTGATCTTAATTTGATTGATTGATTTTAAACTAACTATATCTATTATTAAACTAAGGTTGTCACAGAGCATGAAAGTAAATTAAGAGATAACAATAATAAAGAAGCAGGTGTAAAGCACAGCCAGAACTGATGGCAAACAAGCACACATTCCCTTTATACAAATCCACCATGTTTATTATAAGTCTAAGGTATCTTCACTAGAATCACTCAAGTCAGATGGTCACATGTTCCCAAGATTCTTTATACTTATGCAAAATTAGTTTCCATTAGATTACACAAGCACAAGCGTTAAGCACAGGAAGCATCTTATAAATAAGAACCCTTAGCACACATTTTATCCTTATTGGTCCCGGTATAAAACATGTGTGTTCAATCAGTTTATCTATTGCTTGATCCGAGTTGGTCCCTACTATCAAACAACTGAAAATACAAGTTAGCTAGACTTATATATGAATGGAGATTCTATTGAACAAGCAGAATAAACATGATTTCATTGAATAAAAGGAAAGTGACGCTTACAAACCACCAGCCAGAAGGCTGACCTTCCACCTTGAGTGACTACTCACTCATTGTCATGGTTATAGCGTTTGAAGGAATGAAAAACTAAGTACAGGTTCTGCTTGGCCTCGGATGAGACTTCCACAGAAAACTGCTATAACTACTAAACTGAAAGTAAAACTAAAACTAAAGTGAATGATAATATTCTCGGATGCTAAAACAATACTCTCGCAGGAGTATTTATACAAGCTAGAAATGAAATAAACAAAGTAAAGATGCTTCTCGGAATCTGGCTGTTCTTGGGCAGGTTGTTCTCCAGCAGAAGAAGACAACTGCATAATAGGACAAGTCAACCTGCAGAAAGAGACAAATGCACAAGAAGACAACTTCACATCCCAATGCCTTCACAAACCTCCAAAACCTTGCTTTTTCTCTTCCCCACATTACAAAACCGAGAACATGTGAGGAGAGGGTATCTTTGACTTGATTTTCTGCAGATTCAACCCTAAATACAAGCTGTTCAGACTCAACTAAGCACATGCAGACTAATTGGGAGCACAGGCTGAACTTGTGCCTTAAAGAACAATCTCAGGCTGTTCGAAACACAATTTTGGTACGAAAATACTATGGAAAACCCTTGATTTTATAGACACAAATCACACCTAACAGAGTATAAGTTTGATTTGACTAATTTGAAGAGGGATTTTAAGAGGATTAGTTTGGGGAGTGGGAATCAGACTTCCCGGGAGGAGTTTCTCGAGTCTGGAATGGTTGATGTTTTTTCGGTAATTGTTTCTTTTCTAATATTACGTGTGCTAGAATTATGGTTATAGTTCTTGATTTGTGTTTTCATCGGGGAATATGAATTTGTTGTGTGAAATGTGCTTGCTTACTCTTAGCTGCCGGTGACTTTACTTTGAAATTGTAAGATGGTTGTGTACTTCGTGTTTACCTGGAGATTTCAATTGCTTGGTAATAACCAGTAATTTCTCTTCAATTACTGGTTTATTACCTAGAGCAAATTAGGAAAAAATCTTGAATTGCTAGTAAAAAGTAAGTTCTTTTAGCTTGAATTGACAAAAGATAGTATTCTATAGATTTTCTTTCTGATGACTTGGTTTTTTAGCTCATTTTTAGCTTTGTCCTAACTTCTTACACATTCTTCATTACATCTTTCAAGTATTTCAATTCCTTTCTTCATTCTCTTTTAAGTGAGTAATACTCTAGATTTTTATTTTGGCAGTTCACAATTTAGAATCCCTAAAATTCAGAAATGTGCATTAGCATCGAAGCATATTCGATTTTCAGTTTAGAAGCTTTGTAATTACAAAAACATGTTTATGCTCTTGGACGAGCTGTTGTAATGAAAATTAGCTTATTCGTGCAGAATCCTGGGTTAGATTGACAACATTGATATTGACTAGCACACATCGTGATTGAATCTTGAGAATTTGGTTTATACTTGTCATGCTTCCTTCATGGTTCAACAGTCTTGTGTTCATATCTGTTTATTCTAATGAAAGTTCTTGTTGATTTCTCATATGAGCTTTTGTGGATATGTTAACTACTACTAAAAGTCCATTATCATGGTTTACTTGACTGTAATATATTAATTAGAAGTCACACATGTTGACAGATTTTGAATATGGAGGTTCTTGTAGGTGTTTTTGGTTATAATGCCAATAATGTTATATATCTGATTGCTGAAATCTGTGGAGCATTGAAAAAAGCTTCAGATCCTTATACAATATATCTAGAGTTATTTCAATTAATACTTGCACATCACTACGTTTCTCTGTTTGCTCAATAAATATCATTAAGCAATTCAAGTATTTATGAATAGAAGAGGACACCATTAAGTGGAGTATTCACTTGATAAAAGAATTTACTGACATATTGGCATTCATAGTTCTTTAATCCTTGTCAAGTTTATCATTTATGTTGGTTTGTCTTAATCTCCTCTGTTTTTTCAGTTCAACAACTGTTTTGAGCTTTTTAACCATAAAAACATATGACTTAACTCTTTAATTTCACAAGAGATCCCTTGGATTTAATTATAATTTTGCATTTAGTCAACTACTCTCATGTTATAGGACTCTTAACTGGATGTCACTATTGGATGTCACTATTGGTCCAGACAAGACATGAAGATGCAATTTTGGGTGCAAGGTAATGCATGTTGTGTCTATTTTTCTTACCTTGGTTGCGAGGACTATCATTTCTGAGGTGGTGAATGAACTGAAAGTATGCTATACATGATATAAAATAATCTGGATCTTTCCTATTTGGGGGTGTATGGTCAATTTATCCCACTATATGAATAGATCTTTATTGTTAGCTAACTCTTACGTCAATAGCCTTTTAGAGGATAATGTTTGAGTATTTTCTTTTGGGTTCTTGAGAAAATAATTAAAAGCTTGTTATTAATATGTAGCACCTTTTATACTTATAATTCTACATGTAGTGAGCTACAAATGTTTTTTTTTCTTTCCTTTGCTTTTGTACTCAAAGAAGCACATGGATGATGTTCCTAAAGCTTATGGAGATTAAGGAGAAGGTTTATGCTTAGCTTCCAATTTTATTGTTTACTATATATGATGAACCCTATGTGTTTTGATTATGTCCAAACGTTTCAGAAGATGAAAACTTAATACTCTCTTACATATAGTTTTTTGTTGACTAATATTTTTGTTTACTTAGTCTATGTGTAAGTTTCTCAGCAGGTGCTGAATGAATCATTTCTTGATTGCCTAAAGGACTCAGAAGATCTGTTTGCTGAAGTTAGAGTTTCAATAATTCAGAAGCTGGATGCTCCGCTCTGAAGCCGAAGTCTGCTAAAGCTCTCCTGAGAAGTTCTTTGCAATCAGAAGCTTTACCAATTTGATCAGAAGTATAGACAACTGGAAATCAGCTTCTGAAAGCTTAGTCACGGGTTCTGTTTGAGCATTTAATGCTCTGACACTTGCATTCAATGCAAGGCGCCAAAAGTTCAAAAAGCTGTTTTGATGGAGCGCGCCTGTCTGTTCAAAAGAAACCAGAATTTCCTTGTCTACCCTTTGTTGATCCAATTGAAGAATGATTCCAGTCAACCTTTCTTTGATTTCAAATCACTTACCGGATTGAGTTAAAGAACAAGGATAACATAATCAAAGTGTTTGAAGACCGTTTTGAAGACTTGACAAATTAACGGCTACAAGAACTGATGTCATCTCCTTCGAAGATTCAAACTCACCAACGGTCATCTTCATTCACTATAAATAGTAGCCAAGCTCCAAAGCATCAACATATGCGTGATCATCGAGCAAAATCTCAACGCACTGTTTTAACAAGAAAAACAAAGCAACTCTTTCCATTCTCAATCTTTCTTAACTTAGTCTTAGTTAAAGTGAGAGAGTGAAGAAAAACAAGTTCATAATAGGAATCTTGTAAACTAAGATCGTTTGTGATCTTCAGTTAGATTTAAAGAGAGAAATCTAGTTGAGATTAGAGTTGGGTGAGAAATCCAGAGAACATAGGATTGTTTGTTCTGGTGGAAATCCTTTAACTCTCTTTAGGCTAGTCAGAACTAAGTGAGAAATTAGCTTAAGTTCTGTTGATGTAAAGGAGCTTCTGAACTTGCCATAAAAGTTCTGAATAGTGGATTTATAAAATCTCTGTAGGCTGCGACCTCAGGGGACAAGACGTAGTCACAGGACTTCTGTGGCGAACTTGGATAAATCGAATTGTTCAATCAGGATCTCCTGAACTTCTTTCTCCCTCTTATACTTGTTATTTTTGCTTCTGTGTACTTGCTTATATTTAGTGCTGAAACAGATTTTCTCTAAAGTATCATTGTCTTTGTTCAGAAGACTGTCCAGAAGTTCTTAATTCAGAACTTCTGTTGCTGAAAACAGTCTAACTGTGTTTAGGCATAATTTCCTCAGAAGCAACTTCAGTTAGCTGGCTTCTGACTCTGAGGAAATTTGACTCTGAAATATGTTTCCCGAAAAACTTTGACACCTATTCACCCCCCTCTAGGTGATTCTGTTCTTGATAGGGCCAACAAGTGGTATCAGAGCGAAGGTTACTTCGCATATTTACTAAAGATCTAACAATCTAAGTGTAAGATCCTATCAGAATCAATAGAGATGGCTAGTAGATATCAGCCTGAGAATTCTTCTCATTTCATAGTTCCAGAAGGTTCTTCCACTACTAGACCTCCATTATTTAATGGCAACAACTACTCATACTGGAAGAAAAGGATGATGTACTTCATCCAAGCTCAGAACATGAGTGCTTGGTATGTCATCACTGATGGTGATTTCATTCCCACCAGAATGGAACAAGGTTTAGGGAATGTTGTTATTCCTCAGAGAGAATACACAGATGACATTCTGAAAAAACTCCAAACTAATGCTTCAGCAATAAATATGTTGCATTGTGCACTTACAGCTACTGAATATAACAAAGTTTCTTCTTGTGAAAGTGCACAGGATATTTGGAACAAGCTAGAAGTCACATATGAAGTAACAGGAAAAGTGAAGCAATCTAAAGTCAACCAACTCATGAGAGAATATGAGTTATTTGAAATGCTTGATAAAGAATCTATTTCAGATATGAACTCTATATTCACCAAGATAGTCAATGACTTGAAGAGTTTAGGAAAAGACATTGAAGAATCTGATCGAGTGAAGAAGATTGTCAGAAGCCTGCCAAGGTCTTGGCAAGCCAAGAAGACTGCTATTGAAGAAGTTCAGGACTTGAGCTATTACCTGTATGATGAGCTCATTGGGTCTCTAATTACTCATGAGATGTCATTAAAAAATCATCACCTAAGAGAAAGGTCAGAAGGAAAAAGAGTAGTCCTGAAAGCGGAATCTTCTGAAGAATCCTCTGAAGATGAGGAACTGGCTATGCTGACCAGGAAGTTCAAGAAGGCTTTTAGAAAAGGCAGAGGTGGAAACTACAAGAAGCCTTTCAGGAGCTTTGACAAGAAAACTCCTGATTCTGGTGAAAAGTTCAAGAGAGATCCAAATAAGCCTATTGTGTGCTATGGATGTCAGCAACCGGGACACATTAAGCCTAACTTTCCGGAGCTGAAGAAAGATAAGAAAAAGTTCAAGAAAGCTATGCTGGCTGCCTGGTCAGACTCTGAGACCAGCAGTGATCCTGAAGAAAAGGAAGAGCAAGCTCAGATTTGTTTTATGGCTATTGATGAGCCAACTTCTGAAGATGTCACAGGAGAAACTTCCGCACCTCCTGAAGCTACATATGATTCCGAGGTAAACATATCTTCTGAACAAAATATCTTTGATTCTCTTGAAGAACTCTATAGTATGTTCAAGTACCTGAAAAGGAAATTGGACAAGAGTGAGGCTGACAAGTTTCTTAGGTTTACTCAAGTTTATTCTGACATGAAAGTGTTAGAAGAAAAACTGTGTAAACAGTTCAGCACTCCTGCTAATGGCTCTAAAGCCAAAGGCAAGGAAAAGCTGCCTCTGGGAAGTGATAAACCCCAGAAGAAGAAGAAACCTGTCACTCCCTCTCTTCTGAAGGAGATAGCTTCTCCTCCTGATGTTGGTACCTCTGAGAGTGCTGTTATGGCCTCTGAAGATGTTGGTTCTTCTCAGAAGAAGAAGAAATCTCCCAAGAAGCAAAGGGAAAGATCCAAGAACCCTCCCTTTTGCAAGCTTTGCAAGAGTGATGGTCATTGGTTGAAGGATTGCAAGTACCATATTAAAAACCTCTTGCAATCTGAGATATCATTAAAACCTGCTGAAGAGAAATCTAACTCTGAAGGACCCAATAAGGATTGGGTACCTATCACTAATTGATTGTGTTGCAGGTGGCTCTGAGTGCTCCATCAATGTCAAAGCTGTGGTACATTGACAGTGGGTGCTCAAGGCATATGACAGGTGATGAAAAAGCATTCATCACATTTGATCCTAAAAGAGGTGGAAAAGTCAGCTTTGGAGATGCTCAGAAAGGAAGGATACTTGGTTCTGGATCTATAGGAACTAATCCTCCGATCGAAGATGTCTCCCTAGTCAGAGGCCTGAAGTTCAATCTCCTGAGTGTTGCACAACTGTGTGATACAGGTAGAGATGTTGTCTTCAGCTCCTCTGGATGTAAAATCTTGGACAGTAAGTCAAGGGAAGTTATTCTAAATGCTCCTAGAGTTGAAAATGTTTTCATGCTGAACCTTGAGAATCTTTGCAAAAATATATGCTTGATGTCCAAAGAGGATACCTCCTGGCTCTGGCATAGAAGACTTGCTCATGTGAGCATGGACCTTCTGGCCAAAGTAGCTAGAAATCAATTGGTTGAGGGTCTGCCTGAAATTAGTTTTAAAAAGAACCATTTATGCAATGCTTGCCAATCTGGTAAACAATCCAGAAGCTCTTTTAAAACTAAGAAAGTCATTTCAACTAAAAGACCTTTGGAATTACTTCATATGGATCTTTTTGGCCATGTTCAACCAATGAGCATGGGTGGAAAGAAGTATGCCTTTGTCATTGTAGATGACTATTCAAGATTCACTTGGGTCATCTTGCTGTCTAGCAAAGATGAGTCACTTGGATGTTTCTCAGTTATGATAAAGAAACTTGAGAATGAAAGGAATGAAAAGGTTGTTCATATCAGAAGTGATAATGGTGGAGAATTCAAAAACTTTAGGTTTGAAGAATTCTGTGAAACCAAGGGAATTGATCATAACTTTTCTGCTCCCAGAACTCCTCAACAAAATGGGGTAGTTGAAAGGAAGAATAGAACTCTGGTTGAGATAGCCAGAACTATGATCAATGAAAGAAGGCTTCCTAAGTACTTTTGGGGAGAAGCTGTGAACACAGCTTGCTATGTTCTGAATAGAGTGCTAATCAGAAGCATTCTGAACAAGACCCCTTATGAACTCTGGAAAGGTCGAAAGCCTAAAATAGGTTACTTCAGAACCTTTGGTTGTAAGTGTTATGTTTTGAATACAAAAGAATATCTTTCAAAGTTTGATTCAAAGGCAGATGAGGCCATTTTTCTTGGTTACTCAACACATAGTAAAGCATATAGGGTTTTTAATAAGAGGACTCAAACTTTAGATGAATCTGTTCATGTACAGTTTGATGAGACTAACCCTGCATATAGTAGAGCTCCTGATGAAGATGTAGTTCAAGCTCCTGGAGTTACATCTCCTGATGTAGAAGAAGAAGATGTTTCTCCCAGAGTTGCTGAAGTGGTTCCTCCTGTTGCTGAACAAGCTCAAGAAGTGAATCCCACTCCAGAAGTCAACTTCCTTCCAGAAGATGCTCCTATTTATGATTCAACAAATGATGAACAGGTTTCAGAAGACTCATTGGATGTACCAAGAGAAGTTAGAACTCATAGGAATCATTCCTTAGAGAACATAATTGACTCTGTTCATAATCATGTCATGACCAGAGCTCAGCTCAGAAGATACATGGGGAATGTGGCTTTTGTGTCACTTCTGGAACCCAAGGACTTCTATGAAGCTGCTGATGATGATTCCTGGTTAATGGCAATGCAAGAAGAACTTGACCAGTTCAAAAGGTCAGAAGTTTGGACCTTGGTTCCCAGACCTAACAACATAAAGGTTGTTGGAACTAGATGGGTTCTGAAGAACAAGCTTGATGAATTTGGAAATGTTGTGAGGAACAAGGCAAGACTTGTTGCTCAAGGTTACAGTCAACAAGAAGGCATAGATTATGGTGAAACTTTTGCTCCTGTTGCAAGATTAGAAGCCATTAGAATCTTATGTGCTTTTGCATCATACAAAGGTTTTAAGCTCTTTCAAATGGATGTGAAAAGTGCATTCTTGAATGGTTACATTGATGAGGAAGTCTATGTGTCTCAACCTCCTGGTTTTGAAGATCCTAAGTTTCCTGATCATGTTTACAAGCTGAAGAAAGCCTTGTATGGACTGAAACAAGCTCCCAGAGCTTGGTATGAGAGACTGCCAAAGTTCCTTCTGACTAAGGGATTTGTCAGAGGCTGTGTTGATACAACTCTGTTCACTCTGAAGAAGAACAAGGATATCCTTATAGCTCAGGTATATGTTGATGATATTATATTTGGTGCTACTAATGAATCTTTGTGCAGAGAGTTCAGTGACCACATGAAGGCTGAGTTTGAGATGTCTATGATGGGAGAATTAACCTTCTTCTTAGGACTTCAGATCAAGCAAAGTAATGATGGTGTGTTTATCAATCAAGCCAAGTACACTAGAGAAGTGCTGAAGAAATTTGGCATGATGGACTCTAATGCTGTTGATATTCCAATGGATGTCAGCAAAGACATTGATGATGAAGAGAAAGCTGGTAAACCTGTAGATATAAAAACCTACAGAGGTATGATTGGTTCTCTTTTATACCTAACAGCCAGCATGCCAGATATACATTTTGCTGTGTGTTTTTGTGCTAGATATCAATCAAAGCCAAGAGAAATTCATGATGTTGCTGTCAAAAGAATTCTCAGATATCTTAAAGGCACACAAGAAGCTGGTTTGTGGTATCCCTGTAGTTCTGATTTCACTCCTATAGGATACACAGACTCTGACTATGGTAGAGATAAATTGAAAAGGGTCAGCACTTCTGGTGGTTGTCATTTTCTGGGGGAGTGCCTAGTCTCCTGGCATAGCAAGAAGCAAACCTCTGTGGCTCTCTCAACTGCTGAAGCTGAGTATGTTGCTGCTGGAAGTTGTGTTTCTCAGATGCTCTGGATGAAGCAACAAATTGCTGACTATGGAGTTATTCCTGGAACAATTACAATCTAATGTGATAACAAGAGTGCAATTGATCTTTCAAAGAACCCTATTCAGCACAGCAGGATGAAGCATGTTCATATTAGGCATCACTTTCTGAGAGATCATGTTCTGAAGAAGGATATTATCATTACTCATGTTCCCTCTGAAGAGAATCTTGCTGACATGTTTACTAAGCCTCTAGCTGGTAATTCTTTCAGCAACTTACGGGAAGGCATTGGTATGACTTATCCACTTCAATAACTTAGCTTAATTATTTCTGTGTGTCTTAAGTGATTAATCGTTTAAGATAATTAAGTGATAATTAATTCTAATCATGATTTGACATTTAAGCATGCGTTATCTACTGCATTTTACGGCGCTGTTCTGTGGTTAACGGTTATCTGTTCCCTTTTAAACGGTGTGTATTTGCTTTTTGAATTGGAACGGTTTCCTTGTTTGGGTATAAATAGGGGTTTTCCATACTTAGAAGTTTTTTACTCTCATTTTCTTTGCAATTAGAATTTCCATAGATTTCCTGTGTTCTCTTCTCTCTAGATTCTTAACCTAATTTCTTATATTTTCAAAAATGGCTCAAGAAATCACTGTCACTCACATCTTCTCCACTAAATCAAAGAAGAAAGTTAGCGAATCTAGGGTATTCACCTCTAGGTTCCTAGATGATGAAGTAAAATCCACTGAACCTATTTCAAAATGGCTTAGCGCTCAAAACTGGAATTCTTTCGTTTCTCTCGATGAATTCATTTATCCTAAGTTAGTCACCGAATTCTATCAGAACCTCCATTTCTTTTCTAATGAGGAGGATGTTCTACATTCAGAAGTCGGGGAAATTGAGATTGAGGTCAGCAGGGCTTCTATTTCTCAAGTGATCGGTATTGATGATGAAGGAATCATCATTCGTGATGATGGTTCAGCAGATGGTTTTACAGAAGCCAACTGGGCTAGACCAGATCTAAGTGCCAAGGAAACTTATGCCACCTGGCTCACTCAGCACCAGAGGTGGGCACACTATTTGACAACCAATGTTTTCCTTCCGAAGGCTGGAGGGGTTAATGGTGTTTCCAACAGGGAAAGAGTGTTTATGTTGCATCTGGTCAACCAGAAGAAGATCAACTTACCTGCCATGCTGATAAGGCAGATGAAGAATGTAACTACCGTGAGTGCATTAGCATATGGCTCACTCCTGACTAGGTTGTTTGAGGCAGCCTCTGTTGTGGTTTCAGGAGAAGGTGTTACAAGTAGGAGTACGGTTCTGAAGATGCATACCTTCAGGAACCTCAACTTTGGTGTGACTCCAAAGAAGAATGAGAAGGGCTCCTCTGTGAGTATTGCTCAGAAGGAAATTATTGAGGCTGCTGTACAGAAAGGAAAGAATGCTGCCAAGAAGGGCAAGGGAAAGAAGGGATCAAGTAAGTTGGTCCTGACTGTTGAGAAGGTGGTTGTCTCAGAACCTCTTCCCACGATGGTTCAAACAACAATCAGTGTTGAACCCTCTGGCAAGGTCGTTGCTGAGAAACCTAAGGATGTTCCTGAGAAGGAAGCTCAGGATGTGAGGACGCACGCCTTGCTGAAAAAGAGAAGGCTGCTGAAGCTGAGAAGGTTGCAAGGGTTGTGGCTCTTGCTGATAAGAAAAGAAAGCAGAAGGAAGCATAAGACAAGTTAGCAGCTGAAAGAGAAATTGCTGCAAAGGCTAAGGCCGATGCAAGACTTATAGCATGTGCTGCTGAACTTCAGGATGCGGAGTTCTCAAAGGAAGTTGAGGCTTCAGAAGAAGGAGAGAAACTTGAGAATGTCTCTCTGTCCTCTCGGATACTTGAGAATATCTCTCTCTCCACCAGAATTGGAAAGAAGGCTGTTGCAAAACGAAGGTCGCTGAGGAAAAAGGACTTCGTTGTTGCCCCCAGTGCTGAATTAGAGGATCCTGTTGTTCAGGAACCAGAAGTTGCTGATGAAGACATGCTGGAGATGTCTGCTGAAGAGGATGTGGATGCTCCTATGTTTGAAGAGTTGTCAGAAGAGAGTGAACCAGAAGATGAAGAGGTTCTTCAGGGTGCTAAACAGTTTGTTGAGAATGTTGATGATGAAAATTTCATTGACAACATTCTTCTGAATCAAGGAAGAAACCCTGGTGATAGGGATGCCTCTGAAACACTGATCAGAATGGCTCATATCTTTGCTGAGCCCATTTCTATGTTTGATCCAAACGCCTCTGAACAGGTTATCTCATCTCCCACTCTCACTCCCCATCCATCTCATTCACTACCTTCTGTCACAGAAGTGAGTGAATCTCACACTTCCATTCCTCCTACAACTTCAACTTCTGAGGTTGTACCTCCTCCAATTATTCCTCCTTCTGGATCCTTTTCAGAAGTGAACCTAAATACTGCTCCCATTTTCACAGACTCCATAGCCACATCCACTACCTCCTCCATTCATACTTCCTCTGTAAGTCCATCAATTGGATTTACTGCTCCATCTTTCTCACTACCATCCACACTCCCTCCCATCTCAACCTCACATACAATCCCTTCCTCAACCACTTCAATTCCTCCACTCTCAACCTCTGGACACGCACCTCCTGTGTGTGATCCCTTAACTACCTCCTCCACTACTTCTTGTTTTGCTGGGTTGTCATCCAACTATGACTTCCTACGCAAACACATGAATCGAGATGATCTGGATACCAGGTTTGGTAGTTTTGGCTTCATGGGCAGAGCTTCTGGTGTATCCGAAGCTGGTGGTGCTCCCAGTGTTGAGGAGTTGAGAAGAATGAGTCAGAGTGGCTCTGATGAATTGCTGAACAGATTTGCTGGTATGGGGCAAAGGACTTCTGCTGCTGACATGTATGCTCAGGGCATTGTGCTGCAAGAATTACACTCCTTGAAAGCTCATAACCTGCAGCTCATGACTATGCTTCAAATACAGGACCCTTCTGTCTACATACGCAATCTTTCTACACTTCATCTAGCTACCTATGAAGAGCTGTACAAGTTAAGAGAACTAGCTCTGACTCTTCCTTCATAGGACAACATTGCTCTTGCTTCTTCTCTGAAGGTCAATGAGAATTTGGAGATATTGACAGAAGAAGTCAAGGAAGCAAACGAGCATTATGAGGCTCATGAGAAGATGCTCCCAAGTAAGATTGATGACCTGCAAAGTACTGCCAATCACATTTTGAGAGAAGTGAAATCTTCTGCTCAAGGTTCATCATCTTCCGGGGCTGCTAAGATTGTATATGACATCACTCCTGATCTCAACAATCGACTCTCCAACATTGAGTCTGCTGTATCTGCTCAGAACGCACAGATTGCTGAGCTTACTGAACTTCTGAAGGTTATGCACACTCAAGCACGTGAACAAGAGAAGACTCTTCACAATTGCTATAGGTTTGTTCGAGGACAGACTTATATTCAGAATGAGCATCTTACTGCTGTTGTGTATGCTAACAATAGGTTGATCAAGCTCCTTCTAGAAGACGTTCAGAGACAGCGACCTATGTCTGGTCAGACCTTTGATCATATGAAGACCATTGATGATGACTTCAGAAGAAGAATGGATATGATCAACTCTGTGAGGCCAACTCCTCAGCAATATCAGACTGCACTGAATGTTCAGCAAAAATTGAAATCTCAGGGTGCTCTGGGTGTTGCTCTTGGTTCTGGTCAAACGGGGGAGAAGTCTGGTCAGAAGAGATCAAGTGCTGCTGAAGGTTCTAGTGATGTTCCTCCTCCTCAGAAGAAACCTAGGAACTTGTAATCTTTTTAGGACTTAAGCTTCTTAGCTAGGTTCTGGGTTTGGTAGTCTTTGTCTTAGGACTTTTTCTCCTCTTCTGATTATTTTGTTTCATATGTTGTCTTCTGATGAACTTATATACACTGAATCCTTCTTATACTTTCTTGTGTCTCTGACTATTTACTTATTGCTTATGTTTCTTTCTGACTTAGTAAATTATACTTCATTAAATCTAACAACTTGATCTTAAGTCATTTCTAAGTTTATACAGATTGCTGAAGTCCACCATTTACACTAAAATGGGGGAGTTAATTTACTCAGAAGTTATGAAACACATGTATCAGGAAGTCATTTTTTATATCTCATGTTTTCTTTACCTTCTGACCACGGTTTGTCCATAACCAAAATGGGGGAGAATGATGAACCCTATGTGTTTTGATTATGTCCAAACGTTTCAGAAGATGAAAACTTAATACTCTCTTACATATAGTTTTTTGTTGACTAATATTTTTGTTTACTTAGTCTATGTGTAAGTTTCTCAGCAGGTGCTGAATGAATCATTTCTTGATTGCCTAAAGGACTCAGAAGATCTGTTTGCTGAAGTTAGAGTTTCAATAATTCAGAAGCTGGATGCTCCGCTCTGAAGCCGAAGTCTGCTAAAGCTCTCCTCAGAAGTTCTTTGCAATCAGAAGCTTTACCAATTTGATCAGAAGTATAGACAACTGGAAATCAGCTTCTGAAAGCTTAGTCACGGGTTTTGTTTGAGCATTTAATGCTCTGACACTTGGATTCAATGCAAGGCGCCAAAAGTTCAAAAAGCTGTTTTGATGGAGCGCGCCTGTCTGTTCAAAAGAAACCAGAATTTCCTTGTCTACCCTTTGTTGATCCAATTGAAGAATGATTCCAGTCAACCTTTCTTTGATTTCAAATTACTTACCGGATTGAGTTAAAGAACAAGGATAACGGAATCAAAGTGTTTGAAGACTGTTTTGAAGACTTGACAAATTAACGGCTACAACAACTGATGTCATCTCCTTCGAAGATTCAAACTCACCAACGGTCATCTTCATTCACTATAAATAGTAGCCAAGCTCCAAAGCATCAACATATGCGTGATCATCGAGCAAAATCTCAACGCACTATTTTAACAAGAAAAACAGAGCAACTCTTTCCATTCTCAATCTTTCTTAACTTAGTCTTAGTTAAAGTGAGAGAGTGAAGAAAAACAAGTTCATAATAGGAATCTTGTAAACTAAGATCGTTTGTGATCTTCAGTTAGATTTAAAGAGAGAAATCTAGTTGAGATTAGAGTTGGGTGAGAAATCCAGAAAACTGAGTATTGTTTGTTCTGGTGGAAATCCTTTAACTCTTTTTAGGCTAGTCAGAACTAAGTGAGGAATTAGCTTAAGTTCTGTTGATGTAAAGGAGCTTCTGAACTTGCCATAAAAGTTCTGAATAGTGGATTTATAAAATCTCTGTAGGCTGCGACCTCAGGGGACAAGACATAGTCACAGGACTTCTGTGGCGAACTTGGATAAATCGAATTGTTCAATCAGGATCTCCTGAACTTCTTTCTCCCTCTTATACTTGTTATTTTTGCTTCTGTGTACTTGCTTATATTTAGTGCTGAAACAGATTTTCTCTAAAGTATCATTGTCTTTGTTCAGAAGACTGTCTAGAAGTTCTTAATTCAGAACTTCTGTTGCTGAAAACAGTCTAACTGTGTTTAGGCAGAATTTCCCTCAGAAGCAACTTCAGTTAGCTGGCTTCCGACTCTGAGGAAATTTGACTCTGAAATATAAGTTTCCCGAAAAACTTAGAAAATTTCAGTTATCAACTTTGACACCTATTCACCCCCCTCTAGGTGATTCTGTTCTTGATAGGGCCAACAATATATGGCTGTATATGCTTACATGTAGACATTGACAATATATAATTTTCTGTATATTCTTATTGTTAGTAGTTTATTAGGTATATTAGCTCCCTCCTCCTGTTTGGATTTGTTTGATATTTATATAGCAGAGTTCCCTTCAATCCAAATATTAGTTTATGGAAACATTTTTTTTTATATAAAATTACTTTGGCAACGACATATGCTGTGGTAGAACATCACAACATATGGCAATGACACAAGTTGTTGCTAAATAGAACTTGTGGCGACGACCATTGTCGTTACTATACCTCTACAAATATAGTAACGACTTACGTTTGTTGCAACGTCGAATGTTTCACAACGAGTGTATTGTTGCAGAAAACATATTTAAGACAACGACACCTAAGTCGTTGCAGTAACCTTTAGTAACGAGCCCTTAAATAACAGATGGAAGTCGTTGCTAAACATGATATGTGGTTGCGAAAAATATTTTTGGCAACGAGTTCATGCGTTGCCAAAAAGCAAATTTCTTGTAGTGGTCCTTTTATATTTATTATATGTCTATTATGTCTTTTTTGATTCCTAGGAAAAGCAAACCCTATTTTATAGGGGTGTTCAAAATTGGTTGGATTATTATAGTCCATCCATTTCAACTCATCCAATCCATGAAAGGTATATTGGGTGGATTGTAATAATCCATCTAACAATCCATTTGATCCATCTAATTCATATGCATTTGAAAAGTGTTGATAGTCTTTTGGAGAAACTAACAATAATTACTAAGATTTGTGAAATTTTATTCCACACACAACACATTAACAAAACCATTATAATCCATCCAATCCATTTAAACCAATCTATTCAATCCATCTTATATTATCTTGACATGGATTGGACTGGATTTTAAAAATAATCCAACCAATTCATGATTGAACACCCCTACTATTTGGTTGAGTTGAATGTTTCAATGGCACGAAAGGCTATTGCATGTAGTCGTTATTTTAGTTCGGGTGTTATGTGTTCAAGTGGGTAGGTAAGGAAGTTAGAACAAAAAAAAAGGAGTTTTATGTCATGATTGGAAGCAAGGAACATTGTTTTGATGTAATGTGATCTTTTTGTTTATTTATTTTCAGTTTCATTTGATCAATATTTATTTTTCAATTTTGTTTTAGTTTTTTCGCAAATAAGTAAGTTATTGAAAAAAAAATTAAGTGAACAAAATGTGTATTAAATACATGATGTACAATTGCAGAGAAATATACCACACACTCTAAACAATTCAATTTTGTACACCACATACTCTAAACAATTAAATATTCAATTTCTAACTGATATTCATGGTTTTTGTGATGCAACTTAGAAAGATGATGTCATCTTCCTGTTATTTGCTACAAATTTTCTTTTGCTATTGTATGTATATTTGTTTGGATATAAACATTGTATTCTGGTCCACTATACTTCCCTCCAAACCTTGATACAAATATTAAGGCCTGGAGGTGGCACTTTAGGAGTAATGGATACTGTTGATGGAATAAATAGTTAACTAGGACTAAAAATACAATCTATCACTGTACTTTAATGGTTAACAAAAAAAAAATTCATTCAACTTAAACCGATTTTCAAATTTGGTTACTTCGGTCAATTTGCATATCAGGAAATTAGGACGATGTGGTTGACACATTAGGAGAAACTAATTGATAAATCATACAATGACATGTGACGTCTATGTAGTTGACACGTATTGGTCAAAGTAAATTCAAAGTTACTTCAGACAATGTGAGAATCATTTTTTTTCCTACAATTCAATTTATCTCTATTTCATTACAACATAGTCATTTAATTGAAATAAAATATAAAATTGAATCAATTTGTTTAGACAATCTAAAATTTAGACCTCGTTTTCTTTTTTTTTCTTATATTAAGCAAAATTGAGTTCAATTTGGTAGTATTCATTTCAATTGAATTCAGTGTTACAAATTCACTTCAGAAAATCGACTTCAACTCAATTCAGTTCAGTTGAATTCTAGCTTCTGAAGAACGTTTTTCTACTGAAACATGAAGCTCACCTTGCTTCTTCTCTAATCTTAAAGAAGTTTGAACCAGGTTAGATGATCGGTTAAGAACCTCCTGAGCAACACCTTCCGACTCTTCTTCAACAGACAACTTCTGTTGAACCTTCTTCTTACCCTTGCCACCCTTGGCAAATCTTTTAGTAGAATCAACAACAATCTCCTTCTGAGCTTGCTTCACAGTAGGAGGGATAGTTACAGGATTCTCCCTCACATCAGCTTGACCATAGCCTAATTTGTCTAGATTGCTTCTGGCCACAGGAGAAATGCTGAACTTCTGAGCATCCTCTGGAATGGGTTAATGCTCATCCTCAAAGTTCCTTGTGAGGATGGTTCCAAAGGCCCGAGCACGCCTCTAAGTAGTGTTCTTCATCTGCCTTATGATCATGGAAGGCAAATTTATCTTTTTTTCATGCATCAAGTGATATACGAAGGATCTTTCTCTGTTAGAGACACAGTTAACTCCACATGTCTTATGTAAGAACACATTAATGGTTATGTAATGTGCCCACCTCTGTTTCTTTGTCAGCCATGTAGTTCATCTCCTTCACCTTAGAATCAGGGTTAGCCCAGTTTACTTTTGTGAAACCCTCAGCAGAACCATCTTCAGCAGTAATCACTCCAGCATCTTCAATACCCATCACTTTGGCAATGTTTCCACTGTTAACTTCTATGTGATGACCATTTAAGCCTTGAATGGACGACATCTTCTTCATCAGATCTATAGAATAAATTTGAGTAGAATTCATTGACCAACTTAGGATAAACCTCATCATCTAGAGAAGCAATGGAGTTCCATTTCTGAGCAGAGATCCATTTGCTGATAGGGTTTGTGTCTCTTAAGGATTCTTCTATGAACTTAGAGGAATGAACTCTAGACACACAAGGTTTGTTCTTTTCAAACAACTGAATAACTATAACCTCAGTGTTGAGTGTGATTTGTGCATATAAAATCAAGGGTTTTTCATAGAGTTTTCGTGCTTAAAATGTGTTTTGAACATCCTGAGATTGTTCTTTAGTGCACAAGATCATGTTGGCCCTATCAAGAACAGAATCACCTAGAGGGGGGTGAATAGGTGTCAAAGTAGAAAACTGATAATTTCTAAGTTTTTAGAAAAACTTAAATTTCAGAGTCAAATTTCCTCAGAGTCAGAAGCTAGCTTACAGAAGTTTCTTCTGAGGGAAATTCTGCCTAAACACAGTTAGACTGTTTTCAGCAACAGAAGTTCTGATTGAAGAACTTCTGGACAGTCTTCTGAACAAAGACAATGATACTTTAGAGAAAATCTGTTTCAGCACTAAATATGATCAAGTACACAGAGGCAAGAATAACAAGTATAAGAGGGAGAAAGAAGTTCAGGAGATCCTGATTGAACAATTCGATTTATCCAAGTTCGCCACAGAAGTCCTGTGACTACGTCTTGTCCCCTGAGGTCGCAGCCTACAGAGATTTTATAAATCCACTATTCAGAACTTTTATGGCAAGTTCAGAAGCTCATTTACATCAACAGAACTCAAGCTAATTTCTCACTTAGTTCTGACTAGCCTAAAAAGAGTTAAAGGATTTCCACCAGAACAAACAACAACTCTGTTTTCTGGATTTCTCACCCAACTCTAATCTCAACTAGATTTCTCTCTTTTAAAACTAACTGAAGATCACAAACGATCTCAATTTACAAGATTCCTATTATGAACTTGTTTTTCTTCACTCTCTCACTTTTACTAAGACTATGCTAAGAAAGATTGAGAATGGAAAAGGAATGCTCTGTTTTTCTTGTTAAAACAGTGCGTTGAGATTTTGCTCGATGATCACGCGTGTTGATGCTTTGGAGCTTGGCTACTATTTATAGTGAGTGAAGATGACCGTTGGTGAGTTTGAAACTTCAAAGGAGATGACATCAGTTGTTGTAGCCGTTAATTTGTCAAATCTTCAAACGGTCTTCAAACACTTTGATTCCGTTATCCTTGTTCTTTAACTAAATCCGGTAAGTGATTTGAAATCAAAGACGAGGTTGACTGGAATCATTCTTCAATTGGATCAACAAAGGGTAGATATGGAAATTCTGGTTTCTTTTAAACAGACAGGCGCGCTCCATCAAAACAGCTTTTTGAACTTTTGGCGCCTTGCATTAAATGCACTTGTCAGAGCATTAAATGCTATCCAGAACCCGTGACTCTAGCTTTCAGAAACTAATTTTCAGTTGTCTAGACTTCTAATCAAATTGGCAAAACTTCTGATTGCAAATAACTTCTGAGGAGAGCTTTAGCAGATTTCGGCTTCAGAGCGGAGGAAACTAGCTTCTGAACCCTTGAAACTCTGACTTTAATAAACAGATCTTCTGAGTCCTTTAGGCAATCCAAAAACGATTCATTCAGCAACTGCTGAGAAACTTACACATAGACTAAAGCCAAAATATTAGTCAACAATAAACTATATGTAAGATAGTATTAGATTATCATCTTCTGAGACGTTTGGACATAATCAAAACACTTAGGGTTCATCATTCTCCCCCATTTTGGTTATGGACAAACCGTGGTCAGAAGGTAACAGAAAACATGAGGTTTAGAAAGTGACTTCCTGATGCAAATGTTTCATAACTTCTGAGTAAATTAACTCCCACATTTTAGTGTAAATGGTGAACTTCAGCAATCTGTATAAACTTAAAGAAAGACTTAAGATCAAGTTGTTAGATTTGATGAAGTGTAATTTACTAAGTCAAAAAGAAACATAAGCAAAAAGTAAGAAGTCAGATACGCAAGAGAGTATAAGAAAGATTCAGTGTGTATAAATTCATTCAGAAGACAGCATAAGAAACAAAATAATCAGAAGAGCAGAAAAAGTCCTAAGACAAGAACTACCCAACCCAGAACCTAGCTAAGAAGCATAAGTCCTAAAAGATTACAAGTTCCTAGGTTTCTTCTGAGGAGGAGGAACAACACTAGAACCTTCGGCAGCACTTGATCTCTTCTGACCAGACTTCTCCCCCGTTTGACCAGAACCAGGAGCAACACCCAGAGCACCTTGAGATTTCAATTTTTGTTGAACATTCAGTGCAGTCTGATATTGCTGAGGGGTTGGTCTCACAGTATTGATCAGATCCATTCGTCTTCTGAAGTCATCATCAATGGTCTTCATATGATCAAAGGTCTGACCAGACATAGGTCGCTGTCTCTGAACATCTTCCAGAAGGAGCTTGATCAACCTATTGTTAGCATACACAGCAGCAGTAAGATGCTCATTCTGAATATAAGTCTGTCCTCGAACAAACCTATAACAATTATGAAGAGTCTTCTCTTGTTCTCGTGCTTGAGTGTGCATAACCTTCAGAAGTTCAGTAAGCTCAGCAATCTGTGCGTTCTGAGCAGATACAGCAGACTCAATGTTGGAGAGTCGATTGTTGAGATCAGGAGTGATGTCATATACAATCTTAGCAGCCCCGGAAGATGATGAACCTTGAGCAGAAGATTTCACTTCTCTCAGAATGTGATTGGCAGTACTTTGCAGGTCATCAATCTTACTTGGGAGCATCTTCTCATGAGCCTCATAATGCTCGTTTGCTTCCTTGACTTCTTCTGTCAATATCTCCAAATTTTCATTGACCTTCTGAGAAGAAGCAAGAGCAATATTATCCAGAGAAGGAAGAGTCAGAGCTAATTCTCTTAATTTGTACAGCTCTTCATACGTAGCTAGATGAAGTGTAGAAAGATTGCGTATGTAGACAGAAGGATCCTGCATTTGAAGCATAGTCATGAGCTGCAGGTTCTGAGCTTTCAAAGAATGCAACTCTTGCAGCACAATGCCCTGAGCATACATGTCAGCAGCAGAAGTCCTTTGCCCCATACCAGCAAATCTATTCAGCAGTTCATCAAAGCCACTCTGACTCATTCTTCTCAACTCTTCAACACTGGGGGCACCTCCAACTTCGAAAATACCAGAAGCTCTGCCCATGAAACCAAAACTACCAAACCTGGTATCCAGATCATCCCGATTCATGTGTTTGCGCAGGAAGTCATAGTTGGATGACAACCCAGCAAAACAAAAAGTAGTGGAGGAGGTTGTTAAAGAATCACACACAGGAGGTGTATGTCCAGAAGTTGAGAGAGGAGGAATTTGAGTGTTTGAGGAAGGGATGGCATTGGTGGTAGAGGAAGAAATGGTAGGGGAAATGGAAGGTAAAGTAGATGGTAGTGAGAAAGATGGAGCAGTAAATCCAATTGATGGACTTACAGAGGAGGAAGGAATAGAAGAGGTAGTGGATGTGGATATAGAGTCTGTGAAAATGGGAGCAGTGTTTAAATTCACTTCTGAAAAGGATCGAGAAGGAGGAATGATTGAAGGAGGTACAACCTCAGAGGTTGAAGTTGTAGGAGGAATGGAAGTTTGGGAACCACTCACTTCTGTGACAGAAGGGAGTGAAGGAGATTGATGAGGAGTAAGAGTGGGAGTAGAGATGACCTGGTCAGAGTTTGGATCAAACATTGAGATGGGCTCAACAAAGATGTGAGCCATCCTGATCAGTGTTTCAGAGGCGTCCCTTTCACCAGGGTTTCTTCCTTGATTTAGAAGAATGTTGTCAATGAAGTTTTCATCATCAACATTCTCAACAAATTGTTTTGCATTCTGAAGAACCTCTTCATCTTCTGGTTCACTCTCTTCTGACAGCTCTTCAATCAGAGGAGCATCAACATTCTCTTCATCAGACATCTCTGACAAGTCTTTATCAGCATCTTCCGGTTCCTGAGTAACAGGATCTTCTAATTCAGCACTGGAGGCAACAACGAAGTCCTTTTTCCTCAGCAACCTTCGTTTTGCAACAGCCTTCTTCCCAATCCTGGTAGAGAGAGAGATATTCTCAATTATCCGAGAGGACAGAGAGATATTCTCAAGATTCTCTCCTTCTTCTGAAGCCTCAACTTCCTTTGAGAACTCCGCATCCTGAAGTTCAGCAGCACATGCTATAAGTCTTGCATCGGCCTTAGCCTTTGCAGCAATTTCTCTTTCAGCAGCTAACTGATCCTCAGCTTCCTTCTTCTTTCTTTTCTCTTCAGCAAGAGCCACAACTCTTGCAACTTTTTCAGCTTCAGCAGCCTTCTCTTTCTCAGCAAGGCGTGCTTCCTCAGCATCCTGAGCTTCCTTCTCAGGAACATCCTTTGGCTTCTCAGCAACAATCTTGCCAGAGGGTTCAACATTGATTGTTGTTTGAACCATCGTGGGAAGAGGTTCTGAGACAACCACCTTCTCAACAGTCAGGACCAACTTACTTGATCCCTTCTTTCCCTTGCCCTTCTTGGCAGCATTCTTTCCTTTCTGCACAGTAGCTTCCATAATTTCCTTCTGAGCAATACTCACAGAGGAGCCCTTCTCAATCTTCTTCGGAGTCACACCAAAACTCAGGTTCCTGAAGGTATGCATCTTCAGAACCGTACTCCTACTAGTAACACCTTCTCCTGAAACAACAACAGAGGCTGCTTCAAACAACCTCGTCAGGAGTGAGCCATATGCTAATGCACTCACGGTCGTTACATTCTTCTTCTGCCTTATCAGCATGGCAGGTAAATTAATTTTCTTCTGGTTGACCAGATGCCACATGAAAACCCTTTCCCTGTTGGAAACCCCATTGACTCCTCCAGCCTTCGGAAGAAAGACATTTGTAGTCAAATAGTGTGCCCACCTCTGGTGCTGAGTCAACCAGGTGGCATACGTTTCCTTGGCATTTATTTCTGGCCTAGCCCAGTTGGCTTCAGTAAAACCATCTGCTGAACTATCATCACCTATGATGATTCCTTCATCATCAATCCCTATCACTTGAGAAATGGAAGCCCTGCTGACTTCGATCTCAACTTCCCCGACTACAGAATGTAGAACATCCTCCTCATTAGAAAAGAAATGAAGGTTCTGATAGAATTCTGTAACTAACTTAGGATAAATGAATTCATCGAGAGAGACGAATGAATTCCAGTTTTGAGCGCTAAGCCAGTGAGAAATAGGTTCAGTCGATTTAACTTCATCATCTAGGAACCTAGAGGTGAATACCCTAGATTCGCTAACCTTCTTTTGTGATTCAGTGGAGAAGATGTGAGTGACAGTGATTTCTTGAGCCATTTTTGAAGATATAAGAAATTAGGTTAAGAGTTGAGAGGGAAGAACACAGAAACTTGATGGAAATTCTAATAGCAAAGAGAATGCAAGTGAAAATTTTCTAAGTATGGAAAACCCTTATTTATACCCAAACACAGAAACCGTTCCAATTCAAAAAGCAAATACACACCGTTTAAAAGGGAACAGATAACCGTTAACCACAGAACATCGCCGTAATAGGGCAGAAGATAACGCATGCTTTCAAGTCAAATCATGATTAGAATTAATTATAACTTAATTATCTCCAACGATTAATCACTTAAGACATACAGAAATAATTAATCTAAGTTATTGAAGTGGATAAGTCATACCAATGCCTTCTCGTAAGTTGCTGAAAGAAATACCAGCCAGAGGCTTAGTAAACATGTCAGCAAGATTTTCTTCAGAGGGAACATGAGTAATGATAATATCCTTCTTCAGAACATGATCTCTCAGAAAGTGATGCCTAATATGAACATGCTTCATCCTGCTGTGCTGAATAGGATTCTTTGAAAGATCAATTGCACTCTTGTTATCACAGTAGATTGTAATTGTTCCAGGGATGATTCCATAGTCAGCAATTTGTTGCTTGATCCAGAGCATCTGAGAAACACAACTTCCAGCAGCAACATACTCAGCTTCAGCAGTTGAGAGAGCCACAGAGGTTTGCTTCTTGCTATGCCAGGAGACTAGGCACTCCCCCAGAAAATGACAACCACCAGAAGTGCTGACCCTTTTCAATTTATCTCTACCATAGTCAGAGTCTGTGTATCCTATAGGAGTGAAGTCAGAACTACAGGGATACCACAAACCAGCTTCTGGTGTGCCTTTAAGATATCTGAGAATTCTTTTGACAGCAACATCATGAATTTCTCTTGGCTTTGATTGATATCTAGCACAAAAACACACAGCAAAATGTATATCTGGCCTGCTGGCTGTTAGGTATAAAAGAGAACCAATCATACCTCTGTAGGTTTTTATATCTACAGGTTTACCAGCTTTCTCTTCATCATCAATGTCTTTGCTGACATCCATTAGAATATCAACAGCATTAGAGTCCATCATGCCAAATTTCTTCAGCACTTCTCTAGTGTACTTGGCTTGATTGATAAACACACCATCATTACTTTGCTTGATCTGAAGTCCTAAGAAGAAGGTTAATTCTCCCATCATAGACATTTCAAACTCAGCCTTCATGTGGTCACTGAACTCTCTGCACAAAGATTCATTAGTAGCACCAAATATAATATCATCAACATATACCTGAGCTATAAGGATATCCTTGTTCTTCTTCAGAGTGAACAGAGTTGTATCAACACAGCCTCTGACAAATCCCTTAGACAAAAGGAACTTTGTCAGTCTCTCATACCAAGCTCTGGGAGCTTGTTTCAGTCCATACAATGCTTTCTTCATCTTAAATACATGATCAGGAAACTTAGGATCTTCAAAACCAGGAGGTTGAGACACATAGACTTCCTCATCAATGTAACCATTCAAGAATGCACTTTTCACACCCATTTGAAAGAGCTTAAAACCTTTGTGTGATGCAAAAGCACATAAGATTCTAATGGCTTCTAATCTTGCAACAGGAGCAAAAGTTTCACCATAATCTATGCCTTCTTGCTGACTGTAACCTTGAGCAACAAGTCTTGCCTTGTTCCTCACAACATTTCCAAATTCATCAAGCTTGTTCTTCAGAACCCATCTAGTTCCAACAACCTTTATGTTGTTAGGTCTGGGAACCAAAGTCCAAACTTCTGACCTTTTGAACTGGTCAAGTTCTTCTTGCATTGCCATTAACCAGGAGTCATCATCAGCAGCTTCATAGAAGTCCTTGGGTTCCAGAAGTGACACAAAAGACACATTCCCCATGTATCTTCTGAGCTGAGCTCTGGTCATGACAGGATTATGAACAGAGTCAATAATGTTCTCTAAGGAATGATTCCTATGAGTTCTAACTTCTCTTGGTACATCCAATGAGTCTTCTGAAACCTGTTCATCATTTGTTGAATCATATATAGGAGCATCTTCTGGAAGGAAGTTGACTTCTGGAGTAGGATACTCATCTTGAGCTTGTTCAGCAACAGGAGGAACCACTTCAGCAGCTCTGGGAGAAACATCTTCTTCTTCAACAGGAGATGTAACTTCAGGAGCTTGAACTACATCTTCATTAGGAGCTCTACTATCTGCAGGGTTAGTCTCATCAAACTGTACATGGACAGATTCATCTAAAGTTTGAGTCCTCTTATTAAAAACCCTATATGCTTTACTATGTGTTGAGTAACCAAGAAAAATGGCCTCATCTGCCTTTGAATCAAACTTTGAAAGATATTCTTTTGTATTCAAAACATAACATTTACAACCAAAGGTTCTGAAATAACCTATTTTAGGCTTTCGACCTTTCCAGAGTTCATAAGGGGTCTTGTTCAGAATGCTTCTGATTAGCACTCTATTCAGAACATAGCAAGCTGTGTTCACAGCTTCTCCCCAAAAGTACTTAGGAAGCCTTCTTTCATTGATCATAGTTCTGGCTATCTCAACCAGAGTTCTATTCTTCCTTTCAACTACCCCATTTTGTTGAGGAGTTCTGGGAGCAGAAAAGTTATGATCAATTGCCTTGGTTTCACAGAATTCTTCAAACCTAAAGTTTTTGAATTCTCCACCATTATCACTTCTGATATGGACAACCTTTTCATTCATTTCATTCTCAAGTTTCTTTATCAGAACTGAGAAACATCCAAGTGACTCATCTTTGCTAGACAGCAAGATGACCCAAGTGAATCTTGAATAGTCATCTACAATGACAAAGGCATACTTCTTTCCACCCATGCTCATTGGTTGAACAGGGCCAAAAAGATCCATATGAAGTAATTCCAAAGGTCTTTTAGTTGAAATGACTTTCTTAGTTTTAAAAGAGCTTCTGGATTGTTTACCAGATTGGCAAGCATTGCATAAATGGTTCTTTTTAAAACTAATTTCAGGCAGACCCTCAACCAATTGATTTCTAGCTACTTTGGCCAGAAGATCCATGCGCACATGAGCAAGTCTCCTATGCCAGAGCCAGGAGGTATCCTCTTTGGACATCAAGCATATATTTTTGCAAAGATTCTCAAGATTCAGCATGAAAACATTTTCAACTCTAGGAGCAGTTAGAATAACTTCCCTTGACTTACTGTCCAAGATTTTACATCCAGAGGAGCTGAAGACAACATCTCTACCTTTATCACACAGTTGTGCAACACTCAGGAGATTGAACTTCAGGCCTCTGACTAGGGAGACATCTTCGATCGGAGGATTAGTTCCTATGGATCCAGAACCAAGTATCCTTCCTTTCTGAGCATCTCCAAAGCTGACTTTTCCACCTCTTTTAGGATCAAATGTGATGAATGCTTTTTCATCACCTGTCATATGCCTTGAGCACCCACTGTCAATGTACCACAGCTTTGACATTGATGGAGCACTCAGAGCCACCTGCAACACAATCAATTAGTGACAGGTACCCAATCCTTATTGGGTCCTTCAGAGTTAGATTTCTCTTCAGCAGGATTTAATGATATCTCAGATTGCAAGAGGTTTTTAATATGGTACTTGCAATCCTTCAACCAGTGACCATCACTCTTGCAAAGTTTGCAAAAGGGAGGGTTCTTGGATCTTTCCCTTTGCTTCCTGGGAGATTTCTTTTTCTTCTGAGAAGGACCAATATCTTCAGAGGCTATACCAGCACTCTCAGAGGTACCAACATCAGGAGGAGAAGCTATCTCTTTCAGAAAAGAGGGAGTGACAGGTTTCTTCTTCTTCTGGGGTTTATCACTTCCCAGAGGCAGCTTTTCCTTGCCTTTGACTTTAGAGCCATCAGCAGAAGTGCTGAACTGTTTACACAGTTTTTCTTCTAACACTTTCATGTCAGAATAAACTTGAGTAAACCTAAGAAACTTGTCAGCCTCACTCTTGTCCAGTTTCCTTTTTAGGTACTTGAACATACTATAGAGTTCTTCAAGAGAATCAAAGATATTTTGTTCAGAAGATATGTTTACCTCAGAATCATAAGTAGCTTCAGGAGGTGCGGAAGTTTCTCCTGTGACATCTTCAGAGGTTGGCTCATCAATAGCCATAAAACAAATCTGAGCTTGCTCTTACTTTTCTTCAGGATCACTGCTGGTCTCAGAGTCTGACCAGGCAGCCAGCATAGCTTTCTTGAACTTCTTCTTATCTTTCTTCAGCTCCGGACAGTTAGGCTTAATGTGCCCCGGTTGCTGACATCCATAGCACACAATTGGCTTGTTTGGAACTCTCTTGAACTTTTCACCAGAATCAGGAGTTTTCTTATCAAAGCTCCTGAAAGGCTTCTTGTAGTTTCCACCTCTGCCTTTCCTAAAGGCCTTCTTGAACTTCCTGGTCAGCATAGCCAGTTCCTCATCTTCAGAGGATTCTTCAGAAGATTCTGCGTTCAGGACTACTCTTTTTCCTTCTGACCTTTCTCTTAGGTCATGATTCTTTAATGACATCTCATGAGTAATTAGAGACCCAATGAGCTCATCATACAAGTAATAGCTCAAATCCTGAACTTCTTCAATAGCAGTCTTCTTGGCTTGCCAAGACCTTGGTAAGCTTCTGACAATCTTCTTTACTCGTTCAGATTCTTCAATGTCTTTTCCTAAACTCTTTAAGTCATTGACTATCTTGGTGAATCTAGAGTTCATATCTGAAATAGATTCTTTATCAAGCATTTCAAATAACTCATATTCTCTCATGAGTTGCTTGACTTTAGATTGCTTCACTTTTCCTGTTCCTTCATATGTGACTTCCAGCTTGTTCCAAATATCCTGTGCAGTTTCACAAGAAGAAACTTTGTTATATTCAGTAGCTGTAAGTGCACAATGCAACATATTTATTGCTGAAGCATTAGTTTGGAGTTTTTTCAGAATGTCATCTGTGTATTCTCTCTGAGGAATAACAACATTCCCTAAACCTTGTTCCATTCTGGTAGGAATGAAATCACCATTAGTGATGACATACCAAGCACTCATGTTCTGAGCTTGGATGAAGTACATCATCCTTTTCTTCCAGTATGAGTAGTTGTTGCCATTAAATAATGGAGGTCTAGTAGTGGAAGAACCTTCTGGAACTATGAAGTGAGAAGAATTCTCAAGCTGGTGTCTACTAGCCATCTCTATTGATTCTGATAGGATCTTACACTTAGATTGTTAGATCTTTAGTAAATATACGAAGTGACCTTCGCTCTGATACCACTTGTTGGCCCTAACAAGAACAGAATCACCTAGAGGGGGGTGAATAGGTGTCAAAGTTGAAAACTGAAAAATTCTAAGTTTTTCGGGAAACTTATTTTTCAGAGTCAAATTTCCTCAGAGTCAGAACCTAGCCCTCAGAAGTTACTTCTGAGGGAAATTCTGCCTAAACACAGTTAGACTGTTTTCCGCAACAGAAGTTCTGATTTGAGAACTTCTGGACAGTCTTCTGAACAAAGACAATGATACTTTAGAGAAAATCTGTTTCAGCACTAAATATAAGCAAGTACACAGAAGCAAAAATAACAAGTATAAGAGGGAGAAAGAAGTTCAGGAGATCCTGATTGAACAATTCGATTTATCCAAGTTCGCCATAGAAGTCCTGTGACTACGTCTTGTCCCCTGAGGTCGCAGCCTACAGAGATTTTATAAATCCACTATTCAGAACTTTTATGGCAAGTTCATAAGCTCCTTTACATCAACAGAACTTAAGCTAATTTCTCACTTAGTTCTGACTAGCCTAAAAAGAGTTAAAGGATTTCCACCAGAACAAACAATACTCTGTTTTCTGGAATTCTCACCCAACTCTAATCTCAACTAAATTTCTCTCTTTAAATCTAACTGAATATCACAAACGATATCAGTTTACAAGATTCCTATTATGAACTTGTTTTTCTTCACTCTCTCACTTTAACTAAGACTATGCTAAGAAAGATTGAGAATGGAAAATGGTGCTCTGTTTTTCTTGTTAAAACAGTGCGTTGAGATTTTGCTCGATGATCACGCGTGTGTTTGATGCAATGGAGCTTGGCTAGTATTTATAGTGAATGAAGATGACCGTTGCTGAATTTGAATCTTCAAAAGAGATGACATCAGTTGTTGTAGCCGTTAATTTGTCAAGTCTTCAAACGGTCTTCAAACACTTTGATTCCGTTATCCTTGTTCTTTAACTCAATTCGGTAAGAGATTTGAAATCAAAGATGAGGTTGACTGGAATCATTCTTCAATTGGATCAACAAAGGGTAGAGAAGGAAATTCTGGTTTCTCTTGAACAGACAAGCGCGCTCCATCAAAACAGCTTTTTGAACTTTTGGCGCCTTGCATTAAATGCACTTGTCAGAGCATTAAATGCTATCCAAAACCCGTGACAAAGCTTTCAGAGGCTGATTTCCAGTTGTCTAGACTTTTGATCAAATTGGTAAAAGAACTTCTGATTGCAAAGAACTTCTGAGGAGAGCTTTAGCAGACTTCGGCTTCAGAGCGGAGCATCCAGCTTCTGAATTATTGAAACTCTGACTTCAGCAAACAGATCTTCTGAGTTCTTTAGGCAATCCAGAAATGATTCATTCAGCACATGCTGAGCAACTTACACATAGACTAAGTAGAAAAAATATTAGTCAACAATAAACTATATGTAAGAGAGTATTAAGTTTTCATCTTCTGAAACGATTGGACATAATCAAAATACTTAGGGTTCATCACAAACATGATTTCATTCAGCATCTGCTGAGAAATTTATGTTGGCCCTATCAAGAACAGAATCACCTAGAGGGGGGTGAATAGGTGTCAAAGTAGAAAACTGATAATTTCTAAGTTTTTAGAGAAACTTAAATTTCAGAGTCAAATTTCCTCAGAGTCAGAAGCTAGCTTACAGAAGTTGCTTCTGAGGGAAATTCTGCCTAAACACAGTTAGACTGTTTTCAGCAACAGAAGTTCTGATTGAAGAACTTCTGGACAGTCTTCTGAACAAAGACAATGATACTTTAGAGAAAATCTGTTTCAGCACTAAATATGATCAAGTACAGAGAGGCAAAAATAACAAGTATAAGAGGGAGAAAGAAGTTCAGGAGATCCTGATTGAACAATTCGATTTATCCAAGTTCGCCACAGAAGTCCTGTGACTACGTCTTGTCCCCTGAGGTCACAGCCTACAGAGATTTTATAAATCCACTATTCAGAACTTTTATGGCAAGTTCAGAAGCTCCTTTACATCAACAGAACTTAAGCTAATTTCTCACTTAGTTCTGACTAGCCTAAAAAGAGTTAAAGGATTTCCACCAGAACAAACAACAACTCTGTTTTCTGGATTTCTCACCTAACTCTAATCTCAACTAGATTTCTCTCTTTAAATCTAACTGAAGATCACAAACGATCTCAGTTTACAAGATTCCTATTATGAACTTGTTTTTCTTCACTCTCTCACTTTTACTAAGACTATGCTAAGAAAGATTGAGAATGGGAAGTGTTGCTCTGTTTTTCTAGTTAGAACAGTGCGTTGCGATTTTTCTCGATGATCATGCGCGTCGTGATGCATTGGAGCTTGGCTACTATTTATAGTGAGTGAAGATGACCGTTGGTGAGTTTGAAACTTCAAAGGAGATGACATCAAATGTTGTAGCCGTTAATTTGTCAAATCTTCAAACGGTCTTCAAACACTTTGATTCCGTTATCCTTGTTCTTTAACTAAATCCGGTAAGTGATTTGAAATCAAAGACGAGGTTGACTGGAATCATTCTTCAATTGGATCAACAAAGGGTAGACATGGAAATTCTGGTTTCTTTTAAACAGACAGGCGCGCTCCACCAAAATAGCTTTTTGAACTTTTGGCGCCTTGCATTAAATGCACTTGTCAGAGCATTAAATGCTATCCAGAACCCGTGACTTTAGCTTTCAGAAGCTAATTTCCAGTTGACTAGACTTCTGATCACAATTGGCAAAACTTCTGATTGCAAGGAACTTCTGAGGAGAGCTGTAGTAGACTTCGGCTTCAGAGCGGAGGAATCCAGCTTCTGAATTGTTGAAACTCTGACTTCAGCAACTGATCTTCTGAGTTCTTTAGGCAATCTAGAAACGATTCATTCAGCAACTGCTGAGAAACTTACACATAGACTGAAGCAAAAGTATTAGTCAACAATAAACTATATGTAAGATAGTATTAGGTTATCATCTTCTGAAACGTTTGGACATAATCAAAACACTTAGGGTTCATCATTCTCCCCCATTTTGGTTATGGACAAACCGTGGTCAGAAGGTAACAGAAAACATGAGGTTTAGAAAATGACTTCCTGATGCAAATGTTTCATAACTTCTGAGTAAATTAACTCCCCCATTTTAGTGTAAATGGTGAACTTCAGCAATCTCTATAAACTTAAAGAAAGACTTAAGATCAAGTTGTTAGATTTGATGAAGTGTAATTTACTAAGTCAAAAAGAAACATAAGCAAAAAGTAAGAAGTCAGATACGCAAGAGAGTATAAGAAAGATTCAGTGTGTATAAATTCATTCAGAAGACAGCATAAGAAACAAAATAATCAGAAGAGCAGAAAAAGTCCTAAGACAAAAACTACCCAACCCAGAACCTAGCTAAGAAGCATAAGTCCTAAAAGATTACAAGTTCCTAGGTTTCTTCTTCTGAGGAGGAACAACACTAAAACCTTCGGCAACACTTGATCTCTTCCGACCAGACTTCTCCCCCGTTTGACCAGAACAAGGAGCAACACCCAGAGCACCTTGAGATTTCAATTTTTGTTGAACATTCAGTGCAGTCTGATATTGCTGAGGGGTTGGTCTCACAGTATTGATCAGATCCATTCGTCTTCTGAAGTCATCATCAATGGTCTTCATATGATCAAAGGTCTGACCAGACATAGGTCGCTGTCTCTGAACATCTTCCAGAAGGAGCTTGATCAACCTATTGTTAGCATACACAGCAGCAGTAAGATGCTCATTCTGAATATAAGTCTGTCCTCGAACAAACCTATAACAATTATGAAGAGTCTTCTCTTGTTCTCGTGCTTGAGTGTGCATAACCTTCAGAAGTTCAGTAAGCTCAGCAATCTGTGCGTTCTGAGCAGATACAGCAGACTCAATGTTGGAGAGTCGATTGTTGAGATCAGGAGTGATGTCATATACAATCTTAGCAGCCCCGGAAGATGATGAACCTTGAGCAGAAGATTTCACTTCTCTCAGAATGTGATTGGCAGTACTTTGCAGGTCATCAATCTTACTTGGGAGCATCTTCTCATGAGCCTCATAATGCTCGTTTGCTTCCTTGACTTCTTCTGTCAATATCTCCAAATTTTCATTGACCTTCTGAGAAGAAGCAAGAGCAATATTATCCAGAGAAGGAAGAGTCAGAGCTAATTCTCTTAATTTGTACAGCTCTTCATATGTAGCTAGATGAAGTGTAGAAAGATTGCGTATGTAGACAGAAGGATCCTGCATTTGAAGCATAGTCATGAGCTGCAGGTTCTGAGCTTTCAAAGAATGCAATTCTTGCAGCACAATGCCCTGAGCATACATGTCAGCAGCAGAAGTCCTTTGCCCTATACCAGCAAATCTATTCAGCAGTTCATCAGAGCCACTCTGACTCATTCTTCTCAACTCTTCAACACTGGGGGCACCTCCAGCTTCGAAAATACCAGAAGCTCTGCCCATGAAACCAAAACTACCAAACCTGGTATCCAGATCATCCCGATTCATGTGTTTGCGCAGGAAGTCATAGTTGGATGACAACCCAGCAAAACAAGAAGTAGTGGAGGAGGTAGTTAAAGGATCACACACAGGAGGTGTATGTCCAGAAGTTGAGAGAGGAGGAATTTGAGTGTTTGAGGAAGGGATGGCATTGGTGGTAGAGGAAGAAATGGTAGGGGAAATGGAAGGTAAAGTAGATGGTAGTGAGAAAGATGGAGCAGTAAATCCAATTGATGGACTTACAGAGGAGGATAGAAGAGGTAGTGGATGTGGATATAGAGTCTGTGAAAATGGGAGCAGTGTTTAAATTCACTTCTGAAAAGGATCCAGAAGGAGGAATGATTAAAGGAGGTACAACCTCAGAGGTTGAAGTTGTAGGAGGAATGGAAGTTTGGGAACCACTCACTTCTGTGACAGAAGGGAGTGAAGGAGATTGATGAGGAGTAAGAGTGGGAGAAGAGATGACCTGGTCAGAGTTTGGATCAAACATTGAGATGGGCTCAGCAAAGATGTGAGCCATCCTTATCAGTGTTTCAGAGGCGTCCCTTTCACCAGGCTTTCTTCCTTGATTCAGAAGAATGTTGTCAATGAAGTTTTCATCATCAACATTCTCAACAAATTGTTTTGCATTCTGAAGAACCTCTTCATCTTCTGGTTCACTCTCTTCTGACAGCTCTTCAATCAGAGGAGCATCAACATTCTCTTCATCAGACATCTCTGACAAGTCTTTATCAGCATCTTCCGGTTCCTGAGTAACATGATCTTCTAATTCAGCACTAGAGGCAACAACGAAGTCCTTTTTCCTCAGCAACCTTCGTTTTGCAACAGCCTTCTTCCCAATCCTGGTAGAGAGAGAGATATTCTCAATTATCCGAGAGGACAGAGAGATATTCTCAAGATTCTCTCCTTCTTCTGAAGCCTCAACTTCCTTTGAGAACTCCGCATCCTGAAGTTCAGCAGCACATGCTATAAGTCTTGCATCGGCCTTAGCCTTTGCAGCAATTTCTCTTTCAACAGCTAACTGATCCTCAGCTTCCTTCTTCTTTCTTTTCTCTTCAGCAAGAGCCACAACTCTTGCAACTTTTTCAGCTTCAGCAGCCTTCTCTTTCTCAGCAAGGCGTGCTTCCTCAGCATCCTGAGCTTCCTTCTCAGGAACATCCTTTGGCTTCTCAGCAACAATCTTGCCAGAGGGTTCAACATTGATTGTTGTTTGAACCATCGTGGGAAGAGGTTCTGAGACAACCACCTTCTCAACAGTCAGGACCAACTTACTTGATCCCTTCTTTCCCTTGCCCTTCTTGGCAGCATTCTTTCCTTTCTGCACAGTAGCTTCCATAATTTCCTTCTGAGCAATACTCACAGAGGAGCCCTTCTCAATCTTCTTCGGAGTCACACCAAAACTCAGGTTCCTGAAGGTATGCATCTTCAGAACCGTACTCCTACTAGTAACACCTTCTCCTGAAACAACAACAGAGGCTGCCTCAAACAACCTAGTCAGGAGTGAGCCATATGCTAATGCACTCACGGTCGTTACATTCTTCATCTGCCTTATCAGCATGGCAGGTAAATATATTTTCTTCTGGTTGACCAGATGCCACATGAAAACCCTTTCCCTGTTGGAAACCCCATTGACTCCTCCAGCCTTCGGAAGAAAGACATTTGTAGTCAAATAGTGTGCCCACCTCTGGTGCTGAGTCAACCAGGTGGCATACGTTTCCTTGGCATTCAGATCTGGCTTAGCCCAGTTGGCTTCAGTAAAACCATCTGCTGAACCATCATCACCAATGATGATTCCTTCATCATCAATCCCTATCACTTGAGAAATGGAAGCCCTGCTGACTTCGATCTCAACTTCCCCGACTACAGAATGTAGAACATCCTCCTCATTAGAAAAGAAATGAAGGTTCTGATAGAATTCTGTAACTAACTTAGGATAAATGAATTCATCGAGAGAGACGAATGAATTCCAGTTTTGAGCGCTAAGCCAGTGAGAAATAGGTTCAGTCGATTTAACTTCATCATCTAGGAACCTAGAGGTGAATACCCTAGATTCGCTAACCTTCTTTTGTGATTCAGTGGAGAATATGTGAGTGACAGTGATTTCTTGAGCCATTTTTGAAGATATAAGAAATTAGGTTAAGATTTGAGAGAGAAGAGAACACAGAAAAATCTATGGAAATTCTAATAGCAAAGAGAATGCAAGTGAAAATTTTCTAAGTATGGAAAACCCTTATTTATACCCAAACACAGAAACCGTTCCAATTCAAAAAGCGAATACACACCGTTTAAAAGGGAACAGATAACCGTTAACCACAGAACAGCGCCGTAATATGCTGTAGATAACGTATGCTTAAGTGTCAAATCATGATTAGAATTAATTATAACTTAATTATCTCAAACGATTAATCACTTAAGACATACAGAAATAATTAATCTAAGTTATTGAAGTGGATAAGTCATACCAATGCCTTCTCGTAAGTTGCTGAAAGAATTACCAGCCAGAGGCTTAGTAAACATGTCAGCAAGATTTTCTTCAGAGGGAACATGAGTAATGATAATATCCTTCTTCAGAACATGATCTCTCAGAAAGTGATGCCTAATATGAACATGCTTCATCCTGCTGTGCTGAATAGGATTCTTTGAAAGATCAATTGCACTCTTGTTATCACAGTAGATTGTAATTGTTCCAGGGATGATTCCATAGTCAGCAATTTGTTGCTTGATCCAGAGCATCTGAGAAACACAACTTCCAGCATCAACATACTCAGCTTCAGCAGTTGAGAGAGCCACAGAGGTTTGCTTCTTGCTATGCCAGGAGACTAGGCACTCCCCCAGAAAATGACAACCACCAGAAGTGCTGATCCTTTTCAATTTATCTCTACCATAGTCAGAGTCTGTGTATCCTATAGGAGTGAAGTCAGAACTACAGGGATACCACAAACCAGCTTCTGGTGTGCCTTTAAGATATCTGAGAATTCTTTTGACAGCAACATCATGAATTTCTTTTGGCTTTGATTGATATCTAGCACAAAAACACACAGCAAAATGTATATCTGGCCTGCTGGCTGTTAGGTATAAAAGAGAACCAATCATACCTCTGTAGGTTTTTATATCTACAGGTTTACCAGCTTTCTCTTCATCATCAATGTCTTTGCTGACATCCATTGGAATATCAACAACATTAGAGTCCATCATGCCAAATTTCTTCAGCACTTCTCTAGTGTACTTGGCTTGATTGATAAACACACCATCATTACTTTGCTTTATCTGAAGTCCTAAGAAGAAGGTTAATTCTCCCATCATAGACATTTCAAACTCAGCCTTCATGTGGTCACTGAACTCTCTGCACAAAGATTCATTAGTAGCACCAAATATAATATCATCAGCATATACCTGAGCTAAAAGGATATCCTTGTTCTTCTTCAGAGTGAACAGAGTTGTATCAACACAGCCTCTGACAAATCCCTTAGACAGAAGGAACTTAGTCAGTCTCTCATACCAAGCTCTGGGAGCTTGTTTCAGTCCATACAATGCTTTCTTCAGCTTAAATACATGATCAGGAAACTTAGGATCTTCAAAACCAGGAGGTTGAGACACATAGACTTCCTCATCAATGTAACCATTCAAGAATGCACTTTTCACATCCATTTGAAAGAGCTTAAAACCTTTGTATGATGCAAAAGCACATAAGATTCTAATGGCTTCTAATCTTGCAACAGGAGCAAAAGTTTCACCATAATCTATGCCTTCTTGCTGACTGTAACCTTGAGCAACAAGTCTTGCCTTGTTCCTCACAACATTTCCAAATTCATCAAGCTTGTTCTTCAGAACCCATCTAGTTCCAACAACCTTTATGTTGTTAGGGGTGGGAACCAAAGTCCAAACTTCTGACCTTTTGAACTGGTCAAGTTCTTCTTGCATTGCCATTAACCAGGAGTTATCATCAGCAGCTTCATAGAAGTCCTTGGGTTCCAGAAGTGACACAAAAGCCACATTCCCCATGTATCTTCTGAGCTGAGCTCTGGTCATGACAGGATTATGAACAGAGTCAATAATGTTCTCTAAGGAATGATTCCTATGAGTTCTAACTTCTCTTGGTACATCCAATGAGTCTTCTGAAACCTGTTCATCATTTGTTGAATCATAAATAGGAGCATCTTCTGGAAGGAAGTTGACTTCTGGAGTAGGATTCTCATCTTGAGCTTGTTCAGTAACAGGAGGAACCACTTCAGCAGCTCTGGGAGAAACATCTTCTTCTTCAACAGGAGATGTAACTTCAGGAGCTTGAACTACATCTTCATCAGGAGCTCTACTATCTGCAGGGTTAGTCTCATCAAACTGTACATGAACAGATTCATCTAAAGTTTGAGTCCTCTTATTAAAAACCCTATATGCTTTACTATGTGTTGAGTAACCAAGAAAAATGGCCTCATCTGCCTTTGAATCAAACTTTGAAAGATATTCTTTTGTATTCAAAACATAACATTTACAACCAAAGGTTCTAAAATAACCTATTTTAGGCTTTCGACCTTTCCAGAGTTCATAAGGGGTCTTGTTCAGAATGCTTCTGATTAGCACTCTATTCAGAACACAGCAAGCTGTGTTCACAGCTTCTCCCCAAAAGTACTTAGGAAGCCTTCTTTCATTGATCATAGTTCTGGCTATCTCAACCAGAGTTCTATTCTTCCTTTCAACTACCCCATTTTGTTGAGGAGTTCTGGGAGCAGAAAAGTTATGATCAATTCCCTTGGTTTCACAGAATTCTTCAAACCTAAAGTTTTTGAATTCTCCACCATTATCACTTCTGATATGGACAACCTTTTCATTCCTTTCATTCTCAAGTTTCTTTATCAGAACTGAGAAACATCCAAGTGACTCATCTTTGCTAGACAGCAAGATGACCCAAGTGAATCTTGAATAGTCATCTACAATGACAAAGGCATACTTCTTTCCACCCATGCTCATTGGTTGAACAGGGCCAAAAAGATCCATATGAAGTAATTCCAAAGGTCTTTTAGTTGAAATGACTTTCTTAGTTTTAAAAGAGCTTCTGGATTGTTTACCAGATTAGCAAGCATTGCATAAATGGTTCTTTTTAAAACTAATTTCAGGCAGACCCTCAACCAATTGATTTCTAGCTACTTTGGCCAGAAGATCCATGCTCACATGAGCAAGTCTCCTATGCCAGAGTCAGGAGGTATCCTCTTTGGACATCAAGCATATATTTTTGCAAAGATTCTCAAGATTCAGCATGAAAACATTTTCAACTCTAGGAGCAGTTAGAATAACTTCCCTTGACTTACTGTCCAAGATTTTACATCCAGAGGAGCTGAAGACAACATCTCTACCTTTATCACACAGTTGTGCAACACTCATGAGATTGAACTTCAGGCCTCTGACTAGGGAGACATCTTCGATCGGAGGATTAGTTCCTATGGATCCAGAACCAAGTATCCTTCCTTTATGAGCATCTCCAAAGCTGACTTTTCCACCTCTTTTAGGATCAAATGTGATGAATGCTTTTTCATCACCTGTCATATGCCTTGAGCACCCACTGTCAATGTACCACAGCTTTGACATTGATGGAGCACTCAGAGCCACCTGCAACACAATCAATTAGTGACATGTACCCAATCCTTATTGGGTCCTTCAGAGTTAGATTTCTCTTCAGCAGGTTTTAATGATATCTCAGATTGCAAGAGGTTTTTAATATGGTACTTGCAATCCTTCAACCAGTGACCATCACTCTTGCAAAGTTTGCAAAAGGGAGGGTTCTTGGATCTTTCCCTTTGCTTCCTGGGAGATTTCTTCTTCTTCTGAGAAGGACCAATATCTTCAGAGGCTATACCAGCACTCTCAGAGGTACCAACATCAGGAGGAGAAGCTATCTCTTTCAGAAGAGAGGGAGTGACAGGTTTCTTCTTCTTCTGGGGTTTATCACTTCCCAGAGGCAGCTTTTCCTTGCCTTTGACTTTAGAGCCATCAGCAGAAGTGCTGAACTGTTTACACAGTTTTTCTTCTAACACTTTCATGTCAGAATAAACTTGAGTAAACCTAAGAAACTTGTCAGCCTCACTCTTGTCCAATTTCCTTTTCAGGTACTTGAACATACTATAGAGTTCTTCAAGAGAATCAAAGATATTTTGTTCAGAAGATATGTTTACCTCAGAATCATAAGTAGCTTCAGGAGGTGCGGAAGTTTCTCCTGTGACATCTTCAGAGGTTGGCTCATCAATAGCCATAAAACAAATCTGAGCTTGCTCTTCCTTTTCTTCAGGATCACTGCTGGTCTCAGAGTCTGACCAGGCAGCCAGCATAGCTTTCTTGAACTTCTTCTTATCTTTCTTCAGCTCCGGGCAGTTAGGCTTAATGTGCCCCGGTTGCTGACATCCATAGCACACAATTGGCTTGTTTGGATCTCTCTTGAACTTTTCACCAGAATCAAGAGTTTTCTTATCAAAGCTCCTGAAAGGCTTCTTGTAGTTTCCACCTCTGCCTTTTCTAAAGGCCTTCTTGAACTTCCTGGTCAGCATAGCCAGTTCCTCATCTTCAGAGGATTCTTCAGAAGATTCTGCTTTCAGGACTACTCTTTTTCCTTCTGACCTTTCTCTTAGGTCATGATTCTTTAATGACATCTCATGGGTAATTAGAGACCCAATGAGCTCATCATACAAGTAATAGCTCAAATCTTGAACTTCTTCAATAGGAGTCTTCTTGGCTTGCCAAGACCTTGGTAAGCTTCTGACAATCTTCTTCACTTGATCAGATTCTTCAATATCCTTTCCTAAACTCTTCAAGTCATTGACTATCTTGGTGAATCTAGAGTTCATATCTGAAATAGATTCTTTATCAAGCATTTCAAATAACTCATATTCTCTCATGAGTTGGTTGACTTTAGATTGCTTCACTTTTCCAGTTCCTTCATATGTGACTTCTAGCTTGTTCCAAATATCCTGTGCAGTTTCACAAGAAGAAACTTTGTTATATTCAGTAGCTGTAAGTGCACAATGCAACATATTTATTGCTGAAGCATTAGTTTGGAGTTTTTTCAGAATGTCATCTGTGTATTCTCTCTGAGGAATAACAACATTCCCTAAACCTTGTTCCATTCTGGTAGGAATGAAATCACCATCAGTGATGACATACCAAGCACTCATGTTCTGAGCTTGGATGAAATACATCATCCTTTTCTTCCAGTATGAGTAGTTGTTGCCATTAAATAATGGAGGTCTAGTAGTAGAAGAACCTTCTAGAACTATGAAGTGAGAAGAATTCTCAGGCTGGTGTCTACTAGCCATCTCTATTGATTCTGATAGGATCTTACACTTAGATTGTTAGATCTTTAGTAAATATGCGAAGTGACCTTCGCTCTGATACCACTTGTTGGCCCTATCAAGAACAGAATCACCTAGAGGGGGGTGAATAGGTGTCAAAGTAGAAAACTGATAATTTCTAAGTTTTTAGAGAAACTTAAATTTTAGAGTCAAATTTCCTCAGAGTCAGAAGCTAGCTTACAGAAGTTGCTTCTGAGGGAAATTCTGCCTAAACACAGTTAGACTGTTTTCAGCAACAGAAGTTCTGATTGAAGAACTTCTGGACAGTCTTCTGAACAAAGACAATGATACTTTAGAGAAAATCTGTTTCAGCACTAAATATGATCAAGTACACAGAGGCAAAAATAACAAGTATAAGAGGGAGAAAGAAGTTCAGGAGATCCTGATTGAACAATTCGATTTATCCAAGTTCGCCACAGAAGTCCTGTGACTACGTCTTGTCCCCTGAGGTCGCAGCCTACAGAGATTTTATAAATCCACTATTCAGAACTTTTATGGCAAGTTCAGAAGCTCCTTTACATCAACAGAACTTAAGCTAATTTCTCACTTAGTTCTGACTAGCCTAAAAAGAGTTAAAGGATTTCCACCAGAACAAACAACAACTCTGTTTTCTGGATTTCTCACCCAACTCTAATCTCAACTAGATTTCTCTCTTTAAATCTAACTGAAGATCACAAACGATCTCAGTTTACAAGATTCCTATTATGAACTTGTTTTTCTTCACTCTCTCACTTTTACTAAGACTATGCTAAGAAAGATTGAGAATGGGAAGTGTTGCTCTGTTTTTCTAGTTAGAACAGTGCGTTGAGATTTTTCTCGATGATCATGCGCGTCGTGATGCATTGGAGCTTGGCTACTATTTATAGTGAGTGAAGATGACCGTTGGTGAGTTTGAAACTTCAAAGGAGATGACATCAAATGTTGTAGCCGTTAATTTGTCAAATCTTCAAACGGTCTTCAAACACTTTGATTCCGTTATCCTTGTTCTTTAACTAAATCCGGTAAGTGATTTGAAATCAAAGACGAGGTTGACTGGAATCATTCTTCAATTGGATCAACAAAGGGTAGACATGGAAATTCTGGTTTCTTTTAAACAGACAGGCGCGCTCCACCAAAACAGCTTTTTGAACTTTTGGCGCCTTGCATTAAATGCACTTGTTAGAGCATTAAATGCTATCCAGAACCCGTGACTTTAGCTTTCAGAAGCTAATTTCCAGTTGACTAGACTTCTGATCACAATTGGCAAAACTTCTGATTGCAAGGAACTTCTGAGGAGAGCTGTAGCAGACTTCGGCTTCAGAGCGGAGGAATCCAGCTTCTGAATTGTTGAAACTCTGACTTCAGCAACTGATCTTCTGAGTTCTTTAGGCAATCTAGAAACGATTCATTCAGCAACTGCTGAGAAACTTACACATAGACTGAAGCAAAAGTATTAGTCAACAATAAACTATATGTAAGATAGTATTAGGTTATCATCTTCTGAAACGTTTGGACATAATCAAAACACTTAGGGTTCATCAATTTATACATAACCTAACAAAAATTGTTAGCCAATAATCATTAAGTATATAAGTGTATGTATTTAATTTCTTCTGAAACACTTTGGACTAACCAAAACTCATACGGTTCATCAAATAACAACTACAACATAATAAACATGATACATACAATTCATATAAGGGATGGCCTATATAAAAAAAACAGTACATTATATGATCAAATGTACTTACATTTTGTTGCTTACTTGAAGTTTCCAAAATATATTTGTCTTTAGATGCTACTCTCTTTTTCCCTTTCCCTTAAAAAGAAAATAACAAATACACTTTATACTCTAATCATTAGCAGAAAGTACAAAAATTATTGAAATAGGCAGTACCTTTAGTTTGTGCTTCTGTCTTAGGTTTTGTCTTTCGTTTTCGAAGTGTCCTTTCAACCGAGCATTTGAAACTCCTTTCAGCTTCAGACAGTGAGGGTTTAAAATAGGATTGGTATCATTTATCTCATCTGGATCATCTTGCTCATGGATCATTCTAGGTTCCGATCCTTCATCATTAGAAGACATGTGCAATTTGTCCAATGCAACTTCAATATTCGTACAAATCTTATGCAATCTAGCTTTAAAAATTCTTCCTGTAACTTCATTATCTTGACTCGTTAAAATTGTATCGTAAGCAAACTGAATCATGTTGTTACGATAAACTATCTTACCATCATCACTACTACCTTGTGTAAAATCACTGTTCAGACCAACTTTTCCTAGCATCTTTACTCCATATATGCAAAATATAGTTCTCCGGAATAGCATCACAATTTTTAACAATCAGAATCTTCAAAATATGACAACAAAGTAAACCACAAGATTCAAACTTTTTACAACAACAAGTTATCTCTTTGTTGGATGCATCTAATCTAACATGACGAAGTTTTGAATGCTCTCCTCCTTTTACTTGAAATACAAAAACATGGTTAAGACATGATATCTTTCACTATATCAACCCAATCGCATACCTGAACTTGTCATCAAATAACTTGAAACTTTTGTGAGTATGGACATTTGCGGCATGGTTTAAAATTCCACTATTTCTAATCGATAAAGGAGGCTTTTTATAATTACATTGAAAATATTCTTCAACTTCTTTAGAATGCCATCTTGCAACAATTTTCTCAAATGCAATTAAACAATGAGTAAGTGAAGTAGTTCTACCTGCCAAGTCACCCAAAACGATGTTGGTGCTTTCACTCATTCGGATTGATAAAATTCCAGCTAAATAAAAAAACTTTAGACAATGCCAAGCTCCATTTATTGCGTAGAGAATGCATCTTTTGTAGCCATTTATGCTCCTTGAGATCATATTTCTCCAACATATTCTTTCATGTGTCTTGAAATTCATTTTCAGATTCACAACCATATATGCACTCCTTGAAAAGCTTTTGAAACTCTAGATCTGAATATAATCCAGGTAAATGAGATGGAAAATGTTTTGACATGTGTCATAAACATAAACAATGACAAGTATTTGGAAAGACAATTTCAATGGCATTCGCCATTGCTTGATCTTGATCCGTAAATATAGTATTCGGTGTTTTTCCACCCATGGAATTCTAAAAAGCCTTAAAAAGCCAAAGAAATGAGTTGGTTGTTTCATCAAGGAGGAAAGCACATCCAGACATAATGTTCTGTCGGTGATGGTTCAAACCAATAAATGGAGCACAAATTAAGTTATTTATGTTTGTTTGGTAGTTTGTGTCAAAAATAACCACATCTCCAACAAAAATCATAATCAACAGCTGATTTTCCATCTCTCCAAAATAAATTAGTCAATCTATTATCTTGATCGACTTGAATATCATAGAAAAACATCGAACCGTTCACTTCTTGTTTCTTGAAATGATCAATCAAGTTTTGTGCATCTCCAACTTCAATCACCATCAATTTTTGCTTGTTCAGAAAGTTATAGAAATCTCTTTTAATAAACCCAACATTCTCATATCCCCCTACTTCTCCTGACATATATGCATAAACATCTCTTGACCTTAAACCAGCATTCACCATAGTGCTAATAACATTTGATTGTTATGTAGTTATCGATCGGGAGAAGGATCAATAGGACCATGCATACATGCATCTCAGAAACCAAGAATGGTGGGGGGAACTTACACAGTCTTCCCTCATATAGAAACAACCGCAAGGGAAATTGATCAAGAAACAAACGCCATGTCTGGAATGGGAGTTTCCGCCTGCTCGGGAGAAGTGTTCGTCAGAACTCATAGGCAAGACGGAAAGAGGACGTATACCCTGGAAGGGTACTCTAAGAGAAAGGCGGAAGAAGGAGAGTCCGAGAGGGGAATGCCTAGTGAGAGTAGCCAGGGAAAGAGGCCATCATACATGGAGGACGATACGAGTCGAGAGCACTCTGTTCACAAAGACGAGCCCTCAGAAAACCACGTTACAGATAGTGAACCCGAGGAAGATCTTGGGGTTTCCTTGTTTCTAATCTTCGATGGAAGTCAGGATGCCCAAATACACTTAGGAACCTTTATAAGGATGATGCAATATTCGGGTCCAAGCTCTGATGCAGATCACTGCCTTCAGTTCCCCTTCGGTTTAGGAGGCTAAGCAAGGAAGTGGTACAATCGACTCTCCCATACCGTCCGTCGAGACTGGGGAAAACTGGTCCTAGCTTTCCTGACCAAGTTTGTAGCCAGCATAGACAAAAAAGTCTCTTGGGAGGACCTCGCCTCACTCCGACAACAAGTAGGAGAGCAGTTCCATGATTATCTAGAATACAGATGGATCCCCATGTTGAGCTTGGTTCGCAAGGCACCGGAGCGGAAAGAACAAATAAGATGTCTCGTACGTGGTACACATCATCACATACGAAAAGTGGCACAACACTATAACCTCCAGAGCTACGATGAGTTAAGTCAGTTAGTGAGCCGAATATAATCCTGGATCAACCCCATAGGAGAGGATCAAAAGTACATAGAATCTGAAAATTGGATACACCTCGCTGGACCTTTTAAGCCCCGAGAAACCATATAATGGAAGAATTTGAAAAGTTTGGAGCAAAGGGGAGGGGAACCATTCGAGGACTATTTTTCAATCCGATGGCTAAAAGCTGCCAATGAACTACCACGAAGACATAACATGAAGGTTTTGGTGTCCTGCCTGACGAAAAGCCTGTTACCTCACCTAAGGACAATCGCGCAATACCAAGACTTTGATTCATACTTGGATCTCGGAAATCTGGTTAGGAGAGTAGAAGAACACATCTAGTTTAACACGGTACGAGAAATGGAGAAGCAAGGACGGGCCAGTACGGCAGAAGAGTTTGAATATGTGCGCAAAGATATTCGTGAAATCAGAGAGGAAATAAGAGACATTAGACACAGGAGCACACGAGCTGCCCTTTCTCCAGTAGACTTTGTACCTCCCAGGGGGAGGATTGGCACTTTGTTTGCAAGATTAGTGGAAGACGGAGCAATGCGCCCTATTAGAGAGTCACGACTCCAAGATCCCCCTCCGCTCCTATTGTCCGGGAGGCGAGTATGGTCGAACTTCTGTGAATACCACCAATACTTCGATCATAGTACCGAGGTGTGCGAGGTTCTGAAATGGAACAAGTCGCGAGTGATAGGAAAAAATGTACGATGAGATGTGATTAATAAAAGTTATTTCGGCTTATAATTTGTAAAATGTTAATGTCGTGCATTGTTTAGATTAATCAACTAAAACAAATCATCACCACCATAAAAGAATCCTTCGCTACGAGAAAAAGAGCATCAAAAGAACACCCCCACCAAAAGGCCAAAACTTACCTCAAAACTCAAAAGACCTTCAACCCAAAAAATGCCTACCGCATCCGATCTCCAAATGAAGAACAAGATTCACCCCTAAAAATAGGAATCCAATCTGATCAAATGTTTCCGATACGTCACAAGCAATCCTGCTAAGAACCCGATGCGTAAAAAAAAAAATCCAGAATTGAAAAGAGTTCAAACTACATCCAACCCCGAAATGAAAAAAAAATAATCCACAACAAACGTTTCTATAAACCCGACGCAACCGTACCTCCGCTCTGGTTAATAACTAAAAATGTTTGACAATAATGTTTTGCGAGTTATAAAATGAAACAACTAAAAAAGAAACAATATAGCAAAATCACTCGCGGCGCCGCTTAGAAGGCCCAGCTTGGTGACTTAGATCCCGAGTCAGCATCACGATCTCTCTATTTGACCAAGCCCTGCGAAATGAACTTAGCCACTCAGTATAATTATCCGAAGAAGAATTGGCAGGATCATCAACATTGAGGACAACTTGGAAAAACCTACAAGGCCATAGCTGTTTCAGGCGACCCAACAGCCTAGAGTCGAACACACCTCCAAGGAAGGAATGAAGAAAATCGGAAGGGATGCTCTGATGGAGGCCCATTTGACGCCGCAATAAAGAAGGCACGTAGAAGGAACTTTCCCGAAGGCCACACACTGGGATGCACCCAGACATTAGTGTGTCAGTATAGGAGGTAATGCGCCATCAAGGACAAGTCCAGCGTATGTTAGACGACTTGCGCTCGGATAACCACTGCGACCACCAACCGAAACTGTGAGCTGAAGCCGCCCCGAAGAATACTTGTTGTCTATGCCCCCAGTGACGGGTAAGATATCTCTTTAGTCCCAGAGGAGGAACCACGATTGCGAGCTTTTCCATTAACCACATCTGAAACAATAAAGGGCTGCCCCGGGAAGGGAGGAAACCTTTTGTCACGTCACACGAAAGACTAAGCAACATCTCCGCCAGCAAGAACGGCCCAGGGTTCGCCTCGTGATACACTTCATGCACAATGGTTATCAAGCGGCAATCGCACTGGATCGGATCTCCGACAACCAGAAATCGCATGTACATCAGGAGAGAAAGGGCGAAGGCCCAGGGGTGACTGCCTACCTCAGACTCTTCAAGAACCTCATAGACAACTAAAGTGGGTATGTGGGAAAAGGGCCCCTCGGTGTCAAGGAGCTCCAGCAAGAAGTTACCAGACACCTGGAAGAACACCGATAACTGTCGAAGGGTTAAAAGCTCACACTGCGGCAAGGCCAAAGAAGCAGTTGGATCGACAGAGAGCCCCAAAATAGCACACAGTTCCTCTGGCAAAGGACACAAATCCCCATCGATGAAACGGAAGGTGTGATCCCGAGGATCCCAAAGCTCCATGGCGGCACGGAGAAACTCCGGATATAGAGGTTGGCTGCGATAGAAGCGTAACCCAGCAGCCCCGTACGGTTTCAGGATGCCCCACAAAGATGACATCAACGATCGCAAAGGACTAAAATCAGACAAGAAAAAAAGATCATTAGTATAAAGGAGGATATACATTCGATACAAGAATTCACATAAATAAAAATCCTAACTAATACGGAAAGTCGCCAGCATCGGAACCCTCATCGTCCTCTCTAGCATCCCTCATCTCGCCCCGTCTCCTCTTCCGCGCCTCGTCCACGTGGAAAGCCTCCAATCGGGCTGTAAGGTCTGCTACCTGCGTACGGGCGGCTAGAGTCAAAGCGCGTTCCCCCCATATCACATCCTGCATTTGTAACACGCACACACTTCATGCATACATATCATAAAACATTCATAAACATGAGAATCCTATAGAAAATACATGTGCCTCCTGAGCATAGGACATCAATGCCGCCCGAGATGGAGCGGTAAAGACCCGCTACGTGAACGGCAGAAGTGCGAGAGACCTACAAAAGAGGAAGTCAGCAGGCGAAACACGAAGGATGTCTAACAAAAGAAGAGGAAGTACGTACATGTGTAGTATCAGGAGGATTGAAAGTAGGAAGATGGTCAAGGAGGTATGACGTTGAACTCCCGATACCCGGTCCAATCATGTACCCCTAAGATCTCTGGCTGAGAAGGGGAAAAATCTCCAACCACCCACTGAGACGCTGAAGGTAATGTTTCTTCTCGAGGATGTTCGGCTGAACAATCATAAGGAGGTTCGGACCCAAGAACCTCTAAACGGGGAGTGCCCGTTTCGCGAAGAAGATCCTGTGAGAAGTTAGGAATGTCAAAAACGACCCAAAGCAAACAATGGCATCAGAGGAGCAAGAACACCAACGTACCGCGGCAAGCAGAGGCGAGTCAGCGCCCACCAAATACCCACGAGATTTATCCCTAGGAGGCAACAAACGATGAAGGAAGAGCTCATAACTCTCACTCTGGGGCAATACCAAGGCACTGTGTACCCCATCTGGATTCCCCAGCGCTGGGACCCCTTGAAAGAATGTCTTGCGGTCAGAAGGGGCTACAGACGCACCCCAGAACATCGTGGCCGGGAGATCAAGAGGTACGCGACGGTCCGAAGGGCCCTCCCAAAATTCAAACACCCTCTCGCCTAGATACCAGGAGAAATCGAAAGGACCCTCCAAGAGGATCTGACGAGAAGAGATCTCAAAAGCAGCAATCATCTCGGGTAACCATCCCACAGCCACACCAGCATGCCAAGGTAACGTGGTCACCTGCACAGGGAAAAGATAATGAACAAGGTGCTGAAGGAAAAAGAAGCAAGCTTACAACATACCCGATTCCAAGCCAACCCCTCGACAAAATCTCTCACAGTAGGTTGAGGAGGGATTGCCTTCCTCTGGGGGCCCATCTAGCGACTAAGACGAGGGAACTCGTTAGGTTGCACTTGGGGCATCTGGGGTCGAGGGAGGACACCGTATTCGTAAGCCCAGGCCTGCATAGAGGGGTCACAGTTCAAGTATCGACATGCTTAAAAGATAAAAAGGAGCTGAAATACGAAAGGCATACCTCGAGTACCAAGGAAGGACCGTAGAAGTTAACCGCGCCACGGCATACCACGTCTAAAGCCCCATACAAAGAAGCCAAAACCACCTTGCCCCAACAATAAAAACCAAGACCATCTAAATCCCGCAAACTCTCCAAAATAACCAAATCGCAACTATCGTCAGTGGAGGGTAAGAATGCAGCGCATATTACATACCACAAGAAACACTGAGCATGGCAGTCCACGATAATAGGATCAGTCGAAGTACTCCGACGAATAGGGGAGTTAGATACGCTGGATAGAGGAATGTGTCGTTCCTTATCAGGGACAACTGGATACCCAATCAAGTCCCTGATGGCACTGAGGTCAAAAGGGGAAGACAAGCGTCTTCAGAATGGTGGGACAGCGCCTATGGAACTTAAACTGGTGATGGCCGCGATGTCCAGGGGAGTGACAGTCATTTCCCCGAAGCTAAAATGGAAAGTGTGGGTACTATCACACCAACGCTCGATTAGAGCACTCACATTCTGCCAGCATATGCGGGGTGTCCCTGGCAGAAGATGCTTCAAGAAGGGGTGAAAAGGGGTCCCGTCAACACGAGCTCGAACGGCAGGAGGCAACCCGAGATACCAAGTTTTCACTTCCCCCACATTCCCTCGACCTTTCAGACGAGGCTCTTGCATAAAAGACACCATTGAGAAAAATATGTCAGGGTCGACGGGGCGGAGATGCTAAAACGGGGGCTAAAGGATCGCTGATGGAGAACACACGAAGACCGTACGGTCACAAGCGTGCTCCCTGTGACCGTACGGTCACAGAACCTAGCGACCGTAAGGTCACCAAACTAAGAATCGTACGGTCACCAATCTAAGGACCGTACGGTCACCATCAACCCAGAATTTAGACCAGGTCAACCACATGAAGCAAAAAATATCAAAAAGTGAAACGGTTCATGGCAGCAACATCATCGAGTCACCACAAGAAACATCATAACAATGAAAACGAGGAAATACAGACATCGTCCGACACGACCGCATGAAAAGCTCCGGTAAAATGAAAGAAGAGAGAAAAGCTTTGGGAATAAACGTACCTGAGTCACGTAACGGTGCTTGTGCATATTGAAGAAAAAGGGAAGCGCTTCTCCAAACTCCAAACCGACATAGGCGGTAGATCTACTTCGGCCGAGCTCGGCCGCACTCCACACACGAGGGAAAAGCTCCTCCATACCATCTTCCAAAGGGAAGTCGTTGATGTTAATATCCGTCAACAGCATGAAGAAAGTAGAATACGCGACTACTCGAGCTATGAGAGGAACGAAACGAAATCGAAGAGGGAGGGGTCGGTGTGAGTATGAGGAGAAGAGGCTGATGTATAAAAGATAAATACAGACAGCCTGAGTGACCGTACGGTCACAAGACCCTTGACCATACGGTCACAAGTTTCGTGACCGTACGGTCACACTATCTCCCCCTAGAGAATTTTGTGTTCCCAAGATCAACAGGACCCCGAAGCTATAGATCGCTACGCCAGAGGTTCACATGACGAAACGAAGTTAACTCCGGAAGAACTACAAAGGACATAGGGGGCATACCCAACGACCGCAGAGACAGTACGCTGGGGCATTATCAGACCATTGGCACCCAGGGGCACCCCCGAACTTATCAAAAGTCAGGAACTAAGAACTCCATTGGGGCAGTACGAAGAATGGGGCATGGCTATGATCAAGGAAGAATTCTGCCTGGATCCCCAGATCAACTGGAGATCAAGAGCGGAAGAGAAAAGCTATTGGGACACAGTTGATCGACCTCAGGACGGAAACCGCCAGCATTCAGATAAGACTGGTAGGACAAAGTGTTCAACATTATCTGAAGAAAGGAGGAAAAAAAGCTAATCTGAAGAGACCACCAGAACCTCGGGTCATGCTCGAGGTACTAAGGAGGTTACTAAATCCTCGGGTCATGCCCGAGGTGATATAAGAGGTTACTAAATCCTCAGGTCATGCTCGAGGTACTAAGGAGGTTACTAAATCCTCAGGTCATGCCCGAGGTGATATAAGAAGGTTACTAAATCCTCGGGTCATGCTCGAGGTACTATAAGAGGTTACTAAATCCTCGGGTCATGCTCGAGGTACTATAAGAGGTTACTAAATCCTCGGGTCATGCTCGAGGTACTATAAGAGGTTACTAAATCCTCGGGTCATGCTCGAGGTGTTAAAGGGTTACTAAATCCTTGGGTCATGCCCAAGGTGCTATGAAAGGTTACTAAAATTCCTCGAACCCAACTCGAGGCACCATCAGAAGTTACAAAAAATCCTCGTCGAGGTACCATGGAAGCAGTTAGTCGGCCTTACAGTATGATTATAGAAAACACAACGCCGTAGGACTAGAACTACAGGAGTTACTCATAAAGGACAGTTAGTCGGCCTTACAGTAAGATTATAGAAAACACGACGCCGTAGGACCAGAACTGCAGGAGTTACTCACAAAAAATAGTCGGTCGGCCTCACAGTAAGATTATAGAAGACACGACGCTGAAGGCTAAGACTACATGTAAGTTCTCTAAACTCACTTTTGAAAGCACAAGCACACACGCAGTATGTCTTATTTCGCTTCATTGAGACTGCCCAACAGGTCTTACAAGACAATGTAATCACCTCAGGGACTCCCAAAGAAGCGAGGGGCAAACTGTAAGCACTGGTTTTCGAACCCGATGATGAAAGCAATCTAAGAGCTCCTCGTCGCGCCAGCTGCTCAAATACTGATACTCGTCGGAGAACGGATAATCTTTTCAGGGTCATAACCTCTTCCACTCGCTCCTTGGGACCATGAGTGTGGCACTTTCATGCTTATGAGAAAATCCTCGATCACGAAATGATATACGGTCACAAGTACTATTCACTAAGGACCGTACGGTCACAACACTGTTTATTGAGACCGTACGGTCACAAAGCATCTGACCGTATGGTCACTGCCACGTGGCAGATAGCAATCCAATCCTTATCTGCCACGTGGCTGGCGGTCCAATGAAAACATGACACGTGTACTACATGCCAAACAAGTTTGGCCGGATCTTACAAGGTCCGGCCGGGCCTTATGGGAAGCCCGGCTCAGATCCAAATTTGGATCTGAGACGGGCAAACTAGTGACCGTACGGTCACTAAATGGTGACCGTACGGTCACAGGCTTGTGACCGTACAGTCACAACCTACCCTATAAATACCCCCCGGATTTCTCATTCAATTCACCAACAAACACTCATTCTCCTCTCTCTCTCTCTAGCTCATTCTAAAGTGATTCTTGACCCGATATAGGTTGCCTCTGATAAAGTTGCCTCTATTGTTGCCTAAAGTTGCCTCTGATTCAAAAAAGAATCGTTAGGGTCGGAGCTTGAGAGTATTTTCCTAAAAATATTCCCAGAAAAGGTCCCCACGACCACCAAAAATATATTCCCCCTTTATTAAAAATTCCAACCCAGGCATCACTCGCAGTCTCGCTAGAGCTGATTAAGTCCTGTTCATAACTATCACTCCGGAGGACGCCCTACGCAACTCTGGCCCCGAAGGTTCCTCCCTGAAAAGGTCTCCGTTCTTCAACGAGCATCGGTCCGCGAGCAATCACTGGCACGCGACGAGGGTAAGCTTCTGAGGGTTTTGTACCGTGTTAACCTTTGATTATGTTAACCTTGTTCTTTAACTAAATCCGGTAAGTGATTTGAAATCAAAGATAAAGTTGACTGGAAATTTGCTTCATTTGGATCAACGAAATGCTGGTTTTGTTTGAAGTGGACATGCGCGCTCCATCAAATCAGTTTTTTGAACTTTTGGCGCCTTGCATTAAATGCAGGTGTCAGAGCAATAACTTAGCAAAACCCGTGACAAGCGCTTCTGAGCTCTTTATTCCTTTCGTCTAAGCTTATGATCAAATGGAAAGTGTTCTTCTGGTTGCTTCTATACTCCTGAGGCGAGATTTAACAGTCTTCAAAAAGTCTTCAGAGCGGAGCATCCAACTTCTGAGTTTTATCTTCTGTCTTCAGCTATTCTTCTCTTCTGAGTCTTCTAGGCAATCCAAAGTTTCTTCTTTCAGCACCTGCTGAGAAAAACTTGATGAACCCTACATGTTTTGATTATATCTAAACGTTTCAGAAGATGAAATTCTATTTTTTACTTATGTACTTTTCAATGTTGACTAACAATTTTTGTTAAGTATTGTATAAGTTTCTCAGCAGGTGAGGAATGAAGAAACTCTGGATTGCCTTGAAGACTCAGAGGAGAAGAATAGCTGAACACGGAAGCTTAAAGCTCAGAAGCTGAATACTCCGCTCTGAAGATTTTCTGAAGACTGTTAAAGCTTTCCTCAGAGGATTAGAAGCAATCAGAAGATATTTCATTTCGATCAGAGGCCTAGACAAAAATTTAAAGAACTCAGAAGCGCTGGTCACGAGTCTTATCGAGCATTTAATGCTCTGACTTCTGCATTTAATGCAAGGCGTCAAAAGTTCAAAAAGCTATTTTGATGGAGCGCGCATGTCTGCCTGAAACAAAACAAGCATTTCCTTGTCTACCCTTTGCCGATCCAAATGAAGTAAAATTCCAGTCAACCTTATCCTTGATTTCAAATCTCTTACCGGATTTAGTTAAAGAGCAAGGTTAACAGACTGTGCGGTTATTTTGATAGTATTTAGGGCTGTTTCATTGCATTTATTTGCATCTTTTATCTATTTTTCGTATTGTTTGCTTATAAATGTTTTGGAGCAGGTCTGATTGCTTGTTGAGAGAAGTTTGTGCTGAAAAGAATTATTTTGAAGTCTAAGTTGGGAAAGGAGCAGTCTGTGCTTGGAGAGTAGCCTGTGCCAGGGAGAAGAGCTGGATTTGAAGACCCATGTCATGCTGGTGACGTCACTAGGACGCTCACCTGTTTTGCTTTCTGTTTTTCGTCAGAACATATGTCCTTTTATTGGGTATTTTGGGGATTGCCATTTATTAGGGCATCCATTTGTTTGTCTATTTAAGGGAATGTTCCCCTTTGCTTGAAAAGCACTCTTTGAATCTTTATCCTTTTAGCTTTTGTATTCTCTCTCTTTTATTATGGTTTTCTGGGTTCTTGCTTCATCTTCTTCCTTGGTAATTCCTTGCCATTGAAGGAGGGAAGCTCTTCTCCCTTAAATCTTTAATATAAAAGTTATATTTGGATGATATTTTGTGTTTATGATATAGATCTTACGTTATGAGTAGTGAGTAGTTTTATTTGCATGGAGTGGGCTGGGAAAGCAATGCTGGAGCTCTAAATATCTTTGTTATTCTTGTTTTTACGTGTTAACTTGTAGATCTGTGCTTAAGAGATCATTATATGTTAAAGGCCTTAATATATATGCATGGTTTGCCTATGTTTCGAAAGGAAACAGGTAAGATCTGGATCTAGACTACAAGGTCGAGCAAATAATTAGCTAGAAATGGCTGTTAATCTTGCTTGATGTGTACGGGACTTGTGAGAAATCAGAGTGACCCTGTTCCGGTGCATAGACCTGTGCAAGTTAGGTAAGAGTCCGCAGAAATGCTATTTTATCTATCTTTTATTCGTTCTCGCCATGGAAACGTGGGAGAATGATACCTTTGGGAACCACTTAATCACGTATTAACAAGTATAACCTCGAATCAAGAGATCTGTGCTTGCTGACCCCCTGTGCTCATTCCATGTACCCGTTTATTATTGTCTTACAACACCCCTTTTCCTATCCTTGTGCTCAAGAACAACCCTTTTCTCACCAAATCTGCCTTTTACAACTTGTTTACTTGCTTTCTTTTTACTTATTGTCTTTTCCTGCTTTAAAACCCCCCTTTGTTACTAAACTCTCTTTAATCTTAAACCTTGAAACGAATGACCCAAAGATCTCTGTGGATCGATACTCTTTCTTACTGTTTTATACTGTGATTGATGACCTGTGCGTATTCTGATTCTATTATACCCCTGTGCTAAAACACGCATCAGCTACAACAACTGATGTCATCTATTGAAGATTCAAATTCAAACAACAGTCATCTATAAAGCACTATAAATAGTAGCCAAGCTCCATTGCATCACACACGCGATTAACGAGCATAATCTTAACGCACTGTTTTAACAAGCAAAACAGAGCAATCTTTTCCATTCTCAATCTTTCTTAGTTTAGGCTTTGTAATAGTGAGAGAGTGAAGAAACACAAGTTCATAATAGGAATCTTGTAAACTGGTATCGTTTGTGATACTCAGTTAGATTTGAGAGAATCTAGTTAAGGTTTGAGTTGGGTGAGAATTCCAGAAAACAGGATTGTTGTTGTTCTGGTTGAAATCCTTTAACTCATTCTAGGCTAGTCAGAACTAAGTGAGAAATTAGCTTAAGTTATGTTGATGTAAAGGAGCTTCTGAACTTTCCATAAAAGTTCTGAATAGTAGATTTAAAATCTCTGGTTACTGCGATCACAGAGGACAGGACGTAGTCACAAGACTTATGTGGTGAACCTGGATAAATCGAATTGTTAATCAGGACCTCCTGAATCTCTTTCTCCCTTCCTTATACTAGTTATTCTTGCTTCTGTGTATTTGCTTTTGTTTAGTGCTGAAACAGATTTTCTCTTTATATCATCGTCTTTGTTCAGAAGACTGTCCAGAAGTTCTCTAACTCAGAGCTTCTGTTGCTGAAAGCAGTTAAACTGTGAAAAGGCAGAATTTCCCTCAGAAGTTGTTTCATTAAACTAGCCTCTGACTCTGAGGAAATTTGACTCTGAGAAATTAAGTTTCCCTAAAAACTTAAAACTATCAGTGTTCCGCTTAGACACCTATTCACCCCGCCCCCCTCTAGGTGATTATGATCTTGTTAGGGCCAACAATTGGTATCAGAGCGAAGGTCACTTCATTTTATTTACTAAGATCTAACAATCTAAGTGTAAGATCCATCAGAATCAATAGAGATGGCCGGTAGAAATCTACCTGAGACTTCCTCTTACTATATGATTCCAGAGGGTGCTTCCACAACTAGACCTCCACTGTTTAATGGTGATAACTACTCTTATTGGAAGAAAAGGATGATGTATTGCATTCAAGCCCAGAATATGAGTGCTTGGAATGTTATCACAGACGGTGACTATATTCCTTTCAGAATGGAAGTTGGTTTAGGGAATGTTATAATACCTCATAGGGAATACACTGATGATATCCTTAAGAAACTCCAAACTAATGCTTCAGCAATAAACATGATGCACTGTGCACTTTCTGCTACTGAATATAACAAAGTTTCTTCTTGTGAAACAGTAAAAGACATATGGAACAAGCTTGAAGTAACTTATGAAGGAACATGCAAAGTGAAGCAATCCAAGATCAATCAACTCATGAGAAGTTATGAGCTATTTGAAATGTTTGAGAAAGAATCTATTTCAAACATGAACTCCAGATTCACAAAAATAGTCAATGATCTGAAAGGTTTGGGCAAGGATATTGAAGAACCAGAAAGAGTGAAGAAGATTATCAGAAGCTTACCAAGGTCTTGGCAAGCCAAGAAGACTGCTATTGAAGAAGTTCAGGACTTAAGCTATTATCTATATGATGAGCTTATTGGTTCGCTAATCACCTATGAGATGTCTATGAAAAATCATGACTTGAGAGAAAAGTCAGAAGGAAATAGGGGATTAGTCCTGAAGGCAGAATCTTCTGATGAATCCTCTGAAGATGAGGAACTGGCAGAGGTGGAAACTACAAGAAGCCTTTCAGGAGCTTTGATAAGAAGACTCCTGATTCTGGTGAAAAATCCAAGAGAGATCCTAGCAAGCCTATTGTGTGCTATGGATGTCAGCAACCCGGGCATATTAAGCCTAACTGCCCAGAGCTGAAGAAAGATAAGAGAAAGTTCAAGAAAGCTATGTTGGCTGCATGGTTAGACTCTGAGACCAGCAGTGATCCTAAAGAGAAGGAAGAGCAAGCTCAGATTTGTTTCATGGCTATTGAAGAGCCAACTTCTGAAGATGTCACAAGAGAGACTTCCGCACCTCCTGAAGTAACATATGAATCTGAGGCAAACAGTTCTCACGAACTAGATATCTTTGATTCTCTTGAAGAACTATACAGTATGTTCAAATACCTTAAGAGGAAAATGGACAAAAGTGAGGCTAACAAGTTTCTTAGGTTTACTCAAATTTATTCTAACATGAAAGTGTTAGAAGAAAAGTTGTGTAAAAAGATCAGCAAACCCCAGAAGAAGAAGAAAGTTGTCACTCCCTCTCTTCTGAAGGAGATCTCTTCTCCTGCTGATGTTGGTACCTCTGAGAGTGCTGCTATAGCCTCTGAAGATGTTACACCTTTTCAGAAGAAGAAGAAAGCTCCCAAGAAGCAAAGGGGAAAGATCCAAGAACCCTCCCTTTTGCAAGCTTTGCAAGAGTGATGGTCACTGGTTGAAGGATTACAAGTATCACATCAAAAACATCTTGCAATCTGAGATAGCACTAAAACCTGCTGAAGATAAATCTAACGATGAAGGACCCAATAAGGATTGGGTACCTGTCACTAATTTATTATGTTGCAGGTGGCTCTGAGTGCTCCATTAATGTCAAAGCTGTGGTATATTGACAGTGGGTGCTCAAAGCATATGACAGGTGATGTTTGATTCTAAAAGAGGTGGAAAAGTCAGCTTTGGAGATGCTCAGAAAGGAAGGATCCTTGGTTCTGGATCAATTGAACCAATCCTCCTATTGAAGATGTCTCCCTAGTCAGAGGCCTGAAGTTCAACCTCCTGAGTGTTGCACAACTGTGTGATAAAGGTAGAGATGTTGTATTCAGCTCCTCTGCATGTAAAATCTTGGACAGTAAGTCAAGGGAAGTAATTCTAACTGCTCCTAGAGTAGAAAATGTTTTCATGCTGAACCTTGAGAATCTCTGTAAAAATATATGCTTGATGTCCAAAGAGGATACCTCCTGGCTCTAGCATAGAAGACTTGTTCATGTGAGCATGGACCTTCTGGCCAAAGTAGCTAGATATCAATTGGTTGAGGGTGTGCCTGAAATTAGTTTTAAAAAGAACCATTTGTGTACTGCTTGTCAATCTGGAAAACAATCCAGAAGCTCTTTTAAAACTAAGAAAACCATTTCAACAAAAAGACCTTTGGAGTTACTTCATATGGACCTTTTTGGCCCTGTTCAACCAATGAGCATGAGTGGAAAGAACTATGCCTTTGTCATAGCAGATGACTATTCAAGATTCCCTTGGGTTATCTTGTTGTCTAGCAAAGATGAGTCACTTGGATGTTTCTCAGTTCTTGTAAAGAAACTTGAGAATGAAAGGAATGAAAAGGTTTTCCATATCAGAAGTGATAATGGTGGAGAATTCAAGAACTTTCAGTTTGAAGAATTCTGTGAAACCAAAGGAATTGATCATAATTTCTCTACTCCTAGAACTCCTCAACAAAATGTGGTTGTTGAAAGGAAGAACAGAACTCTGGTTGAAATAGCCAGAACTATGATCAATGACAGAAGGCTTCCAAAGTACTTATGGGGAGAAGCTGTTAACACAGCTTGTTACGTTCTGAATAGAGTGCTGATCAGAAGCATTTTGAACAAAACCCCCTATGAACTCTGGAAAGGTAGAAAGCCTAAAATAAGCCTAAAAGTTGTTGGTACTAGGTGGGTTCTGAAGAACAAGCTTGATGAGTTTGGAAATGTTGTGAGGAACAAGGCAAGACTTGTTGCTCAAGGTTACAGTTAGCAAGAAGGCATATATTATGGTGAAACTTTTGCTCCTGCTGCAAGATTGGAAGCCATTAGAATCTTATGTGCTTTTGCATCATACAAAGGTTTTAAGCTGTTTCAAATGGATGTGAAAAGTGCATTCCTGAATGGTTAGATTGATGAGGAAGTCTATGTCTCTCAACCTCTTGGTTTTGAAGATCCTAAGTTTCCTGATCATGTGTACAAAGTTCCTTCTGTCTAAGGGATTTGTCAAAGGCTGTGTTGATACAACTCTGTTCACTCTGAGAAAGAACAAAGATATCCTTTTAGCTCAGGTATATGTTGATGATATTATATTTGGTGCTACTAATGAATCTTTGTGCAGGGAGTTCAGTGACCACATGAAGGCTGAGTTTGAAATGTCTATGATGGGAGCATTAACCTTCTTCTTAGGACTTCAGATCAAGCAAAGTAATGATGGTGTGTTTATCAATCAAGCTAAGTGTACTAGAGAAGTGCTGAAGAAATTTGGCATGTTAGACTCTAATGCTGTTGACATTCCCATGAATGTTAGCAAAGACTTTGATGATGAAGAGAAAGCTGGTAAACCTGTAGACATAAAAACCTACAGAGGTATGATTGGTTCTCTTTTATATCTAACTGCCAGCATGCCAGATATACATTTTGTTGTGTGCTTCTGTTGTAGATATCAGGCTAAACCAAAGGAGATTCATGATGTTGCTGTCAAAAGAATTCTCAGATATCTTAAAAGCACACCAGAAGCTGGTTTGTGGTATCCTTGTAGTACAGATTTTACTCTTGTAGGATACACATACTCTGACTATGGTAGCGATAAATTGAAGAGAGTCAGCACTTTTGGTGGTTGTCATTTTCTGGGGGAGTGCTTAGTCTCCTGGCATAGTAAGAAACAAACCTCTGTGACTCTCTCAACTGCTGAAGCTGAGTATGTTGCCGCTGGAAGTTGTGTTTCTCAGATGCTCTGGATAAAGCAACAAATTGCTGACTATGGAGTCACTCCTGGAACAATTACAATCAACTGTGATAACAAGAGTGCAATTGACCTTTTAAAGAATCCCATTCAACACATCAGGATAAGCATGTTCACATTAGGCATCACTTTCTGAGAGACTATGTTCTGAAGAAAGATATTATTCTTATCTACTTGCCCTCTGAAGATAACCTTGCAGATATGTTTACTAAGCCTCTGGCTAGTACACCTTTCAGAGGTCTGCGTGAAGGAATACGTATGACTAACCCTCTTCAGTAACTTGTCCTTAATTATCTGCTTTATTCTCTTCAATGCTAAACGTTTGAGATTCTTAAGCATGGTTAAAGATGATTATGGTATTTAATTCTTGGTTTATGCGTGCCTGTAATAAATGCTTTTACTGCGCTTTATCTAGTGATAACGGTAACTTGTTCCCTTTTTAACGGTGTTAGTTCATTTTTGAATTGGAACGGTTTAAGTGTTTTGGGTATAAATAAGAGGTTTCCATACTTAGCAAAAAATTCTTTCACTCAAGTTTTTCTTCTGCATTAGAATCCCTAGATTTTCTCTGCAATCTCTATTTCATTTCTCTCCATTCAAAAACCTAATTTCTCAAATGGCTCAAGAACAAAACGAACTAATCACTGTCACCCGTCTCTTCGAATCCAAAGTTACTCTAAATCCCTCCAAGGTTTTTCCCTCGAAATTCATTGATGAACAATGCCTTACAACCCTTCCTATTTCCAAATGGCTTTCAACACAAAACTGGATTTCATTCGCTTCGTTGGATGAAGTCATCTACCCAGTTGTAAGCACTGGTTTTCGAACCCAATGATGAAAGCAAACTATGAGCTCCTCGTTGCGCCAGCTGCTCAAATACCGATGCTCGTCGTAGAACGGATCACCTTTTCGGGACCATAACCTCTTCCGCCCGCTCCTCGGGACCATGAGTGTGGCACTTTCATGCTTATGAGAAAATCCTTGATCACAAAAAAAGTATACGGTCACAAGTACTATTCATCAAGGACCGTACGGTCACAACACTGTTGGTTGAGACCCTACGGTCACATACCTCTGACCATACGGTCACTGCCACGTGGCAGATAGCAACCTAATCCTTATCTGCCACGTGGCTGGGCGGTCCAATCAGAGAGTGACATGTGTACAAATATCCAAAGAACATTGGCCAGGTGTTGGGTAACGCCCGGCTCAGATCCAAATTTAGATCTGAGACGGGCGAAGCCAGTGACCGTACGGTCACAAGATAACCTATATATACCCTCCGGATTTCTCATTCAAATCATCAACAAATCATCAACAAAAAACCACCAAACCCTCATTCTCCCGCCTCTCTAGCTCGTTCAAAAGCGATTCTCGACCCGATAAAAGTTGCCTCTGATAAAGTTGCCTCCCCGAGTTGCCTAAAGTTGCCTCTGATACAGAAAAGAGTCGCTAAAGTCCGAGCTTGAGAGTACTTTCCTCAAATATTCTCAGAAAAGGTCCTCCCGACCACCAAAAATATATTCCCCCTTATCAAAAGTTTCCAATCCAGGCATCACTCGCAGTCTCGCTAGGGTCGACTAAGTCATGTTCCCAGTTACTACACCGGAGGACGCACACGCAATTCCGGTTCCCCGAGGTTCCTCCCAGAAAAGGTCTCCGTTCTTCAACGAGCATCAGTCCGCGAGCAATCACTGGCACGCGACGAGGGTAAGCTTCTGAGGGTTGTGTACCGTGTCACCCGGCGGTTTACCGTATAAATGTTTGCGCATTTACTTATTTCTATGTGATAACCATAAAAATCAAGACAATAAACTGTTAGGTTGCATTAAAGATCCTCTGGGTTCTGGAATGTCGCAATTAATAAGTTGTATCCACGAACGTAAATAGAATCTCTGGTTTTCAAAACAATCGGTACAAACACCGGTTCATACATTTCCCGGTCGGCCGGGTGGCGACTCTAGTCAAAGAAGGCTAAAGCCGCTATGAGCGACCACTTCCGTGATGAACCCTATGTGTTTTGATTATGTCCAAACGTTTCAGAAGATGAAAACTTAATACTCTCTTACATATAGTTTTTTGTTGACTAATATTTTTTGTTTACTTAGTCTATGTGTAAGCTTCTCAGCAGGTGCTGAATGAATCATTTCTGGATTGTCTAAAGGACTCAGAAGATCTGTTTGCTGAAGTCAGAGTTTCAATAATTCAGAAGCTGGATACTCTGCTCTGAAGCCGAAGTCTGCTAAAGCTCTCCTCAGATGTTCTTTGCAATCAGAAGATCTTTTACCAATTTGATCAGAAGCTTAGTCACGGGTTCTGGATAGCATTTATTGCTCTGACAAGTGCATTTAATGCAAGGCGCCAAAAGTTCAAAAAGCTGTTTTGATGGAGCGCGCCTATCTGTTCAAAAGAAACCAGAATTTCCTTGTCTACCCTTTGTTGATCCAATTGAAGAATGATTCCAGTCAACCTCATCCTTGATTTCAAATCACTTACCGGATTGAGTTAAAGAACAAGGATAACGGAATCAAAGTGTTTGAAGACCGTTTGAAGATTTGACAAATTAACGGCTACAACAACTGATGTCATCTCTATTGAAGATTCAAACTCACCAACGGTCATCTTCATTCACTATAAATAGTAGCCAAGCTCCAAAGCATCAAAATACGCGTGATCATCGAGCAAAATCTCAACGCACTGTTTTAACAAGAAAAACAGAGCACCACTTCCCATTCTCAATCTTTCTTAGCATAGTCTTAGTTAAAGTGAGAGAGTGAAGAAAAACAAGTTCATAATAGGAATCTTGTAAACTGATATAGTTTGTGATATTCAGTTAGATTTAAAGAGAGAAATCTAGTTGAGATTAGAGTTGGGTGAGAAATCCAGAAAACAGAGTATTGTTTGTTCTGGTGGAAATCCTTTAACTCTTTTTAGCCTAGTCAGAACTAAGTGAGAAATTAGCTTAAGTTCTGTTGATGTAAAGGAGCTTCTGAACTTGCCATAAAAGTTCTGAATAGTGGATTTATAAAATCTCTGTAGGCTGCGACCTCAGGGGACAAGACGTAGTCACAGGACTTTTGTGGCGAACTTGGATAAATCGAATTGTTCAATCAGGATCTCCTGAACTTCTTTCTCCCTCTTATACTTGTTATTTTTTGCTTATATTTAGTGCTGAAACAGATTTTCTCTAAAGTATCATTGTCTTTGTTCAGAAGACTGTCCAGAAGTTCTCAAATCAGAACTTCTGTTGCTGAAAACAGTCTAACTGTGTTTAGGCAGAATTTCCCTCAGAAGCAACTTCTGTAAGCTAGCTTCTGACTCTGAGGAAATGTGACTCTGAAAAATTAGTTTCTCGAAAAACTTAGAATTTTTCAGTTTTTAACTTTGACACCTATTCACCCCCCTCTAGGTGATTCTGTTCTTGATAGGGCCAACAAGTGGTATCAGAGCGAAGGTCACTTCGCATATTTACTAAAGATCTAACAATCTAAGTGTAAGATCCTATCAGAATCAATAGAGATGGCTAGTAGACACCAGCCTGAGAATTCTTCTCACTTCATAGTTCCAGAAGGTTCTTCCACTACTAGACCTCCATTATTCAATGGCAACAACTACTCATACTGGAAGAAAAGGATGATGTACTTCATCCAAGCTCAGAACATGAGTGCTTGGTATGTCATCACTAATGGTGATTTCATTCCTACCAGAATGGAACAAGGTTTAGGGAATGTTGTTATTCCGCAAAGAGAATACACATATGACATTCTAAAAAAACTCCAAACTAATGCTTCAACAATAAATATGTTGCATTGTGCACTTACAGCTACTGAATATAACAAAGTTTCTTCTTGTGAAACTGCACAGGATATTTGGAACAAGCTGGAAGTCACATATGAAGGAACAGGAAAAGTGAAGCAATCTAAAGTCAACCAAGCTCAGATTTGTTTTATGGCTATTGATGAGCCAACCTCTGAAGATGTCACAGGAGAAACTTCCGCACCTCCTAAAGCTACATATGATTCCGAGGTAAACATATCTTCTGAACAAAATATCTTTGATTCTCTTGAAGAACTCTATAGTATGTTCAAGTACCTGAAAAGGAAATTGGACAAGAGTGAGGCTGACAAGTTTCTTAGGTTTACTCAAGTTTATTCTGACATGAAAGTGTTAGAAGAAAAACTGTGTAAACAGTTCAGCACTCCTGCTGATGGCTCTAAAGCCAAAGGCAAGGAAAAGTTGCTTCTGGGAAGTGATAAACCCCAGAAGAAGAAGATGTTGTAGCTTGTGTCCTAAAGACAATTGTCGTTTAGGATATTTTATTTAGAATAAAGAATGTATAAACTATTGATTTTATGAAAGGCTTTTATCTTTTATCATATATATATTAAGTTGTAATTATTAGTTAAAAGAAATCCATAGTTTATATTGATAATCTTAAAGTGTTCATACAAGATGAAGTGAGACATACTTTAATGATTAAATAAACTTAAAATATCCCAAGTCGAGTATTGTATTATTGGATTAATATATATCCTGTTGAGACTTGCATATAATATATCCCTTATTCATGAATAAGAAGTTGATCTCACGAACTTAGATTATACGAGATATCTGGATAATTATATGGATATGTATAATGATGTTATATATATTGGAGACCCCGCTTTGAGTTACTAGTATGGAATAAATACATAAATGTCAACTAGCTTTAACTCATATGTGGTAATAGATATAAAGTAGTCCTAGAACTCAAATACTCATTCATGTGACTTTGAATTATGGAGTGTGTTACTTTGATTCTACTATCTGTACGATCCAGTATTCGGGTGTCCTTCGGGTAGACATTGGGTAACACATAAAGTAATTGCAAAGCAGTTAATGTTAGATTGAGGATATCATCACTTCTGTATTAGAGAAGATTTATCTTGGGCCTCTTGTGAATAAATAGTTCTAAATCCTTGCGCGAGGTAATATGATAAATTGGAAATGGTTTTCAATTTATGGAGAATATTTATTTGAGCACAAGTAAATTAATAATGAATTATATGATTGACTTTTCCGTGATCATGATTCATTAAAGATAATATTGATGAGGGACCGAATTATATTGCAACTATCACTGACAGGTAAAAGAAGTCAACTGTTAATCTTGACTCCTTATGACTCCGGGTTAGAAGAGTATCTACATATTTGAGTCGACGCTCTTCTATGTTATATTAACTAATAGAGATTATATTAATATACGACCGGTTGTGGTAAGGACCTAGTGGGTCACACACTAAGAGTATTGAAGGATAAAATGGTAAATTGGTAAATATACCAAATATGTGTATTTGGTAATGTTGGTCGAAATATGTATATATAGTGTTGATATATATAGTTTAATTGAATTAAATTATAATGTGTTATAATGTTAATTAATTAAATCCTACTAGTATAATAATTGAGATTATTATTTAGTTAAATTGAGTAATTTAATAAATATAGATTTATATAAATTACTAGTTTAATTAAATAGGAATACTAGTATGAATAGAATTGTTTTTATTAATTAAATAAGAGTTGGCCTAGTCCTTTTGGGAATAGGATTCTTATTTAGGAGAGACAATTCTAAACACTATAAATACAACCCCCTATGGGGTATTTGTAACACACATCTAATTCTCTCTAGAGAAGCCGAAATTCCTAAATCAAAATTGGGGTTTCGATTTACCGTTTTATTCGTTCTTGCTCGTGTGGACTTAACGCTAGAGGTGTTCTACTTTGGGCACTCGCGAGATTAAAATAAAGAAGACTTGTGGGCGCGACAACAACGTTAGATAGTAATTTCCTAGAGGTATTTTATCTAACTAATCTTCTTAATTGTTATTCAATAAGCTAACGGATCTTGGTTTAAGAAATTGAAAAATTTTAATTCCGCTACGAACGTCGTAAATCTTCAATTTCCAACAGAAGAAACCCGTCACTCCCTCTCTTCTGAAAGAGATAGCTTCTCCTCCTGATATTGGCACCTCTGAGAGTGCTGTTATAGCCTCTGAAGATGTTGGTCCTTCTCAGAAGAAGAAGAAATCTCCCAAGAAGAAAAGGGAAAGATCCAAGAACCCTCCCTTTTGCAAACTTTGCAAGAGTGATGGTCACTGGTTGAAGGATTGCAAGTACCATATTAAAAACCTCCTGCAATCTGAGATATCATTAAAACCTGCTGAAGAAAAATCTAACTCTGAAGGACCCAATAAGGATTCGGTACCTGTCACTAATTGATTGTGTTGCAGGTTGCTCTGAGTGCTCCATCAATGTCAAAGCTGTGGTACATTGACAGTGGGTGCTCAAGGCATATGACAGGTGATGAAAAAGCATTCATCACATTTGATCCTAAAAGAGGTGGAAAAGTCAGCTTTGGAGATGCTCAGAAAGGAAGGATACTTGGTTCTGGATCCATAGGAACTAATCCTCCGATGAAGATGTCTCCCTAGTTAGAGGCCTGAAGTTCAATCTCCTGAGTGTTGCACAACTGTGTGATAAAGGTAGAGATGTTGTCTTCAGCTCCTCTGGATGTAAAATCTTGGACAGTAAGTCAAGGGAAGTTATTCTAACTGCTCCTAGAGTTGAAAATGTTTTCATGCTGAACCTTGAGAATCTTTGCAAAAATATATGTTTGATGTCCAAAGAGGATACCCCCTGGCTCTGGCATAGAAGACTTGCTCATGTGAGCATGGACCTTCTGGCCAAAGTAGCTAGAAATCAATTGGTTGAGGGTCTGCCTGAAATTAGTTTTAAAAAGAACCATTTATGCAATGCTTGCCAATCTGGTAAACAATCCAGAAGCTCATTTAAAACTAAGAAAGTCATTTCAACTAAAAGACCTTTGGAATTACTTCATATGGATCTTTTTGGCCCTGTTCAACCAATGAGCATGGGTGGAAAGAAGTATGCCTTTGTCATTGTAGATGACTATTCAAGATTCACTTGGGTCATCTTGCTGTCTAGCAAAGATGAGTCACTTGGGAATGAAAGGAATGAAAAGGTTGTTCATATCAGAAGTGATAATGGTGGAGAATTCAAAAACTTTATGTTTGAAGAATTTTGTGAAACCAAGGGAATTGATCATAACATTTCTGCTCCCAGAACTCCTCAACAAAATGGGGTAGTTGAAAGGAAATAGAACTCTGGTTGAGATAGCCAGAACTATGATCAATGAAAGAAGGCTTCCTAAGTACTTTTGGGGAGAAGCTGTGAACACAGCTTGCTATGTTCTGAATAGAGTGCTAATCAGAAGCATTCTGAACAAGACCCCTTATGAACTCTGGAAAGGTCGAAAGCCTAAAATAGGTTATTTCAGAACCTTTGGTTGTAAGTGTTATGTTTTGAATACAAAAAAATATCTTTCAAAGTTTGATTCAAAGGCAGATGAGGCCATTTTTCTTGGTTACTCAACACATAGTAAATCATATAGGGTTTTTAACAAGAGGACTCAAACTTTAGATGAATCTGTTCATGTACAGTTTGATGAGACTAACCCTGCAGATAGTAGAGCTCCTGATGAAGATGTAGTTCAAGCTCCTGAAGTTACATCTCCTGATGTAGAAGAAGATGTTTCTCCCAGAGCTGCTGAAGTAGTTCCTCCTGTTGCTGAACAAGCTCAAGAAGAGAATCCTACTCCAGAAGTCAACTTCCTTCCAGAAGATGCTCATATATATGATTCAACAAATGATGAACAGGTTTCAGAAGACTCATTGGATGTACCAAGAGAAGTTAGAACTCATAGGAATCATTCCTTAGAGAACATAATTGACTCTGTTCATAATACTGTCATGACCAGAGCTCAGCTCAGAAGATACATGGGGGAATGTGGCTTTTGTGTCACTTCTGGAACCCAAGGACTTCTATGAAGCTGCTGATGATGACTCCTGGTTAATGGCAATGCAAGAAGAACTTGACCAGTTCAAAAGGTCAGAAGTTTGGACTTTAGTTCCCAGACCTAACAACATAAAGGTTGTTGGAACTAGATGGGTTCTGAAGAACAAGCTTGATGAATTTGGAAATGTTGTGAGGAACAAGGCAAGACTTGTTGCTCAAGGTTACAGTCAGCAAGAAGGCATAGATTATGGTGAAACTTTTGCTCCTGTTGCAAGATTAGAAGCCATCAGAATCTTATGTGCTTTTGCATCATACAAAGGTTTTAAGCTCTTTCAAATGGATGTGAAAAGTGCATTCTTGAATGGTTACATTGATGAAGAAGTTTATGTGTCTCAACCTCCTGGTTTTGAAGATCATAAGTTTCCTGATCATGTGTACAAGCTAAAGAAAGCATTGTATGGACTGAAACAAGCTCCCAGAGCTTGGTATGAGAGACTGACAAAGTTCCTTCTGTCTAAGGGATTTGTCAGAGGCTGTGTTGATACAACTCTGTTCACTCTGAAGAAGAACAAGGATATCCTTATAGCTCAGGTATATGTTGATGATATTATATTTGGTGCTACTAATGAATCTTTGTGTATAGAGTTCAGTGACCACATGAAGGCTGAGTTTGAAATGTCTATGATGGGAGAATTAACCTTCTTCTTAGGACTTCAGATTAAGCAAAGTAATGATGGTGTGTTTATCAATCAAGCCAAGTACACTAGAGAAGTGCTGAAGAAATTTGGCATGATGGACTCTAATGTTGTTGATATTCCAATGGATGTCAGCAAAGACATTGATGATGAAGAGAAAGCTGGTAAACCTGTAGATATAAAAACCTACAGAGGTATGATTGGTTCTCTTTTATACCTAACAGCCAGCAGGCCAGATATACATTTTGCTGTGTGTTTTTGTGCTAGATATCAATCAAAGCCAAGAGAGATTCATGATGTTGCTGTCAAAAGAATTCTCAGATATCTTAAAGGCACACCAGAAGCTGGTTTGTGGTATCCCTGTAGTTCTGATTTCACTCCTATAGGATACACAGACTCTGACTATGGTAGAGATAAATTGAAAAGGGTCAGCACTTCTGGTGGTTGTCATTTTCTGGGGGAGTGCCTAGTCTCCTGGCATAGCAAGAAGCAAACTTCTGTGGCTCTCTCAACTGCTGAAGCTGAGTATGTTGCTGCTGGAAGTTGTGTTTCTCAGATGCTCTGGATCAAGCAACAAATTGCTGACTATGGAGTCATCCCTGGAACAATTACAATCTACTGTGATAACAAAAGTGCTATTGATCTTTCAAAGAATCCTATTCAGCACAGCAGGATGAAGCATGTTCATATTAGGCATCACTTTCTGAGAGATCATGTTCTGAAGAAGGATATTATCATTAGTCATGTTCCCTCTGAAGAGAATCTTGCTGACATGTTTACTAAGCCTCTGGCTGGTAATTCCTTCAGCAACTTACGAGAAGGCATTGGTATGACTTATCCACTTCAATAACTTAGTTTAATTATTTCTGTGTATTTTAAGTGAGTAATCGTTTGAGATAATTAAGTGATAATTAATTCTAATCATGATTTGACATTTAAGCATGCGTTATCTACTGCATTTTACGGCGCTGTTCTGTGGTTAACGGTTATCTGTTCCCTTTCAAACGGTGTGTATTTACTTTTTGAATTGGAACGGTTTCCTGGTTTGGGTATAAATAGGGGTTTTCCATACTTAGAAGTTTTTACTCTCTTTTTCATTGCTATTAGAATCTCCATAGATTTTCTGTGTTCTCTTCTCTCTAGATTCTTAACCTAATTTCTTATTCTTCAACAATGGCTCAAGAAATCACTGTCACTCACATCTTTTCAACCGAATCTAAGAAGAAAGTTAGCGAATCTAGGGTATTCACCTCTAGGTTCCTAGATGATGAAGTTAAATCCACTGAACCTATCTCCAAATGGCTTAGCGCTCAAAACTGGAATTCTTTCGTTTCTCTCGATGAATTCATTTATCCTAAGTTAGTCACCGAATTCTATCAGAACCTCCATTTCTTTTCTAATGAGGAGGATGTTCTACAGTCAGAAGTCGGAGAAATTGAGATTGAGGTCAGCAGGGCTTCCATTTCTCAAGTGATCGGTATTGATGATGAAGGAATCATCATAGGTGATGATGGTTCAGCAGATGGGTTTACAGAAGCTAATTGGGCCAGACCAGATCTAAATGCCAAGGAAACTTATGCCACCTGGCTCACTCAGCACCAGAGGTGGGCACACTATTTGACAACTAACGTGTTCCTTCCGAAGGCTGGAGGAGTTAATGGTGTTTCCAACCGGGAAAGGGTGTTTATGTGGCATCTGGTCAATCAGAAGAAGATCAATCTCCCTGCCATGCTGATTAGGCAGATGAAGAATGTGACTACCGTGAGTGCATTAGCATATGGCTCACTCCTGACTAGGTTGTTTGAGGCAGCCTCTGTTGTGGTTTCAGGAGAAGGTGTTACAAGTAGGAGTACGGTTCTGAAGATGGATAACTTCAGGAACCTTAACTTTGGTGTGACTCCGAAGAAGAATGAGAAGGGCTCCTCTGTGAGTATTGCTCAGAAGGAAATTGTTGAGGCGACTGTTCAGAAAGGAAAGAATGCTGCCAAGAAGGGCAAGGGAAAGAAGGGATCAAGTAAGTTGGTCCTGAACGTTGAGAAGGTGGTTGTCTCAGAACCTCTTCCCACGATGGTTCAAACAACAATCAGTGTTGAACCTTCTGGCAAGATCGTTGCTGAGAAACCTAAGGATGTTCCTGAGAAGGAAGCTCGGGATGCTGAGGACGCACGCCTTGCTGAAAGAGAGAAGGCTGCTGAAGCTGAGAAGGTTGCAAGGGTTGTGGCTCTTGCTGATAAGAAAAGAAAGCAAAAGGAAGCAGAAGACAAGTTAGCAGCTGAAAGAGAAATTGCTGCAAAGGCTAAGGCCAATGCAAGAATCATTGCATGTGTTGCTGAACTTGAGAATGTGGAGTTCTCAAAGGATGTTGAGACTTCAGAAGATGGTGAGAAACTTGAGAATATCTCTCTGTCCACACGGATACTTGAGAATATCTCTCTCTCCACCAGGATTGGAAAGAAGGCTGTTGCAAAATGAAGGTCGCTGAGGAAAAAGGACTTCGTTGTTGCCCCCAGTGCTGAATTAGAGGATCCTGTTGTTAAGGAACCGGAAGCTGCTGATGAAGACATGTTGGAGATGTCTGCTGAAGAGGATGTTGATGCTCCTCTGATTGAAGAGCTGTCAGAAGAGAGTGAACCAGAAGATGAAGAGGTTCTTCAGGGTGCAAAACAATTTGTTGAGAATGTTGATGATGAAAACTTCATTGACAACATTCTTCTGAATCAAGGAAGAAACCCTGGTGATAGGGATGCCTCTGAAACACTGATCAGAATGGCTCATATCTTTGCTGAGCCCATTTCTATGTTTGATCCAAACGCCTCTGAACAGGTTATCTCATCTCCCACTATCTTTCCCCTTCCATCTCCTTCACTACCTTCTGTCACAGAAGTTGGTGATTCTCACACTTCCATTCCTCCTACAACTTCAACTTCTTAGGTTGTACCCCCACCAATTATTCCTCCTTCTGGATCCTTTTCAGAAGTGAATCTAAACACTGCTCCAATTTTCACAGATTCCATAGCCACATCCACTTCTTCCTCCATGCATACTTCCTTTGTAAGTCCATCAATTGGATTTACTGCTCCATCTTTCTCACTACCATCCACACTACCTCCCATCTCAACCTCACATACAATCCCTTCCTCAACCACTTCCATCCCTCCACTCTCAACCTCTGGACATGCACCCCCTGTGTGTGATCCCTTAACTACCTCCTCCACTACTTCTTGTTTTGCTGGGTTGTCATCCAACTATGACTTCCTACGCAAACACATGAATCGAGATGATTTGGATACCAGGTTTGGTAGTTTTGGTTTCATGGGCAGAGCTTCTGGTGTATCCGAAGCTGGTGGTGCTCCCAGTGTTGAGGAGTTGAGAAGAATGAGTCAGAGTGGCTCTGATGAACTGCTGAACAGATTTGCTGGTATGGGGCAAAGGACTTCTGCTGCTGACATGTATGCTCAGGGCATTGTGCTGCAAGAATTACATTCCTTGAAAGCTCAGAACCTGCAGCTCATGACTATGCTTCAAATGCAGGATCCTTCTGTTTACATACGCAATCTTTCTACACTTCATCTAGCTACCTATGAAGAGCTGTACAAGTTAAGAGAATTAGCTCTGACTCTTCCTTCATTGGACAACATTGCTCTTGCTTCTTCTCTGAAGGTCAATGAGAATCTGGAGATATTGACAGAAGAAGTCAAAAAAGCAAACGAGCATTATGAGGCTCATGAGAAGATGCTCCCAAGTAAGATTGATGACCTGTAAAGTACTGCCAATCACATTCTGAGAGAAGTGAAATCTTCTGCTCAAGGTTCATCATCTTCCGGGGCTGCAAAGATTGTCTATGACATCACTCCTGATCTCAACAATCGACTCTCCAACATTGAGTCTGCTGTATCTGCTCAGAACGCACAGATTACTGAGCTTACTGAACTTCTGAAGGTTATGCACACTCAAGCACGTGAACAAGAGAAAACTCTTCACAATTGCTATAGGTTTGTCCGAGGACAGACTTATATTCAGAATGAGCATCTCACTGCTGCTGTGTATGCTAACAATCGGCTGATCAAGCTCCTTGTGGAAGACGTTCAGAAACAGCGACCTATGTTTGGTCAGACTTTTGATCATATGAAGACCATTGATGATGACTTCAGAAGAAGAATGGATATGATCAACACTCTAAGGCCAACTCCTCAGCAATATCAGACTGCACTGAATGTTCAGCAAAAACTGAAATCTCAAGGTGCTCTGGGTGTTGTTCTTGGTTCTGGTCAAACGGGCGAGAAGTCTGGTCAGAAGAGTGGTCTTAATACTGGTGTTAAGAGATCAAGTGTTGCTGAAGGTTCTAGTGATGTTCCTCCTCCTCAGAAGAAACCTAGGAACTTGTAATCTTTTTAGGACTTAAGCTTCTTAGCTAGGTTCTGGGTTGGGTAGTTTTTGTCTTAGGACTTTTTCTGCTCTTCTGATTATTTTGTTTCATATGTTGTCTTCTGATGAACTTATATACACTGAATCCTTCTTATACTCTCTTGTGTCTCTGATTTCTTACTTTTGCTTATGTTTCTTTGTAACTTAGTAAATTATACTTCATTAAATCTAACAACTTGATCTTAAGTCATTTCTAAGTTTATACAGATTGCTGAAGTCCACCATTTACACTAAAATGGGGGAGTTAATTTACTCAGAAGTTATGAAACATATGTATCAGGAAGTCATTTTCTAAACCTCATGTTTTCTGTTACCTTCTAACCATGGTTTGTCCATAACCAAAATGGGGGAGAATGATGAACCCTATGTGTTTTGATTATGTCCAAACGTTTCAGAAGATGAAAACTTAATACTCCCTTACATATAGTTTACTGTTGACTAATATTTTTGTTTACTTAGTCTATGTGTAAGTTGCTCAGCATGTGCTGAATGAATCATTTCTGATTTGCCTAAAGGACTCAGAAGATCCGTTTGCTAAAGTCAGAGTTTCAATAATTCAGAAGCTGGATGCTCTGCTCTGAAGCCGAAGTCTGCTAAAGCTCTCCTCAGAGGTTCTTTGCAATCAGAAGTTTTGCCAATTTGATCAGAAGTATAGACAACTGGAAATTAGCTTCTGAAAGCTTAGTCACGGGTTATGTTTGAGCATTTAATGCTCTGACACTTGCATTCAATGCAAGGCGCCAAAAGTTCAAAAACCTGTTCTAATGGAGCGCGCTTGTCTGTTCAAAAGAAACCAGAATTTCCTTGTCTATCCTTTGTTGATCCAATTGAAGAATGATTCCAGTCAACCTCATCTTTGATTTCAAATCACTTACCGGATTGAGTTAAAGAACAAGGATAACGGAATCAAAGTGTTTGAAGACCGTTTGAAGACTTGACAAATTAACGGCTACAACAACTGATGTCATCTCCTTCGAAGATTCAAACTTTCCATCGGTCATCTTCATTCACTATAAATAGTAGCCTAGCTCCAAAGCATCAACATATGCGTGATCATTGAGCAAAATCTCAACGCACTGTTTTAACAAGAAAAATAGAGCACCTTTTTCCATTCTCAATCTTTCTTAGCATAGTCTTAGTTAAAGTGAGAGAGTGAAGAAAAACAAGTTCATAATAGGAATCTTGTAAACTGAGATCGTTTGTGATCTTCAGTTAGATTTAAAGAGAGAAATCTAGTTGAGATTAGAGTTGGGTGAGAAATCCAGAAAACAGAGTATTGCTTGTTCTGGTGGAAATCCTTTAACTCTTTTTAGGCTAGTCAGAACTAAGTGAGAAATTAGCTTAAGTTCTGTTGATGTAAAGGAGCTTCTGAACTTGCCATAAAAGTTCTGAATAGTGGATTTATAAAATCTCTGTAGGCTGCGACCTCAGGGGACAAGACGTAGTCACAGGACTTCTGTAGCGAACTTGGATAAATCGAATTGTTCAATCAGGATCTCCTGAACTTCTTTCTCCCTCTTATACTTGTTATTTTTGCTTATGTGTACTTGCTTATATTTAGTGCTGAAACAGATTTTCTCTAAAGTATCATTGTCTTTGTTCAGAAGACTGTCCAGAAGTTCTCAAATCAGAACTTTTGTTGCTGAAAACAGTCCAACTGTGTTTAGGCAGAATTTCCCTCAGAAGCAACTTCTGTAAGCTAGCTTCTGATTCTGAGGAAATTTGACTCTGAAAAATAAGTTTCCCGAAAAACTTAGAATTTTTCAGTTTTCAACTTTGACACCTATTCACCCCCCTCTAGGTGATTCTGTTCTTGATAGGGCCAACACTCTTTTATACCTAACAGCCAGCAGGCCAGATATACACTTTGCTGTGTGTTTTTGTGCTAGATATCAATCAAAGCCAAGAGAAATTCATGATGTTGCTGTCAAAAGAATTCTCAGATATCTTAAAGGCACACCAGAAGCTGGTTTTTGGTATCCCTGTAGTTCTGATTTCACTCCTATAGGATACACAGATTCTGACTATGGTAGAGATAAATTGAAAAGGGTCAGCACTTATGGTGGTTGTCATTTTCTGGGGGAGTGCCTAGTCTCCTGGCATAGTATGAAGCAAACCTCTGTGGCTCTCTCAACTGCTGAAGCTGAGTATGTTGCTGCTGGAAGTTGTGTTTCTCAGATGCTCTGGATTAAGCAACAAATTGCTGACTATGGAGTCATCCCTGTGTTGCCCCTATCAAGAACAGAATCACCTAGAGGGGGGTGAATAGGTGTCAAAGTTGAAAACTGAAAATTTCTAAGTTTTTCGGGAAACTTAATTTTCAGAGTCAAATTTCCTCAGAGTCAGAAACTAGCTTACAGAAGTTACTTCTGAGGGAAATTCTGCCTAAACACAGTTAGACTGTTTTCAGCAACAGAAGTTCTGATTTGAGAACTTCTGGACAGTCTTCTGAACAAAGACAATGATACTTTAGAGAAAATCTGTTTCAGCACTAAATATAAGCAAGTACACAGAAGCAAAAATAACAAGTATAAGAGGGAGAAAGAAGTTCAGGAGATCCTGATTGAACAATTCGATTTATCCAAGTTCGCCACAAAAGTCCTGTGACTACGTCTTGTCCCCTGAGGTCGCAGCCTACAGAGATTTTATAAATCCACTATTCAGAACTTTTATGGCAAGTTCAGAAGCTCCTTTACATCAACAGAACTTAAGCTAATTTCTCACTTAGTTCTGACTAGCCTAAAAAGAGTTAAAGGATTTCCACCAGAACAAGCAATACTCTGTTTTCTGGATTTCTCACCCAACTCTAATCTCAACTAGATTTCTCTCTTTAAATCTAACTGAAGATCACAAACGATCTCAGTTTACAAGATTCCTATTATGAACTTGTTTTTCTTCACTCTCTCACTTTAACTAAGACTAAGTTAAGAAAGATTGAGAATGGAAAGTGTTGCTCTGTTTTTCTTGTTAGAACAGTGCGTTGAGATTTTGCTCGATGATCACGCGTGTGTTGATGCTTTGGAGCTTGGCTACTATTTATAGTGAATGAAGATGACCGTTGGTGAGTTTGAATCTTCGAAGGAGATGACATCAGTTGTTGTAGCCGTTAATTTGTCAAATCTTCAAACGGTCTTCAAACACTTTGATTCCGTTATCCTTGTTCTTTAACTCAATCCGGTAAGTGATTTGAAATCAAAGATGAGGTTGACTGGAATCATTCTTCAATTGGATCAACAAAGGGTAGACAAGGAAATTCTGGTTTCTTTTGAACAGACAAGCGCGCTCCATTAAAACAGCTTTTTGAACTTTTGGCGCCTTGCATTGAATGCAAGTGTCAGAGCATTAAATGCTCAAACAGAACCCGTGACTAAGCTTTCAGAAGCTAATTTCCAGTTGTCTATACTTCTGATCAAATTGGCAAAGTTTCTGATTGCAAAGAACTTCTGAGGAGAGCTTTAGCAGACTTCGGCTTCAAAGCGGAGCATCCAGCTTCTGAATTATTGAAACTCTAACTTCAGCAAACAGATCTTCTGAGTCCTTTAGGCAATCCAGAAATGATTCATTCAGCACCTGCTGAGTAACTTACATATAGACTAAGTAAACAAAAATATTAGTCAACAATAAACTATATGTAAGGGAGTATTAGGTTTTCATCTTCTGAAATGTTTGGACATAATCAAAACACATAGGGTTCATCATTCTCCCCCATTTTGGTTATGGACAAACCGTGGTCAGAAGGTAACAGAAAACATGAGGTTTAGAAAATGACTTCCTGATACATATGTTTCATAACTTCTGAGTAAATTAACTCCCCCATTTTAGTGTAAATGGTGAACTTCAGCAATCTGTATAAACTTAGAAATGACTTAAGATCAAGTTGTTAGATTAAATGAAGTATAATTTACTAAGTCATAAAGAAACATAAGCAATAGATTAAGAAGTCAGAGACACAAGAAAGTATAAGAAGGATTCAGTGTATATAAGTTCATCAGAAGACAACATATGAAACAGAATAATCAGAAGAGCAGAAAAAGTCCTAAGACAAAAACTACCCAACCCAGAACCTAGCTAAGAAGCTTAAGTCCTAAAAAGATTACAAGTTCCTAGGTTTCTTCTGAGGAGGAGGAACACCACTAGAACCTTCAGCAGCACTTGATCTCTTCTGACCAGACTTCTCCCCCGTTTGACCAGAACCAAGAGCAACTCCCAGAGCACCCTGAGATTTCAATTTTTGTTGAACATTCAGTGCAGTCTGATATTGCTGAGGAGTTGGCCTCACAGTGTTGATCATATCCATTCTTCTTCTGAAGTCATCATCAATGGTCTTCATATGATCAAAGGTCTGACCAGACATAGGTCGCTGTCTCTGAACGTCTTCCAGAAGGAGCTTGATCAACCGATTGTTAGCATACACAGCAGCAGTAAGATGCTCATTCTGAATATAAGTCTGTCCTCGAACAAACCTATAGCAATTGTGAAGAGTCTTCTCTTGTTCACGTGCTTGAGTGTGCATAACCTTCAGAAGTTCAGTAAGCTCAGCAATCTGTGCGTTCTGAGCAGATACAGCAGACTCAATGTTGGAGAGTCGATTGTTGAGATCAGGAGTGATGTCATATACAATCTTAGCAGCCCCGGAAGATGATGAACCTTGAGCAGAAGATTTCACTTCTCTCAGAATGTGATTGGCAGTACTTTGTAGGTCATCAATCTTACTTGGGAGCATCTTCTCATGAGCCTCATAATGCTCGTTTGCTTCCTTGACTTCTTCTGTCAATATCTCCAAATTCTCATTGACCTTCAGAGAAGAAGCAAGAGCAATGTTGTCCAATGAAGGAAGAGTCAGAGCTAATTCTCTTAACTTGTACAGCTCTTCATAGGTAGCTAGATGAAGTGTAGAAAGATTGCGTATGTAGACAGAAGGGTCCTGCATTTAAAGCATAGTCATAAGCTGCAGGTTCTGAGCTTTCAAGGAGTGTAATTCTTGCAGCACAATGCCCTGAGCATACATGTCAGCAGCAGAAGTCCTTTGCCCCATACCAGCAAATCTATTCAGCAATTCATCAGAGCCACTCTGACTCATTCTTCTCAACTCCTCAACGCTGGGAGCACCACCAGCTTCGGATACACCAGAAGCTCTGCCCATGAAGCCAAAACTACCAAACCTGGTATCCAAATCATCTCGATTCATGTGTTTGCGTAGGAAGTCATAATTGGATGACAGCCCAGCAAAACAAGAAGTAGTGGAGGAGGTAGTTAAGGAATCACACACAGGAGGTGCATGTCCAGAGGTTGAGAGTGGAGGAATTGAAGTGGTTGAGGAAGGGATTGTATGTGAGGTTGAGATGGGAGGTAGTGTGGAAGATGGAGCAGTAAATCCAATTGATGGACTTACAGAGGAAGTATGAATGGAGGAGGTAGTGGATGTGGCTATGGAGTCTGTGAAAATTGGAGCAGTGTTTAGGTTCACTTCTGAAAAGGATCCAGAAGGAGGAATAATTGGAGGAGGTACAACCTCAGAAGTTGAAGTTGTGGGAGGAATGGAAGTGTGAGATTCACTCACTTCTGTGACAGAAGGTAGTGAAGGAGATGGATGGGGAGTGAGAGTGGGAGATGAGATAACATGTTCAGAGGCGTTTGGATCAAACATAGAAATGGGCTCAGCAAAGATATGAGCCATTCTGATCAGCGTTTCAGAGGCATCCCTATCACCAGGGTTTCTTCCTTGATTCAGAAGAATGTTGTCAATGAAATTTTCATCATCAACATTCTCAACAAACTGTTTAGCACCCTGAAGAACCTCTTCATCTTCTGGTTCACTCTCTTCTGACAGCTCTTCAAACAGAGGAGCATCAACATCCTCTTCAGCAGACATCTCCAACATGTCTTCATCAGCAGCTTCCGGTTCCTGAACAACAGGATCCTCTAATTCAGCACTGGGGGCAACAACGAAGTCCTTTTTCCTCAGCGACCTTCGTTTTGCAACAGCCTTCTTTCCAATTCTGGTGGAGAGAGAGATATTCTCAAGTATCCGAGAGGACAGAGAGATATTCTCAAGTTTCTCTCCTTCTTCTGAAGCCTCAACTACCTTTGAGAACTCCGCATCCTGAAGTTCAGCAGCACATGCTATAAGTCTTGCATCGGCCTTAGCCTTTGCAGCAATCTCTCTTTCAGCTGCTAACTTGTCTTCTGCTTCCTTCTGCTTTATTTTCTTATCAGCAAGAGCCACAACCCTTGCAACCTTCTCAGCTTCAGCAGCCTTCTCTTTTTCAGCAAGGCGTGCGTCCTCAGCATCCTGAGCTTCCTTCTCAGGAACATCCTTAGGTTTCTCAGCAACGACCTTGCCAGAGGGTTCAACACTGATTGTTGTTTGAACCATCGTGGGAAGAGGTTCTGAGACAACCACCTTCTCAACAGTCAGGACCAACTTACTTGATCCCTTCTTTCCCTTGCCCTTCTTGGCAGCATTCTTTCCTTTCTGTACAGCAGCCTCAACAATTTCCTTCTGAGCAATACTCACAGAGGAGCCCTTCTCATTCTTCTTCGGAGTCACACCAAAGTTGAGGTTCCTGAAGGTATGCATCTTCAGAACCGTACTCCTACTTGTAACACCTTCTCCTGAAACCACAACAGAGGCTGCCTCAAACAACCTAGTCAGGAGTGAGCCATATGCTAATGCACTCACGGTAGTCACATTCTTCATCTGCCTTATCAGCATGGCAGGTAGATTGATCTTCTTCTGGTTGACCAGATGCCACATAAACACTCTTTCCATGTTGGAAACACCATTAACTCCTCCAGCCTTCGGAAGGAAAACATTGGTTGTCAAATAGTGTGCCCACCTCTGGTGCTGAGTGAGCCAGGTGGCATAAGTTTCCTTGGCACTAAGATCTGGTCTAGCCCAGTTTGCTTCTGTAAAACCATCTGCTGAACCATCATCACCAATGATGATTCCTTCATCATCAATACCGATCACTTGAGAAATAGAAGCCCTGCTGACCTCAATCTCAATTTCCCCGACTTCTGAGTGTAGAACATCCTCCTCATTAGAAAAGAAATGGAGGTTCTGATAGAATTCGGTGACTAACTTAGGATAAATGAATTCATCGAGAGAAACGAAAGAATTCCAGTTTTGAGCGCTAAGCCATTTTGAAATAGGTTCAGTGGATTTAACTTCATCGTCTAGGAACCTAAAGGTGAATACCCTAGATTCGCTAACTTTCTTCTTTGATTCAGTGGAAAAGATGTGAGTGACAGTGATTTCTTGTGCCATTGTTGAAGATATAAGAAATTAGGTTAAGAATTTTGAGAGAAGAGAACACAGAAAATCTATGGAAATTCTAATCGCAATGAAAATGAGAGTAAAAACTTCTAAGTATGGAAAACCCCTATTTATACCCAAACAAGAAAACCGTTCCAATTCAAAAAGCAAATACACACCGTTTAAAAGGGAACAGATAACCGTTAACCACAGAACAGCGCCGTAAAATGCAGTAGATAACGCATGCTTAAATGTCAAATCATGATTAGAATTAATTATCACTTAATTATCTTAAACGATTAATCACTTAAGACACACAGAAATAATTAAACTGAATTACTGAAGTGGATAAGTCATACCAATGCCTTCTCGTAAGTTGCTGAAAGAAATACCAGCTAGAGGCTTAGTAAACATGTCAGCAAGATTCCCTTCAGAGGGAACATGAGTAATGATAATATCCTTCTTCAGAACATGATCTCTCAGAAAGTGATGCCTAATATGAACATGCTTCATCCTGCTGTGCTGAATAGAATTCTTTGAAAGATCAATTGCACTCTTGTTATTATAGTAGATTGTAATTGTTCCAGGGATGACTCCATAGTCAGCAATTTGTTGCTTGATCCAGAGCATCTGAGAAACACAACTTCCAGCAGCAACATACTCGGCTTCAGCAGTTGAGAGAGCCACAGAGGTTTGTTTCTTGCTATGCCAGGAGACTAGGCACTCCCCCAGAAAATGACAACCACCAGAAGTGCTGACCCTTTTCAATTTATCTCTACCATAGTCAGAGTCTGTGTATCCTATAGGAGTGAAATCAGAACTACAGGGATACCACAAACCAGCTTCTGGTGTGCCTTTAAGATATCTGAGAATTCTTTTGACAGCAACATCATGAATTTCTCTTGGCTTTGATTGATATCTAGCACAAAAACACACAGCAAAATGTATATCTGGCCTGCTGGCTGTTAGGTATAAAAGAGAACCAATCATACCTCTGTAGGTTTTTATATCTACAGGTTTACCAGCTTTCTCTTCATCATCAATGTCTTTGCTGACATCCATTGGAATATCAACATCATTAGAGTCCATCATGCCAAATTTCTTCAGCACTTCTCTAGTGTACTTGGCTTGATTGATAAACACACCATCATTACTTTGCTTGATCTGAAGTCCTAAGAAGAAGGTTAATTCTCCCATCATAGACATTTCAAACTCAGCCTTCATGTGGTCACTGAACTCTCTGCACAAAGATTCATTAGTAGCACCAAATATAATATCATCAACATATACCTGAGCTATAAGGATATCGTTGTTCTTCTTCAGAGTGAACAGAGTTGTATCAACACAGCCTCTGACAAATCCCTTAGACAGAAGGAACTTTGTCAGTCTCTCATACCAAGCTCTGGGAGCTTGTTTCAGTCCATACAAGGCTTTCTTCAGCTTGTAGACATGATCAGGAAACTTATGATCTTCAAAACCAGGAGGTTGAGACACATAGACTTCCTCATCAATGTAACCATTCAAGAATGCACTTTTCACATCCATTTGAAAGAGCTTAAAACCTTTGTATGATGCAAAAGCACATAAGATTCTAATGGCTTCTAATCTTGCAACAGGAGCAAAATTTTCACCATAATCTATGCCTTCTTGCTGACTGTAACCTTGAGCAACAAGTCTTGCCTTGTTCCTCACAACATTTCCAAATTCATCAAGCTTGTTCTTCAGGACCCATCTAGTTCCAACAACCTTTATGTTGTTAGGTCTGGGAACCAAAGTCCAAACTTCTGACCTTTTGAACTGGTCAAGTTCTTCTTGCATTGCCATTAACCAGGAGTCATCATCAGCAGCTTCATAGAAGTCATTGGGTTCCAGAAGTGACACAAAAGCCACATTCCCCATGTATCTTCTGAGCTGAGCTCTGGTCATGACAGGATTATGAACAGAGTCAATTATGTTCTCTAAGGAATGATTCCTATGAGCTCTAACTTCTCTTGGTACATCCAATGAGTCTTCTGAAACCTGTTCATCATTTGTTGAATCATAAATAGGAGCATCTTCTGGAAGGAAGTTGACTTCTGGAGTGGGATTCACTTCTTGAGCTTGTTCAGCAACAGGAGGAACCACTTCAGCAGCTCTGGGAGAAACATCTTCTTCTTCTACATCAGGAGATGTAACTTCAGGAGCTTGAACTACATCTTCATCAGGAGCTCTACTATCTGCAGGGTTAGTCTCATCAAACTGTACATGAACAGATTCATCTAGAGTTTGAGTCCTCTTATTAAAAACCCTATATGCTTTACTATGTGTTGAGTAACCAAGAAAAATGGCCTCATCTGCCTTTGAATCAAACTTTGAAAGATATTCTTTTGTATTCAAAACATAACACTTACAACCAAAGGTTCTGAAATAACCTATTTTAGGCTTTCGACCTTTCCAGAGTTCATAAGGGGTCTTGTTCAGAATGCTTCTGATTAGCACTCTATTCAGAACAAAGCAAGTTGTGTTAACAGCTTCTCCCCAAAAGTACTTAGGAAGCCTTCTTTCATTGATCATAGTTCTGGCTATCTCAACCAGAGTTCTATTCTTCCTTTCAACTACCCCATTTTGTTGAGGAGTTCTGGGAGCAGAAAAGTTATGATCAATTCCCTTGGTTTCACAGAATTCTTCAAACCTAAAGTTTTTGAATTCTCCACCATTATCACTTCTGATATGAACAACCTTTTCATTCCTTTCATAGTCAAGTTTCTTTATCAGAACTGAGAAACATCCAAGTGACTCATCTTTGCTAGACAGCAAGATGACCCAAGTGAATCTTGAATAGTCATCTACAATGACAAAGGCATACTTCTTTCCACCCATGCTCATTGGTTGAACAGGGCCAAAAAGATCCATATGAAGTAATTCCAAAGGTCTTTTAGTTGAAATGACTTTCTTAGTTTTAAAAGAGCTTCTGGATTGTTTACCAGATTGGCAAGCATTGCATAAATGATTCTTTTTAAAACTAATTTCAGGCAGACCCTCAACCAATTGATTTCTAGCTACTTTGGCCAGAAGGTCCATGCTCACATGAGCAAGTCTTCTATGCCAGAGCCAGGAGGTATCCTCTTTGGACATCAAGCATATATTTTTGCAAAGATTCTCAAGATTCAGCATGAAAACATTTTCAACTCTAGGAGCAGTTAGAATAACTTCCCTTGACTTACTGTCCAAGATTTTACATCCAGAGGAGCTGAAGACAACATCTCTACCTTTATCACACAGTTGTGCAACACTCAGGAGATTGAACTTCAGGCCTCTGACTAGGGAGACATCTTCGATCGGAGGATTAGTTCCTATAGATCCAGAACCAAGTATCCTTCCTTTCTGAGCATCTCCAAAGCTGACTTTTCCACCTCTTTTAGGATCAAATGTGATGAATGCTTTTTCATCACCTGTCATATGCCTTGAGCACCCACTGTCAATGTACCACAGCTTTGACATTGATGGAGCACTCAGAGCCACCTGCAACACAATCAATTAGTGACAGGTACCCAATCCTTATTGGGTCCTTCAGAGTTAGATTTCTCTTCAGCAGGTTTTAATGATATCTCAGATTGCAAGAGGTTTTTAATATGGTACTTGCAATCCTTCAACCAATGACCATCACTCTTGCAAAGCTTGCAAAAGGGAGGGTTCTTGGATCTTTCCCTTTGCTTCTTGGGAGATTTCTTCTTCTTCTGAGAAGGACCAACATCTTCAGAGGCTGTAACAGCACTCTCAGAGGTGCCAACATCAGGAGGAGAAGCTATCTCTTTCAGAAGAGAGGGAGTGATAGGTTTCTTCTTCTTCTGGGGTTTATCACTTCCCAGAGGCAGCTTTTCCTTACCTTTGGCTTTAGAGCCATCAGCAGGAGTGCTGAACTGTTTACACAATTTTTCTTCTAACACTTTCATGTCAGAATAAACTTGAGTAAACCTAAGAAACTTGTCAGCCTCACTCTTGTCCAATTTCCTTTTCAGGTACTTGAACATACTATAGAGTTCTTCAAGAGAATCAAAGATATTTTGTTCAGAAGATATGTTTACCTCGGAATCATATGTAGCTTCAGGAGGTGCGGAAGTTTCTCCTGTGACATCTTCAGAAGTTGGCTCATCAATAGCCATAAAACAAATCTGAGCTTGCTCTTCCTTTTCTTTAGGATCACTGCTGGTCTCAGAGTCTGACCAGGCAGCCAGCATAGCTTTCTTGAACTTTTTCTTATCTTTCTTCAGTTCCGGGCAGTTAGGCTTAATGTGCCCCGGTTGCTGACATCCATAGCACACAATTGACTTGTTTGGATCTCTCTTGAACTTTTCACCAGAATCAGGAGATTTCTTGTCAAAGCTCCTGAAAGGCTTCTTGTAGTTTCCACCTCTGCCTTTTCTAAAGGCCTTCTTGAACTTCCTGGTCAGCATAGCCAGATCCTCATCTTCACAGGATTCTTCAGAAGATTCTGCTTTCAGGACTACTCTTTTTCCTTCTGACCTTTCTCTTAGATCATGATTTTTTTAATGACATCTCATGAGTAATTAGGGACCCAATGAGCTCATCATACAAGTAATAGCTCAAGTCGTAAACTTCTTCAATAGCAGTCTTCTTGGCTTGCCAAGACCTTGGTAGGCTTCTGACAATCTTCTTCACTCGATCAGATTCTTCAATGTCCTTTCCTAAACTCTTCAAGTCATTGACTATCTTGGTGAATCTAGAGTTCATATCTGAAATAGATTCTTTATCAAGCATTTCAAATAACTCATATTCTCTCATGAGTTGGTTGACTTTAGATTGCTTCACTTTTCCTGTTCCTTCATATGTGACTTCCAGCTTGATCCAAATGTCCTGTGCAGTTTCACAAGAAGAAACTTTGTTATATTCAGTAGCTGTAAGTGCACAATGCAACATATTTATTGCTGAAGCATTAGTTTGGAGTTTTTTCAGAATGTCATCAGTGTATTCTCTCTGAGGAATAACAACATTCCCTAAACCTTGTTCCATTCTGGTAGGAATGAAATCACCATCAGTGATGACATACCAAGCACTCATGTTCTGAGCTTGGATGAAGTACATCATCCTTTTCTTCCAGTATGAGTAGTTGTTGCCATTAAATAATGGAGGTCTAGTAGTGGAAGAACCTTCTGGAACTATGAAGTGAGAAGAGTTCTCAGGCTGGTGTCTACTAGCCATCTCTATTGATTCTGATAGGATCTTACACTTAGATTGTTAGATCTTCAGTAAATATGCGAAGTGACCTTCGCTCTGATACCACTTGTTGGCCCTATCAAGAACAGAATCACCTAGAGGGGGGTGAATAGGTGTCAAAGTTGAGAACTGAAAATTTCTAAGTTTTTCGGGAAACTTAATTTTCAGAGTCAAATTTCCTCAGAGTTAGAAGCTAGCTTACAGAAGTTACTTCTGAGGGAAATTCTGCCTAAACACAGTTAGACTGTTTTCAGCAACAGAAGTTCTGATTTGAGAACTTCTGGACAGTCTTCTGAACAAAGACAATGATACTTTAGAGAAAATCTGTTTCAGCACTAAATATAAGCAAGTACACAGAAGCAAAAATAACAAGTATAAGAGGGAGAAAGAAGTTCAGGAGATCCTGATTGAACAATTCGATTTATCCAAGTTCGCCACGGAAGTCCTGTGACTACGTCTTGCCCCTGAGGTTGCAGCCTACAGAGATTTTATAAATCCACTATTCAGAACTTTTATGGCAAGTTCAGAAGCTCCTTTACATCAACATAACTTAAGCTAATTTCTCACTTAGTTCTGACTAGCCTAAAAAGAGTTAAAGTATTTCCACCAGAACAAACAATACTCTGTTTTCTGGATTTCTCACCCAACTCTAATCTCAACTAGATTTCTCTCTTTAAATCTAACTGAAGATCACAAACGATCTTAGTTTACAAGATTCCTATTATGACCTTGTTTTTCTTCACTCTCTCACTTTAACTAAGACTAAGTTAAGAAAGATTGAGAATGGAAAGTGTTGCTCTGTTTTTCTTGTTAGAACAGTGCGTTGAGATTTTGCTCGATGATCACGCGTGTGTTGATGCTTTGGAGCTTGGCTACTATTTATAGTGAATGAAGATGACCGTTGGTGAGTTTGAATCTTCGAAGGAGATGACATCAGTTGTTGTAGCCGTTAATTTGTCAAATCTTCAAACGGTCTTCAAACACTTTGATTCCGTTATCCTTGTTCTTTAACTCAATCCGGTAAGTGATTTGAAATCAAAGATGAGGTTAACTGGAATCATTCTTCAATTGGATCAACAAAGGGTAGACAAGGAAATTCTGGTTTCTTTTGAACAGACAAGCGCGCTCCATTAAAACAGCTTTTTGAACTTTTGGCGCCTTGCATTGAATGCAAGTGTCAGAGCATTAAATGCTCAAACAGAACCCGTGACTAAGCTTTCAGAAGCTAATTTCCAGTTGTCTATACTTCTGATCAAATTGGCAAAGTTTCTGATTGCAAAGAACTTCTGAGGAGAGCTTTAGCAGACTTCGGCTTCAGAGCGGAGCATCCAGCTTCTGAATTATTGAAACTCTAACTTCAGCAAACAGATCTTCTGAGTCCTTTAGGCAATCCAGAAATGATTCATTCAGCACCTGCTGAGTAACTTACACATAGACTAAGTAAACAAAAATATTAGTCAACAATAAACTATATGTAAGGGAGTATTAGGTTTTCATCTTCTGAAATGTTTGGACATAATCAAAACACATAGGGTTCATCACCCTGGAACAATTACAATCTTCTGTGATAACAAGAGTGCAATTGATCTTTCAAAGAATCCTATTCAGCACAGCAGGATGAAGCATGTTCATATTAGGCATCACTTTCTGAGAGATCATGTTCTGAAGAAGGATATTATCATTACTCATGTTCCCTCTGAATAGAATCTTGCTGACATGTTTACTAAGCCTCTGGCTGGTAATTCCTTCAGCAACTTACGAGAAGGCATTGGTATGACTTATCCACTTCAGTAACTTAGCTTATTTATTTCTGTGTGTCTTAAGTGATTAATCGTTTAAGATAATTAAGTAATAATTAATTCTAATCATGATTTGATATCTAAGCATGCGTTATCTACTGCATTTTACGGCACTGTTCTGTGGTTAACGGTTATCTGTTCCCTTTTAAACGGTGTGTATTTACTTTTTGAATTGGAACCGTTGCTTTTTGGGTATAAATAAGGGAATTCCATACTTAGAAAACTTTCACTTGCATTTTCATTGCTTTTAGTTTTTCCATCGTTATTTCTCTGTATTTTCCTTTCTCTCAAACACTTAAACATATTTCCTAAAAATCTCTCAATGGCTCAAGTACAACCCATTGAAATCGTCACTGCCACTCACATCTTTGACTCTGAGAAAAAGAAGAATGTTAGCGAATCTAGGGTTTTCACTTCTAGGTTCCTAGATAATGAAGTCAAATCCACTGAACCCATCTCTAAATGGCTAAGTACTCAAAATTGGAACTCGTTCGTCTCCTTGGATGATTTCATCTATCCTAAGTTAGTCACTGAGTTCTATCAGAATCTCTACTACCTATCCAATGAGGAGGATGTTGTTCATTCGGTGGTTGGAGAAGTTGAGATTGAGGTCAGCAGGGCTTCTATTTCTCAAATTATTGGAGTTGTTGATGAGGGAATCATCATTGGAGATGATGGTTCTGATGAAGGTTTTTGTGATGCAAATTGGGCTAGACCAGTTCCAAGTGCCAAGGAAACCTATGCCACCTGGCTCACTCAGCACCAGAGGTGGGCACACTATTTGACAACAAATGTGTTCCTTCCGAAGGCTGGAGGAGTTAATTGTGTTTCCAACCGGGAAAGGGTTTTCATGTGGCATTTGATGAATCAGAAGAAGATCAATCTTCCTGCCATGATTATAAGGCAGATGAAAAATGTAAAGGTTGTCAGTGCTCTGGCCTATGGTATCCTGACGAGGATTTTTGAAGCTGCTTCTGTGGAGATCTCAGGAGAAGGTGTAACCAGCAGTAGTACTGTCCTCAAGATGCAAACACTTATGCATCTTTCCTTTGGTTTGTTACCAAAGAAGAATGAGAAGGGCTCCTCTGTGAGTATTGCTCAGAAGGAAACTGTTTAGGCTGCTGTACAGAAAGGAAAGAATGCTGGCAAGAAGGGTAAGGGAAAGAAAGGATCAAGTAAGTTGGTCCTGACCGTTGAGAAAGTAGTTGTCTCAGAACCTCTTCCCACTATGGTTCAAACAACAATCAGTGTTGAACCTTCTGGCAAGATCGTTGCTGAGAAACCTAAGGATGTTTTTGAGAAGGAAGCTCAGGTTGCTGAGGACGCACGCCTTGCTGAAAGAGAGAAGGCTGCTAAAGCTGAAAAGGTTGCAAGGATTGTGGCTCTTGCTGATAAGAAAAGAAAGCAGAAGGAAGCAGAAGATAAGTTAGCAGTTGAAAGAGAAATTGCTGCAAAGGCTAAGGCCGATGCAAGAATCATTGCATGTGCTGCTGAACTTGAGAATCTGGAGTTCTCAAAGGATGTTGAGGCTTCAGAAGAAGGTGAAGATCTTGAGAATATCTCTCTCTCTACCCAGATAAGTACAAAGGCTACTGAAGAGGATGAGGACTCTGAAGATATTCCTCTCTCCAGAAGAATCCCCAAGAAGAAGATGTCAGCAAAGAGAAGGTCTCTGATCAAAAAGGACTTCTATATTGCTCCGAGTACTGAACTGGAAGAATTAATTCCTGAAAAAGAGAACTTGGTTGATGACGAAGACATGATGGATATGTCTGCTGAAAATGATGTTGATGCTCCTATTGTTGAAGAACTGGCCGAAGATAGTGATCAAGAACCTGATACTATCATTCAGAATGCTATGAATTTTGTTGAAAACATCAACACTGATGATTTTCTAGACAATGTTCTTCTGGGACAAGGGAGAAATCCTGGTGAAAGAGATGCCTCTGAAACTCTGTTCAGAATGGCTCATGTGTTTGCTGAACCAATCTCCACACTTGATCCAAACCTCTCTGATCAGGTTATTTCATCTCCACTTCGTACTTCTCATCCATCCTCTCCTCATACTCCTCATCCATCTCCTTCACTACCTTCTGTCACAGAAGTTGGTGATTCTCACACTTCCATTCCTCTTACAACTTCAACTTCTGAAGTTGTACCTCCACAAATTATTCCTCCTTCTGGATCCTTTTCAGAAGTGAACTTAAACACTGCTCCCATTTTCACAAACTCCATAGCCACATCCACTACCTCCTCCATTCATACTTCCTCTGTAAGTCCATCAATTGGATTTACTGCTCCATCTTTCTCACTACCATCCACACTACCATCCATCTCAACTACCATTTCTTCCTCAACCTCACATACAATTCCTTCCTCAAACACTCACATCCCTCCACTCTCAACCTCTGGACATGCACCTCTTGTGTGTGATCCCTTAACTACCTCCTCCACTACTTCCTGCTTTGCTGGGTTGTCATCAAATTATGACTTCCTACGCAAGCACATGAATCGAGATGATCTGGATAACAGGTTCGGTAGTTTTGGTTTCATGGGCAGAGCTTCTGGTGTATCCGAAGCTGGTGGTGCTCCCAGTGTTGAGGAGTTGAGAAGACTGAGTCAGAGTGGCTCTGATGAATTGCTGAACAGATTTGCTGGTATGGGGCAAAGAACTTTTGCTGCTGACATGTATGCTCAGGGCATTGTGCTGCAAGAACTACAAACCTTGAAAGCTCAGAACCTGCAGCTCATGACTATGCTTCAAATGCAGGATCCTTCTGTTTACATACGCAATCTTTCTACACTTCATCTAGCTACCTATGAAGAGCTGTACAAATTAAGAGAATTAGCTCTGACTCTTCCTTCATTGGACAACATTGCTCTTGCTTCTTCTCTGAAGGTCAATGAGAATTTGGAGATATTGACAGAAGAAGTCAAGGAAGCAAACGAGCATTATGAGGCTCATGAAAAGATGCTCCCAAGTAAGATTGATGACCTGCAAAGTATTGCCAATCACATTCTGAGAGAAGTGAAATCTTCTGCTCAAGGTTCATCATCTTCCGGGGCTGCTAAGATTGTATATGACATCACTCCTGATCTCAACAATCGACTCTCCAACATTGAGTCTGCTGTATCTGCTCAGAACGCACAGATTGCTGAGCTTACTGAACTTCTGAAGGTTATGCACACTCAAGCACGTGAACAAGAGAAGACTCTTCACAATTGCTATAGGTTTGTTCGAGGACAGACTTATATTCAGAATGAGCACCTCACTGTTGATGTGTATGCTAACAATCGGTTGATCAAGCTCCTGGGGGAAGACGTTCCGAGACAGCGACCTATGTCTGGTCAGACTTTTGATCATATGAAGACCATTGATGCTGATTTCAGAAGAAGAATGGATATTATCAACACTGTGAGGCCAACTCCTCAGCAATATTCTACTGCAATAAAAGTTCAACAAAAATTGGACTCTCAAGGTGCTTTGGGTATTCCTGTTGGTTCTGGTCAAACGGGGGAGAAGTCTGGTCAGCAAAGCGGTCTCAATACTGGTGTTAAGAGACAGAGTGTTGCTGAAGGTTCCAGTGGTGTTCCTCCTCCTCAGAAGAAACCTAGGAACTTGTAATCTCTTTAGGACTTAAGCTTCTTAGCTAGGTTCTGGGTTGGGTAGTTTTTGTCTTAGGATTTTTTCTGCTCTTCTGATTATTTTGTTTCCTATGTTGTCTTCTGATGATTTTATATACACTGAATCCTTCTTATACTTTCTTGTGTCTCTGACTACTGACTTATTGCTTATGTTTCTTTGTGACTTAGTAAATTATACTTCTTTAAATCTAACAACTTGATCTTAAGTCATTTCTAAGTTTATACAGATTGCTGAAGTTCACCATTTACACTAAAATGGGGGAGTTAATTTACTCAGAAGTTATGAAACATATGTATCAGGAAGTCATTTTCTAAACCTTATGTTTTCTGTTACCTTCTGACCACGGTTTGTCCATAACCAAAATGGGGGAGAATGATGAACCCTATGTGTTTTGATTATGTCCAAACGTTTCAGAAGATGAAAACTTAATACTCTCTTACATATAGTTTTTTGTTGACTAATATTTTTTGTTTACTTAGTCTATGTGTAAGCTTCTCAGCAGGTGCTGAATGAATCATTTCTGGATTGTCTAAAGGACTCAGAAGATCTGTTTGCTGAAGTCAGAGTTTCAATAATTCAGAAGCTGGATACTCCGCTCTGAAGCCGAAGTCTGCTAAAGCTCTCCTCAGATGTTCTTTGCAATCAGAAGATCTTTTACCAATTTGATCAGAAGCTTAGTCACGGGTTCTGGATAGCATTTATTGCTCTGACAAGTGCATTTAATGCAAGGCGCCAAAAGTTCAAAAAGTTGTTTTGATGGAAAGCGCCTGTCTGTTCAAAAGAAACCAGAATTTCCTTGTCTACCCTTTGTTGATCCAATTGAAGAATGATTCCAGTCAACCTCATCCTTGATTTCAAATCACTTACCGGATTGAGTTAAAGAACAAGGATAACGGAATCAAAGTGTTTGAAGACCGTTTGAAGATTTGACAAATTAACGGCTACAATAACTGATGTCATCTCTATTGAAGATTCAAACTCACCAACGGTCATCTTCATTCACTATAAATAGTAGCCAAGCTCCAAAGCATCAAAATACGCGTGATCATCGAGCAAAATCTCAACGCACTGTTTTAACAAGAAAAACAGAGCACCACTTCCCATTCTCAATCTTTCTTAGCATAGTCTTAGTTAAAGTGAGAGAGTGAAGAAAAACAAGTTCATAATAGGAATCTTGTAAACTGATATCGTTTGTGATATTCAGTTAGATTTAAAGAGAGAAATCTAGTTGAGATTAAAGTTGGGTGAGAAATCCAGAAAACAGAGTATTGTTTGTTCTGGTGGAAATCCTTTAACTCTTTTTAGCCTAGTCAGAACTAAGTGAGAAATTAGCTTAAGTTCTGTTGATGTAAAGGAGCTTCTGAACTTGCCATAAAAGTTCTGAATAGTGGATTTATAAAATCTCTGTAGGCTGCGACCTCAGGGGACAAGACGTAGTCACAGGACTTCTGTGGCGAACTTGGATAAATCGAATTGTTCAATCAGGATCTCCTGAACTTCTTTCTCCCTCTTATACTTGTTATTTTTTGCTTCTGTGTACTTGCTTATATTTAGTGCTGAAACAGATTTTCTCTAAAGTATCATTGTCTTTGTTCAGAAGACTGTCCAGAAGTTCTCAAATCAGAACTTCTGTTGCTGAAAACAGTCTAACTGTGTTTAGGCAGAATTTCCCTCAGAAGCAACTTCTGTAAGCTAGCTTCTGACTCTGAGGAAATTTGACTCTGAAAAATTAGTTTCTCGAAAAACTTAGAATATTTCAGTTTTCAACTTTGACACCTATTCACCCCCCTCTAGGTGATTCTGTTCTTGATAGGGCCAACATTCCGCTCACACCAGTCCTTGTCACTGAGTTTTATAAGAACTGCTTTCGTCGTTCTGATGAAGTAGATGTTATACATTATGTGGTTCGTGGAGTGGATGTTGAAGTCTTCAGAGCCTCTTTAGCTACCATTTTTGGTACTGCTGATGAAGGGGTTATCATTGGGGAAGATGGGTTTGCTGAAGGTTTTGATGATTCTAACTGGGGAAGACCAGATCTGAGGCTAAAGAGACATATGCCACATGGTTGTCTCAGCATCAGAGGTGGGCACATTATCTCACAACTAATGTGTTCCTGCCTAAGTCAGGAGGAGTAAACTGTGTCTCCAACAGGGATAGGGTTTTCATGTACATCTAATGAATGATAAGAAGATTAATCTTTCAGCAATGATACTGAGACAAATGAAGGGTTTGAAACCCAATGGAACCTTAGCTTATGGTTCCCTGCTGACCAGAGTGTTCGAGTCTGTTGGTGTTGATTTTCCAGCAGATGCCATCATAAGTAGAAGTACTCCTATTACTTTTGGTCCTCTGAGCAAATTAACTTTTGGTCAGTTGCCATCAAAGAAGGCTGCAACTTCTGCTCCTCTGGTGATTAAGGAAGTTCATAAGAATGTTGTGAAAGATGATCAGAAGGTTTCCAAGAAGGGAAAGGGTAAGAAGAAGGTCAGAAGTACAATTGAACTTCTTGTTGAGAAGAACCCTATTGATGAAGTTGTACCTAACTTAGTGCAAACTAGGATTAGTGTTGACCCTTCTGGGAAGGTTTGTGCTGAGAAGCCTAGTGAGGCTGCTGAGAAGACAGCACAGGAGATAGAAGATGATCGCATGGCTGAACTAGCCAGGATTGCTGAGGCTGAAAAGTTAAGAGTTATTATTCAGCAAGTTGACATGAACAAGAGAGCTGATGCTGACATGAACAAAAGAGTTGATGTCGACATGAACAAGAGAGTTGAGGATGCTGAAGAAGATGTTCCTCTGTCAAGGAAAAGGACATACAGAACCAAGTCTTCTGCAGCAATGAGAAAGCCTATGAGGAGATCTGATTTTGAGATCCATGTTGATCCTAATCTTGAGGATGAGACTGCTGAGGCTGGAGAAGCAATACAAGGTAAAATTGTGAGTGATGAGGAAGATACTCACATGGATGATGATGAGGAACATTTCAATGATGATGGTGCTCCTGTCTTTGAAACTGTTTCTGATGACTCATCTCTTGAGCCTGAAGATCCAGAGAATGTGCTGGAAGGTGCTAGAGTTTTTGCTCAGAATGTTGATAATGAGCATTTCATTGATGATGTCCTTCTTGGATAGGGCAGAAGTGAAGAAAGGAATAGGAACGCCTCAGAGGTTATTGGCAGAATGGCACTTTTATTTTCTGAACCTCTGGCTTCTTTTGATCCAAACGCTGCTGAGAATGTACAATTCTCTGCTCCTGAAGATACTCTTCTCACTGCTCCTGAACAGGTTATACAATCTCCTGAACATAACTCTCCTCATCCTCCACCACATACTTCTGCATCTCCTTCTGTCACAGAAGTTGATGCTTCTGAATCTATCATTCCTTCTACAACTTCAACCTCTGAAGTTGTACCTCCTAAATCTACTCCATCTTCTGGATCCTATTCAGAAGTTCATTTCTCCACTACTCCTATTTTCTCAGACTCCACAACTACATTCACTGCTCCTTCTCTAAACACTTCATCCATTTTTTCTTTTCCCTCTACTACTTCATCTTTTACCATACGTTTTACTCAAACAACCTCTGCTCCTTCTTCCACTACGTCTATTCCTCCTCCTTCAACTTCTGGATCTGCACCTCCTGTGTTTGATCCTTTAACCTCTTCTATTTTCACTTCTTCTTTTGCTGGTCTTTCATCAAACTATGACTTTCTTAGTTTTCTGATGAATCAGCATGAGAAATAATCCTATTTTGGAGGAAAGGGATTCATTGGCAGAGATCCTAATATCTCAGGAGTTGCTACTCCTTCTGTTGAAGAGCTGCGAATAATGAGTCAGGGTGGCTCTGATGATGTGTTTGGTAGATTTGCTCCTATAGGTGAGAGGTATTTTGCTCCTGATATGGTTGCTCAAGTTGCTGTGATGCAAGAGCTTCAGCAATTGAAGTCTCAAAACTTGCAACTCATGTCTATACTGAGAATGCAAGATGCCTCTGTGTATATTAGCAATCTCTCCACACTTCATCTAGCTGCATATGATGAACTTTACAAGTTGAGACAGTTAGCTCTAACTTTGCCCACTCTTGAAAACATTGCTCTTGCTTCTACCAAGAATGTCAACAACTCCATAGAAATTCTGACAGAAGAAGTCAAGGAAGCAAATGAGACTTTTGACTCTCGAGGTAAAGTTATTCCTTCGAAGCTTGATGATCTGCAAAGTACTGCCAATCATATTCTGAGACAAGTGAAATCTTCTGTTCAAGGTTCATCATCTTCTGGAGCTTCTCAAATTGTCTATGACATCACTCCTGATCTCAACAACAGACTTGAGAGCATTGAATCTTCTGTTAAGGCACAGAATGCTCAGATTGCTGAAATGACTAAGTTTATGAAGGGTATGCATGATCAAGCTAAGGAACAAGAGAAAATTCTGCACAATGCTTATAGGTTTGCTCGTAGTCAAACTTACATTCAGAATGAAGAATTTACCAAAGTTGTGTATGCAAACAACCTTGCCATTAAGCTACTGATTCAAGATGCAATGCAAGTGCATCCCTTGTCTGGTGATACTGTTAACCGTCTGGCTGCTGTCGACGCTGATTTCAGAAGAAGCATGGAATTGATTCATTCTGTGCGACCGAGTCAAACTCAATTTTCTGCTGCTGTAAAGAATCAAGAAAATTTGAGGAGACAAGGTGCTCTAGGCGTTCGGTTTGGCCAAACGGGGGAGAAGACTGCACAACAGGGTTGTCCTGGTTCTGGTGTGAAGAGACGGAATGAAGGAGATGGTTCTAGAAATACTCAGAAGAAACATAAACCTGATGATCAAACTCAAAGACAATATGACTTAAGCTTCTTAGCTATAGGTTCTGGGTTGGGTAGCTTGTCTTAGGACTTTGTTGCTTTTCCTTGTTTATTATTTTGATCCTATCTTGTATATCTTCTGACTATTTTAATATTCATTGAATTATCCATCTCATTGTCTCTGAACTCTTGACTAACACCTCTGTGTACTCTTATATTTATGTTGTCTTTGTTTTTGCTCTGATTTTTATCCCATCAAATCTAACAACTTGATCTTAAGCCTTTCTTAAGTAAATACAAATTGTTGGAGTTCACCATTTACACCAAAATGGGGGAGTTACTTCTATCAGAGTTCTTAAAAACAAAACAAAGAGAAAGTTGCTTTCGAAACTCTATGTTTTACTTAAGTAACGTTACCTTTTGGACCACGGTTTGTCCATAACCAAAATGGGGGAGAATGATGAACCCTACATGCTTTGATTATGTCCAAAAGTTTCAGAAGATGAAATTCTATTTTTTACTTATGTACTTTTCAATGTTGACTAACAATTTTTGTTAAGTATTGTATAAGTTTCTCAGCGGGTGATGAATGAAGAAACTCTGGATTGCCTTGAAGACTCAGAAGAGAAGAATAGCTGAAGACAGAAGCTTAAAGCTCAAAGCTGAATACTCCGCTCTGAAGATTTTCTGAAGACTATTAAAGCTTTCCTCAGAGGATTAGAAGCAATCAGAAGATATTCCATTTCGATCAGAGGCCTAGACAAAAATTTAAAGAACTAAGAAGCGCTAGTCACGAGTCTTATCTAGCATTTAATGCTCTGACTTCTGCATTTAATGCAAGGCGTCAAAAGTTCAAAAAGCTGTTTTGATGGAGCGCGCATGTCTGCCTGAAACAAAACAAGCATTTCCTTGTCTACCCTTTGCCAATCCAAATGAAGTAAAATTTCAGTCAACCTTATCCTTGATTTCAAATCTCTTACCGGATTTAGTTAAAGAACAAGGTTAACGGAATCAAAGTGTTTGAAGACCGTTTGAAGAAGTGACAGATTAAAGGCTACAACAACTGATGTCATCTATTGAAGATTCAAATTCAAACAACGGTCATCTCCATTGCATCACACACGTGATTAACGAGCAAAATCTTAATGCACTGTTTTAACAAGCAAAACAGAGAAATCTTTTCCATTCTCAATCTTTCTTAGTTTAGGCTTTGTAATAGTGAGGGAGTGAAGAAAAACAAGTTCATAATAGGAATCTTGTAAACTGACATCGTTTGTGATATTTAGTTAGATTTTGAGAGAAATCTAGTTAAGGTTAGAGTTGGCTGAGAATTCCAGAAAACAGGATTGTTGTTGTTTTGGTGGAAATCCTTTAACTCTTTCTAGGCTAGTCAGAACTAAGTGAGAAATTAGCTTAAGTTCTGTTGATGTAAAAAAGCTTCTGAACTTGCCATAAAAGTTCTGAATAGTGGATTTGAAATCTCTGCTGATTGCGATCATAGAGGACAGGACGTAGTCACAGGACTTCTGTGGCGAACCTGGATAAATCGAACTGTTCATCAGGACCTCCTGAATCTCTTTCTCCCTTCCTTATACTTGTTATTCTTGCTTCTGTGTACTTGCTTTTGTTTAGTGCTGAAACAGATTTTCTCTTTATATCATTGTCTTTTCCAGAAGACTGTCCAGAAGTTCTCTAACTCAGAGCTTTTGTTGCTGAAAGCAATTAAACTGTGAAAAGGCAGAATTTCCCTTAGAAGCTGTTTCATTAAACTAGCCTCTGACTCTGAGGAAATTTGACTCTGAGAAATTAAGTTTCCCTAAAAACTTAAAACTATCAGTTTTTCGCTTAGACACCTATTCACCCCCCCCCCCCCCCCCCCCCTCTAGGTGATTCTGATCTTGTTAGGGCCAACAAAACTTATACAATGCTTAACGAAAATTGTTAGTCAACAATGAAAATTATATAAGTATAAAATAAACTTCATCTTCTGAAACGTTTTGGTCATAATCAAAACACTTAGGGTTCATCATTCTCCCCCATTTTGGTTATGGAAAAATCGTGGTTCATGTTGGCCCTATCAAGAACAGAATCACCTAGAGGGGTGAATAGGTGTCAAAGTTGAAAACTGAAAAATTCTAAGTTTTTCGGGAAACTTATTTTTCAGAGTCAAATTTCCTCATAATCAGAAGCTAGCTTACAGAAGTTGCTTCTGAGGGAAATTCTGCCTAAACACAGTTGGACTGTTTTCAGCAACAGAAGTTCTGATTTGAGAACTTCTGGACAGTCTTCTGAACAAAGACAATGATACTTTAGAGAAAATCTGTTTCAGCACTAAATATAAGCAAGTACACAGAAGCAAAAATAACAAGTATAAGAGGGAGAAAGAAGTTCAGGAGATCCTGATTGAACAATTCGATTTATCCAAGTTCGCCACAGAAGTCCTGTGACTACGTCTTGTCCCCTGAGGTCGCAGCCTACAGAGATTTTATAAATCCACTATTCAGAACTTTTATGGCAAGTTCAGAAGCTCCTTTACATCAACAGAACTTAAGCTAATTTCTCACTTAGTTCTGACTAGCCTAAAAAGAGTTAAAGGATTTCCACCAGAACAAACAATACTCTGTTTTCTGGATTTCTCACCCAACTTTAATCTCAACTAGATTTCTCTCTTTAAATCTAACTGAAGATCACAAATGATCTCAGTTTACAAGATTCCTATTATGAACTTGTTTTTCTTCACTCTCTCACTTTAACTAAGACTATGCTAAGAAAGATTGAGAATGGAAAAATGTGCTCTGTTTTTCTTGTTAAAACAGTGCGTTGAGATTTTGCTCAATGATCACGCATATGTTGATGCTTTGGAGCTAGGCTACTATTTATAGTGAATGAAGATGACCGTTGGAAAGTTTGAATCTTCGAAGGAGATGACATCAGTTGTTGTAGCCGTTAATTTGTCAAGTCTTTAAACGGTCTTCAAACACTTTGATTCCGTTATCCTTGTTCTTTAACTCAATCCGGTAAGTGATTTGAAATCAAAGATGAGGTTGACTGTAATCATTCTTCAATTGGATCAACAAAGGATAGACAAGGAAATTCTGGTTTCTTTTGAACAGACAAGCGCGCTCCATTAGAACAGTTTTTTGAACTTTTGGCGCCTTGCATTGAATGCAAGTGTCAGAGCATTAAATGCTCAAACAGAACCCGTGACTAAGCTTTCAGAAGCTAATTTCCAGTTGTCTATACTTCTGATCAAATTGGCAAAACTTCTGATTGCAAAGAACCTCTGAGGAGAGCTTTAGCAGACTTCGGCTTCAGAGCGGAGCATCCAGCTTCTGAATTATTGAAACTCTGACTTCAGCAAACGGATCTTCTGAGTCCTTTAGGCAAATCAGAAATGATTCATTCAGCACCTGCTGAGCAACTTACACATAGACTAAGTAAACAAAAATATTAGTCAACAGTAAACTATATGTAAGGGAGTATTAAGTTTTCATCTTCTGAAACGTTTGGACATAATCAAAACACATAGGGTTCATCAGTTCAGAAGGTAGAGTTACTTAAATAAACGTAGAGTTTAGAAAGTAACTTCTTGACTGTTATGTTTTTAAGTGCCTCTGAATATTTTAACTCCCCCATTTTAGTATAAATGGTGAACTCCAACAATCTGTGTTAACTTAACAAGGGCTTAAGATCAAGTTGTTAGATTTTGTGGGATAAATTCAGAGCAAAAACAAATAAAACATAAACAGTAATAATGATAAGAATACAGATATAATAATCAGAGACAAGATGTGATAAAATGTCGGAACCAGTTTATAAACCATCAGAGCAAACACATATAAGAGTAAAACATCAAAGGAGGAAAAAAGTAACATAAAGTCCTAAGACATACTACCCAACCCAGAACCTATAGCTATGAAGCCTAAGTTCTACTTCCTAGGTGGATTATCTCTTTTGGCTTTCTTCTGAGGAGGATTTTCACTAGAACCAACATTCTTATTCTGTCTCTTCTCATTTGCTTTGGAACCACTCTGCTGAGCAGGCTTCTCCCCCATTTGTCCAGAACCTAGAGCACCTTGATCCTTAAGCTTTTGTTGTTGAGCAAGAGCAACATTATACTGATGTGGATTAGGTCTCACAGAGTTGATCACATCCATTCTTCTTCTAAAATCAGCATCATAGAGATCATTCTATCATAAGTAGATCCAGACAAATGGCGCTCTCTATGAACATCCTCAAGAAGCAGCTTAATAGATTGGTTATTGGCATACACAGCAGCAGTCAAGTGTTCGTTCTAAATGTAAGTCTGTCCACGAACAAACCTATAACAGTTATGAAGAACCTTCTCTTGTTCCTTAGCCTGAGTATGAACAACCTTCAAAAAATTTGTTAGCTCTGCAATTTGATTGTTCTGAGCAGTCAGAGTGTCCTTAATACTCTGCAATCTGTTATTGAGATCAGGAGTGATGTCATACATAACTCGAGCAGCACCAGAAGATGATGAACCGTGAGCAGAAGATTTCACTTCTCTCAGAATATGATTTGCAGTGCTTTGCAGGTCATCAATCTTTGCTGGAAGAACCTTATCCTGAGCCTCATAATGCTCATTAGATTCCTTGATTTCCTCTGTCAAAATTTCAATGTTCTCATTGACATTTTTGGTTGAGGCAAGAGCTATATTCTCCAATGTAGGAAGGGTTAAGCCTAACTGCCTCAATTTGTATAACTCATCATTTGCGGCCAGATGAAGAGTTGAAAGATTGCGGATGTAGACAGAAGGGTCCTGCATTTGGAGCATGGACATAAGTTGCAAGTTCTGTGCCTTCAAAGATTGAAGTTCTTGAAGCACAATACCCTGTGCAAATATGTCAGCAGCAGAGGTCCTTTGACCCATCCCAACAAATCTATTCAAAAATTCATCAGAGCCGCCCTGACTCATTCTTCTCAACTCCTCAACATAAGGAGTAGCACCAGCTTCTGAAAGATTGGGATTTCTCCCAATGAATCCTCTACCTTCAAAATAACTTCCACTCTCGTGCTGACTCATCAAATTTCTGAGAAAGTCATAATTGGATGAAACACCAGCAAAGGTGGAAGTAGGAATATAAGAGGTTAAAGGTTCACACATAGGAGGTGTATGTCCTGAAGTTGAAGGAGGAGGAATAGAAGTTGTGGAAGAAGGAGCAGAAGTAGTTGTGGTGGAAGGTATGGAAAAAGATGAAGTAGTAGATGGGAATAAAAAAGTGGATGAAGTGTTTAGAGAGGGAGTAGTGGATGTTGTAGTGGAGTCTAAAAAGATGGGGTTTGTAGAGAAATTCACTTCTTAATAGGATCCAGAAGGAAGAGTTGTTTTAGGATCTACAACCTCAGAGGTTGAAGTTGTAGGAGGAATGGAAGTTTGAGAAGCATCATCTTATGTGACAGAAGGAGATGCAGAGGTATGTGGTGGAGATGGAGGAGGAGAGTTATGTTCAGGAGATTGTATAACCTGATCAGGAGCAGAAGTAGGAGCAGCCTCAGGAGCTGAGAATAGTACATTCTCAGAGGCGTTGGGATCATAGGAGGCAAGAGGTTCAGCATATATGTGTGCCATTATGTCAATCATCTCATATGCATTCCTATTCCTTTCAGCACTTCTGCCCTGTCCAAGAAGGACATCATCCATGAAATGCTCATTATCAACGGTTTGAGCAAACACTCGTGCACCCTCCAGCACCGTTTCTGGATCTTCAGGCTAAGGAGATGAGACATCAGATAAAGTCTCAACAATGGGAACACCATCATCATTGAGATTTTCCTCATCATCATCCATGTGAACATTTTCCTCATCGTTTACATCCTCAGCTTCTTCTGGAATAACATCCTCTAAATCAGGAGCAGACAAAATAAAGTCTCTTTTTCTCAAGGACTTCCTCATTGCAGAAGAGGCCTTGGTTCTTCTCCTGGTCAGAGGAATATCCTCCTCAGCATCCTCTAAAGTAGTGAGAATATTGGCATCAGCCTTAGCTTTTGCAACTTGTTCTTACAACTGCTTCAGCAGCATCAAGCTCATTATGAGCTGCAACAGCAGCCTCAACTCTTCTGTTTTCTTCAACTTGTTGTACAACAGCTCTTATCTTCACAGCTTCTCTCTCAGCAGCAACTCTGGCTAGTTCTGCTAGACGATCATCTTCAACTTCCTTTGCTGACTTCTCAGCAACCTCAACAGGCTTCTCAGCAAGAACCTTCCCAAAAGGAGCAACACTAATCCTAGTTTGCACTAAGTTAGGTAAAGGTTCATCAGTCATTACAACTGTGTTGCTGGTCTTCTTCTTTCCCTTATCACTCTTACCTTTCTTGGTACCTTTCCTAGCATCCTTCACAACATTCTTGTGAACTTCCTTTATTACCAGAGGAGCAAAAATCTCAGCCTTCTTAGCTGGCAGCACACCGAAAGTTAACTTAGTCAGAGAGACATAAGCTATAGGTGTACTCGTGCTTCTGATAGAATCTCCTAGAATCTCAACACCAACAGATTCAAAAATTCTGGTCAGCAAAGATCCATAGGCAAGAGTTCCATTTGCCTTCACACTCTTCATCTGTCTCATAGTCATTGCTGACAAATTGATCTTCTTCTCTGCCATCAAATGGTACATAAATACCCTCTCCCTGTTGGAGACACAGTTAACTCCTCCAGACTTTGGCAGGAACACATTAGTGGTGATGTAATGTGCCCACCTCTGGTGCTGAGTCAACCATGTGGCATATGTCTCTTTTGCACTCAGATCTGGTCTTCCCCAAATAGAATCAGCAAAGCCTTCAGCAGACCCATCTTCCCCAATGATTATACCTTCATCAGCAGTCCCCAGAATGGTAGCGAGAGAAGTTCTGGAAACCTCAACCTCAATTCCACACACCATTGAGTGAAGAACATCAACTTCATCAGAACGAAATGAGAGATTCTTGTAAAACTCAGTAACCTGTGTAGGAAAGATAACCTCATGGAGAGAAGCGAATGAGATCCAATTTTGGGTAGTCAACCATTTGGAAATAGGGGCAGTGGTAAGGCATTGTTCATCTAAGAACCTAGATGTGAAGGCCTTAGATACATTGAGTTCAATTTTGGCGTCGAAGAGACGAGTGATTGACTGGAACATTTTGTTCAAGAGCCATTTTAGGAAATTACGTTTTGTGTAGAGAGAAAGATAGAGTTTGCAGAAAATTGCAAGAGATTCTAATTGCTATGAAAAACTTAGGTGAAAATTTGCTAAGTATGGAAATCCCTTATTTATACCCAAAAGGAGTAAACCGTTCCAATTCAAAAAGCGGATAACTACCGTTAAAAAGAGGAACCAGTTACCGTTAACAACAGAAAAAGTGCAGAAATAGCATTTAATGTAGGCACGCTTTAAGCAAAAATTAAACACCATGATTATCCTTAATCACACTTAACTATCTTAAACGGCTAGCAGTTAAGACAGAAGAGAATATAATTAAAGATAAATTATTGAAGTGGAGTAGTCATACCTATGTCTTCTCTAAAGCTTCTGAAGGGTCCACTAGCCAAAGGCTTAGTAAACATATCAGCAAGATTGTCTTTAGAGGGTAAATAAGTAAGAATAATATCTTTCTTCAGAACATGATCTCTCAGAAAGTGATGCCTAATGTGAACATGCTTCATCCTGCTGTGTTGAATGGGATTCTTTGAAAGATCAATAGCACTTTTGTTATCAAAGTTGATTGTAATAGTTCCAGGAGTGATTCCATAGTCAGCAATTTGTTGCTTTATCTAGAGCATCTGAGAAATGATGAACCCTAAGTGTTTTGGTTATGTCCAAACGTTTCAGAAGATGGAAATGAAAATTAACTTGTATACTTTTCGATGTTGACTAACAATTTTCGTTAAGTTATTATGAGTTTTTCTCAGCAGATGCTGAATGAAGAATTCCTGCTTGCCTATTTTAACTCAGAAGATTAAAAAGCTGGAGACTGAAGCACTTTCTCAGAAGCTGGATGAACCGCTCTGAAGTGTTGATTGTCTGCCTAAAGCTTTTATCAGAAGTTCTCTTTTGCAAACAGAAGACTAAGGTTGTTTTAGTTCAGAAGCGCTAAGAAGAAAAACGAACATCAGAAGTTCGTTATCACGGGTTTGGTTAAGCATTTAATGCTTTGTCAGTTGCATTTAATGCAAGGCGCCAAAAGTTCAAAAAGCTGTTTGAAGGACGCGCCTGTTCACAACAAACAAAACCTGCTCTCTTACTGTTTCCCTCTAAATCAATCTTCAAGATCAGTCAACTCCATCACCTTTATCTTAATCCCATACCGGATTAGGTTAAAGTACAAAGTTGACAGAGTTGAGTGTTTTGAGACCGTTTGAAGAAGTTGACAAGATTAACGGCTACTTTCATCCTTGTCATCCTTGAAGATTCAAATATCCTCAACGGTTATCTACTCAACACTATAAATAGTAGCAAAGCTCCACTGCATCAACTACGTGTGTGATCATAGAGCAAAAAATCTCAACGCACTGTTATTCAAGAAAACAGAGCACACTTTCCAATTCTCAATCTTTTCTTAGCTTAGCCTTTGTAATTGTGAGAGAGTGAAGAAAAACAAGTTCATAATAGAAATCTTGTAAACTGAGATCGGTTGTGATCTTCAGTTAGATTTAAAAGAGAGAAATCTAGTTGAGATTTGAGTTGGGTGAGAAATCCAGAAAACAGAGTATTGTTGTTCTGGTGAAAATCCTTTAACTCATTTTAGGCTAGTCAGAACTAAGTGAGAAATTAGCTTAAGTTCTGTTGATGTAAAGGAGCTTCTGAACTTGCCATAAAAGTTCTGAATAGTGGATTTATAAAATCTCTGGAGGCTGCGACCTCAGAGGACAAGACGTAGTCACAGGAATTCTGTGGCGAACTTGGATAAATTGAACTGTTCATCAGGACCTCCTGAATCTCTTTCTCCCTTATTTATACTTGTTAATTGCTTCTGTGTACTTGTATCATATTTAGTGCTGAAACAGATTTTCTCTTAAAAATCACAAGTCTGTGTTCAGAAGACTGTCCAGAAGTTCTTTACTCAGAACTTCTGTTGCTGAAAAGACAGAACCTGTCTTAAAGCAGATTATCCCTCAGAGGCTACTTCAATAAGCTTGCCTCTGACTCTGAGGATTATTGACTCTGAAAATTGAGTTTTCATTAAAAGTTTGAAAATATCAGTTTTCGTTTGAAACACCTATTCACCCCCCTCTAGGTGATTCTGATCTTGTTAGGGCCAACAAGTGGTATCAGAGCGAAGGTCACTTCGTATATTTACTAAAGATCTAACAATCTAAGTGTAAGATCCTATCAGAATCGATAGAGATGGCTAGTAGACACCAGCCTGAGAATTCTTCTCACTTCATTGTCCCAGAGGGATCCTCTACAACTAGACCTCCATTATTCAATGGTGACAATTACTCCTACTGGAAAAAGAGAATGATGTACTTCATTCAAGCTCAGAACATGAGTGCTTGGTTTGTCATCACAGATGGAGATTTCATTCCTACCAGAATGGAACCAGGTCTAGGGAATGTTATTATCCCTCAGAGAGAATATTCAGATGAAATTCTGAAAAAACTCCAAACAAATGCTTCAGCAATAAATATGCTGCATTGTGCACTTACAGCCACTGAATATAACAAAGTTTCCTCTTGTGAAACTGCACAGGATATATGGAACAAGCTGGAAGTCACATATGAAGGAACAGGAAAAGTGAAGCAGTCCAAAGTCAACCAACTCATGAGAGAATATGAGTTATTTGAAATGCTTGACAAAGAATCTATTTCAGAAATGAATTCTAGATTCACCAAGATAGTCAATGACTTAAAGAGTTTGGGCAGAGACATTGAAGAGTCTGAAAGAGTAAAGAAGATTGTCAGAAGCTTACCAAGGTCTTGGCAAGCCAAGAAGACTGCCATTGAAGAAGTTCAGGACTTGAGCTTTTATTTGTATGATGAACTCATTGGGTCTCTAATCACCCATGAGATGTCACTAAAAAATCATGACCTAAGAGAAAGGTCAGAAGGAAAGAGACAAGTAGTCCTGAAGGCAGAGTCTTCTGAAGAATCATCAGAAGATGAAGAATTGGCCATGCTAACCAGAAAGTTCAAAAGAGCCTTTAGAAAAGGCAAAGGTGGAAACTACAAGAAGCCATTCAGAAGTTTTGAGAAGAAGACTTCTGACTTCGGTGAAAAGTTCAAGAGAGATCCAAACAAGCCCATTGTGTGCTATGGATGTCAGCAACCTGGGCACATTAAGCCTAACTGCCCAGAGATGAAGAAAGATAAGAAAAAGTTCAAGAAAGCTATGCTGGCTGCTTGGTCAGACTCTGAGACCAGCAGTGATCCTGAAGAGAAGGAAGAGCAAGCCCAGATATGTTTCATGGCTATTGATGAGCCATCCTCTGAAGATGTCACAGGAGAAACTTCCGCACCTCCTGAAGCAAACTATGACTCCGAGGTAAACATATCCTCTGAACAAAATATCTTTGATTCTCTTGAAGAATTGTACAGCATGTTCAAGTACCTAAAAAGGAAGTTGGACAAAAGCGAGGCTGACAAATTTCTTAGGTTTACTCAAGTTTATGCTGATATGAAAATATTGGAAGATAAACTAAGTAAACAATTCAGTTCTTCCTCCGATGACTCAAAAGTCAAAGGTAAAGAAAAACTGCCTCTGAGGAATGATAAACCTCAGAAGAAGAAATCTGTCACTCCCTCTCTTCTGAAAGAGATCTCTTCTCCTCCTGAAGTGGGAACCTCTAAGAGTGCTAATGCCTCTGAAGAAATAGTACCTTCCCAGAAGAAGAAGAATGCTCCTAAGAAGCAAAGGGAAAGATCCAAGAATCCTCCTTCTTGCAAGTTGTGTAAGAAAGATGGACATTGGTTGAAAGATTGCAAGTATCACATTAAGAACCTCCTGCAATCTGAAATATCAGAAAAACCTGTAGAAGCTAAATCTAACTCTGAAGGACCCAATAAGGATTGGGTACCTGTCACTAATTGATTGTGTTGCAGGTTGCTCTGAGTGCTCCATCAATATCAAAGCTGTGGTACATTGACAGTGGGTGCTCAAGGCATATGACAGGTGATGAAAAGGCATTCATCACATTTGTACCTAAAAGAGGTGGTAAAGTCAGCTTTGGAGATGCTCAGAAAGGAAGAATTCTTGGTTCTGGATCCATTGGAACCAATCCTCCGATCGAAGATGTCTCCCTAGTCAGAGGTCTGAAGTTCAATCTCCTGAGTGTTGCACAACTGTGTGATAAAGGTAGAGATGTTGTCTTCAGCTCCTCTGGATGTAAAATCTTGGACAGTAAGTCAAGGGAAGTTATTCTAACTGCTCCTAGAGTTGAAAATGTTTTCATGCTGAATCTTGAGAATCTTTGCAAAAATATATGCTTGATGTCCAAAGAGGATACCTCCTGGCTCTGGCATAGAAGACTTGCTCATGTCAGCATAGATCTTCTGGCCAAAGTAGCTAGATATCAATTGGTTGAGGGTCTGCCTGAAATTAGTTTTAAAAAGGACCATTTATGCAATGCTTGCCAATCTGGTAAACAATCCAGAAGCTCTTTTAAAACTAAGAAAGTCATTTCAACTAAAAGACCTTTGGAATTACTTCATATGGATCTTTTTGGTCCTGTTCAACCAATGAGCATGGGTGGAAAGAAGTATGCCTTTGTCATTGTAGATGACTATTCAAGATTCACTTGGGTCATCTTGCTGTCTAGCAAAGATGAGTCACTTGGATGTTTCTCAGTTCTGATTAAGAAACTTGAGAATGAAAGGAATGAAAAGGTAGTCCATATCAGAAGTGATAATGGTGGAGAATTCAAAAACTTTATGTTTGAAGAATTCTGTGAAATCAAGGGAATTGATCATAACTTTTCTGCTCCCAGAACTCCTCAACAAAATGGGGTAGTTGAAAGGAAGAATAGAACTCTGGTTGAGATAGCCAGAACTATGATCAATGAAAGAAGGCTTCCAAAGTATTTTTGGGGAGAAGCTGTGAACACAGCTTGCTATGTTCTGAATAGAGTGCTAATCAGAAGCATTCTGAACAAGACTCCTTATGAACTCTGGAAAGGTCGAAAGCCTAAAATAGGTTACTTCAGAACCTTTGGTTGTAAGTGTTATGTTTTGAATACAAAAGAATATCTTTCAAAGTTTGATTCAAAGGCAGATGAAGCTATTTTTCTTGGCTACTCAACACATAGTAAAGCATATAGGGTTTTTAATAAGAGGACTCAAACTTTAGATGAATCCATTCATGTAAAGTTTGATGAGACTAACCCTGCAGATAGTAAAGTCTCTGAAGAAGATGAAGTTCAAGCTTCTGAAATATCATCTCCTCCTGTTGAAGATGTTATTCCTAAGACTGCTGAAGTTGGTTCTCCTGTTGAACATGTTCCAGAAGAACATCCAACTACAGAAGATAACTCTCTTCCAGAAGATGCTCCTATATATGATTCAACAAATGATGAACAGGTTTCAGAAGACTCATTGGATTTACCAAGAGAAGTTAGAGCTCATAGGAATCATTCCTTAGAGAACATCATTGACTCTGTTCATAATCCTGTCATGACCAGAGCTCAGCTCAGAAGATACATGGGGAATGTGGCTTTTGTGTCACTACTGGAACCCAAGGACTTCTATGAAGCAGCTGATGATGACTCCTGGTTAATGGCAATGCAAGAAGAACTTGACCAGTTCAAAAGGTCAGAAGTTTGGATTTTAGTTCCCAGACCTAACAACAAGAAGGTTGTTGGTACAAGATGGGTTCTGAAAAACAAGCTTGATGAATTTGGAAATGTTGTGAGGAACAAGGCTAGACTTGTTGCTCAAGGTTACAGTCAGCAAGAAGGCATAGATTATGGTGAAACTTTTGCTCCTGTTGCAAGATTAGAAGCCATTAGAATCTTATGTGCTTTTGCATCATACAAAGGTTTCAAGCTCTTTCAAATGGATGTGAAAAGTGCATTCCTGAATGGTTACATTGATGAGGAAGTCTATGTGTCTCAACCTCCTGGTTTTGAAGATCCTAAGTTTCCTGATCATGTGTACAAGCTAAAGAAAGCTTTGTATGGACTGAAACAAGCTCCCAGAGCTTGGTATGAGAGACTGACAAAGTTCCTTCTGTCTAAAGGATTTGTCAGAGGCTGTGTTGATACAACTCTGTTCACTCTGAAGAAGAACAAGGATATTCTTATAGCTCAGGTATATGTTGATGATATTATATTTGGTGCTACTAATGAATCTTTGTGCAGAGAGTTCAGTAACCACATGAAGGCTGAGTTTGAAATGTCTATGATGGGAGAATTAACCTTCTTCTTAGGACTTCAGATCAAGCAAAGTAATGATGGTGTGTTTATCAATCAAGCCAAGTACACTAGAGAAGTGCTGAAGAAATTTGGCATGATGGACTCTAATGCTGTTGATATTCCAATGGATGTCAGCAAAGACATTGATGATGAAGAGAAAGCTGGTAAACCTGTAGATATAAAAACCTACAGAGGTATGATTGGTTCTCTTTTATACCTAACCGCCAGCAGGCCAGATATACATTTTGCTGTGTGTTTTTGTGCTAGATATCAATCAAAGCCAAGAGAAATTCATGATGTTGCTGTCAAAAGAATTCTCAGATATCTTAAAGGCACACCAGAAGCTGGTTTGTGGTATCCCTGTAGTTCTGATTTCACTCCTATAGGATACACAGATTCTGACTATGGTAGAGATAAATTGAAAAGGGTCAGCACTTCTGGTGGTTGTCATTTTCTGGGGGAGTGCCTAGTCTCCTGGCATAGCAAGAAGCAAACCTCTGTGGCCCTCTCAACTGCTGAAGCTGAGTATGTTGCTGCTGGAAGTTGTGTTTCTCAGATGCTCTGGATAAAGCAACAAATTGCTGACTATGGAGTCATCCCTGGAACAATTACAATCTACTGTGATAACAAGAGTGCCATTGATCTTTCAAAGAATCCTATTCAGCACAGCAGGATGAAGCATGTTCATATTAGACATCACTTTCTGAGAGATCATGTTCTGAAGAAGGATATTATCATTACTCATGTTTCCTCTGAAGAAAACCTTGCTGACATGTTTACTAAGCCTCTGGCTGGTATGGCTTTCAGCAACTTACGAGAAGGCATTGGTATGACTTATCCTCTTCAATAACTTAGAATTATTGTCTCTGAGTATCTTAAGTGTTTGACTGTTTAAGATAATTTAGTTATAATAAATTCTAATCATGATTTGACTTGAAAGCATGCGTTATTTACTGCTTATTACGGCGCTGTTCTGTGGTTAACGGTTATCTGTTCCCTTTTAAACGGTGTGAAGTTACTTTTTGAATTGGAACGGTTTCTGTGTTTGGGTATAAATAAGGGATTTCCATACTTAGAACTTTTTACTCTCATTTTATTTGCCATTAGAAGTTTCATAGCTTTTTCTGTGTTATCATCTCTCTTAGAAATCTTAACCTAATTTCTCATTTCCTCAAATGGCTCAAGAAATCACTGTCACTCACATCTTTTCCGATGATTCACGAAAGAAAGTTAGTCAATCTAGGGTTTTTACCTCTAGATTTTTAGATGACGAAGTCAAATCAACTGAACCTATCTCTCTTTGGCTTAGTGCTCAAAACTGGAATTCCTTCGTCTCTCTCGAAGAATTCATCTACCCTAACTTAGTTACAGAATTTTATAAGAACCTCCATTTCTTTTCTAATGAGGAGGATGTGCTTCATTCTGTGGTCGGGGATGTTGAAATCGAAGTCAGCAGGGCTTCCATTTCTCAAGTGATAGGAATTGATGATGAAGGAATCATCATTGGAGATGATGGTTCAGCAGAAGGGTTTTCAGAAGCCAACTGGGCTAGGCCAGATCTAAGTGCCAAGGAAACTTATGCCACCTGGTTGAGTCAGCACCAGAGGTGGGCACATTATTTGACTACGAATGTCTTTCTTCCGAAGGCTGGAGGAGTCAACTGTGTTTCCAACAGAGAAAGGGTTTTTATGTGGCATCTGGTCAACCAGAAGAAGATAAATTTGCCTGCCATGCTGATAAGGCAGATGAAGAATGTAACTGCTGTGAGTGCATTAGCTTATGGCTCACTCCTGACAAGGTTGTTTGAGGCAGCCTCTGTTGTTATGTCAGGAGAAGGTGTTACTAGTAGGAGTACGGTTCTGAAGATGCATACCTTCAGAAACCTCAGTTTTGATGTTACCCCAAAGAAGAATGAGAAGGGCTCCTCTGTGAGTATTGCTCAGAAGGAGATTATGGATGCAACGGTTCAGAAAGGAAAGAATGCTGCCAAGAAGGGCAAGGGAAAGAAAGGATCAAGCAAGTTGGTCCTGAATGTTGAGAAGGTTGCTGTCTCAGAACCTCTTCCCACGTTGGTTCAAACAAAAATCAATGTTGAACCTTCTGGCAAGATTGTTGCTGAGAAGCCAAAGGATGTCCTTGAGAAAGAAGCTCAGGATGCTGAGGAAGCACGCCTTGCTGAGAAAGAGAAGGCTGCTGAAGCTGAAAAAGTTGCAAGAGTTGTGGCTCTTGCTGAAGAGAAAAGGAAGAAGAAAGAAGCTGAAGATAAGTTAGCTGCTGAGCGTGAAATCGCTGCAAAGGCTAAGGCCGATGCCAAACTTTTAGAAAGTGCTGCCAATCTTGAGGGTGCTGAGTTCTCCAAGGTAGGTGAGACTTCAGAGGAAGAGGATAATGTTGCTCTATCCTCTCGAATTGCTGAGACTGTCACTCTCACTACCAGAATTGGGAAGAAGGCTGTGGCAAAACGAAGGGTTCTGAGAAAGAAGGACTTCGTTATTGCTCCGAGTGCTGAATTGGAGGAACCTGCTGCTCAGGAACCAGAAACTGCTGATAAAGAGCTGTCAGAGATTTCTGATAAAGAGGATGTTGAAGCTCCTCTGATTGAAGAGCTATCTGAGGTTAGTGAACCAGAAGATGAAGAGGTTCTTGAAGAAGCTAAACAATTTGTTGAGAATGTTGACAATGAGAACTTCATTGACAATGTTCTTCTGAATCAAGGAAGAAACCCTGGTGAAAGGGATGCCTCAGAAACGCTGTTCAGGATGGCTCATTTATATGCTGAGCCGATCTCATCTTTTGATCCAAATGCCTCTGAACAGGTTATCTCATCTCCTGTTTTTACTCCTCATCCATCTCCTTCACTTCCTTCTGTCACAGAAGTAAGTGAATCTCAGAATTCCATTCCTCTGACAACTTCAACATCTGAGGTTGTCCCTCCTCCATCTACTCTTCCTTCTGGATCCTATTCAGAAGTGAATCTGTCCTCTGGACCAATTTTCACAGACTCCATTTCTACTTCCACTACTTCTTCTCTATCATCTTTTGCTGTTTTTCCATCAATTGGAATTACTGCTCCTTCTCCTTCCATACCTTTGTCTATACCTTTTTCAATACCTTCAACTTTACCTTCCTGTACAAATTCTTTTTCCTCCTCCTCTCCACAAATTTTCTCCTCTCCTCAAACCTCTGTCCCTCCTCTTTCAACATCTGGACATACACCTCCTGTGTGTGATCCCTTAACTACCTCCTCCACTCCTTCAGGTTTTGCTGGATTGTCATCCAATTATGACTTTCTACGCAAACACTTGAATCGTGAAGATCTGGATAACAGATTTGGAAGTTTTGGCTTCATGGGCAGAGCTTCTGGTATTTCCGAAGCTGGAGGTGCCCCAAGTGTTGAAGAGTTGAGAAGAATGGGTCAGAGTGGCTCAGATGACCTGCTGAATAGGTTTGCTGGTATAGGACAAAGAAGTTCTGATGCTGACATGTATGCTCAGGGCATTGTGCTGCAAGAATTACACTCTCTGAAAGCTCAGAACCTGCAGCTCATGACCATGCTCCAAATGCAGGATCCTTCTGTGTATATACGCAACCTTTCTACCCTTCATCTAGCCACTTATGATGAACTGTATAAATTGAGGGAATTAGCTCTGACCCTTCCCTCTCTGGATAATATTGCTCTTGCTTCTTCTCTGAAGGTCAATGAAAATTTGGAAATATTGACAGAAGAAGTCAAGGAAGCAAACGAGCATTATGAGGCTCATGAGAAGATGCTTCCTAGTAAGATTGAAGACCTGCAAAGTACTGCAAATCACATTCTGAGAGAAGTGAAATCTTCTGCTCAAGGTTCTTCATCTTCAGGAGCTGCCAAGATTGTATATGACATCACTCCTGATCTTAACAACCGACTCTCCAACATTGAGTCTGCTGTATCTGCTCAGAATGCACAGATTGCTGAGCTCACTGAACTCCTAAAAGTTATGCATAATCAAGCTCGTGAACAAGAGAAGACTCTTCACAATTGTTATAGGTTTGTCCGAGGACAGACTTATCTTCAGAATGAGCATCTCACGGCTGCTGTGTATGCTAACAACAGGCTGATCAAGCTCCTTCTAGAAGATGTTCAGAAACAGAGACCTATGTCTGGTCAGACCTTTGATCATATGAAGACCATTGATGATGACTTCAGAAGACGAATGGATTTGATCAATTCTGTGCGACCAACTCCTGTGCAATATCAGACTGCTCTGAATGTTCAACAAAAATTGAAGTCTCAGGGAGCTCTTGGTGTTGCTCTTGGTTCTGGTCAAACGGGGGAGAAGTCTGGTCAGAAGAGATCAAGTGCTGCTGGAGGTCCCAGTGTTGTTCCTCCTCCTCAGAAGAAATCTAGGAACCTGTAATCATTTAGGACTTAAGCTTCTTAGCTAGGTTCTGGGTTGGGTAGTCTATGTCTTAGGACTTTTTTCTGCTCCTCTGATTATTCTGTTTCCTATGTTATCTTCTGAATGATCATATATACACTGAATCTTTTCTATACTGTCTTGCATATCTGACTTCTTAAATGTTTGCTTATGTTTCTTTCTATCTCAGTAAATTACACTTCATTATATCTAACAACTTGATCTTAAGTCTTATTAAGTTTATACAGATTGCTGAAGTTCACCATTTATACTAAAATGGGGGAGTTAATTTACTCAGAAGTAATGAAATATTTGCATCAGGAAGTCACTCTCTAACCCTCATGTTTTTCTTTTACCTTCTGACCACGGTTTGTCCATAACCAAAATGGGGGAGAATGATGAACCCTAAGTGTTTTGGTTATGTCCAAACGTTTCAGAAGATGGAAATGAAAATTAACTTGTATACTTTTCGATGTTGACTAACAATTTTCGTTAAGTTATTATGAGTTTTTCTCAGCAGATGCTGAATGAAGAATTCCTGCTTGCCTATTTTAACTCAGAAGATTAAAAAGCTGGAGACTGAAGCACTTTCTCAGAAGCTGGATGAACCGCTCTGAAGTGTTGATTTTCTGCCTAAAGCTTTTATCAGAAGTTCTCTTTTGCAAACAGAAGACTAAGGTTGTTTTAGTTCAGAAGCGCTAAGAAGAAAAACGAACATCAGAAGTTCGTTATCACGGGTTTGGTTAAGCATTTAATGCTTTGTCAGTTGCATTTAATGCAAGGCGCCAAAAGTTCAAAAAGCTGTTTGAAGGACGCGCCTGTTCACAACAAACAAAACCTGCTCTCTTACCGTTTCCCTCTAAATCAATCTTCAAGATCAGTCAACTCCATCACCTTTATCTTAATCCCATACCGGATTAGGTTAAAGTACAAAGTTGACAGAGTTGAGTGTTTTGAGACCGTTTGAAGAAGTTGACAAGATTAACGGCTACTTTCATCCTTGTCATCCTTGAAGATTCAAATATCCTCAACGGTTATCTACTCAACACTATAAATAGTAGCAAAGCTCCACTGCATCAACTACGTGTGTGATCATAGAGCAAAAAATCTCAACGCACTGTTATTCAAGAAAACAGAGCACACTTTCCATTCTCAATCTTTTCTTAGCTTAGCCTTTGTAATTGTGAGAGAGTGAAGAAAAACAAGTTCATAATAGAAATCTTGTAAACTGAGATCGGTTGTGATCTTCAGTTAGATTTAAAAGAGAGAAATCTAGTTGAGATTTGAGTTGGGTGAGAAATCCAGAAAACAGAGTATTGTTGTTCTAGTGAAAATCCTTTAACTCATTTTAGGCTAGTCAGAACTAAGTGAGAAATTAGCTTAAGTTCTGTTGATGTAAAGGAGCTTCTGAACTTGCCATAAAAGTTCTGAATAGTGGATTTATAAAATCTCTGGAGGCTGCGACCTCAGAGGACAAGACGTAGTCACAGGAATTCTGTGGCGAACTTGGATAAATTGAACTGTTCATCAGGACCTCCTGAATCTCTTTCTCCCTTATTTATACTTGTTAATTGCTTCTGTGTACTTGTATCATATTTAGTGCTGAAACAGATTTTCTCTTAAAAATCACAAGTCTGTGTTCAGAAGACTGTCCAGAAGTTCTTTACTCAGAACTTCTGTTGCTGAAAAGACAGAACCTGTCTTAAAGCAGATTATCCCTCAGAGGCTACTTCAATAAGCTTGCCTCTGACTCTGAGGATTATTGACTCTGAAAATTGAGTTTTCATTAAAAGTTTGAAAATATCAGTTTTCGTTTGAAACACCTATTCACCCCCCTCTAGGTGATTCTGATCTTGTTAGGGCCAACAAGAAACACAACTTCCAGCAGCAAAATACTCAGCTTCACCAGTTGAGAGAGCCACAGAGGTTTGTTTCTTACTATGCCAGGAGACTAAGCACTCCCCTAGAAAATGACAACCACCAGAAGTGCTGACTCTCTTCAATTTATCTCTACCATAGTCAGAGTTTGTGTATCCTATAGGAGTAAAATTTGCACTACAAGGATACCACAAACCATCTTCTGAAGTGCCTTTAAGATATCTGAGAATTATTTTGACAGCAATGTCATGAATCTCCTTTGGTTTAGCCTGATAGCTAGCACAGAAGCACACAGCAAAATGTATATCTGGCCTGCTGGCTATTAGATATAAAAGAGAACCAATCATACCTCTGTAGGTTTTTTTGTCTACATGTTTACCAACTTTATCTTCATCCATTGGAATGTCAACATCATTAGAGTCTGACATGCCAAATTTCTTCAGCGCTTCTCTAGTATACTTGGCTTGATTGATAAACACACAATCATTACTTTGCTTGATCTGAAGTCCTAAGAAGAAGGTTAATTCTCCCATCATCACTAAACTCTCTGCACAAAGATTCATTAGTAGCACCAAATATAAATATCATCAACATATACCTGAGCTAAAAGGATATCTTTGTTCTTTCTCAGAGTGAACAGAGTTGTATCAACACAACCTCTGACAAATCCCTTAGACAGAAGGAACTTAGTCAGTCTCTCATACCAAGCTCTGGGAGCTTATTTCAGTCCACTCAAGGCTTTCTTCAGCTTGTACACATGATCTGGAAACTTAGGATCTTCAAAACCAGGTGGTTGAGATACATAGACTTCCTCATCAATGTATCCATTCAAGAATGCACTATTCACATCCATTTGAAAGAGCTTAAAACCTTTGTATGATGCAAAAGCACACAGAATTCTAATGGCGTCCAACCTTGCAACGGGAGCAAAAGTTTCACCATAATCTATGCCTTCTTGCTGACTGTAACCTTGAGAAACAAGTTTTGCCTTGTTCCTCACAACATTTCCAAACTCATCAAGCTTGTTCTTCAGAACCCATCGTGTACCAACAACTTTCTTATTGTTAGGTCTGGGAACCAAAATCCAAACTTCTGACCTTTTGAACTGGTCAAGTTCTTCTTGCATTGCCATTAACCAGCACTCATCATCTTCATCTTCATAGAAGTCCTTGGGTTCCATTAGTGACACAAAAGCCACATTCCCCATGTCTCTTCTGAGCTGAGCTCTGGTCATGACAGGATTGTGAACAGAGTCAATAATATTCTCCAAGGGGTGATTCCTATGAGCTCTAACTTCTCTTGGTACATCCAATATATCTTCTGAAACTTGTTCATCATTTGTTGAATCATATATAGGAGCATCTTCTGGAAGGAAGTGGACTTCTAGAGTTGGATTCTCTTCTGAACTGGGTTAGAAGCAACAGGATGAACAACTTCAGCAGCTCTAGGAGAAGCATCTTCAGCATCAACAGGAGATGTGACTTCAGGAGCTTGAACTACATCTTCATCAGGAGCTCTACTATCTGCAGGGTTAGTCTCATCAAGCTGAACATGAACAGATTCATCTAAAGTTTGAGTCCTCTTATTAAAAACCCTATATGCTTTACTATGTGTTGAGTAACCAAGAAAAATGGCCTCATCTGCCATTGAATCAAACTTTGAAAGATATCCTTTTGTATTCAAAACATAACACTTACAACCAAAGGTTCTGAAATAACCTATCTTAGGCTTTCTACCTTTCCAGAGTTCATAGGTGGTTTTGTTCAAGATGCTTCTGATGAGCACTCTATTCAAAACATAACAAGCTGTGTTAACAGCTTCTCCCCATAAGTACTTTGGAAGCCTTCTATCATAGATCATAGTTCTGGCAATTTCAACAAGAGTTTTATTCTTCCTTTTAACTACCCCATTTTGTTGAGGAGTTCTGGGAGCAGAAAAGTTATGATCAATTCCATTGGTTTCACAGAATTTTTCAAACTGATAGTTCTTGAATTCTCCACCATTATCACTTCTAATATGGATTACCTTCTCATTCCTTTCATTCTCAAGTTTCTTTACAAGAACTGAGAAACATCCAAGTGATTCATCTTTGCTAGCAAGCAAGATGACCCAACTGAATCTTGAATAGTCATCTACTATGACAAAGGCATACTTCTTTCCACCCATGCTCATTGGTTGAACAGGGCCAAAAAGATCCATATGAAGTAACTCCAAAGGTCTTTTAGTTGAAATGGTTTTCTTAGTTTTAAAAGAGCTTCTGGATTGTTTACCAGATTGACAAGCAGTACACAAATGGTTCTTTTTAAAACTAATTTCAGGCAGACCCTCAACCAATTGATATCTAGCTACTTTGGCCAAAATGTCCATGCTCACATGAGCAAGTCTTCTATGCCAGAGCCAGGAGGTATCCTCTTTGGACATTAAGCATAAATTTTTACAGAGATTCTGAAGGTTCAGCATGAAAACATTTTCTACTCTAGGAGTAGTTAGAATTATTTCCCTTGACTTATTGTCCAAGATTTTACATCCAGCGGAGCTGAATACAACATCTCTACCTTTGTCACATAGTTGTGCAACACTCAGGAGGTTGAACTTCAGGCCTCTGACTAGGGAGACATCTTCAATGGGAGGATTGGTTCCAATTGATCCAGAAACAAGGATCATTCCCTTCTGAGCATCTTCAAAGCTGACTTTTCCACCTCTTTTAGGTACATATTGATGAACCTTAAGTGTTTTGATTATGTCCAAACGTTTCAGAAGATGAAATTCTATTTTTACTTATATACTTTTCAATGTTGACTAACAATTTTTGTTAAGTATTGTATAAGTTTCTCAGCAGGTGCTGAATGAAGAAACTCTGGATTGCCTAGAAGACTCAGAAGAGTAGAATAGCTGAAGACAGAAGTTTAAAGCTCAGAAGTTGGATGCTCCGCTCTGAAGACTTTATGAAGACTGTTAAAGCTCTCCTCAGAAGTTTAGAAGCAACCAAAACTAATTCCATTTTGATCAGAAGCTTAGACAAAAGGAATAAGGAACTCAGAAGCGCTAGTCAAGGGTCTTACTTAGCATTTAATGCTCTGACTTTTGCATTTAATGCAAGGCGCCAAAAGTTCAAAAAGCTGTTTTGATGGAGCGCGCATGCCTGCTACAAACAAAACCAGCATTTCCTTGTCTACCTTTTGCTGATCCAAATGAAGCAAAATTCCAGTCAACCTTTTCCTTTATTTTAAATCACTTACCGGATTAAGTTAAAGAACAAGGGTAACGGAATCAAAGTGTTTGAAGACCGTTTGAAGAAATGAAAGATTAACGGCTACAACAAACTGATGTCATCTATTGAAGATTCAAATTCAAACATCTGTCATCTACAAAGCACTATAAATAGTAGCCAAGCTCCATTGCATCACACACGCAATTATCGAGCTAAAATCTTAACACACTATTTTAACGAGCAAAATAGAGCAACTCATTTTCCATTCTCAATCTTTCTTAGTTTAGACTTTGTAAGAGTGAGAGAGTGAAGAAAACACAAGTTCATAATAGGAATCTTGTAAACTGATATCGTTTGCGATATTCAGTTAGATTTTGAGAGAAATCTAGTTAAGGTTTGAGTTGGGTGAGAATTCCAGAAAACAGGATTTGTTGTTGTTCTGGTGGAAATCCTTTAACTCATTCTAGGCTAGTCAGAACTAAGTGAGAAATTAGCTTAAGTTATGTTGATGTAAAGAAGCTTCTGAACTTGCCATAAAAGTTCTAAATAGTGGATTTAAAATCTTTGGTGACTGCGATCACAGAGGATAGGACGTAGTCACAGGACTTCTATGGTGAACCTGGATAAATCGAACTGTTCATCAGGACCTCCTAAATATCTTTCTCCCTTCCTTATACTTGTTATTTTTCTTCTGTGTACTTGTTAGTGTTTAGTGCTGAAACAGATTTACTCTTTATGTCATTGTCTTTGTTCAGAAGACTGTCCAGAAGTTCTCTAACACAGAGCTTCTGTTGCTGAAAGCAGTTAAACTGTGAGAAGGCAGAATTTCCCTCAGAGGCTACTTCAATAAGTTTGCTTCTGACTCTGAGGAAACTTGACTCTGAAAAATTAAGTTTCTCTAAAAACATAAAATTATCAGTTTTCAACTTAGACACCTATTCACCCCCCCTCTAGGTGATTCTGATCTTGTTAGGGCCAACACATATGTGATGAATGCCTTTTCATCACCTATCATATGCCTTGAGCACACTGTCAATGTACCACAGCTTTGACATTGATGGAGCACTCAGAGCCACCTGCAACACAATCAATTAGTGACAGGTACCCAATCCTTATTGGGTCCTTCATTGTTAGATTTATCTTCAGCAGGTTTTAGTGATATCTCAGATTGCAAGATGTTTTTAATGTGATACTTGCAATCCTTCAACCAGTGACCATCACTCTTGTAAAGCTTGCAAAAGGGAGGGTTCTTGGATCTTTCCCTTTGCTTCTTGGGAGGTTTCTTCTTCTTCTTCTGGGAAGGTGTACTTTCTTCAGAGGCAATAACACTCTCAGAGGTACCCATATCAGGAGAAGAAGAGATCTCCTTCAGAAGAGAGGGAGTGACAGGTTTCTTCTTCTGGGGTTTATCACTTCCCAGATGCAGCTTTTCCTTGCCTTTGGCTTTAGGGCCATCAGCAGGAGTGCTGAACTATTTACACAACTTCTCTTCTAGCACTTTCATGTTAGAGTAAACTTGAGCAAACCTAAGAAACTTGTCAGCCTCACTTTTGTCCAATTTCCTCTTAAGATATTTGAACATACTATATAGTTCTTCAAGAAAATCAAGGATATCTTGTTCGTGAGAAATGTTTACCTCAGAGTCATATGTTACTTTAGGAGGTGCGGAAGTCTCTCTTGTGATTTCTTCAGAGGTTGGCTCCAATAGCCATGAAACAAATCTGAGCTTGCTCTTCCTTCTCTTCAGGATCACTGCTGGTCTTAGAGTCTGACCAAGCAGCTAGCATAGCTTTCTTTAACTTTCTCTTATCCTTTTTTCAGCTCTGGACAATTAGGTTTAATATGCCCTGGTTGCTGATATCCATAGCACACAATAGGCTTACTAGGATCTCTCTTCGATTTTTCACCAGAATTATGAGTTTTCTTATCAAAGCTCCTGAAAGGCTTCTTGTAGTTTCCATCTCTGGCTTTTCTAAAGGCCTTCTTGAACTTCCTGCTCAGCATAACCAGTTCCTCATCTTCAGAGGATTCTTTAGAAGATTCTGCTCTCAGGACAACTCCTCTTTTTCCTTCTGACCTTTCTCTTAGGTCATGATTCTTCATTGACATCTCATGAGTTATCAATGAACTAATGAGTTCATCATATGTATAATAGCCCAAGTCCTGAACTTCTTCAATGGCAGTCTTCTTGGCTTGCCAAGACTTTGGTAAGCTTCTGAGAATCTTCTTAACTCTCTCTGATTCTTCAATATCCTTTCCCAAACTCTTCAAGTCATTGACAATCTTGGTAAATCTAGAGTTCATTTCTGAAATAGATTCTTTGTCAAGCATTTCAAATAACTCATAATTTCTCATGAGTTGATTGACTTTAGACTGCTTCACTTTCCCGGTTCCTTCATAAGTAACTTCCAGCGTGTTCCATATATATCTAGCTGTTTCACAAGAAGAAACTTTGTTATACTCAGTAGCAGAAAGTGCACAATGTAGCATATTTATTGCTGAAGCATTTGTTTGGAGTTTTTTAAGAATATCATCAGTATATTCCCTTTGAGGAATTATAACATCCCCTAGACCAGCTTCTACCCTAGTTGGGATGAAGTCACCATTAGTGATAACAATCCAAGCACTCATGTTCTGGGCTTGGATGAAGTACATCATCCTCTTTTTTCAGTAAGAGTAGTTATCACCATTAAATAGTGGAGGTCTAGTTGTGGAAGAACCCTCTGGAACCATGAAGTGAGTTGAATTCTCAAGTAGATGTCTACTAGCCATCCCTATTGATTCTGATTGGATCTTACACTTATATTGTTAGATCTTAGTAAATAAAACGAAATGACTTTCGCTCTGATACCACTTTTCGGCCCTAACAAGATCAGAATCACCTAGAGGGGGGTGAATAGGTGTTTAAGTTGAAAACTGATAATTTTAAGTTTTTAGAGAAACTTAATTTTTCAGAGTCAAATTTCCTCAGAGTCAGAGGAAAGCTTAGTGAAATAACCTCTGAGGGAAATTCTGCCTTCTAGCAGTTTACTGCTTTCAGCAACAGAAGTTCAGAGATAGAAAACTTCTGAACAGTCTTCTGAATAAAGATAATGGGATAAAGAGTAAATCTGTTTTAGCACTAAATATTCAGCAAGTACACTGAAGCAAAATAACAAGTATAAGGAAGGGAGAAAGAGATTCAGGAGGTCCTGATGAACAGTTCGATTTATCCAGGTTCACCACAGAAGTCTTGTGACTACGTCCTGTCCTCTGTGATCGCAGTCAGCAGAGATTTCAAATCCACTATTCAGAACTTTTATGGCAAGTTCAGAAGCTCTTTTACATCAACAGAACTTAAGCTAATTTCTCACTCAGTTCTGACTAGCCTAGAAAGAGTTAAAGGATTTCCACCAGAACAACAACAATCCTGTTTTCTGGAATTCTCACCCAACTCTAACCTTAACTAGATTTCTCTCAAAATCTAACTGAATATCACAAACGATGTCAGTTTACAAGATTCCTATTATGAACTTGTTTTTCTTCACTCCCTTACTGTTACAAAGCCTAAACTAAGAAAGATTGAGAATGGAAAATGAGTGCTCTGTTTTGCTTGTTAAAACAGTGCGTTGAGATTTTTGCTCGATAATCGCGTGTGTAGAACACAGTTGAGCTTGGCTACTATTTATAGTGCTTGGAGATGACTGTTGGTGAAGTTTGAATCTTCAATTGATGACATCAGTTTGTTGTAGCCGTTAATCTGTCATTTCTTCAAACGGTCTTCAAAACACTTTGATCCGTTAACCTTGTTGTTTAACTAAATCCGGTAAGTGATTTGAAATCAAAGATAAAGTTGACTGGAAATTTGCTTCATTTGGATCAACAAAGGGTAGACAAGGAAATGCTGGTATTTTTTTAAGTGGACATGCGCGCTCCATCAAAACAGCTTTTTGAACTTTTAGCGCCTTGCATTAAATGCAGGTGTCAGAGCAATAAATGCTTAGCAAAACCCGTGACAAGCGCTTCTGAGCTCTTTATTCCTTTTGTCTAAGCTTCTGATCAAATGAAAAGTGTTCTTCTGGTTGCTTCTATACTCCTGAGGCGAGCTTTAACAGTCTTCAAAAAGTCTTCAGAGCAGAGCATCCAGCTTCTGAGGTTTATCTTCTGTCTTCAGCTATTCTTCTCTTCTGAGTCTTCTAGGCAATCCAGAGTTTCTTCTTTCAGCACCTGCTGAGAAAAACTTATACAATACTTAACGAAAATTGTTAGTCAACAATGAAAAGTATCCAAGTATAAAATAAACTTCATCTTCTGAAACGTTTGGACATAATCAAAACACTTAGGGTCCATCATAAACAACAAGAATCCATTCAAGGTTATCTGCATAAAACTTGCATATTTTAGTATCTAAGTTTTATACTGACATAGAAAAACTAATGTAAACTAATCTTAGTTTTTATACTGGTATAAAAATTTAAGTTTTAATATTGACACAGTACCCAACTCACCATACCCAATACTACTACTTAATCATCAGCTATTTTTCATCATTTTTTATCAACTATAAAATAGACATTTTAATGGCATATGTAAATTAAAAAGAGGGCAATTTTTACCGAGGGATTCCTTTTCTTTCCTTCTTGATTCAGAAATATAACATTGTCTCTCTTCTTCAACAAGGATGAACAACGGCGTAAATGGATAGTGATTTTGGAACTCCGGCGGAGAAAATCGATGGAAAAATGATGGTAGGAAGACAAGAGTGTTTGAAAATAGACGGCAAGGATGGAGGTCAACGAAAAAGGTGGAAAACGACGCTGGTGGAGGAAGAACGGACCGGCGGAGCGAGCACCGCGTCGGATGAGCTCATCGGAGAAACTGAAACGGCGTTTAGGTTTCTAAAACTAAAGAGCAATCTCAATTTGGGGGGTCTAGGGTGGGATTAGCTTATTATTTTGGGTGTTTTATTTTATTATTAAATATTAAATAAAGTGCCATGTGTCAGCTAATGTGTGGGAGGAGTTTATTCCTAATGGAATTTCTGGAGCCCTAAATAATTTCTCTATGGTTAGACACACATTCTTTTGATGGTTTCTCATCTTGGTCTTTCCATAAATTATACTATCTTTCTGGCTATATCCTTGAGTCACTATTTTTATTTCTACTCCTCATCTTCAACATCCATAAGGTTCCACAAACTCTTTTCTCTTAAACTTTGGCACTTGACCCTATACATCTTATCAGTTGAACCAATTCACTTCTTCTTACATAAACATTAATATTGTTATTGTAAGAGCATTTCTAGTGGTATGAAATGAGGATAGTCAACAAATAAAAATTCTCACAAAACATCGTCCAACTATTAGAGATATTAAAAACTTTGGCTTTCAATTATTCGTTAAAGAGTGCTTTGTTATGAAGCCTAAACCATATCCAACCCCTTGAACTTGCTAATTTTGGTCTCTTTGCCTCTCAACTCAATGGACAACCTATTACCCTTTCAACTTTTGAAAGTGGTATATTTAGCCCCATTTTCGCTTATATCGCATTGACTTGACCTTATTGTTGCAATCACATACAATAGGCGGGTGACTTATAAAAACTTCATATTTGTTTTCGATACTTTCTCTTTCTTTCATTTTGTCTCTCCCTTTTCCATGTCTTCTCTCCCTTAACCATCACAATTCTCAATTGTAATTAGAAAACCCCACTTCCAGTTTGGTGCTAAACTATACCCAATTTTCCTTAGCGGGTGACTTATAAAAACTTAATCTTTGTTTTCTTCCATTTATTCTTATCATGTTTGTTTGGAGGACGGGAGGAGGAGATGCAATTTTTTTCCATTAACCCCATATTTTCATAATTGTGGGTATTCTAGAAGGGGTGGAATGAAATGAGAAGGTAGGGAATGAAAATTTCTAAGTAACCCCTTCATGATCCACTCTTTTATTTATTTATTTTGAACTTAGGAACAGTTTAGTAATTCTCATCTCATTAACTCTCAAATTTTATCCCATCAAACAAAGAACAGGTGAGTAATCTCAGTTTACCTTTCTCATCCCATATCAACCTCTAGCTTCATCTTATCTCGTATCCAAGTATCCAATTTGAAAAAGTTAGTATATGGTAAATTATGTCGTGTAATAGGGTGTAGAAAAGTATAATAGGAGAAGAAGTCAAAAAATGAATTGAAATATGATAGGTGACTAGTATCTCCATTCCCTAGGAGTGAGGAAAGTAAAAAGACGCACGGGATAGTCGCTGGCACGCAAGTAGAAAAACTGAAAAAGCAATCAAGAAAAAAGCACCTCCTTCCTGGAATCGGAATCGGATCCTTGGAGGAGGGCGCGATTTCCCTCTTGTTCGCTTTTACTATCTCTATTGTTCTTCTTTTTCTTCTTCCTGGTAGGTAGGTTTAGATTGATTGATTTATTGATTATATTCAATTGAATATGGTGGTTGATTTCAGTTTGTGTTTTTCAGATTTCCATCCATGGGAGAGCAACCTTGATTTGTATTATCCGAATCTGTTGATGTATCTTGTTGTTTTTATTTTCGGAGACGACAATCTCAATCTCAACTTCCCCAATTCATCTCTGGCTGTTCTCAGGCATTTCAAATTTCCATTTTATATCCCTACAGATAGATGGGATAAGAAGCAATTCTTCAACCTACAGCCTGGATAATAATTCTTATTCTTATTCTTACCAAACATGACTTCTTCCCAAGGATCTACCTTTTCCGATGCCCCCATGTCTAACTTAAGAGAGCTTCATTTCCTCGATACCGTGCCTGTTTATGTTAAGGAGCTTATTGCTGGTGGAGCTGCCGGAGGATTCGCCAAGACTGCTGTTGCCCCTCTTGAAAGAACCAAAATTCTTTTGCAGGTCTTTCTTGCTTTTATCCTACTGTTTTCCGCTGTTTCGTGATTTACTAACTTGTTTCTTATTTCTACAGACTAGAACTGTTGGGTTTCAATCCGTTGGGGTGTTTCATACGTTGAAGAAAGTATTCAGGCATGAGGGTTTCGTAGGCTTTTATAAGTGAGTATTTGTGTGTCTTTATGCTACTTCTGTTTATACGACTATGAAATTTGTAATAATTTATTTTTTCTCTTCTCTTAGGGGTAATGGGGCTAGTGTCATTCGGATTGTTCCTTATGCAGCCATACATTTCATGGCATACGAGCAGTATCGTTGTTGGATCTTAAATAATTGCCCCGCACTCGGTTCAGGACCTGTTATAGATTTATTAGCTGGCTCTGTCGCAGGAGGAACAGCAGTATTGTCTACATATCCCTTAGATTTGGCTCGTACTAAACTCGCTTATCAGGTAATTACTTGCATCGTTGTTACTTGTTGCTGAGGGGGATTTTGCATTTTAAGGCATGGTAGTTATCAACCTTCTTTTCTGTGAAATTTATCTGCCTTTTAGTTTAAAGATAAACCGTAGCTTGTTTTTGCTTTCTTAATCAATGAATTCCAAATTTTTATGGCTTCGTTGATCATGATCACGAATTGCTATTTTATGAAAGAATTTTGTTATCGAGTTTTTCCTTGTGATAAGGTTACTTTGAGTGAACTCTTTCCTATGACGGTGTAATTGTATTAAGAATTATAAAATCATGGCAACCTTCATTTTGAATTGAAAATATCAGTACTTGACTCAGAATTTGCACTCCATTCATTTAGATGATGTATATATCTACTACCTATCAAGATATCTTCAATGATTGTTCAGGGTCTGCTTGTTTTGGGGTTAGGAAAGGTTATTTGAAGTGAGGTTATTTAGCTAATCATGTTAGGAAGGAAGGTTATTATAAGGTTAACTAAGTAATCAGTCCAGAAGATATATCACATGTCCCTATAGTGCAAAGAGATTTGTGAAACATAATATATTAAGCATTCAACAGATGAAGAGAATTAAATCATTAACGATTTAGTTCACAAGAATCTAGTTCACTTTGGAAAATGAAATTAGTGTCTTATTCTTCATATCCTCAAAATGCATATTTTGTAGGATTTGGCGGCAGAGTAGACAAATTCCTACTCACTGCTATCCTAAAACTCATCCATATACCTATGTTTTGTTAGATTTTTAACCGACACCTGAACTAGCTGCAATCAGATGGACAAAGCCCTTCTCTACCCTTCCAAAAAAAGCAAGAAATCACATGCCAAAAGAAATAAATTGTACAAATAAGTTTCCTTTTCCCAAATAAATAGTTTACCTACTCATAGATAAGGTGATCAAACTATAAGGTCCTTACGCATTTGAACTCTGCAAGTCGATAGTTTACCTAACTGCTATTTCAGGAGAATATGAGACATAAGCTGAGACCAATCCGACTCCACCTAAACCCAATGTGTAAATATTCAACCTGTTCTTCAACTGATCAAGAAAAGGCAGAAAACCTCAATGTTGGATACGAAGAACAGATTTTTGAAATAATTGTGTTCTATACTGTAACAGTAGCGTCAAGAAAAGACATTGTTATAGGCCTAGAAGCTACAGTATAAGACCTTCAGGTATTGTTCCCTTGACTGAGTAGCCAACAAGACAGGATCACCTCGAGGCTTTTTGACTTCCCTTAACAATACTTCCTACAGGTCATATGCAAATAAGTTACACACAGGAGATCATTCTTCAAACCAATATCCAATGAAATAAATTACTTTTAAAGAAAATCGAAGAGTTAACCCGAGCCATTCATATAGAAAAAAGCAAAAAAGGCTAAGAGCATGGGAGAAAGAATTCTAATAATTGAAATGGAAGCTCAAATAGATCACTTTGTAAGCTAAAAGAAGGAACTTACACTACCTGCTGAATGGTTGAACGAACTGAAATGGAGTCCAGAATCACCATTCTTTCTAAGAATATAATACAATGCCTGCTCAATGCCTCAACCCCAAAACGATTAATTCTTTGGTGGTGACTAGTGACACAAGTGGCCACGTAATTTTATGTCCATTTTCCTGAATTTTTTTATGCATCTCATTCATCATCATCCGCCCAAATTATACCCAAATATCTATCTATATTTTTTCACTCTTTCACTTGTATTCTGGTAACACTTAGCCATTACTTTCTCCCATTCCGTTTTCTTAACTAAAATAAATGTAAAACTTGCAAAAACAAGAATGACTGTTTTCATAAAGAGCTACCTTTCGGGAAAAACAAGAATGCTGTTTTCATAAAAATCACTTTGGTTGGCAGCCTTGGATCAGGCGATGTTGAAGATGAGTCGTTGGGGATGGGAGTGACAGTTGAACGAACTGAAATGTAGTTCAGAATCACCATTCTTTCTCAATTGAAATTGAAGAATTGAATAAAATGCCTGTTCAACGCCTCAACCCCAGAACGATGAATTGTTTGCTGTTAATGTTAATGGTGGTGGTGGTAGTGACACAAGTGGCCACGTAATTTTACGTCCATTTTCCTGATTTTTTTATGCATCTCATTCATCATCATTCGCCCAAATTATACTCAAATATCTATCTATAGTTTTTCACTCTTTCACTTTTATTCTAGTAACACTTTGCCATTACTTTCTCCCATTCTGTTTTCTTAGCTAAAATAAATGTAAAACTTACAGAAACAAGAAACACTGTTTTCATAAAGGGAAAAATAGTTCTTACAAATTATCTAAAATATTCAAATTGATACATTTTAGTGTAAAGATAAGTAAAGATAAGCATTAGCTGGTTTTTGCTTTCTTAATCAATGAATTGCATAGCTTCGTTGATCATGATCATGACTTGCTATTTTCTGAAAGAATCTTGTCATTAAGTTTTTTCTTGTGATAAGGTTACTTTGAGTGAACTCTTTCCTATGATGGTGCAATTTAATTGTATTAAGAGTTATAAAATCATAGCTACCTTTATTTTGAATTGAAAATCAGTAGTTGACTCAGAACTTGCAATCCATTCATTTAGATCTACTACCTATCAAGATTTCTTCAATGATTGTTCATGGTCTGCTTGTTATGGGCTTAGGAAAGGTTATTTGAAGTGAGGTTATTTGACTAATCATGTTAGGAAGGAAGGTTATTATAAGGTTAACTATGTAAACATGGTTGGTAAGTGAGATTATGGGAAGGGGAGGGATTTTGAAGGTTAATTGGGTTTTAAAAAACCTAGTCTCACCAATTTGGTGGGATTTTGGAGGTTAAATTGCGGCATTATGGAATTTTTTTTCATTCTGATGGGTGTATAGGTCTCGAACACAAGTGTGAGTTCCCAAGGCAGCATGAAGAGTGTATATGCACGACCTGTTTATGGTGGACTAAAAGATGTACTTACAAGTGTCTACAAGGAAGGAGGAACGCGGGCACTCTATCGCGGAGTAGGTCAGTATCTGCTTCAATCTTTTAAGTGTTCAGAAACATTCATACCTTCAAAGTTCATTATTTTCTTATCTTGGCTGATTTTGATAACTTTGCCATGCTCTACAATTATTGGAGTAGTTTACATGTTTTAAGTTTATAAAGTGTGTATTGAGCTGGTGAAGTTTTTGTTGGTTGCAGGTCCAACTCTTACTGGGATCCTTCCTTATGCTGGATTGAAGTTTTACATATATGAGGAACTCAAGAGACGTGTTCCTGAAGAGAACCAAAAGTCAATTGTGATGCGGCTTTCATGTGGAGCTCTAGCTGGGTTATTTGGGCAGACGTTAACATACCCATTAGATGTTGTGAGGAGACAGATGCAGGTACCTTGCAGTAGTCTCATGTTTGGGCTAATTAGCACCCACGGCCATATAAGTTTCTAGTCTCGACAATGTCCTCAAGCGGTCATAAATGTTCATTTTGTTTCAATAAAATCACTTATCTTTTCTACTCTGACAGAATAAACATTTGTGACCTTATTATGACATTGTTGAAACTTGTATAACAATCGATACTAATTTACCAGCCATTTTTATATGACCTTTGGCTTGAATATTTATACTAACTAACAGATGTCAAATGTTGTATGACAGGTTGAAAATTTACAACCTTCAATTCAAGGTCATGGAAGATATAGGAACACATGGCATGGCTTATCCACTATTGCGCACAACCAAGGATGGAGGCAGTTATTTGCAGGCCTCAGCGTTAATTATATCAAAGTAATTTTCTCTTCTTGCTCTAACTTCCTTTTCATGCTCGTCGCGTTCAAATCATTCATTTTCAACTGTATCCAAAATTCCAATCGGTTCTGGCTAGGGGTGGCAAAATTACACCACCCTATTATACACACAAAATGGACACGTAATTTTGTATCTGGGTTTAGCTTAGTAGGTAGCGTAACATTTTGGATTGACACGAATTGAGTTAGGGTTGACTTGTTAACTTGGAAATGAGATGAAACGGCACAAATATCTAAAATTATTATCAGATTTTCACATATTTTTAGATGTCAAATCAGTTGATGAACGTAGTGGGATTACAGTTACTTCTAAACCTGGTTCAAACCTCTAATTTTTATGTCATCTTTATTAAGGATGATAAAATTACACGACGTGCAGGTGCATTGTACGAAAAGGTCATTATTAGCATGCAGATCCAAAAATAACATACAATATTTAGAAAGACCATATCTTGCTATATTTTTAAATCGTAGGCACAAACATTAGTAACATAGGAAAATTACATATACTAACCTGGTAAATGTCACAATAGAGCCTAAGCAGGCACTTGTGTTTAATTAGTTTTGGGTGCTGATTTATTATTGATAATCAGATTGTTCCATCGGTGGCAATTGGGTTTACTGCATATGACGCGATGAAGATTTGGCTTCGGATTCCACCTCGGCAGAAATCACAGTCAGTGTCCACCTCATAGAGTCATAGTTGTGCAAATAATTTTAGGAAGATTCATTTGTGCTGTTTGTTTGGATTCAGGAAGCGCAGGTAATAAAATAGAATTGCTAATTTGTCCTAGTTAAATGTGTGATTTTCCAATGTAAGAATCTGGATTTTCTGCAAAATAAAAGGAGATGTTGGATGTCCCATGTAGACATTTGAGTGCCAAAGTTAGTGTCACTCTTAATAAGAATATAATGAAAGCAATGAACATGGTACTTTAGCATATGATGACCATAAATCATTTACTTTGGTTAATTTCAAATAAGTGTTCTGTAGTTTCGTGTTTTTGTAAATAAAGGACTGTGGTTTAAAGAAAGAAAATGATCAATTTTGTCGACGTGAACAAACTGATTTTGTCAAAAAAATAATTATGAGACCTTTTAACTTTTACATAATGATTAAAAGTTTAAAAATGTCCCTTTTTGCGTTAACAAAATTGACTATTTCCTTAATTTACAACATAGATCTTTTATTTGTTTGCTTCACAGAACATTTATTTAAAATTAACTTTTTATTTTTTGTTACCTAAATCCCAGGGTCATAAATCATCATTAGTATTACTTAAATCTCCTTGGAGGTCGTGTTTCCCAACACATATGGCTGCCTGTCTGTTATCCCTTGGAAGCCCCAATCCTAATGATAATATCCACAGAACACCTGGCCAAAAAAGATCTCGACTTCTCAAAACATTAGTAAACTATTTTCTTTCCTATATAGCAAGTAAAACAGAGCATTATTTATCTTTAAGTTAGATAATTTAATAATCTCCAAGTTATAATGAAATACATTTTCGGTAACACATGATAAGGTTTATAATATTTATCTTTTTGAACTATTCAATCCTTTGAACCATTTAAGGTGTGACAATGGACTTATTGTGTGACAGTTCACTTAGTGTGTAACAAGAGAAAGAAGTGGGAGCAATTTTGTAATTGAACAGGGAAATGCGGCAAACTTATAATTAAATGAAAAAAGTCTTATGCGTGGAAAATGGAGGGAATGAAGATGAGGTGATGTCAGCGCTGATGTCACATCTGGATAGAAAAAAAGTTTTAATTATTTTTTTTAAAATGCATTTTCCCGCTCTTCCTGAACTCATTTTTCAAAAAAAATTATACCACTGAACTCGTATTATTAGGCGGTCATTTTGAGATCCATTGTTGTTATTTATAAACGATTTTTAATTTTTTTTATTTTTCTATGGTTGTTCCAAATTGAATACTGTGTTGTTCCAAATTGAATATTGTGTTGTGCCAAATTAATATTCTATTGTTTCAATTTGTTCCAAATATGAAATTGGAGAATGTAAATAAAGTCTTAGGAATTGCTAGAGCTTGTAGAGAAGGAATGCATAATTAAGCCTTCGAGTGGCCACATAACTTTAAACTTGAATTTAAGCTTGAGAGAAGGAATGAAATTATGTGTATTTGATGGAGAGAAGTTATGTACTGCCACATAACTTTAAACTCAGGAAATCAAGTATAATTTTTTCTATTAGAAGCTAGAGCTTTTATTATTAGTATAATCGAGTTCCATGATATTACTCCATTGCAATTACTTTTGACAAAGTAAGAAAAAAGGAAATATCAATACCATCATTGTTATCTTGCTTCAAAACAACCGATGCCGCCTTGTGTTCCAATGTAATGTCTCTTGGAGGTTCAGCCACTAAAATTCCCAATACGCTGGACCTCATCATTCGTCTTAGGGTTTCTCTTCTTCTATATACCTCAGGCCCTGGTTTTTCAGGCGGATTTGCAATTGATGGAGGCGACGATCGTTGATGGTGCAGCCCCATCACATCAACAATCAAACGCTGCCCATTTTTACAGTGATTCGGAGCTCCACTGATGAAGAAAAACAGTCCTGATTTCTCAAGATTGATAGTGCTCATGCCGTTGTTGAAATGAACTATGGAACCGCAGCTACAAGATCGTTGGAGAGCTTGAAAACTTGTCGGAGAATCGGGATCAGGAGGAAGCTCTGTAAGCAATCCATGCCTAGCTGGAAAAGTCAGGAATCCAGTTGATAGTGGGTCAGAATTGGCTCGGATCTATGGATGGATAGTGAAAACCATTGATGCTTTTAGAAAAGAACGCACATATCTGGAATTAGTTGGTTAATTACAAAATAGGTCCTTGTCTCACCATAAACACCTTGTCTCACCATAAGACCCCTGTCTCACCTGAACCTGACTCTTAAATTACAAATTTACTTTTTACTTATTAGGTATAAGTATATATTGGTTTTAGCTGCGTACATTTTGATACTAAAAATTTATATCTACAGTAAAGAATATTTTAAATATAATTGTTAAATTTCTGTGGTAAATTCGGCCTACTCGATTCTCATTCACAATGTACCTATACATAGTTTACAAAGAGTCATGCCTAAATTAGGAAAATCTTTCCTCCCATAACTAGAATACATGGTCAAACAGACCAAAAATAAAACAATACAAATATTCCTATAGAGACTAAATATAATATTCATATACAAACTTATTAGACTTCAACACCTTCCCTCAAGTTGGAGCATGCAAATTACAAATGTCTAACTTGCGCTTCTACAATAATATATAGTGGTTTCTTTAAGAAATAACAATTATACATTATATAGTTAATTCAAATAATAAATTTAGGTAGAAAAAGCCAAAAACAAATTCCTATATTTTAATTGCAAACACAAAATGTAAGTGTTAAACTGTAAACATATTAAAGTTTATGTGTTATAAAATGTAACTGAAACTTAATAAATGAAGGATAAATCTATAATTTAAATAGATTAAGAGATTAAATTGTTGTATAGAACAAAGCGTCAAAGACTTTATCCTATATTATTGGAAATTAAACAGTAAATTTTGTCATAACAAATGAACTATTAAATGATTTACTCTTTATCTTACTATATAACTATTATCTGTCATAACCTCTTTTATCGATCCTTTTAAGTTCAGTTTATGGGTAGTTTTATGTCTTATATCGTTGAAGATGGAAGGGCTTTTGCTGTTATCAAATAGAATTGTTGATTGGACGGCGAACTTCGCAGGAACTTTCTTAGTCATCACGAGTGTGTTGTGCCGCCTGTAGGTCTCCAAGATCTCATTCTAGCTGATATTTGTGACTCAAGCTTCTCTCGCTGAATCGGTTTGTCGTAGTTTGGTTGTTTTGTCTTTCTATTCTTTTTCTTTTCTTGTTTTTCGGGGCTCATAACCCTTCCTTGTTACAAAAAAAAATATTGTGTTTTGTTGTTTGAAAGTTGAAAGTTTCAATTAACAATCTGACTTACCAATACAAAAAGCAAATGAAATGTTTTTCTGGTTTGTGCTTAGAAATTGTAAGGGGTTAATTTTATATAAGTTCTTTGTGGTTTGTTTTTGAGCAACAAAATGATTATGGCTTATATTGTTTGTAGAATTAAGGGAATGGTCGAATTTGTTGACGTGAATGAGGACATTTTTTGTCCAAATAAAATTTCAAACATTTGATCGGGCAAGTTAGAGTTAATCTCAATTGTCAGAAAAAAAATTTGGCCAAAAAATGTCTTTATTCACGTCAACAAAATTGACAAATTCCTTAATTCTGCAAATAATGCAAACTAAAATTCATTATTTGTTCAAAAATAAATCATAATCTTTAACTTGTAAAAACGTGAAATCACATCATATTTATATGAAATTAATTCTAATTAAATAATAAAAGGGAAAGTTATTGTGATGTCATTAATTTAGTGGATTATAATTTACAGCCCTTAAATTATACTAGTCACATCAATGTAAAAAGCATTTCTATCATCTGCTTCTTAATTCATATTCTCAAATTTTATGAATTTTCAATTAGCATTCAACATCACAAATAATGGAACAACCAAGATATGAATGAAGAAAATGTGTAATGGTTCTTTCTTTTTAAGAGAAAATATAAGGAAATAATTTTCTTTTTCTTTTATTTCAATTAGCATTGATGAGGAATTTTGCCTTTTACTTCTTTTCTTTTTTTTGACGGAATTTTGCCTTTTACTTGTTTCTAGAAATAAATTAATAAAATAAGAAAACTTGAAGAATTCGTCAATTCCCATTTCTGACTGGGCAAGATTGCATTGTCGGATTGCTTTTGAGCTTGCTTCTGAGCTTTATTTTTATTAGTTTTGGAATTTCTTTCTAACCATATTTTCAAAGGCTTGTTCCTTTTCATGTTAAATAGTACTATTTTAATATGACGAGCGCCCCCGGCCGTTAGATAAGCATATAATGATTATTAACCATTTCATAGAAATAATAAATATGTGGGCTCATTATGATTTTAAGCATTAATTATTTTATAGAATTTAGTGAACATTAATTATTTGATTGAAATAATAAACTGGAGTAATTATAAAATAATTATTTAATTATTTTTTATGGTAATTATTATGGATTTTTGGAGTTTATGATTGGGTTCGGTAGGGTTTAAGTTTGGGTTCATGGGTTAGGTTCGGGTATATGGTTTAGGTTTAGTAGAGTTTGGATTTGGATTTGGGTTTTGGGTTAGGGTTAAGATTAGTGTTTGGAGTTAGGGTCAGGGTCAGGGGGGTTAGGGGGTTAGGGTTAGGATTATGGTTTAGGGTTAGGGTTTCGGGTTTATATGTTGGTTTGGGTTAATTTTATGGTTTTAGGTCCGGGTTGATGATTTAGGTTCGGGTTTGGATTTGGATTTCGGGTTTATATTTTTGTTTGGGTTAATATTTTTGGTTTTGGGTTCGGGTTGATGATTTTGGTTCCGGTTTAGAGTCGGGTTTTTAGGATAATGTTTAAGGTTTAAGTTCGGGTTTAGATTTATGTTTAGGTTCGAGTTTAGGGTTATATTTAAGTTTGGGTTTAGAGTTTATAATTTAGAGTCGGTGAATAATATTTATTTGAAATTTCATAATTAATGTTTGCACAAACATTTAAGTTCAATTAACAAGAAAAGTATATTATTGAAGAATGAGTGTTATTTATTTCATCATTAATGACAATTATAAAACATATGTGTCTTATCTAGTCTTATCTAGCGCCCCGGGGCGCTCGTTAGCGGGATCGTTTTAATATTAAGTTTAAATTGAAAAGAAGTACTATAAAATAAGGTATATATTACTCAATTGTAAATACACGTTTATACTTTAAATTTAAAATTTATAAAAAGGGTAAGTGATTCATTCAATTTTCAAATAAGAATTTGTGGTTTAACAGTTTGCAAATAAAGGTACGTGGTATGAATAACTTGCAAATAGAGATATGTAGTATTCATATTTATATAAAATAGAGTATCCAAAATCACATTATTGAATTAATGATAATTTAATTCAATTGTGTATAATAATTCTAATCCTAAACTCGAACCCAAACCTCAACCCTAAACTCCAACCTCAACTCTAATCCTAAACCCTGACCCTAACTCTAACCCTAAATTCCTTCGTTGGAATTATTGTCAACTATGTTGCTTTAGATTCGGGTTTGAGTTCAAATTCGAGTTTGAATTAAGGTTCAAGTTTAGGGTTAATGTTTAAATTAGAATTTTACACCATCGGATTAAATTATCATTAATTCAATTGTGACTCTCCTAATTAATTTGAAAAACACTCACCAAAAAAATGAGACTGTATTTTGTTGTCATTAAAATGTAACATTCCGTTCACCAAAAAAAAAAATAAAAAAATGTAACATTCCTGTAAAAGATTTAGGAATATTTATATTGCAAACATCAAAACTGTGTGTATATATATATGGTGTAGGCTATAATCACTTTGTTTTTCCATTACTTTGTCTACACTTTGTCTTTTTTACCATTGGATTAGCTTTTAACCCATGATTCAATGGTTGACAAAACAAAGTAATGGTTACCTTGTGAAAACAAAGTGACCATAGAATATCCTATATATATATTTGCAAGAATAAATAATTTAGAATAAAAGAGTTGTGACATAAATTGAGAGCACGTGGGAGTTTGGTAATATTGAGAAAGAGGGATAAATAAAGGAGATAAGTGAGCGGGGAGAAGTAGTTTTTGTCTGTTGTATGTATGTTTGAAATTCAAAAATCAAACGGCACATTACACCATGCATCTCAACTCAACCCCCCATTACTCCATCATCCCACTAATCTAATCTAACCCACCTCTCTCTCTCTCTTTACGGAAAGGAAAGGAAGAAGAGTGTTTCTTTCTGATCTACCAGATACAAGTTGTTAATCAATGGGTGCATCTGGTAAATGGGTTAAATCTCTTATTGGTCTCAAAAAATCTTCTTCTGATAAAGATCATCATGTGGGTACTAAAACCACCAGCAAGTGGAAGCACCTATGGAGAACAACCTCTTCTGCTCAACTTTCTTCTTCTTCTTCTTGTTCTTCCAAAGACCACCCAACACTATCTTCTTCTCATTCTTTCACTTCTGCAATGGCTACTCTTGTTCGAGCTCCTCCTAAAGATTTCAGACTTGTCCGCCTTCAGTGGGCTGCTATCCGCATTCAAACTGCTTTTCGTGCTTTCTTGGTAACCATTTCCTTTTCTTTTCTTTCCTTACTTAGATCTATCACAAATGCCCCATTCTTTATGCCTTATCAGTTATTCAGTTCAGTTCAGTAATTTCACTTCAGTAAATGCACTTCACTTCAGTCATATAGAACAGGGTCAAAGATTGTCACTTTAAGGCTAATTAAGAACCTTTTCATGAAAACAACATTGTATAGTGTCTTACTTATTACATTACTTGTTATTAGTCTTTGTGTTGCCAAAAACTAAAGCATAGTAAGTCTTACTGATTGATTTCTTCAGTCAAGAAGGGCTCTCCGGGCCTTGAAAGGAGTTGTCAGGCTTCAAGCTCTTGTTCGAGGTCGTCAAGTCAGGAAACAGGCTGCTGTCACTCTTAGGTGTATGCAGGCTCTAGTTAGAGTTCAGGCTCGAGTAAGGGCTCGTCGTGTCCGTATGTCTATAGAGGGACAAGCTGTGCAGAAAGTGCTCGATGAACACAGAACCAAATCTGATCTTTTAAAGCAAGCTGAGGTATCAATCAATTACGATTCTGTTTTCAGCCTTACTTACCCTTTTGGGGTCTGAGTCTATTTGTTTATTTCTTCTTGTCAAAAACACTTTCAGGAAGGATGGTGTGATCGAAAAGGAACATTACAAGATGTGAAGTCAAAGCTACAAATGCGGCAAGAAGGAGCTTTCAAGAGAGAAAGAGCTATTGCATACTCTCTTGCTCAAAAGGTACCCTACTCTTCATTATTTTTACCATACATACACTCCTTTGTACTTAGTTACTCTATCCATGTCATATTGATTTTACCATTTCTTTGATTTCTCAGCAATGGAAGTCAACCCCGGGTTCAACTTCTCGAGGCAGTAAAACCAACAATGAATTCGATAAGAATAGCTGGGGGTGGAGCTGGCTAGAGCGTTGGATGGCAGCCAAACCATGGGAGACTAGATTGATGGAACAATCCCAATCCCAATCCCATCCCTCTGATTTAACTCCTCCACCAAAGTCTTGTGCGGATTCTGTCTCTTTGAGCAAACAGTCAAAATCTTCTGAACAATGCTTGGTGAAAGTAAGAAAGAACAATGTTACTACAAGAATCTCTGCAAGACCTCCAACTGGGCATGCTACTCGCTCGTCATCAAGCCCGAGTTCTGAGTTTCGCTACGATGAGAGCTCTGCTTCTTCTTCAATTTGTACATCTACAACACCAATTTCAGGACATACTGGCTTGGCTTCGGATAGAACGGAAGAGAGTGGTCATAGTAGACCTAATTATATGAACTTCACAGAGTCCACTAAGGCGAAGAGGAAAAATTTCAACCATTTATCTCAAAGAATCCAGAGACAATCCATGGATGAGTTTCAGTTTCTCAAAAGGTCGGCAGCTTTCTTGAATGGAGATTCCAAGAGCAGTGCTGGTTCTGATCCTTGTTCAGTTAATTTGTCAAAGCCGCTTTGCCTGCCAACGAGATTGGATAAGAACTTGACGAAACAATTCAGAGGAATAGATTAGATGTGTTTTGTAAGTTCAACGACTCGTTGTTCTCTGTTACTAAGAATGTGAATTACTGATTAGGAGCACTTGTGCATTTAATAGTTGTAAGCATATTAGTCCTATGAGTTTGAGTTAGGGTTTGAGTTTGCATTTTGTATTCTGCAAAAACATTAATGGTTTATGCTTTTTCTATCTGCACTTTGTACCTTTACTATCATTTCAGCAAAACCTCGAAAAGAATCATCAAGGCCATTCAAGGAACTTTGATTGCATAATGCTTACACTCTCAAAGAAACACAATAGTTTTCTTTCTGATGGTAATAAAAGTTCCGAGTAAACATGCTATTGAATACATTTGAACATTGAAAGAGTGCATGAAACAACCTTCAACTTCGCTGTATAACTCTAAGCTTCACACCATGTTTGAAATTGAGCACTATGCCATACTCAAATTCTAGAGGCTTTTCCATGTTGGGGGAGTGCCGGAATAAATATTTGCGGTACAGATGTATCATTGAGAGTTTTATTTCTTGCAAGGAAAACTTCTGGCCGATGCAAGCTCTAGGCCCTATTCCAAAGGGTATCAGAGCGTATGGATGCCTTTGCTTCTCTTCATCACAATTTGGATCGAACCTCTCTGGCTTGAACTCGTCTGGATCCGGGAAGTTTTTAGGATCTTTTGCTAGAACTCCAAGAGCCAACCAGACCCATGTGTTCTGATTCGGAATTTTTTTTACATAAGAACAAATAAATATATAACGAAATCAATAGGGTACCAATCATTGATGCATAAATGTACCTTAGGCAGAAGGTAACCTCCTATCTCTACTTCTTTTGATGTCTCTCTGGCGACCAACGGAGAAACAATGTATAACCTCATCGCCTCTTTAATCACCTGCAATGAAACCATTGGCAAGATAAGACATAAAAGTTTGATCGATGAATGTTAATGAAGCATCATGCTATCTGTTGAGATGCAGGTGAGGCACGATCTCGAATGTAAAAGTCTTGCCTGGTCAAGATAGGGAAACTTGGTTTGCAGATCCTGAGCAGTCGGTACCAAATCAGGTGAACCAAAGCCATCGATTTCTGCAAGCAATTTCCTCTCGACTTCCGGATGTCCAGCAACTAAATAAACAATGCAAGACAATGTAAAAGATGTTGTTGCAGATCCAGCAAGGAGGTGTTCATAAGTGACTGCACTGATATAATCAGGAGTGAAAACATTTCTGGACACAGTTTCGGACTCCCTTGCCTTGAGTATGAGTGACAAGAAGTCTGTTGAACCACATGTATTGTCCAGCATTCGCTTCGTTACAATCTCATCTAATCTACCACTTAAATTCTTGTTGGTCCTGTCCACTTTCCAGTCCATAGTTCCTGGAATTCGTTTAAGAAGCTGTCTGAAAGGCTCCTGGAGAAAAGGTATAAGGAAGCCAATTATAATAGAAAAGGAACCGGATAAGTCCATTTTAAGTTGTGTTGTTGAGTAGACATGTTGATTGATGAAGTTGGAGACTTCATTGCTGTTAGTAGTGGTCAAGTGTGGCTTAGAGAGGCCAAAATCAACTCCGAACGCAGCTTGTCCGATAACATCTGTTGCGAGTTGAAGGGATAAATTGGAAAATGTAATGTCAGTTTCTCCAGAGGACCCTAAACTCTCCGTCGCGGGTTCAATAAATGATTGCATTGTGGGGATTAGACTGGCTAAATGTGATGGCTGGTACACTGATAATATTGTGTTTCTCATGGTTGACCATCTTGAATCCCTGTATGTGTATATATGTATGTTCATTATTCCAAACATAAACGGCAGATACATACTTGTCTTAAAGAAAAAAAAAAAAAAAACTACAGATTATTTACCAATTTGGTCGATAAAAGAGAGAATGGTCCTCCAATCATATGATATGTCTCCCTAAAATTTTACGGATTTCGTTTTGGTGTCTCAACTTTGAGAAGTTGAGGAGGATATGAGTCTCCTATCACATTATTTTAATATAATTTATCTTTTTCCCTCTCTTTTTCACTCTTTCTCTCTTCTTTTTAAATTGATGTTATAACTTTTAGTAATAAAGTAATGAAATAGAAAGTCAGATAAAAACTATGGTTGGAGCACTTGAAATCAAAATAGTTAAATTTGAGCATGTATTTTTTTTAATATTATTTTGAGAATATGATAAGAAGGAGTGCTCTAACAAAATAACTCATTTTATTATTGAGTAAGTCAAAATCACACACAATAATTTTAAAATGCAAAAAGTTTATATGTTTTAAATATTTTTGGAATTTTCTTTCATTAAACAAATGACTAAAGAAAACTTAAAAGAACTTACAACAAAATAAAACAGAATCAAGAACTGAAGTTAATTTTTAAAGCATCATGGTTTTATCTCTATTTGAACTAATCAACTTGTCACTATGTACTAGTGAAACTAAGGATGGATCGAATTTCTTTTCTTTTTTGTCTTTCATCCGGTTTCTGAACCACATTGGACCAACTAATTTGGATTCGGGACGGGTTCAAGGATTATGGTATTTAAACCCCTCCCAATCACCGGTGTCGGACAAAATTATATATAATGTAAAATAAAAAAGTTTACAAAATCAATAAGAATATTATAAGCAAAATATTTACTGGGCTTGGTTACTCAGGCCTGTAGCCCAAGTGCGAGTAATAAAACGAGGAGCTTTAGGGACTTGAACTTGCCAATTCGGGTGTTCAAAAGTTGGATGAGGAAAAACTTCAGTTTAGTTCAAAAAAAATTCTAGAATTTTTCATATGATGAAAGGTTTGTATAATATTTTCAAATAAGAGAACTTTATCTCAGATGGTTTGGATGACGATTTCTGCAAAATTTTCTTAATTGGAGATCAAAAGGAAGGAACACTTTGAAATCAATTTCTATGTAAAATTGTTATAGAAGAGTTCCACTTGTCTTACATAAGCATTTTTATCAATTGATTGTTTCATTATATTGGCTCTTATACCTTTGTATAATGAAAGTGAATAATATATCTGTATTCGAAAAATGAAAACATGAGAGAATAATGAGCAGCTTAATCCTAGGTATTTATTTCAGCTATCAGTGTTATTTAGATATAGTTCATATATCAACAGATATGACTTAACTAATTAATTCAGTAACAAAGAAAGACGTGTTAATTTTAGTATTTGAAATATGAAGAATAATCTAAATAAAATAAAATTGTTAGGAATGTGAGTTAATAGTTAGTCTGCGAAGAAAGAAAAAAAAAAAAAAAAAACTAATCATAGATTTTTCTTTCTCGCAAACTAACTATTATAAAATCATGGAAAAATTTATGGTTAGTTTTTTTTTTTTTCTTCGAAAACTAACTATTAATTCGTCTTTTTCCACCATTGGATGGTATGTAAAATGTTAATCCATTGATAGAAAAAACAAAGTAACCGTAGTTATAAAAACAGATAGTGGAAAGGGGATAGTGCGTAATACTTGGTGAAGAAAAGACCCTTTTGATGAAGAGGAGAAGCAGCTATTGGGGAAGGAATGCTTCTGTTAGGAATGTCTTTGAATTTCTTGATTCCCACTTGTTTACAAAGCTCAGCATCTGCTACTATGATCAAAGGTTGTCTTCCCATATGAAACCTACTCACTCCCCAATCAAACATACATTCATTTCTATTAGAAACGAATTAAAAAGTCACTGTAGTCTGCGGTGAATAATGCGACAAAAAAAAAGACGGACCGACCTACCTGTAAATGGGACCATACTGCTTAGCAAGAACCGAAAAGACTTCGGGCCCGTGTTTGGCAAGTAAGGGAAGATGTCCTAAGAGAGGGATTGTTGGAGGACCTGGTACTTTCCTGACTCCCCAATAAGGCTTGTATAAGTACCCTCCTAACAATATTGCTAAACATGTTACAAATATTGGAGCTATCCATTCTTCCACTATGCCTAAAACCATCATCCTCAAAATTTTCAATTACTCAATATCTCTCTTTCTCATCACCAAATATGGAATATGTACTACTGGTGGTGTGGTAATGGGAATATTGGTATTTTATTAATTCATGTGATTGGTTTTAATAAATTAAAGCATCTTCTTTTAATTTGTCTTGATTTGAATGATTGCAACCTTGAATTTGATACCCTTTGTCACTCATTGTTGCTGGTTTCATTAATTTAAGATTATGTTTACAATGAGGTCAATTGCATAAATAAAATAATTGTCAGACGGACTATTTGATCTCTCTTTTCCTCTCTCGAGATCTAAATTTAATTTAATTCATAGAATTTCTCTAATTTCTTCTACTTCTGTAACTTGTATGTATCTTCATCATCATCCAACCAAGTTGAATGAGTCTCTTTTATGAGTTTCTAGCAAATACAATTTAGATGAGGTGGTGATAAAAATAAAAGTAAAATATATAAAAAGTCATATGGTTTGAGTTATTTGCGAACTGAATTTTGTATAATTGTACAAATAAAAGTCGATATTAGAAACAAAATCTCAAACGAATCACAGGGTCGGCTCCAACATTCTGAAGTGATAGAAAATTGGCGATATGGAGCACAAAATTAACAACAAATAAATAAAATGACACCGATAATTTACGTGGAAACCCCAATATAAATTAGGGAAAAAACCACGGAGAGCACGAGCTTAAAACTTCCACTACAAAATAGAAGGCTTACAAGAGGGCGTTCTCTAGACAACGTTCTAAAGTTAAAATGAGATTAAACCAAAATAGTAGCATTCAGGTGTTTCCCGAAAATAACCCCAAAATAACTATCTTACTATTTTATCACTCCCCAAATAATTAGACCACCCTCTCAAAATACAAGTCTCCCAATTGGAGAATAAACACTCAAGCTCACAACACTATATAGATATTTGATCTGCGCTGCTCTCAACTCTTTGCTTCATATCACAAATGAAGTGATTATGCTTCCTTTTATAGCCAAAAAATCCAACTCCCCAACCATTAATATTAATTGAATGCTTGACTTCATATGTATGAATGAAGTTAATATTTGCAACCTCTCCTCCAGCAAACATGTCTTGGATTTTTGACTCTCTTTCTTTTTCTTCATTTCACATTATTTATTCCCTCTTTTTTTCTTTTTTTTTTCTTTTTTTTTAATTTAACTATGTACAAACCAAACCATCATTAATTGGGATTAATCTAACAATTCTCCCCCTCCCGATTACATGAGGGTCTTGTCACACCTGCAGCCATTCGACAGAACTCAAACTTTCCCCTTGGTAGAATTTTCGTTAACATGTCCGATCCATTCTCATGTGTATGGATCTTATCAAACTGTAATAACTTCATCTCCAACACATCCCTGATGTCATTATATCTCACATCAATATGCTTTGATCTATGGAAAGAGGAATTCTTTCCAAGGTGAATAGAACTCTGACTATCACAAAATAATTGATATTTTTCCTGACGGAAGCCAAGTTCGTTGAAGAACTTCTTCATCCATAACAACTCTTTACACGCTTCCGTTGCTGCGATGAAATCTGCCTCAGTTGTAGAAAGTGCAACACACTTTTGTAATCTGGATTGCCATGATATGGGTCCCCCTGCAAATGTAATTAGGTAACATGATGTAGACTTTCGTGTGTCAAAATTACTAGCCATATCTGCATCTGTGTAGCCAACTAGCACAGGTTCGGTATCTCCAAAACATAAAGACATTTTAGAAGTAAAGCGAAGATACCTGGATATCCATCTGACAACCGCCCAATATACCTTTCATGGATTTGAAAGGAATATGCTAACAACACCAACTGCATGTGCAATATCTGGACGTGTGTAACATCCTTAAACCCTAACCTATAGATGTGTTAGATATATACTTACACTTCTCCATAGGAATGCATTAAGATTCATTTCAGTTGCAAACAAGTTTTACACACAAATTGCGATTACGATGCCCTTAGTAGGCGATTAGCCACGTGTTAAGCTGTAATGATTGGTTAGTGTTAGTGAATCGACTTATGACACATATAAATTGAAGAAACATGGACTCACAAATTAACGGCTACAAGCAAGCACCTCACTAAGCATGAGGTGTCATCCTTAATTAAGACAAATACCACCTCTTTTCTTTATATTAATGTACAAAACCCTCTTTGCTGGATTGCAGCATCCAAATTTTGAACAAAACCTCTCAAAAAGCTTTCCTTAAAAGTTCTTAATCAAACTCAAATCGTTTCCTACCATTTTCAAAGCAAACAAGTGAAGATAGGAGACATAGTAGGTAAAAGGCATCAATTGAAGGAGGATAAGGTGCAAGTGAAAGAGCACCCGAGCGTGTTGAATAGATCTCATCGAGTGAACGGTAAGCATAGTGCTTATATGTGTCTATAAATGTGATGTGATTGGAATTTCTTGAGTTTGTAACATGATTGATTATGATATGAATACATGATGTGTAATCTGTGTTGGTTGTGAAATGTTGTGTTGGTTATGAAATGTTGTGATGGTGATGAAATGTGGAGATAGAACTATTGGTGACATCGTGAGCTGAAATGCAGTATGTTGAGATGTATGATTGATGTGTGAATTGGATAATGATTAATGAGAAAGGAATGTGAGCATGCTTAAGTGAATATGTGAAGTGGTCCAGGTTGTTGAGAGTGCTATCCGAAATTTGGAGCCGGAAGCACAGTGTTGAGATATATCCGTAGCGGACTGCGTGAGTTGAGTTTTACTCCTCCACAGGTGATTGTATTCCGATATGTGAGATGGAATACAGAGTGGGCCCACATACCATTTTACATATGTCATTTAAGTATAGCAGGGCCCTAATTGATTAAATAATGATGAGCATAATAAATGAATCGTGCGTGTGACTGTGTAGTGAGATTTATATGCAGTTAAATTGATATTGATGATATAACTCTACTTGTATTCTTTCACGTTATATTTGTATACATATATGAGCTATATATTTATTGAGTAGGCAGCTCACTCCTTGCCACCATTTTTCAGGATAGTGGAGTTCTTGTTGTTAGAATCGCACCGGCATCGATAGTTCGTTCTCACCTATGTATTTTGGAGAATTTTGAGTGTATTTTGTTTTGTATATTTCATGTATAAACGAATGACTTAAATATGTATTGTAAGTGACAAATCATGTATATAGTTTGATATGTAAAGAATGATATGTTTTTATATGACATTAGTTATCTACATGATTTCTTTTATTGTATATGAGATTAAATTAAGATTTCAATGAAAATTTGAGATCATTATTTTATATGAAAATGATTGAGACTTGAATGTATACGTGGAATTGTTGTTATGTGACACGTAATGTGATCCCAGTGAGGGGGTTACATTAAGGTGGTATCAGAGCGGGTCTACTTTCCTAGGGATTGACATTTGTGTGATCTTTGTTGCATTCTTAGGTGTAGACCATGTGATCATGTGTGTGTTATGAAACATTTTGACATTATCATGTTTAATGTAGGAACATGGAACATGGTGAGAATAGACATGCCGGCAGAGTGTCTAGTGAGGAGTCAGTTGGTCAGCCATGTAGGGGTAGAGCCACATAAGTTGTTGCAGGTTCAGGACATGCCAACCCACCCCAGGGTTTTCCACAGCTTGTAGAGATGATAAATATGTATTATGCACACCGTCAGGCTCAAGTTCAAGGTCCTGTTGTGCCACCTTTTGATAAAAATTATGATAATATTAGAAAGATGGGAGGCACTGATTTTGAGGGTACTACAGACCCTGAGGTAGCTGATCAGTGGTGGGATAAAATAGAAGAAGTGCTTGAAATAATGCAATGTCTTGAGGAATTAAAGGTTAGATATGTGTCTAATCTTTTCACTGGAGATGCTCTTACATGGTGGAGATCTGTCAGACAAGCAAGGGTTGGCCAAGTTATCACGTGGGAAATGTTAGAGAAGCAGTTTAATGACAGGTATATGCCACAAATTTATAGAGACATGAAGGAAACTGAGTTTTTGAATTTGAAACAAGGTGATATGTCAGTGATTGAGTATCAGAACAGGTTTATTGCATTGGCAAAATATGCACCTATGGTTGTGGCTACAGAAGCTAATAAATGTCGCAGATTCGAGAAAAGGTTACACCCAGATATCAGGGAAATGATTCATAAGCAAGCTATTGAGTTCAGTGAGTTAGTAGAGTCTGCACTAAGAGCGGAAGAGATAGTACAAGACAAGAAACAGCTTTATGCAGCAAAACGGGCTAGGTTTGATACAGGGGTTCAGTCTAGTAGATCAACGAAGAGAGGAGGATCTCAGTTTTCTAGAGGTAGTTTTCAGCAGTACAGAGGTAGCGGTAGTAGTTACCGTGGTGGAGGTAGATCGCGAGGTGGATTTGGGGATGCTGAGAGCAGTGCACCATCTGTTGGTAGTAACAGATTTTCTAGTGGACAATCTGGTAGTGGGTTTAGAGGAGCTAGGGTAGGATCCGTTCCAGCTTGTCAGACTTGTGGACGGTCACACGTAGGAGAGTGTTGGGGACGTGCACCTATTTGTGGTAGATGTGGTCGATCACACTTGGGAGAGTGTTATGGTACATTCCAGAGGGGTACATGTTTTGAGTGTGGAGAGCCAGGACATTATCGTAATGAATGTCCCTGGTTAGCTAATATAGGCAAGAGAGTTCCATTTGCTATTAAACAGGGTAATACATCAGGAGGTACGACTAGAGTGGATAGAGGTAGAGGTCGAGGACGAGGAGCAGGGAGAGGCTATAGACATGATGTTCCTATTGGTCAGGCCAAAGTTTACACTATGCCGAGGGAGGAGGTTCGGTCAACACCAGAGGTTATTTCCGGTATAGTTTCTATCCTTGACACTTTAGCTTTTGTATTGATTGATCCGGGATTTACTCATTCATACATAACACCTGAGCTTTTGATGAAAATAAATGGGAAGATAAAGCCATTAGGATATGATATGACAGTTATCTTACCAGTTGGTAATAATGTTGTTGTAAATAAGGTTTTGAGAGAGTGTCCTATAAAAGTGAGGGGGAGTGAGTTTCCTGTAGATTTAGTAGTTCTGGAGTTTAGAGATTTTGACATCATTTTGGGAATGGATTGGTTGTGTAAATATGGGGCTTTAGTAGATTGTTGTGCAAAAGAAGTTGTACTCCGTTCAGATTCAAGCTCATTATTGTTATTTGTGGGAGAGAGAGAGAGGTTGTGCCTTCTTGTTTGATATCTGCAGTTCGAGCACTCAAATTGATTCGAGGAGGGAGTGAGGCATATTTAGTTCATGTTGTTGACACTAGAGAAGAGGGGAACAAATTAGATAATATTGCAGTAGTGAGAGATTTTCCAGATGTTTTCTTGGATGAATTGCCAGGACTACCACCTCATAGAGAGATTGATTTTCCAATTGAGACTGTTCCAGGAGTATCTCCGATATCAATGGCTCCCTATAGAATGGCTCCGGTAGAATTACAAGAATTGAAGAAACAAATAGAAGAGCTTCTAGAGAAAGGTTTCATACGTCCTAGTACTTCACCTAAGGGAGCACCTGTATTGTTTTTGAAGAAGAAAGATGGTAGTATGCGGTTATGTACCGATTACAGACAGCTGAACAGAGTGACAATAAAGAACAAGTACCCATTACCCCAAATTGATGATTTGTTAGATCAACTGAAAGGAGCACGTTATTTTTTGAAGATTGACTTGAGATCAGGCTATTGGCAATTGAGAGTGGCAGAAGCTGACATATCTAAAACTGCTTTTCGTACTAGGTATGGTCATTTTGAGTTTCTTGTGATGCCGTTTGGCTTGACTAATGCCCCTGCAGCTTTTATGGCACTAATGAACAAGATCTTTCAGCCGTATCTAGATATGTTTGTGGTTGTATTCATTGATGATATTTTCGTGTACTCGCGGGCTGAGGGTGAGCATGAACAACATTTGAGAATTGTTTTGAAAATTTTGAGGGACAACCAGATGTATGCTAAACTGAGTAATGTGAGTTCTGGATGGATAAAGTTGCATTCCTTGGTCATGTTGTGTCAGGAGAAGGAGTTCAACCCGACCCTTCTAAGATCAAAGCTATTGTTGAATGGGAGCCACCAAAGAATGTTTCTGAGCTTAGAAGTTTTCTTGGGCTTGCAGGATATTATAGGAGATTTGTTGAAGGTTTCTCTATAATTGCATCGCCTTTGACTAGATTGTTAAGGAAGGGAGTTTTATTTCAGTGGGATGATAAATGTCAGCAAAGTTTTGATGAACTAAAGAAGAGGTTGACTTCTACACCAGTGTTAGTATTAGCTTCTGAGGGTGGTGGATTTGTTGTTTACACGGATGCCTCAAGACAAGGTTTAGGATGTGTTTTGATGCAGAATGGGAAAGTCATTGCATATGCTCCTAGACAGTTGAGACCTCATGAAATAAATTACCCGACACACGACTTGGAGTTGGCAGCAGTAGTTCATGCACTCAAGGTATGGAGACATTATTTATATGGGGAGACATTTCAGATTCTTACAGATCACAAAAGTTTGAAGTACATCCTCACACAGAAAGAATTGAACTTAAGGCAGAGGAGATGGATTGAACTATTGAAAGACTATGATTGAACTATTGATTACCATCCTGGAAAAGCCAATGTAGTTGCAGATGCTTTAAGTAGAAAGAGTGCATGCATTATGGCTAGTATGCATGGATATAGTTTGAATTCACTTGTGGATATGCGAGCTATGGATGTGAAGTTAGAGATCGATGAAGTAACAGGTCTTATGGTTACTTTGCGAGTAAAACTAGATTTGAGGGAAAGGATTCGGGAAGCGCAGTTACATGATTCCTATCTACAGAAAATCAAAGATCGTGCACAACATGGGAAAAGACCTGATATTTCCGAGGGTGATGATGGTACGATGATGATAGGTAGTCGAGTATGTGTTCCAGATATAGCGGGGTTACGATCTGAAATCCTTCACGAAGCACACAATGCTTCTTATGCTATTCATCCAGGTATGACAAAGATGTACAGAAACTTGAGATTGATGAACCCTAAGTGTTTTGATTATGTCCAAACGTTTCAGAAGATGAAAATTAAAATTCTCTTACATACTGTTTAATGTTGACTAACAATTTTTGTTAAGTTTGTATGTAAGTTACTCAGCAGGTGCTGAATGAACATTTTCTGGATTGCTTAAGGTCTCAGAAGAAACGAAAGCTGAAGACAGTATTCCCTCCTTCAGAAGCTGGATGTTCCGCTCTGAAGATATCGAAGTTTGTTAAAGCTCTCCTCAGAGGACCATTGCAATTAGAAGTAAAATTCTATCAATTAGATCAGAAGCTTAGACAATTGGAATCAGCTATCAGAAGCTAAGTCACGGGTTCCGTGTTGGCCCTATCAAGAACAGAATCACCTAGAGGGGGGTGAATAGGTGTCAAAGTTAAAAACTGAAAATTTCTAAGTTTCTAAGGAAACTTATATTTCAGAGTCAAATTTCCTCAGAGTCAGAAGCGAGCTTACAGAAGTAGCTTCTGAGGGAAATTCTGCCTAAACACAGTTTGACTGTTTTCAGCAACAGAAGTTCTGAGTTTGAGAACTTCTGGACAGTCTTCTGAACAAAGACAATGATATTTAGAGAAAATCTGTTTCAGCACTAAATTATGAGCAAGTACACAGAAGCAATAATGACAAGTATAAGAGGGAGAAAGAAATTCAAGAGGTCCTGATTGAACAATTCGATTTATCCAAGTTCGCCACAGAAGTCCTGTGACTACGTCTTGTCCCGTGAGGTCGCAGCCTACAGAGATTTTATAAATCCACTATTCAGAACTTTTATGGCAAGTTCAGAAGCTCCTTTACATCAACAAAACTTAAGCTAATTTCTCACTTAGTTCTGACTAGCCTAAAAAGAGTTAAAGGATTTCCACAAGAACAAACAATACTCTGTTTTCTGGATTTCTCACCCAACTCTAATCTCAACTAGATTTCTCTCTTTAAATCTAACTGAATATCACAAACGATATCAGTTTACAAGATTCCTATTATGAACTTGTTTTTCTTCACTCTCTCACTTTAACTAAGACTATGCTAAGAAAGATTGAGAATGGAAAAGGAATGCTCTGTTTTTCTTGTTAAAACAGTGCGTTGAGATTTTGCTCGATGATCACGCGTGTAGTTGATGCATTCGAGCTTGGCTACTATTTATAGTGAATGAGGATGACCGTTGGTGAATTTGAATCTTCAATAGAGATGACATCAGTTGTTGTAGCCGTTAATTTGTCAAGTCTTCAAACGGTCTTCAAACACTTTGATTCCGTTATCCTTGTTCTTTAACTAAATCCGGTAAGTGATTTGAAATCAAAGATGAGGTTGACTGGAATCATTGTTCAATTGGATCAACAAAGGGTAGACAAGGAAATTCTGGTTTCTCTTGAACAGACAAGCGCGCTCCATCAAAACAGCTTTTTGAACTTTTGGCGCCTTGCATTAAATGCACTTGTCAGAGCATTAAATGCTTATCCAGAACCCGTGACTAAGCTTCTGATCAAATTGGTAAAAGAACTTCTGATTGCAAAGGACCTCTTAGGAGAGCTTCAACAGACTTCAATATCTTCAGAGCGGAGCATCCAGCTTCTGAAAATGAAACTCTGTTTTCAGCAAAACGAGACTTCTCAGGTTCTTTAGACAATCAGGAAAAACTTCATTCAGCACCTGCTGAGTAACTTACACATAGACTAAGTAGAAAAAATATTAGTCAACAATAAACTATATGTAAGAGAATATTAAGATTTCATCTTCTGAAACGTTTGGACATAATCAAAACACTTAGGGTTCATCATTCTACCCCATTTTGGTTATGGACAAACCGTGGTCAGAAGGTAAATAATAGTATGAGTTTGAGAAAGTAACTTCCTGATGCAAATGTTTCATAACTTCTGAGTAAATTAACTCCCCCATTTTTGTGAAAATGGTGAACTTCAACAATCTGTTTAAACTTGAAAATGACTTAAGATCAAGTTGTTAGATTTAGTGAAGAATAATTTACTAAGTCAAAAAGAAACATAAGCAAGAAGTAAATAATCAGAGACACAGAATGTATAAGAAAGATTCAGTGTATATAAAATCATCAGAAGAGAACATATGAAACAAGATAATCAAAGGAGCAGAAAAAGTCCTAAGACAAAAACTACCCAACCCAGAACCTAGCTAAGAAGCTTAAGTCCTAATGAGATTACAAGTTCCTAGGTTTCTTCTGAGGAGGAGGAACACCACTGGATCCCTCAGCAACACTCGGTCTCTTAACACCAGTATTGAGACCACTCTGCTGACCAGACTTCTCCCCCGTTTGACCAGAACCAAGAGCAACACCCAGAGCACCTTGAGAGTTCAATTTTTGCTGAACATTCAGTGCAGTAGAATATTGTTGAGGAGTTGGCCTCACAGTGTTGATCATATCCATTCTTCTTCTGAAATCAACATCAATGGTCTTCATATGATCAAAAGTCTGACCAGACATAGGTCGCTGTCTCTGAACGTCTTCCAGAAGGAGCTTAATCAAGCGATTGTTAGCATACACAGCAACAGTGAAATGCTCATTCTGAATGTAAGTTTGTCCTCGAACAAACCGATAGCAATTATGAAGAGTCTTTTCTTGTTCATGTGCTTGAGTATGCATAACCTTCAGAAGTTCAGTGAGCTCAGCAATCTGGGCGCTCTGAGCAGATACAGCAGACTCAATGTTTGAGAGACGATTGTTGAGATCAGGAGTGATGTCATATACAATCTTAGCAGCCCCGGAAGATGATGAACCTTGAGCAGAAGATTTCACTTCTCTCAGAATGTGATTGGCAGTACTTTGCAGGTCATCAATCTTACTTGGGAGCATCTTCTCATGAGCCTCATAATGCTCGTTTGCTTCCTTGACTTCTTCTGTCAATATCTCCAAATTCTCATTGACCTTCAGAGAAGAAGCAAGAGCAATATTGTCCAATGTAGGAAGAGTCAGAGCTAATTCTCTCAGCTTATATAGCTCATCATATGTAGCCAGATGAAGTGTAGAAAGATTGCGTGTGTAGACAGAAGGATCCTGCATTTGAAGCATAGTCATGAGCTGCAGGTTCTGAGCTTTCAAAGATTGTATTTCTTGCAGCACAATGCCCTGAGCAAACATGTCAGCAGCAGAAGACCTTTGCCCCACACCAGCAAATCTATTCAGCAATTCATCAGAGCCACTCTGACTCATTCTTCTCAACTCCTCAACACTGGGAACACAACCAGCTTCGGATACACCAGAAGCTCTGCCCATGAACCCAAAAGGACCAAAATTTCTCTCCAAGTTATCTCGTTCCTGGAACTTACGTAGGAAGTCATAATTGGATGACAACCCAGCAAAACAGGAAGTGGTGGACGAAGTGGTTAAGGCATCACACACAGGAGGTGTATGTCCAGAAGTTGAAGGAGGAGGGATAGATGTGTTTGTGGAAGGGATTGAATGTGTGGATGAAGAAGATAGAGTAGGAGAAATGGTTGGTAAAGTGGATGGTAGTGAAAAGGAGGGAGCAGTAAATCCAATTGATGGAAGTACAGAAGAAGATGCAAGTGAGGAAGAAGTAGAAGTAGAAATGGAATCTGTGAAAATGGGTCCAGAGGACAAATTCACTTCTGAATAGGATCCAGAAGGAAGAGTAGTTGGAGGAGGTACAACTTCAGAAGTTGAAGTTGTAAGGGGAATGGAAGTATGAGATTCACTCACTTCTGTGACAGAAGGTAGTGAGGGAGATGGATGAGGAGTATGAGTAGGAGATGAGATAACCTGGTCAGAGGAGTTCGGATCAAACATAGAAATGGGCTCAGCAAAGACATGAGCCATTCTGATCAGTGTTTCAGAGGCATCCCTATCACCAGGGTTTCTTCCTTGACCCAGAAGAATGTTGTCAATAAAGTTCTCATTATCAACATTCTCCACAAACTGTTGTGCATCCTGAAGAACCTCATCAACATCTTGTTCACTCTCCTCTGACAGCTCTTCAATAATAGGAGCATCAACATCCTCTTCAGCAGACATCTCCATCATGTCTTCGTCATCAGCAACTTCCAGTTCCTCAACAACAGGATCCTCTAACTCAGCACTAGGAGCAACAACGAAGTCCTTTTTCCTCAGAGACCTTCGTTTTGCTACAGCCTTCTTTCCGATCCTGGTGGAGAGAGAGATATTCTCAAGTATCCGAGTGGAAAGAGAGATATTCTCAAGTTTCTCTCCTTCTTCTGAAGCCTCAACATCCTTTGAGAACTCCACATTCTCAAGTTCAGCAGCACATGCAATGTTTCTTGCATCGGCCTTAGCCTTTGCAGCAATTTCTCTTTCAGCTGCTAACTTATCTTCTGCTTCCTTCTTCTTTCTTTTCTCTTCAGCAAGAGCCACAACTCTTGCAACCTTTTCAGCTTCAGCAGCCTTCTCTTTTTCAGCAAGGCGTGCGTCCTCAGCATCCTGAGCTTCCTTCTCAGAAATATCCTTAGGTTTCTCTTCAACGATCTTGCCAGAAGGTTCAACACTGATTGTTGTTTGAACCATAGTGGGAAGAGGTTCTAAGACAACCACCTTCTCAACAGTCAGGACCAACTTACTTGATCCTTTCTTTCCCTTGCCCTTTCTGGCAGCTTTCTTACCTTTCTGAACAGTATCATCCACAATCTCCTTCTGAGCAATACTCACAGAGGAGCCCTTCTCATTCTTCTTTGGAGTCACACCAAAGTTAAGGTTCCTGAAGGTATGCATCTTCAGAACCGTACTCCTGCTTGTTACACCAGCTCCTGACACATCTACAGAGGCAGCTTCAAACAGCCTCGTCAGAAGGGAACCATAAGCAAGGGCACTAACAGTGGTGACATTCTTCATCTGCCTTATCAGCATGGCAGGGAGATTGATTTTCTTCTGATTGACCAGATGCCACATAAACACCCTTTCCCGATGTGAAACACCATTAACTCCTCCAACCTTCGGAAGGAACACATTTGTTGTCAGATAATGTGCCCACCTCTGGTGCTGAGTGAGCCAAGTGGCATAAGTTTCCTTGGCACTAAGATCTGGTCTGGCCCAATTTACTTCTGAGAACCCATCAGCTGAACCATCATCACCAATGATGATTCCTTCATCATCAATACCGATTGCTTGAGAAATAGAAGCCCTGCTGACCTCAATCTCAATCTCTCCGACTTCTGAGTGTATAACATCCTCCTCATTAGAAAAGAAATGGGGGTTCTGATAGAATTCGGTGACTAACTTAGGGTAGATGAATTCATCGAGAGAAACGAATGAATTCCAGTTTTGAGCACTTAGCCATTTGGAGATGGGTTCAGTAGATTTTACTTCGTCATCTAGGAACCTAGAAGTGAATACCCTAGATTCGCTAACTTTCTTCTTAGATTCAGTGGTAAAGATGTGAGTGACAGTGATTTCTTGAGCCATTGTAAAAGATATAAGAAATTAGGTTAAGAATTTTGAGAGGAAGAGAACACATAAAATCTATGGAGATTCTAATAGCAGTGAAAATGAGAGTAAAAACTTCTAAGTATGGAAAACCCCTATTTATACCCAAACAAGGAAACCGTTCCAATTCAAAAAGTAAATACACACCGTTTAAAAGGGAACAGATAACCGTTAACCACAGAACAGCGCCGTAAAATGCAGTAGATAACGCATGCTTAGATGTCAAATCATGATTAGAATTAATTATCACTTAATTATCTCAAACGATTAATCACTTAAGATAAACAGATATAATTAAGCTAAATTACTGAAGTGGATAAGTCATACCAATGCCTTCTCGTAAGTTGCTGAAGGAATTACCAGCCAGAGGCTTAGTAAACATGTCAGCAAGATTCTCTTCAAAGGGAACATGAGTAATGATAATATCCTTCTTCAGAACATGATCTCTCAGAAAGTGATGACTAATATGAACATGCTTCATCCTGCTGTGCTGAATAGGATTCTTTGAAAGATCAATTGCACTATTGTTATCACAGCAGATTGTAATTGTTCCAGGGATGACTCCATAGTCAGCAATTTGTTGCTTGATCCAGAGCATCTGAGAAACACAACTTCCAGCAGCAACATACTTAGCTTCAGCAGTTGAGAGAGCCACAGAGGTTTGCTTCTTACTATGCCAGGAGACTAGGCACTCCCCCAGAAAATGACAACCACCAGAAGTGCTGACCCTCTTCAATTTATCTCTATCAGCAACATTGTTATCTGTATCAACTCTCTGTAGTCTAACATCACCTCTTTGGATAATCTCCCGGATAAGGTGAAACTTCCTGAGTACATGCTGATTCTTCTTTGTAGACTGGGGCTCCTTAGATTGTATCATGGCCCTATTGTTGTCACAGAAGAGCACTACTGAATCTTGGATAGAAGGTACTACTCCAAGATCAGAAATGAACTTCCTCATCCAGACCGCTTCCTTAGAAGCCTCACAAGCAGCAATGTACTCAGCTTCTGCTGTAGAATCTGCAACAGTTGGCTGTTTAGTGGACTTCCAACTAATGGCACCGCCATTCAAGAGGAACACAAAACCAGATTGGGATTGTTGTTCATCCTGATCAGTCTGGAATCCTGAGTCAGTGTAACTGGACACAACCAACTCATCATCGCCACCATAAACCAAGAAAAGATCTCTAGTATGTCTCAAGTACTTTAGAATTGCCTTGACTGCCTTCCAGTGTTTCTCGCCGAAGCAAGACTGGAAACGGCTAGTCATACTGAGGGAAAAAGCAACATCAGGCCTGGTACATAGCATAGCGTACATAATCGACCCTATAGCAGAAGCATAAGGGTACTTAGAGACCTTGCGTCTCTCCTTCTCAGTCTTAGGACTGTGCTCCTTCTTAGACAGTTTCAAACCATGTGCCATAGGGATGAATCCCTTCTTTGAGTTGGACATGTTGAACCTCTTAAGGATTTTGTCTATGTACTTTGCCTGAGAAAGCCCCAACAGGCGTTTTGCCCTATCTCTGTGGATTCTGATCCCCAAGATAGTCTCAGCCTCCCCAAGGTCTTTCATTGCAAAACATTTGTTCAGCCACTGCTTTGTGGCTTGCAACTCTGAAATGTTTCCTCCTATCAATAAAATGTCATCGACATAGAGCACTAGGAAAGTGTCCGAGCTCCCACTATTCTTACGATACACACAGGGCTCATCGAGGTTCTGAATGAATCCAAATTCCTTTATGGATTCATTGAACTTCTTGTTCCAAGACCTAGATGCTTGCTTAAGTCCATAGATGGACTTTTGAAGCTTGCATATTCGGTTAGGATATTCTGGATTTACAAAACCTTCAGGTTGAGCCATATAGACATCCTCCTCTAGCTCTCCATTCAAGAAAGCGGTCTTGATATCCATTTGCCATATCTCATAATCGTACCATGCCGCTATAGCAAGTAATATCCTTATGGATTTGAGCATAGCTACTGGTGAGAAGGTTTCATCATAATCAATTCCATGAATTTGCCTGAATCCTTTTGCCACCAGACGCCCCTTGAAGGTGTTGTCAGCTTTCAGCTTGAAAAGCCACATGCTCTCCACAACTTTGACTCCAGGGAAGGGATCAACCAACCGCCAGACCTCATTGTCATACATAGATTGCATTTCAGATTCCATGGCTCCACGCCATTTATCTGATTGTGGTCCTTCAATAGCCTCCTTGTAGGATTTTGGATCATCTTGTTCCACAACCATGATCTCTTCGTCTTGGGTGACCAGGTATCCATACCTCTCAGGCCCTTGACGTGACCTACCAGACCTTCTAGGTTCCCGTACAATATGTTCTACTTGTTCATCAACCTGAACATCAGGAACAATTGTCTCAGCTTCCTCAGCAGTTGCTGCAGGAGTTTGCGGTTCTTGAACTTCTCCAAGTTCAATACTGCTCCCACTGTCTTTCTTGGAAATGAAATCCTTTTCCAAAAAGAATTCAGTTCGAGCAACAAAAACTTTGTTCTCTAATGGATTGTAGAAATAGTAACCCTTAGTTTCCTTAGGGTAACCTACAAACTGGCATTTGACAGTTCTGGACTCTAGTTTGCTACTAATCAATTTCTTGACATGAGCATCACAGCCCCAGATCTTCATAAAGGACACACAGGGTTTCCTGCCCTTCCATAGCTCGTATGGTGTTCCCTTAACTGCCTTGTTGGGTGTATTGTTTAGAATGTAAGCAACAGTCTCTAAAGCATATCCCCAAAAGGATATAGGGAGATTAGCCTGACTCATCATTGAGCGGACCATGTCTAACAAGCTTCTGTTTCTCCTCTCTGAAACCCCATTCCATTGAGGTGTACCAGGAGGAGTAAGTTGGGATACTATCCCACACTCACTCAAGAATTCATCAAACTCTTGGCTTAGATATTCACCCCCTCTATCAGACCGGAGTGCTTTAATCTTCTTACCAAGCTGGTTTTCAACTTCATTCTTAAAATCCTTGAACTTTTAAAGTGTCTCAGATTTGTGTCTCATCAAATACACATAGCCGAAACGGCTATAGACATCTGTGAAGGTAATGAAATACTGAAAACCTTGTCTAGCTTGAGTGCTCATTGGTCCACATACATCTGAATGTATAAGCCCCAATAGCTCAGTTGATCTTTCACCAGTCTTCTTGAAAGGTGCTTTTGTCATCTTGCCACGTAAACAAGATTCACAAGTATCTAGAGCCTGCAGATCAAAAGATCCTAAAATTCCACTTGAGTGGAGCTCAGCGATACGTCTCTCGTTTATGTGCCCAAGACGGCAATGCCAGACATATGTAGGATTATTATAATCACTTATTTTAATCCTTTTATTTACATTGTATACATGAGATTGATTTGATAAATCTAAGACATACAACCCGTTCTGAAGAACGCCTGTTCCATACAAAATATTACCACATAAGATACTAAAAGTTCCATGCATAATATTAAAGGAAAATCCCAAATCATCCAAACAAGAAACTGAACTAATATTCCTGCGCATCGCAGGTACATAGTAACAATTTCTCAAAATGAGTTCCAGCCCAGTGGGCAAACATAAGTAATAATCTCCTACATCTAATGCCTGCACTCTGGCACCATTTCCGACGCGGAGATCCACATCACTCGAACTCAAGCTCCTCCTATTTCTCAGCCCCTGCACATTAGAACAAATGTGAGAACCACATCCTGTGTCTAAAACCCAAGATGATGAAATAGTGAGATTAATCTCAACAATATAAATACCTGAAGATGAAGCAGCCTGCTTGTTCTTCACATTTCCCCTTAGCTTAGGACATGCACTCTTCCAGTGCCCCTTTTCACCACACTCGTGGCATAGGTCTAATGGGTGAGGCTTGAAGGCTTTCTTCTTGCCTTTACCAGCGGGCTTCCTACCCTTGTTCTTGAACGTCTTCTTGTTCTTAGGCCCATTAGCTTTGCCACCACTCACCAGATTCACCTCCACCTTCCTACCCTTAGTCATAGTCTGCTCAGCCTGTTTTAGCAGGCCATGCAACTCCATGACTGTTCTATCCCGACCCTGCATATTGTAGTTCAGGATAAAGGAGTCGAAGGAAGGAGGGAGTGAACTGAGGATCATGTCCACTGCAGTGGTCTCAAGCACAGCAGAGTTGAGACCTGCCAACCTGTCAATGTAGCCCTTCATCTTTAGCACATGAGCGCTAACAGAAGTCCCAGGTTGCATCACAGTGGTGCTCAATGCCTTGGTGGTCAGGTACCTCTCCTGACGAGCCTGGTCTTGGAACATAGTTCTAAGATTGGTCATCATTTGACGGGCACCCTGATCCATGAACTGCTTTTGTAACTCAGCAGTCATTGTACCAAGCATCACACATGCCACTTCTCTGTCATCCTTAATATGCTTTTCATAAGCTTGGATGACTGCAGCAGTGGCACGTGCAGCAGGAGCAGCTGGAATAGGAGTTGTCAGCACATACTCCCTAGCCTCGTGCCTTAGGACGATTTGCACCGCCCTAGCCCAATCTAGGAAGTTTGACCCCATCAACTTCTCCTTTTCCAACAGTGGTTTGAGAGGATTGTTAGTTGCCATCTCTTTTCTTAATCAAGTTTAAGTTTTAAGTAGATTCTGCAGAAAGAGAGAGAATTAGAATAAGGACTTTAATGTCAATAAACAAATTAATATCTGTTAAATTAATTTCTTTTGGTGATTATATTGACTTCGTTATACCAAGATCCACAATCCCATTAATAATTGATCAAGCTAGGGCTTGTATCTCATATTAGCGTATTTGGTAGAGCAACCTGCTCAATTCTCCCACCTAGAGAACTCTTGGTTTGATAGGTCTATTGACACTTTACCTATCCATGCTTAGGAACCCGCAACAAGCTTAATGATGTTCCTTCTTCGAGTAAAACCTACAATCTCTGTTAACCACACTCTCAAAAGAAAGTATCTTAACCCTCAACGGCCCACCAGTTACTACAATATATTCTGCTAGGGCATGATATATAGTGTAGCACCACCTGGGAGGAAGAGGTGAGGTTTAGGTAAAGCATTTATAAAATACCCGATATTTTGTTTTAACAGATTACATTAGGTGATCGGCTCAACATGTGAAATAGAATTGATCTGGTGATCAATAGCGATGCAACTTATTAGATTCGTTTTAATAGTCCATTTTACATATTATATAAGATATAATAATACAAAAATAAAATAGACATCCTATGGGCTTTTCTAATACATCCTATTGGACTACCAATTGACAATATGAGATAAATCTTCAGACTTCGGGCTTCTTCCATGGGCTTGGGCTCATCAGGAACTATTCTTCGGTTTCATCAGATTACATCAAAAATAAAACCTATACAAATATCTAAGTAAATGTAATGAAAAATAAAATCTAAAATTACATTGCATATTTCAATTAAAAGCCCATAAGATTCTATATCAAGTTGCTGCAAAAGAATGTTAGACGAAATAAAATAAATGCTTGACTATGGTAATTCTAATTCACATTTTAATTAAATTAAGCCAACCCAATTTGATAAAATCGTTCCAGTTTTCTCAACCAGTAAATTAGCCCGTGAAGGCCCAATGATTAAATCATTGCTCCCACTAAAATTTGGGAATTACTCAATCGCAAACTAAAACACATTTAATGTCACCGGTGTCTCGATCCATTAAATTAATTTTATCATCATACCATATTCAATATAATATCGTCGAAAATAAATCTAAGATATACAAATGCATGGCACGACATAAACTTTTCAATTAATTAATTTTAACCTAAGCTAATAAATTAATCAACTGTATTTGAGCCAAATTAATTTTTAATAAAAACTAAGTTTTAATTCAATCGAAATAAAAATTAAATTGCCCCAAAATATACCCGGCCCGACCCGTGCCCCGAGACCAATTTTTCAAAAATTAGGGTTTCGGGGGCGTTCGGGGCGGGTTCGGGTCGCCCCGAAGCAGCAGCCACCTTGCTGCCTCAACGCAGCAGTCCCGGGGACTGCTGCGCCCGGCGGCTGCCCCTCGCAGGGCGCCGCCTTCGCCGGCCGCCGCTGGCCATGGCCAGCAGTCCCACCGGACTGCTGCCATGAGCAGCGGGGAGCTGCTGTTTTACAGCAGCTCCCCAGCGGCCGGGAACTGCTACTGCAGTTCCCTGTGGCCGGCGACGCCGGCTGCTGGCCAGCGTTCGGCCGCCGCGAGCGCCGCTGGGGGCGCTGGTTCCGGCCACCGTCCCCAAACCCTAAAATCAAAAATTCAAATTTTTTTTTTTTAATTAAAATTTAAACAGAAAATTAAAACCAACAACCACACGACGTAGAAAAATAAATCCATCGATCTAAACACATGCCATATGATCCGATTAAAATCCTATATCAGTAAAAATAGCAAAAACCTGATTAAACTAAAATAACATTAATCAATGATTCAACCAACGGCTCTGATGCCACTGTTGGAATCTGATTGTAAACAATAATAGAATTGGGAATCTCAGTATATTATTAACATCACCAATAGAGGTAAATATATACAGCAGGCTCAATACTATTCCTATTAAGACTAGAATTCTATTCCTATACAATACATAATCGTGTGGAACAAGTAATACTAGTTCTATTCCTTATCACCCCCCCCCCCCTCAAGCTGAGCCGGGCGGGAACCGACGCTCAACTTGTCGCGCAAAAATTGAAACCGACCACGGGACAATGGCTTGGTAAAAACATCCGCCGTTTGATCGTCGGTGCTAATGTATCGAACAACAAGTGCTTTGGACTTAACCTTATCACGAACAAAATAAAAATCAATCTCCAGATGCTTACTGGAATTATGGAACACCGGATTAGCTGTCAGGTAAACTGCACTTAGATTATCACACCACAACACAGGAGGGGAAGACACGGGAAACCCAATTTCACGAAGTAACATCTGTAACCAACTCAATTCAGAGGTTGCAGTAGCAATGGAGCGGTATTCCGCCTCAATGGAAGACCGGGATACCGTCTTTTGCTTACGGGCAGACCAAGATAACAATGAAGGGCCAAGAAAAACGGCATATCCACTGGTGGACTTCCGATCGTCCCGATCACCACCCCAATCGGCGTCGGAGAAGCAATACAGCCGAGAAATTGGTCCCTTTTCAAATTGAATGCCATGAGATCGGGTGCCATTTAGATAGCGCAAGATACGTTTCACCGCCCCCCCCCCCCCAATGCAATTCCGTTGGGGAATGCATATATTGTGACACTTTATTGACAGCAAAAGCAATGTCGGGCCTCGTAAAGGTAAAGTACTGTAGACTACCTACGATACCGCGGTAAAGAGTAGTGTCAGAAAAAGGCTCCCCTCCAACTAACTGAAGCTTCTCCGCAGGATTAGTTGGACTAGTCACGGGTTTAGAATCTTGCATATTGGCTTTTTTAAGTATCGAAGTGCAATACTTTGTTTGATGAATGAACATACCTAATTTGATCCAATCAACTTCAATTCCCAAAAAATAGTGTAAGCTCCCCAAATTGTGAATTGAAAAATTACCCTCAAGAAATTTGATAAGCTGAGAAATTAAATCCGAAGAGCTGCCCGTAATCAGCAAATCATCAACGTAAATTAAGCAATATACTTTGACCGAACCCTTGATGAAGTAAAAAAGAGAGCAATCGGTTTTAGACCCCTTAAAACCGAAATTCGAGGAGCTTCGAGGTGAGTTTTTCATGCCACATCCGAGGAGATTGCTTAAGGCCATATAGTGATTTGCGCAACTTACATACAAAATTCGGACGGAGAGGGTCTACAAAACCTGGGGGTTGGACCATATAGACATCCTCATGTAAATCTCCATGTAAGAAGGCATTAGACACGTCCAACTGAGAAATAGGCCAATTCAAGGAAACAGCAAGAGCAAGAATCAGACGGATTGTCGTTGGTTTGACCACGGGACTGAAAGTATCTGTGTAGTCAATCCCTGGGCGTTGATGAAACCCCTTAGCAACCAACCTGGCTTTATGACGATCAATAGACCCATCCGCATGGGTTTTGGTTTTGAATAACCACCGACATTCAATTAAATTAGCATCCTCTGGTAAAGCCACTAACTCCCATGTCCCTTTGGAAATCAATGCATTGTATTCAACTTGCATAGCCTCGCGCCATTCCGGACTTTTAGAAGCTTGAAGAAAAGTAGTCGGTTCCAGGGCATGAGAAGTGTGGAATAACTTAGGCTTAAAAACCCCGGTTTGGGACCGAGTGACCACCCGACGAGGAAGTTCGGGAGTCAACGCACGCACAATGGGAGAGGCAGACGGGCTCAATGGCACTGATGGAATTGGCACATGTTGGGCCACAGTGGGTGAAGGCATGCGAACACCGGACTGTGGGCCTGGTGAGGAGGAGGACTGAGCCGATTCTGCCGAGACTTGCACCGCATGTGGGGAAGCAGTATGCACCGGAAGAGTGCAAGGCGCACTGGTAGGCGTCCGTGGACCTTCGTCACGGATCGGTGAGACTACAGGAGCTCGTAAGGGAGCTGGAATTGTCGAGCTAATAAGCGGAACCGTAACCAGTGGTGGCGGCAAAATAGCAGGCGATGTGTTATGGATACCAGAAGACTTAGTCATCATAATCGTCGGAAAGGGAAACTCATGTTCATAAAAAAGGACATGATGTGAGTAATAAAATTTAGATGAACTGGGGTCATAGCACCTATAGCCAAATAAGTGGTTAACGCACGAAACTCACCGCCCCAATCGGATTGAAACATTTTAATCGGGACCCCAAAAAAATTTTCAACGACTGCACGAAACTTAACGAAAACAGTAAAGACTTCGGACTTACGTTTGAGAAAATAGACCCACGAATACTTTGTATAATGATCAAAAAACAAGACATAATAAGAGTACCCATCATGAGACAAAATCTTAGCCGGTCCCCAAACATCAGAACAAATCAATTCTAAAGGTTGAGATGCAATAAACAAAGAAGGAGCAAACGGTAACTTGTGAATTTTACTTAAGCAACAAGCATCACACAAAGAAGTATTTTTATCATCTTTAGCTAAAATTTTATTTGAAGAAAACAACTTCCTAACAATAGGACCTGAAGCATGGCCTAAACGCGCATGCCAGGTAGATAAACTAGCAAAATTAACTTGAACTGGAACTTCAGATTGCACTGGGAGATAGTACAATCCATCTTTACTCTGGCCCTTGAGGATAGTTTCCTTCGTTTCCAAATCCTTAATAAGAAAAGAATCAGAAAAGAATTCAACAGAAATACGGTTAGAAGTCGTTAGTGAGCGAACTGAAATCAAATTTTTAGAAGAAGAAGGAACAAATAAAACATCTCGAAAATCGAGTCGTTTACCGTTAAAAGTACAGCAAAAGTAACCAACAGAATGAATGGGAAGTTGAAAACCATTACCTAATGTGACTTGTTCAGGACCAGTATACTTTGAGTGAAGCTGGAGGTTCTCCATATCCGATGTCAGATGATGAGTAGCACTGGTATCCATAACCCAAGGCTGGCTAGATGACGAGGCAGCAAAGTTGTTCTGAGGGCGCGGACCATTAGATTGCTCGCGAGGAAATTTCTGGGATGAGCATTTATTTGCATAATGACCACGTCCTTTACAGTTGTAACAAAGAACATGAGATAAATCAGGTTGAGAACCATTAGTAGATGTATTGTTGGTCCAGTGTTGCGAAGGAGATGGAAATCTCGGTCCATTGGGGATACGGCCTCCCCGTTGTCCACGTCCTCGACCTCTGCCTCGCGATGGCTGCGAGCTACGAGTTGTATAATGAGCCGATGGAGTAACCACAGTAGGAGCACGTTTTTGAGCATGTTGTAACTCCTCATTGAGCAAGAGGCCATATAAAAGATCAAAAGTGAGAACAACTTGATTAACCCAAACTGAACTAATGAACAGCTCATATTGTTCTCCCAACCCTGCAATAAAAGCATCACAAAAATCTTCTTGGCTCATAGGAGCTCCCAGAACCGCCAATTGATCAAACCAAATCTTGGCTTGTTGCATATAATCAGAAACATGATCAGAAGTATGTTTCATATTAGCAAGTTTGTATTTAAGATGCCGGACTTGAGGACGGGAGCCCTGTGCAAACGAAGCATTGAGCTTTTGCCAAGCATCACGAGCAGACACATATCCAATCAACTGAGGAAGGAGAGAATCTGAAACACAATTAAACAGCCAAGATAAAATCTGCAAGTCATCATGCTCGAATTTTTCAAATTCGGGGCTGTCCGGCGCAGGAGAAGGTGAACCATCCACATGATTCATAAATTTACTTGCACGTAAAACAAGCTCTACCTGAGCTTTCCAAATCAAGAAATTGGAAGTAGTCAATTTACTCGAAATCCCATGAGTAATTGAAGCAGTCGGGTAAGAGACAAACGGGTTGTTGTTGAGACCGAAAGGCCTCATCTGGGGGTTCGAAAAACTGCCCATAATACTGGAGGTATCGGCAGCAGAGGTGTGGCTGAACGTATGACCAGCAAAGCTTGAAACAGTAGAAGCAAGGGTTAAGGAAGTAGATGAAGAAAGAGTTGAAGAAGAGGAAAAGGAGGGAAGGGTAGACATGATACTGAGTGCCAACTGAAGAGGAAGAAAAACAGGATCGGAAAAAAAAATAAAATTGGTAGTTAACCCTAGGCTCTGTATACCATGTAAATAGTAATAGAATTGGGAATCTCAGTATAATATTAACATCACCAATAGAGGTAAATATATACAGCATGCTCAATACTATTCCTATTGAGACTAGAATTCTATTCCTATACAATACATAATCGTGTGGAACAAGTAATACTAGTTCTATTCCTTATCACTGATCAACGATCAGAGTCGCGCAGCGGAAGCGAGAAAAACGATATAAAACATCATTAATCAGATTACTTTGATCTTTATCATTGCCTCGATGTTATTTACTTAATTAATGGTGATTAAACTACTTTAGTCACTCACATGGAATCCCTCTGAGAGAGATGGACGAACCGCACGATCGGAGGTTCTGCCAAGTTCACGTGCACAACACTTCAGACGACCAGTCCTCGAAATAGGCACGAAGAACGATGAACAAAACTCCAGACACCACCAGCAGAGGTTCGGCCGAATGGGGGCTAAGAGGGATTAGGGTTTTCTCGAATTTTGTGTCAGAAAGTCTAGGGTTTCAATCGATTAGGATTAATTTATAGTGTGTTGACTAACTACAGTTTTAGTACCTGCATTAATTTAATTAATCTGATTGTACCACAATAGAATACAATAGATTCAATTAACATCAATTAGGTTATAATTAATCACACACTAACCCCTAAAGAAAATCTAATTAATCAATCGCTTAATTAATTAACCTGATTGAATAATTAATCCCTCCAAATAATCAATTAACTTGTTCCAATCAGAACAATTAATCAATTAACATTATCAGTTAACAACTAATAATAAGTTCATCACAAATACACTACATGTATTAGTTCTCCGAGTACAAGTCTCAATGTCTAGTGTGCACGATCCTGTGGGCCATAATCAATTAGCTCAACGACTCATAGAGAGTTGCCTAGACCATATCAATCACCAATTGATTACAGTGTTAGTCCATCTCATACGGATAGATACCTTGTAGTATTCTCTAATATCTCTTACCAAGCATATCGATATATCAAGTGTGAGGCATGGTGGACGTCATCCTCTACAACTTGAGATATTTCTCGATCTAGAGTTAACTGAAGAACAGATAAGTAACCAGCTTATCTGAGTGTGGCCACACATTTCTCAGTTCAACTCAACGAGTGGCCTAATGATATCATCTCACTTATGGAGTGAGTGGTAATTCTTTCACTTCAACTATCAGTATGAATGAGTTCACTGACTAGACCAATCATACCCGTATTTGGCATCCTTTTACAGACCTGTTAGGCGTATGTCAAATCTAATCAGGTTCCTCATTCAATACTATATTGAAATCAGGTCGACATATAAAAGAGATCTACATTTATAGAAGGGCAATGACACTTCCACCATGTGTCTTCTAAAGCGGATCGACCAAGTCCCGTATTGGTCATACGTACCTACAAACATATCATGTACACGTGTACATATCATGTTCGTAAAAACTTTACATTCTATTAATTCCCATGAGTAGAACTAGCTTCTGGTTATTTATGATATACAATCAATGGATACTTCATACAGTACATATAATACAAGATATATTAACTGAACGAATTAATGCCTTTTATTCCATAAAACAATTGTATAGTACAATCAAACAAAAGTACAATACAATAACAAAATAACTATGCCTAGAACTAGGGCACACCAACAATCTCCCACTTGACCTATGTCCAAGCAGGCATAGCCCTAATTCCTATAGATCTAGCATGAGCATTGTTCTTGCGTTCAGCAAGAGCCTTCGTCATCAGATCAGCAACATTGTTATTTGTATCAACTCTCTGTAGTCTAACATCACCTCTTTGGATAATCTCCCGGATAAGGTGAAACTTCCTGAGTACATGCTGATTCTTCTTTGTAGACTGGGGCTCCTTAGCTTGTATCATGGCCCCATTGTTGTCACAGAAGAGCACTACTGAATCCTGGATAGAAGGTACTACTCCAAGATCAGAAATGAACTTCCTCATCCAGACCGCTTCCTTAGAAGCCTCACAAGCAACAATGTACTTAGCTTCTGCTGTAGAATCTGCAACAGTTGGCTGTTTAGTGGACTTCCAACTAATGGCACCGCCATTCAAGAGGAACACAAAACCAGATTGGGATTGTTGTTCATCATGATCAGTCTGGAATCCTGAGTCAGTGTAACTGGACACAGCCAACTCATCATCGCCACCATAAACCAAGAAAAGATCTCTAGTACGTCTCAAGTACTTTAGAATTTCCTTGACTGCCTTCCAGTGTTTCTCGCCGAAGCAAGACTGGAAAAGGCTAGTCATACTGAGGGAAAAAGCAACATCAGGCCTGGTACATAGCATAGCGTACATAATCGACCCTATAGCAGAAGCATAAGGGTACTTAGAGACCTTGCGTCTCTCCTTCTCAGTCTTAGGACTGTGCTCCTTCTCAGTCTTAGGACTGTGCTCCTTCTTAGACAGTTTCAAACCATGTGCCATAGGGATGAATCCCTTCTTTGAGTTGGACATGTTGAACCTCTTAAGGATTTTGTCTATGTACTTGGCCTGAGAAAGCCCCAGTAGGCGTTTTGCCCTATCTCTGTGGATTCTGATCCCCAAGATAGTCTCAGCCTCCCCAAGGTCTTTCATTGCAAAACATTTATTCAGCCACTGCTTTGTGGCTTGCAGATCTGAAATGTTTCCTCCTATCAATAAAATGTCATCGACATAGAGCACTAGGAAAGTGTCCGAGTTCCCAACTGTCAAAAACAAGAATATTCGATCTCTATGGCATCCGCTTTGCAAAAGCCCGGTATCCCTGAAGTAGCTACAGCTCCAAAGACTAGTGCTCCCCGCGAAGAGTCATCACCAAAGCATCACCCAACTCCCGCACTCTGGGGCATCGTCCAACCTTCAAGAAGATGTCGCGTATCTCCCTACGACAGAAGATCAACAACATACCGGGGCACCATTCGATCTTTAGAAGATATGGTGCAAACTCGGAGGTTAGCAGAGCACCGGAACTTCACCCATCTTCATGGTCTTCCCTGCACCGATCAACCACCAAATGAGCAACAACAGAGCGACTGGGCCTTACCCAGGATATCATCAGCTAGGGCAGTACTTGATCGATAGAAGGTGCAGCACAGACCCCGAATCGGAACCGCTGCTGCTCAGATTAAGACTGGTAGGACAAAGCGTCAGGCATCATCGAGAGTTGGTAGGCGAAAGGCCAACGCACAGGTAAGTCTCCTAACCCGCTTTCAAAAGACACAAACGTACACACGTAGTGTTGTTCGTTTCGCTTCATTAGGACTGCCCAACGGATCTTACAAGCTGATGTAATCATCCTATGCACTCCCAAAGAAGCGAGGGGTAAACTGTAAGCACTGGTTTTTGAACCCAATGATGAAAGCAATTTCCGAGCTCCTCGTTGCGCGGGTCGCCCAAGAATTAGTAGTCGCTGAAGAACGAATGACTTCCTAAGGTGATAACTTTTTCTCCTCGCACCCCTAGAAAACAAGATTGACACCTTCAATCTTGTAAAAAGGTCCTCTTTCTCCTCAAAACCATACGGTCTCCCCTCTCTCCTATTGGAACCATACGGTCTCCTTAACTAGGACCGTACGATCTTCTTCCTTGAAGACCGTACGGTCTGCCCACTTGGCCAAACGGACCCTATCTTTATCTGCCACGTGTCGCTAAGCGACAGTGGACTTTTGTCGGTCCTTTGTCAAGGCCCGTCTTAGATCCAAAATAGATCTCAGATGGGATATGTGGAGCCCGTACGGCTCTCCCAATCATATAAAATGAGGCCGGATCCTTCACAATTTTCATCAACAAATCTTTCAATCTTCCTCTCTCTAGCTCGTTTTAAGCGATTTCTGACCCGATATAAGTTGCCTCTGATAAGTTGCCTCTAAAAAGCCGCCTAAGTTTGCCTCTGATACGAGAAACGCTTAATTCTGAATCTTGAGAGCTCTTTTCCTCCATAAAACCCTTGTTCCCCAAAGGTCCTCACGACCACCAAATTTATCCAAAACAAAATTAAGAACCTCGATCCTGGCGTTACTCGCGGCTTCGCTCGAGTAAGTACGCAATCCTTCTGAAACGGACGATTCCCTCGGAGTTCTCCCTTTCCAAAAAATAGTTACTAGGAGGGCATCCTCGGCGCCTCTCCGACCCCAAAGTTCCTCACTAAAGGTCTCCGCTCTTCCACGAGTACCGATTTGCGAGCACACCACCGGCACGCGACGAGGGTAAGCTTCTGAGGGTTTTGTACTGTGTCACCCAACGGTTTACTGTATCATTTTTACTTTATTTATATGCTTTTTGTGTGATAATAATACACTCAAGATAAATAATGAACTAGGTTGCATTAAAGATCCTCTAGGGCCTGGAATGTTGGAATTAATAAGTTGTATCCGCGAACGTAAATAAGAATCTCTGGTTTTCAATCGGTGTGCACACCGGTTCGTACATTTTCCCGGTCGGCCGGGTGGCGACTCTAGTCAAAAGAAGGCTAAAGCCGCTATGAGCGTCCACTTACGCTCACAACAGTTTTGCCGTTAGAAGTTGTTGTACCTTCACTACGGGTGATGCGTCAAAACGATTAAGAACCCGATGATTATTTATAAGCCATGATGATGGATTTAGAAGATTTGGACTAAGAAAGGCAAAAGGCATTTGATTGCATGCTAGTCCAGAAGAAAAGAGTGGAGGACGTGTACAATAAGAAGGTGAAAAAGAAGAACTTTCAAGAATGAGAGCTTTGTGTGGAAATTAATCTTGCCAATTGGTGCCAAGGACCATAGATGAGGGAAATGGTCGCCTAATTGGGAAGGATTGTTCCAAGTGGATCGAGTGCTTCCTGGAAATGCTTACTGGTTAAAGAATTTAGAAGGAGAACCACATCCCAGGTACATCAATGGAAAATATTTGAAATACTTCATCCGTCCAAAACTATGTGCAAAATAACTAATTCTTTTGTCCCATAAAATGTGCACATAACTATCAACTAACCATCACTTTATTAATATACCCATATTTATTATGGTGTAAGTTACTAAATATAAAATGCATTAAATGTTTTTTCATTAAAACATTACATTAATTGAGGGCATATAAGTAAAATAACAATAGTATTTAATGTTTTCTTATTTAGTGTGCAAACTCATTTGTGCACGTAGTTATGAGACGGAGGGAGTAGTATTTTCAAAATATGTGGGATCTGGTGAATTTTTGAAACTAAATGAGTAAGGAGTGCAAATGATAGATTCCATAAGATATATGGAGGAAAGAATAAATTTAGAGGTAGCTTTGAAAAATTGAAATTGAAGTGAATGAAAGTTTTCTTTCACTATTCTATATTCTAAGTCTCTAGATTTTTTTTATGCAAAAATAAATAAATCGTTTGAGTTAGAATACTGTGCTTCTATTTTATCTTATTTTTCTCAGGATGTTTAGGGATCTACTTTTAGTTCATTTTATCCAATACACTGTCATCTATAGTATTCTCTAATTTATTTATTTTAGGTGCATAGTATAGTTGTTTTTTTAAAAAAAATAATAATAAAAAAATAAAAATAAAAATATGTTTCCCTTTTAATTTGTACTAATGAGAATTCCTTCGAGTACGGACCATACAAGGAAAAAAGATTAAGACAAATAAAAATAAACAAATGGTGGCATTATCAAATATGGCAGCATACTTTTTGATGTACATTTTTTTAGTCTTTGTTCATCTCTTTCATTTAAATATGGCATGTGTAAACAGTAGCATGATTTCTTTTAATAAAAATATGTTTCCCTTTTGATTGGGCTCTATCTAAGTTTTTTTTCTCACTTAGCAAAAATAAGATAAAAGATGAATAAAAGTCATGGTATAAAAATGGGAATGAAAATAAATCCAACAAAAAGAAATCCGCAAAAAGAAATATTCAAAGTCTCCTATATTTTGAGCTCAAAACATGGCCCAATCAAAAAATGAAAATTCAACCATAAATCAAATAAATTAATAAACTAGATCAAGTTACCGGATTGAGAAATCAAGGGAAATAATTGAAGTCGCGCTTCGGGTATTTATCCCAATCGTCACAAAGCTTGGCGGCGGTTCGTTTGTGTTGCTCACTTTCACCATGCCATTTCACCATGTTAGCATAGTGACCACTCAACCGGAGTTTCTCAAGCTGCAAGTCTCGATCCATCAGAGGGAAGCAATCACGAAATTCAGAACTTGCCCGCACATTTTCTGCCTTCCTTGTCTGAAGCCTCATATTTCTTGTTATAAGCTTGAAGCTCCAACATATTCGATTTTGCTTGAGTTGAAAGGCCACTAGCAAGGTTTTGTTCGGATATATAAGATTGGTATCAAAAAACGCAGTACCTTTAATGGCCCTCAACAACTCAGCTTTAGTGGTGAAATTACATGCACTCAAGAGTAGATCAAAGCTAGAAATTCGAGGTCCATGAAGCAAGTGGAGAAGACACAAAGTGGGTAAGAATGTCTCGCGCGGGCTTTAAAGCATTGGCATCAGGTATTAAAGAAGAAGCAGCAGTTTTTGTTAGGAAGCTATAGTCCAAGGAAGCAAAAGGATTTTCGGCTTTGACAATGACGGGTTCCAGTCGAGACCGAACAAGATAAGATTCTTGCACTGTAAAATAGAATCACTATACAAAACCGTAACGTTGTCTGTTTATTTCGGGAACTTCAAGTCAGTTGTTTTTCCTCAAATTTTAAAACAATATGCGTCTACCTGTTAGTTGAATTCTCCAATTTACAGATCGAAATTTCGTCAAGCCGTTTGCAAGATATTCCAATTGTACTCAGACACTAGCAAGCTATTTTTTTACTGAAGTTGATGTGCATTCTATTCACAATTTAAAAAAGAAAAAAAAAGATTTTCATGGCACCAAAAGTTCCCATTTAATCACTATATATATTCTTAGTTATTCCAAGTCACAAATAACATCATATTTTTGTGCCTGGACACAACAAAAGAGGCAAAGAATCAAAGGGTAAGTGCAAATAAAATATGAGCTGGAGAGACATTAGTGCTTTAGAAGGAGTTTTTCACATAAAAAGTTTTGTTATCAAGCAATAAAGTGATAACAGTATCATTGCAAATGGCATAGAATGAACAACTCTTTTCTAGTGTATTAAACATCACAAGACATCCACAACAAGTATTGTTGACAACAAAAGGAAAAGTGAGAAGAGAACATGTGAGTTGGAGGTGCAAGCAACCGATCTAAAGACGACGAAGATGGACGATACATCCTAGCCGGAGGCTGCAGCGGGGTAATATGAAGGTTTGGACAATCATAATCAAACGACAACAAGCCCGAACCAGCAGCTGGTATCTCTTTCGCACCTTGCGTTTCATTGCCATTCCCGAAGTAGAGGTACAGCTCTTCCTCGGGATCTTCTTCTTCGTAATCAGCAACTTCCAGCGGTTTGAACTCACTTACGGGAGGTTTCTCAACAATAGTGATTGGAGCACCAGAGGTTCTCATCCCTCCAAGATTAAATTCGTAATAAGGAACCGGCTTTGGAACATACTCATCTTCTGGATTCATTTTTTCTTTTCCTTTAGTACTTGGAATTACCTTCCCTTGCTTAATTTCTTCAATTTTTACTTCCTTGCACGAACTCCCACTTGAGTCTAAAAAATGTAAAATATATATAAGTTTATAAAAAGAAAAATAATAAAGATAAGTGCTAAGAAATGTATCAAGAGGAGGAATGCACTGTTTGTAAATCGTTGTCCACCAGATGTTGAACGAAGGTTGATCCGCTAATAGAAGAAGTGGTTCTTGGTCATTTTTCATATATGTAATGGCAGCCTCAATATATGTCTTATTCCATACCGCTACACAATTGGGCGAGAATCAATATGTCCCGGTATGGCTTGAAAAAACCCCAGTTGACGAGCTCAAATGCAAGGTGCGTATAAAACCAAACCAGGGTCAGAAGATTTGGAGCTTTTGGTGTGAGCTACACCATAATGGAGTTTCCAAGTAGTACAAAAAATAGGTCACCATTCGGTTTCTTTAAGACTAAGGGCAAATATATAAGATATGGCAAAAGGAGGTAAATGTGTCTCATTTACTCTTCGGAATCGAAATAGCTTGTTCATTGAGGATGGGACAAAAGAGCGGAAGAATATGACTACTAAGCTCACAGGTAGTTCCAAAGAAGTACATCAAAGATCTATTCTAAGATTCCCCGAAGATTCAACGGGCATTTCAGTAGCTATATGCGGGAAATTTGCAAAGACCCACAATTGAAATAGCCACAAACCACCTTTGGGTTTGGCAAAGGCATTTTGTCCGACAGTTAAGGATAAACGATGGAATGGTTGAGCTAGTAACATCGTACAGAGGGCTAACGAGATTCCTTGAGCTAAGGCTTTAGTTATAACCAAGACTTCGGCAGTTAGACGCCCTCCCAAAGGTTCGAAGATGTAGTTACGTAATTAAAGCCATACAAAATGGACATGATCATCGGACGTCAGAAATTTATGTTCCAGCTTGCTTTGGATTATTTGGACATAGGTTTCTTAGGGTATGGCTTTGACATCAAGGAAGGCGTCAGTCTCGACTCGACTAGGAATTTCATTGCCAAATATCGGCATCTCGGTTAAAGCTACTACATCCCGAAGTGTTACAGATACTGGACCCATCGGAAGGATTAATGAATTACAGGATGGAGACCAGTAATTCAACGCCCCTTAAAGCACTGCAACACATGGCTCAATTTCCAACAACGATAATTGAGGTCGTGTTTGGTATTGCCACTACAACAAATCACCACTTGCGCCACGGTTAAAATCGTGGCCCTAGTTCAATATTTCTGTGGCTATGCTATTTAGCCACGAAAATTCATGATTTATGCTCCCGTGGCGCAAGTGAGCGTGGCTAGTTAGTTGCCACGGGAAAACAGTTCCCGTGGCATAAATTGATTTTTATGCCACGGGATACTCCGTGGCTATTTATATGTCTTTGCCACAAGTTAAATCGTGACAAAAATAAAATACCTGTGACAAGATATAATAGTTCGTGTCAATTAGTTCCCACTTAGCCACGTGTATAACCGTGGCGAAAGTAGGACACATCTCACTAAGAACTCACTTGGCCACAAGCATTCTCGTGGCAACTTAATGAAATTTTGGTAATATATTTTAAATAAATTTTTATATATTTTTACTATTATTATTAATATTATTTATAAACTTTTGGATCGAATGGAGCTACATTTTCAAGCCGAAAGAATGGAAATTCTATAAGAGAAAAAAATATCATTTTTTCGGAAAAACTAAAAAGGTAGACAGGTAGGCTTTTATTCCAAACAGCTTCAAGTATATAGTTCCACTAATATACAATCATAGCATCATCCCTAGTCTGGTAATTATAACCTTCTACAATATAAGCAATTTTCTAATCACTTGTTAGGTAAAAACTTGAAAAGGGAGTCCAATCTTAACATTTGATAAACATTTTCCTGAACTCATATATTTGATTATGGTTGCTCATCCCCCTTCTGTATTTTTTGGTTCGTCCAAGTTCCATCCAAGTGCCCTCACGTTCCTTGGCATTTATAATGTGGTCTTCCCCTTGAGCTGGATGTAACGTGCCGCATTAGTTGATGCCTAAGAAGCCTTGGGTTCTTTCAAAGTTTCACATACAAATTCTCTCTTGTTTGCACTTTGGTCAAGATTGTGTGCTGCAAGTAAATTTATAAGCGACAAAATTAGACGAGATCGAGTAGACAATACATTTATATTGGTGTACATACGTTTGTTAAGGATTGTGGAAAATCGAAAGCAGGAAGTATAGAGAAGCAAGACATGAGAATACAAAAAAATTGCACGCACATTTGCCTGAAACTTAAAACCAGAAAAGACGAAATACGCTAAATTTAAACAATATAATGTCATACTAGACATATACCCAATGTAGTAGTCTTATCATAAATAGATTTCAACCAACTTGAAAAGTTCACATCAAGACCTTAGTTGACAACGGAGTGCAAAAAAAAGAAGTTAGGCATAACAAAGGTTCTATTCAATAACAGGTATACAGTTCAATGTAGTGGAAACACGTTAACTTGATTCTTATGGCAATGAAACCAAACATCGGGTTCCACTCACTCAAGTTATACAATGTAACTACATCCATCAAGGTCAGTTACTATAAAATTCAATTCTCCATTAAGGACTGTTATTATACACGATAGTGTTTGATTAGAATCCCACTGGTTTCATCATTAATAAAATAGAAACTTGACAGTTGGCACCAAAAGAAAAAAGTTGATTGTAGTGAGCAAGACACCATTGATCTATATTAGTTTGTGGTAGTAAGAGGAATCTATAATGTAACTAAAAGAAAGGCTCTAAGCTAAAACCTTTTTATTTTGATGATAGCAAACATAAATATTTCAGTTATTAACAAATTGTATCCCAAGGACACATTTCCATGGACAAACAATAGAAATAAAAGAAGAACAATCTGACTTACAAGTTTGCTTGGATATTATTACGGCCTCCTTTTTTAGAATTTGATCGTGCAATGCTCTACTTCTTCCCAAGTGACATCTGCTTGTTCTTTGTTGTGCCAACAACAAGGTATTCCTCATCTGAGAAATCCACATATGCCAAGCCCTTCAATAAGAAGTAGCATATCAATCATATTGGCAACATAGCATCAAAAATAATATCAGCGACTTCCGTTACAAGTCTGCAACAATCAAAACACACAGTGTTCATTCAACCTTTTCTCTTAGATGCTCTACCATATAGCATTACTATGCTAATATTATATGCCTAGTTCAAAACGACAAAGTTTGGCTGGAGCCCTACTTGTAATACTTGGAGCATGATACTATTAATTATAAAACTAACCAATAAAAAATACACAATAAAAGCTTACTTGAAAACTGAATTAAAAGAGCTCCAGAAGAATGTAATTCATCAATAATATTTTGCATCTCCAGAAATTATAAATAAAGAATCAGAACTTATGCTAGTTTCCAGATACTTGATTGTCCAACTTTTCTAAGATGGCACTAGCAGATAATTTGGAGGCTCTAGCTTCAGATACTAGTTTGTTCACTTTTTTCCACCAGCTTGGTATTCTTTTATTTATGAAATGCATGCTAAATTTCTTGTGTTCTATAAAATATTTAATGCGATTGGTACGTTAAATTCCTTGATATAGATCTTCAAACTCAAACACCAAATAACATTAAAAAATCAGAGGCTAATAAGACCATGATATAAATAATTCCAGTGGAATTACAAACTAAATACATAATTGAACCACATAGTTAATTAGTAGGCACTGTTAGTATGAAACCTTGTTTAAACAATTAATCAAGTTAAGTTCTAAACAATCATATAAACATAGAAAACATAAAATTAATAATAAAAAAAACCATGTATTGAAGACCAAATCAAAAATCAGTAAATATCAACTCAGCTATATTCCAACCAGTAAGGGATTCAAATTTCAACTTTAATGTTAAGTTCAAGCAACAAGCTGAAATCAATCACATGAATATAACTCAATGTCCCAAACAAAGCAATTTGACCGACATGAACAAATTGTAATAGCAAAATGAACAAATATGAGATCGATGACTGACCTAATTGGGAACAGAAAAGTAGATCGTCTAGCAATGATACCCAATGATGCTAATCCAAACTCTAGGTCTGTTAATGCTTCTTAACCCTAAGTCGCCGGTCTCCAATTCAACCGCAGCACCCAAGAGATTCAGAGCGAGAGAATGAAGGAAGAGAGTGGAAGCCTAGGTGAACCCTAAATGTTCTTACCCAAATTCGTTCTTTAACCCACTCTATTTCTTTGGGATAATGGATTATACCCATATGTTTTTCCTTTTACTTTTTTTTTTCGAAGAGGCCTTTTACTTTTTCTAATATCATGTTTACGTTTTTTTTTTAGCAAATGTTTTATTTCTTTTTTGAAAAACATGTTCTACCTTTTATTTAGTTAACAAATCAATCAAAAATTATAATAATAAAATAAATATATATCTTTAGAAAAAAAAATAAAAATAAATGTACCTCCACCAAAACCCATATCATGTATTTAGAAATATAATATAACTAGTCGAAGACCCGCGCGATGCGCAGGTTATATAATTGGGTTAATTTTAAATAAGTATCTTGTGGCATCACGTTTTCGTCAATAAAGGACTGTGCTTTGCTTTTGAGCAAATAAAGGATTGTGGTTTGCATTGCTTGCAAAATTAAGGAAATAGTCGATTTTGTTGACGTGAACGAAGACTTTTTATGTCCGGAAAACGTTTCCGGTTGTTAATTTTATACATATCCAGTCGAAGGTTTGAAAAAATATTTGGTGAAAAAATGTCTTTGTTTACATCAACTAAATCGATCATTTCCTTCATTCTGCAAACAAAGCAAACTACGGTCTTTTTATCTGCTCAAAGGCAAATCACAGTCTTTTATTTGCAAAAATATAAAACCACAATCCATTTATTTGAAATTAATCCTATATAATTTTGATTTCATTAGCAGTTAAAATTTATCATATGCTAATGTAATTCTTTCATTATAGTCTCTTGTAATATTATATTTTGCATTTATTTTCATGAAATATGAGTAAATACGTGTATTTTAATTTCTAGTGAGTTTTGGTAGCAAAGCAATTTACTCAAGTAACTTCTTATTTGGCACAAACTACTTAAATATGTGAAAAATACGTTTCTAGAATTAGAGATCAGAAGATGAACTCTTGACTGTTTCTGTTGAAGATAATCGAATTTAAAATGGAGAAATTTCAGGGAGCAAACTATCAATTGGCTAAGCAAGTATCCAAAAGTTAGATTTATTAAATTACTACTCTCTTTTTTAGAGATATTAAATTACTTAAAGAAATTTTAAAGATTATATTTTAATATATGTATCTAGTTTTCAAGTATATAACTTTTTTCGCTTGTAGAAAAAGTATAAATTTTTTTCTTAATTTTCGTTTCATTTAAAAAAAATCAATAATTTTAATAGTTATTAATAAATAAATTAAGATTTTCAGCATATTAATTAATAGAGATTAATGATATGTATAATTTTCCGAGGTAAATAAAAGATACTATTATTTGGTACACTTGAAACATGTTATTTCAGAGAAATAAAGAAAAACATATTCAGAGAGGTATTATTATATTTCCAATAATAAAAAAGCAAAGATATAATAAAATGTAGTTTGAGAATAAAATCTATTAATGAAATAAAAAGACTTGTTATTGCTGGCCAAGCCCACTTGAGAGGAGACTAAACAATTTATTAATGAATGATCTAATCCACGCCATTCATCTCTGGTTATAGACGCTGATCTTCACTTGCAATCCATGCCGACACATTTTATGTTCTCTGAAATCGTCTTCATCCTCTCAATTCGAAGATTCACATCCAAATGTCAAACATCCAATGGAGGGTCCTCAAGTAAAGTTGGAAGACGCGAATTCTTTAATAATTTCCCCAATTGAAATTATAAAATTATATTAAACTAAATAATAAATTAAAAAGAAAAATGTATATTAGTGTTTGGATTTGGGATTAATGTAGCCCGTAAATGAATGAAGCCCACGTAAAAACCCTAAAAATAACTACTCCATATATAAATAATGTTACCCACAATTCCTTCATCTAATCACCGCCTCACTCCTCTCCCAACTTCTCAAAAATTCCCACGATTTTTTTTTTCTTCTCATCTACACGGCCAACTCTCTCTTCTCCATGTTTAATCTTATTCTTTTTCATCTTGGAGAAACGAAACAGAAATGAGACCCGTAAGTTTAGTGCACATCTATGAAGAATTTATAGGATTTAATCTATAACATATGAGAAACAGGGGAGACGAAGAATTGCTAATCCATTAAGTTTTTCGTAACTGGCCTTTTAATCCTTTATGATTTTATTAAGCCTTTTGTAATTGTGTTTTTCATATATTTATTCGTGTGATTTTGTAACTGATAGCAGATAATAAATTGAGAAAGGATGAATGTTTGAAATTATAGAAATTGAGGTGACGTGGCAGCCTAAGAAGAGATTGGTTGATCAATGATAGTTTTATGGAGAGAGAAACAGTAAAAAAAATGGAGAAATTAGGATTTTTTAGGTTTTGACAAATCAGTTTTTTAGCTTAGGTGGCAACATTTTAACAAACCATTTCCTCAGCTTTAGTATATTTTAAGATGACGGTAAGACAAAATATAATGCACTTAATTATTAATACATAGATTTTTCTTGTATATAATTAGAAACATTTTTTTTAAATAAAAAATAAAAAATAATTTTAATAATTTTTTAATACACTAATATCTGGTTCAACTTGTTCAAAAAAACTTATCATCGCCTCAACTTATATAGTATTATTTGTTTTTTCCTTAATTAGTTTAGAGTAATATGACTAACGCGTAACTTCATATGAAGAAAACTCCTATTTTTTAAAATTTTAATGCTTTTTTTTACAAACTTAGAAAAGTTGAAATGTAAATAATGTTATGCATACTGTGATTATATGATTTACACTACGTTAGTTTAAAGAGCTAAAACTCACAAAACAATATCTTAAAAGTTATTACATTTCACTAAAGAGTGTGAGATCGTGAATTCAAATACCATGATTGCAAAAATTTATATTCAATGCTTAGTGACCAAAATATAGTTTATCATTAAGTTGTACGTGAGCATGACTAATGCTTTTGATATTACTACTACAAATATTTGGAATTTAAATTTTGTCATAATAAATCATTTAAACTTACAACACACTGTACAAAAGTAAACTTCTCACAAAAAAAATTAAAATAAAATCATTTTTTGTCATGAAATAAATTAATATCTATCATATGTGAGTTTATGGGAGGGATAATTTTTTTTGTAACACGAGTAGATTTAGCCACGAGAACTACTTGTGGCAAAACTCGTGGCATAAGTGTATTTTTGCCACGAAACTAATCACTCGTAGCATAAATTTTACCCGTGGCATAAGTTTTGAAGTAGAATTTATTTTTTCCGTGGCTAACTTAAAATATGCCACGAATTTTGAATTCTCGTGGCATATTTCGTGGCCCAAGTGTTGATTTGTTGGCAGAAATCTACAGCAGATTTTCGCCCAAAAGCATGTAATTTAGTGTTTGGCAAATATCAAAAGCAGCTTTTGATAACAATGTTTTTTGGTTAAAAGTTGTTTTTACTAAAAGTAGTGTCCCCCATGCTTTTGGAAAAAGCTGTTTTCTCAGCTTTTACATGTAATAATTAATTTTAAAATTTGGACTAAAATATTAATAACTATTGCAACCAAAATTCCATATAGAAGACGTGCAAAAAAATTAGTCCCTAAATTTGTACATTAATCACTAATAAGTCCCTTTACTTTCAAAAATACACTATAAAATCCTTAAATTTCGAAAAAAATGATAAATTATCTATCTACCACAAATTAGTTCGTTGAATTAATATATTGAAAAAAATTAATATTATAAGTTTCATTTAAAACACATTAATATTCCAAAACAAGTGTTTAATCTTCCAAAAATAAATTATAACTAGTAATCTACTCGTGCTTTGCACGGTTTATTTTGAATGTACCTATAATTAAATCAAAATTGTATTATATATGTAAGTACAAAAATGTAGAGTAATAACAACAATTAATCAATTTAATCTATATTATTAAAAACTTCTTTGAAAACAACGTCTTTAATACTATTACATTTCTTTCCATCATCATCACAAATGATAATCTTCAATCCTTCTTTTTTCGTAACTCTTGAAATTGCTACGTACAGTTGATCATCTAAATACCGGGCGAGGAAGATATAATTCGACATATGATAGTAAATGTCCTTGACTTATTGTCATTGCAAAGCACGGGACCAAAGAGAATTGTATTCTTTGGAATTTGAATGACAATTTGATATCTGACGGAGTCAAAGCAAGCCGAGGAATGTAAACCCTAACGCCAATGTCCAAAATCAGTTACCTCCTCTATCACATTTGTAATAAACGTTATACAATATCAATAAAATTTCTTAATTCTTGAGTTGGAGTTATAACATTCAAATTATTATTAGAAAACTTACGAATAATAAACAAATATCAAGAGATTTGGGAATAATGTCTTCATAAGGATCGAAATTAAAGCTGCATATTTTAATAATTTTTGGATAATCAATCTCCTTCACACATATTTTGGCCATAAATTTTAATTGATATCGATTTTTTGTTGCACGATTTTTTCCTAAATTGTGCGTCGCATAAAAATTCTCAAATGCATAAGTTTTTCCCTCCTCTGGTGCTTCAATAAACTGGAAATATTCATTTGCTCTAACTTGAGCTTCAATTATTGTACCTTATGAGTCAAGCAAAAAATATAACATCAGAAATAAAATTGGCATTTTATAATCAATAAACTATCAAGTACAAAAAAAACAACCTCTTCATCTAACAATATCATCCCAATATTTTTGGCCACTTTGTGCCATAATCGTATAATTCTTGCTTTAAATCTTCATTCAGTCATTGTGACATCAATTTCAGAAGTTTTATCGTATTTCTGAGACATCTTCAACTTCAACGAAAAAATAAATGTATCAATATAAGAGGCACAAAGAACATCAAAATATGATATTGAGAATAAAAAAATAATTTACCTAGTATTATGTACAAACTAGAACTACAAGATCAATACTATAATGAATGTATATGGGTTTGATTTTCTGTACAACTTAGAATTTATAGGCACATTACATTTTGACAGTTACAAAATTGATAACTTGATAAGTTTGTATAATTTTAAAATAATATATTAAAATAGTGATGATAATATAATGAAATTCTTTTTTTTAGTTATAGATATTTATGTATACATTTAATTTATTTTAATTTGTGATTATCATTTTGAATTCAAAAATACCGGTGCATACATAGGAGTGTTTGACTTCATATGTGAGTGCAATCAAATATGATATATTAAATGAACACTATTTAAATGTATAAATAAAAACCTTTAACTTATATAATTATTTTATTATTAAATATTTTCAATAATATCCTTATACATATCTAAAGTACAGATTTGTACTGCGAAATATAGAGTGATTTTATTCTATGTTTTTGCGTACCAACGACGTGGTGTGTGTGTCAATAGTTCGATATCACATATAGTTGTTAATCAATAAGAATATAATACTGTGTAATATATTAATTATTTGTTTTTTAGAAAAAATTATTTAAATTCTAAATAATAATAAAAAAAACTTGGAAACACTAATAACTTGATAAGTCTATATAATTTTAGAATAATATATTAAAATAGTGATGATAATATAATGAAATTCATGTTTGTAGGTATAGATTTATGTGTATAGATTTAATTTATTTTAATTTGTATTTTGAATTCAAAAATACCGGTATATACATAGAGAAGTGTTTCGCTTCATATGTGATTCCAATTAAATATGATATATTAAATGAACAATATTTAATTGTTAATTTTTGTTACTAATAATATTATGGGTGTAATATTGAAAGAGAAATAACTTTTTAATTACCTCATCAAAGCTTGATTTCAGATCCGCGGCACATATACCAATGAATTTAGATGCCTCACGATAAAAAATTATGAAATAGGCACTCGAAATTCCATCCACCACACGAATTCTGATCTTATAACTATAAATAATTGTGAGCGGATTAGTATGTAAATTAAAGTATGAGCTACCAATAAAAAAATTCAACAACTCCATAATCAAACATGCAACATGCAATATAAGAATTTGAAATCTAAAGAATATTACATGTTTGTAATCAATAGGCACCTCATTGATGCATTAACATTCTTGTCTTTGCATGTTGCACAATTGTAAGTTTCGCCCGCCACATCAACCTCACGTTTGTACTTGGTACATATGAAATTATACCAATTCGTCATTGACTTAATATAACGAATACTTGCAACAACACTACACGTACCATCTTGTATACATTAAAAGTCCAAAAAAAGTAACAGGGTGTGCAAAATGAACCTATGGAGATAAACATATATGATAATATATGAGATTAGCAACATTGGTCTGAAAGTTTTGAAAATCGAAAAAGAATTATCAGAGCCAAATAACACATTTCTACAAAAATAATAACCATATAATCTAAACATACCTATCACTATACTATTTGAATCTAAGTAAAACGTTTCACTTATATGGCTGAATCATGCTAGCAATAGCCTGAATATCCACCACCATGCATTATCAACCAATTAGACACTTGACATGAAAGACAAAAATCATAAAATATCCATCCCTTTCTTAGATGTTTTAATAGTTTGAATACTGTATCATGACAGAAATAATATAAAACTTGCCTCTGAATTAGAAAAAATAAATTAAGCAGCCAAAGTTGGTGAGTATCTTTGAAAATGATCAATGTTGCAAAGATAAAACACTTGTTAATCAAGTTGGAAAGAAACCCAGAAAAAACTTGCAAGAGTCTATGCAGTATTTTGTAGAAATTGTAGGGAAAAATCACCAAATCAAAATAGCAGATCATAATTGGGTCATCATCCACATTATTTTATGTACTGCCAATTTGAAAACTCCATATAAGCATATTTTGGGCACCATTAAAAGAAGAGCTTTTTGCTCGGGATCTAACAGAGAATACTTATAATATGAATGGGTGAATTTAGAATCATAAATAAATACTACATTTTATATTTCTGACACAAATGAAATTTCATAATCGCATATTTACATGTCGTGTTGATCGGAGTTGTCGCAATGATATTTGTGCCATCTACCATAGATAAAAGAAAATTTGATTATCAATATTTGCATTCATTTGTAATCAAAACATAAACTATAGTTCAATAAATTGTAACTCGCGCTTGACACTGAACATAAAAGCAAAAAACAGTTTATGTTGATTTGGGTTTAGTTATTTATTGATGTTAATTTGTTAAATAAACCAGAAATAACCGGTGCCAAGGGAGGCATGTTGCTCTGGTTATGTAATTCGTTTTTCTATTTTGATTCTCTCTAATTAATATAAATATATTAAATCTGCCATTGACGATCATATATGGAGCAGCCAGCAGGTTGAGAAAGGAAGTTGCTTCATTCATTTGTAATCAAAACATAAACTATAGTTCAATAAATTATAACTCGTGCTTGACACTGAACGTAAAAGCCAAAAAAATATTTCTTAAATATTCTATATTTATTGTATTTATTGTCATTATTTGATTGTAATCTCCTAGCTTAATTATAGGAATTATAACACGATTATAGGCCTTGTATTATTGTATATATATCACAACTTATCAATGAGAATATCAAGGGATTCCATTCTATCATGGTACTCAGAGTCACTTTCTAATTCTCATCTTCTATTCTTTCTTGCAACCCTAATTCATTTATTTTTCTTTTCTTTTCCTTCCTATGGCGCCGAACAACCCCCCTCCCCCTCCCCCTCCTGGAAACAATCCCATAGCTTGCCCTCCTCCTCATCCCGCCCTTACTTTTACCAACATCAATTCCTTCATCTGAGATCCTCTCGAATCCGGTAAGGGTCTCTACACCACCCCGAGCCGAATTGTTCAAAACTCATACTCGATTTTTCCTTGTTCTGGATCACATTATCCCCTCAACCGATGATCAATCCGACACTTCCTCCTCCGTTATGCAAATTAATAGTCCGAGGCTCTGGTCTTGAATTGATTCCATTGTCTTGCAATGGATTTACGGAACAATTTCATCTGATCTTTTTAACATCATCATTGCTCCCGATCTCACCGCCGCCCAAGCATGGTCTGGTTTGGAATCTATTTTTTCTGACAATAAGAATTCTCGGGCATTGTATCTCCAACAAGAGCTTTCAAATGTCAAACTCGAATCCTTCGGTGATGTTTCCTCCTATTGCCAACATTTAAAGTCTCTTCCAGATCAACTAGCTAATGTCGGGGCTTCTGTTTCAAACGATAATCTGGTTCTTCAATTAATCTCCGGTCTCACTGATGCTTACGAAACCATTGACACCCAAATCCGCCATGGGGATCAACTCCCAAATTTTTACAAAGCACGGTCTATGTTGATTCTGGAGGAGTCTGCTCGTGGTCGAAAGCTTCAATTTGTTCCTGTTATAGAAATTGCAGCCTTGCACGCCACTGTCCAGACCCAGTCTCCAGCTCAGGCCCAAGCCCACTCAGCTCAAACTCAGCTTTCTTCTACCTCTAGTAACCGCCCTTTCTTTAGTCCCAATTTTTCTTCTAATTATCGTGGGGGCAGAAACGGTGGTCGGCACGACAATGGTCGTTGGACCGGCGCCGGTGGTGGTCGCTGGGGACAGCCACAACAGCGCTGGAATTAGAACTCATCTCCTTGGGGTGGGGCTAACTCATGGGCTTATGCTCCTTGTCCTTATCCAAACTGGGGCATGAGTCCAAGCCCATCCAGTGGCCCGTTCTTCTCTCAAGCAGCTTCTACAGGTCCATCTTCACAGCCTGGTTTACTTGGACGTGCTCCACATGCAAATATGGCAGTTGATAGTTTTTCTCCTACGGATATTGACTCAACTATGCATACTCTTGAAATTACACCACCAACAGAGCCTTATTTTATGGACATTGGAGCAACATCACACATGACAAAGGATGGAGGTACACTTACTTGTTATTTCAATAAGAGTTTAAATACTAGTATTGTGGTCGGAAATGGTCATTATATTCCTGTTATGGGTTTCGGAAATGCATATTTTCCCTCAACTACTAAACCTTTGGCCCTAAACAATGTTTTGCATGCTCCCAACTTAATCAAAAACCTCGTTTTTGTGCGTAAATTTACTGTTGATTATAATGTTTCTGTCGAGTTTGATCCTTTTGGTTTCTCTGTGAAGGATTTGCACACGGGGATCCCTATTACGAGATGTAATAGCAGTGGTGACTTATATCCAGTTACTCCATCTTCTCCAAAACTTTCCTATGCTTTATCTACTTATCTTTTGTCCTCTTCATTATGGCACCACCGTTTGGGGCATCCTGGCCCTCAAATTTTGAATAAATCTCAGAAACAATAATTTTATTTCATGTTCTGCACCTTTGAATAATTCAGTTTGTGATTTTTGTGTTCTTGGGAAAAAGGTTAAGTTACCTTTATATGCTTCCAATAATAACTCTTGCATGCCTTTTGATATTATTCATCGTGATGTATGGACTTCTCCTGTTCTAAGCTCTAGTGGGCATCGATAATATGTGCTTTTCTTGGATGATTATACGAATTTTTTGTGGACTTTTGCTATTGCTAATAAATCTCAGGTCTTTTCTATCTTTCTATCTTTTCAGAATTTTGTTCGCACTCAATTCGAACAGGAAATCAAAACTTTTCAATGCGATAATGGTGGTGAATATAAAAACTCTCAATTCCTAAATTTCTGCAATACTCATGGCATGCAATTTTGTTTCTCTTGTCCAGATTCTTCTTCACAAAATGGAAAATCGGAACGCACAATCTGAACCATAAATAATATAGTTCGTACTCTTCTTTCTCATTCCTCGTGTCCTCTTTCTTTTTGGCCTCACGCTTTAGCTCACTCCACATATCTTCTCAATATTCTTCCAAATAAAAATTTCGGCTTCCTCTCCCCTACATAAATTTTGTACAATCGTTTGCCTACCTATACTCATCTCCACATTTTTGGTTGCCTTTGTTACCCACTAATTCCATCCACTTCTCGAAATAAACTTGAACCACGCTCCACACCATGCATCTTTTTAGGCTACTCCTCTAATCATCGCGGTTACAAATGATATGATCTCTCTACTCGTAAAATCCTTATTTCTCGTCATGTAATTTTTAATGAACACATTTTTCCCTTTACACAAACTCCACCCCAACCCTCTGCCTTACCATAGCCCTCATCACCTCCGCCTGGGCTTCTCCCTTTCTCGGCCCAAACTCCTATTCATTACCAGCCCACTCCACCAAGCCCAACTACCCATCAACAACACTTACCACCCACCCACCCCCACCTTCCCCCACACCTCACCTGCTTCACTTCCCTCCCATACTATCGCGCCCCACTCCCTCTCTCAACCTCCTCCCTCTTCCCCTCTCCCCACCCATCCCATGACAACTCATTCTCAGCTTGGAATTTTTAAGCCACAAAGAAAATTAAACCTGCACACATCCACCGTTTCTCCTGTTGGCCCTAACAAGAACAGAATCACCTAGAGGGGGGGGGGGGGGGTGAATAGGTGTCTAAGTTGAAAACTGAAATTTTCTAAGTTTTTCAAGAAACTTAAATTTCAGAGTCAAATTTCCTCAGAGTCAGAGGCAAGCTTACAGAAGTAGCTTCTGAGGGAAATTCTGCCTAAACACAGTTAGACTGTTTTCAGCAACAGAAGTTCAGAGTTTGAGAACTTCTGGACGGTCTTCTGAACAAAGACAATGATAAAAAGAGTAAAGTCTGTTTCAGCACTAAATATAATCAAGTACACAGAAGCAAATTAACAAGTATAAGGAAGGGAGAAAGAGATTCAGGAGGTCCTGATGAACAGTTCAATTTATCCAAGTTCGCCACAGAAGTCCTGTGACTACGTCTTGTCCCCTGTGGTCGCAGCCAACAGAGATTTTAAATCTACTATTCAGAACTTTTATGGCAAGTTCAGAAGCTCCTTTACATCAACAGAACATAAGCTAATTTCTCACTTAGTTCAGACTAGCCTAAAAAGAGTTAAAGGATTTCCACCAGAACAACAACACTTTGTTTTCTGGATTTCTCACCCAACTCTAATCTCAACTAGATTTCTCTCTAAATCTAACTGAATATCACAAACGATATCAGTTTACAAGATTCCTATTATGAACTTGTTTTTCTTCACTCTCTCACTTGAACTTAAGCTATGCTAAGAAAGATTGAGAATGGAAAAAGTGCTCTGTTTTCCTTGATCAAACAGTGCGTTGAGATTTTGCTCGATAATCACGCGTAGTTGATGCAGTGGAGCTCAGCTACTATTTATAGTGAATGAGGATGACCGTTGGTGAATTTGAATCTTCAAAGGAGATGACATCAGTTGTTGTAGCCGTTAATTTGTCAAATCTTCAAACGGTCTTCAAACACTTTGATTCCGTTAACCTTGTTCTTTAACTAAATCCGGTAAGTGATTTGAAGTTGAAGATAAGGTTGACTGGAAACATTCTTCAATTGGATCAACAAAGGGTAGACAAGGAAATTCTGGTTTCGCTTTGAGTAGACAGGCGCGCTCCTTCAAAACAGCTTTTTGAACTTTTGGCGCCTTGCATTAAATGCAAGTGTCAGAGCAATAAATGCTCAGCAGAACCCGTGACTTAGCTTCTGAAAGCTAATTCCAATTGTCTAGACTTCTGATCGAATTGGTAGAAACTTCTGATTGCAAAGAACCTCTGAGAAGAGCTTTAACAGACTTCATAGCATCGGAGCGGAGTATCCAGCTTCTGATCATTGAAACATTGTCTTCAGCTTCCATCTCTTCTAAGTCCTCAAGCAAACCAGAAAGAGTTCATTCAGCACCTGCTGAGTAACTTACATACAAACTCAACAAAAAAATGTTAGTCAGTATTATACAGTATGTAAGAGAATTATAATTTTCATCTTCTGAAACGTTTGGACATAATCAAAACACTTAGGGTTCATCATCTCCCATACCTCAAAATCCATCTCTTGCACTACGTGACCTTAATTGGAAAAATGCCATGACCGAAGAATACAAAGCTCTTATTGATAATAAGACGCGGGTTCTTGTACCCCGTCCTTTTAATGCGAACATTCTTCGTAGTTGGTGGATTCTCAGGCACAAATTTAAGGCAGATGGATCTTTTGAGCGGTACAAAGCACGCTTGGTGGGCAATGGGGCAAATTAACTTGTTAGCATTGACCGTGGGGATACTTTTTGTCCAGTCGTCAAGCCTGCTACTATCTGTGATGTTCTCAGTATTGCTCTATCTAAAGGGTGGAGCTTGCACCAACTTGATGTTAAAAATGCTTTTCTCCATGGTGATTTACATGAGACCGTATACATGCACCAACCATTGGGTTTTCGAGACCCCAATTACCCTGATCATGTTTGCCTTCTCAAGAAATCACTTTATGGTCTTAAACAGGCGCCCCGAGCTTGGTACCAACGGTTTGCTACTTTTCTGTCTACAATGGGTTTTTCTCACAGTAAATCCGATCACTCCTTATTTTTTTTTCATAAAGGGAATGAGATGGCTTATCTACTTTTATATGTGGATGATATTGTACTTACAACTTCTTCTACTGCACTTCGGGAATCTATTATCAGGCGATTGAGTTCCGAATTCGCCATGAAAGATTTGGGACCTCTGAGTTACTTTTTGGGCATCAGTGTCACTCGTCTTTCGGATTCTCTTTTCTTGTCTCAAAAGAAATATGCTACTGAAATCATTGCTAAGGCCGGGCGTACTAGTGCTAGTTCTTGCTCCACACCCGTCGACACCAAACAGAAGCTCAGTGCTTCTTCAGGTTCTCCCTATCATGATCCCTCTGAGTATCGCAGTCTTGTAGGTGCTTTACAATACTTGACTCTGACTCGTCCCGATATTAGTTATGTTGTTCAGAAAGTATGTTTATTTATGCATAATCCTAAAATTCAACACATGGCTGCTATGAAACGAATCCTAAGGTACATCAAAGGGACTACTGATTTTGGCCTTACTCTGACAGCTTCATCTCTTTGATCTCTAGTTTCTTATACGGATGCTGATTGGGGTGGTCGTCCGGATACTAGGCGATCTACCTCTGGTTACTGCGTTTTTCTGGGTGATAATCTTGATGAACCCTAAGTGTTTTGATTATGTCCAAACGTTTTAGAAGATGAAGTTTATTTTATGCTTATAGACTTATCAATGTTGACTAACAATTTTTGTTAATTTTTGTATAAGTTTTCTTAGCAGGTGCTGAATGAAGAAACTCTGGATTGACTAGAAGACTCAGAAGAGAAGAATAGCTGAAGACAGAAGATAAAACTCAGAAGCTGGATGCTCCTCCCTGAAGTTTTTCTGAAGACTGTTAAAGCTCACCTCTGAGGTTTAGAAGTAATCAGAAGACTTTCCATTTGATCAGAAGCTTAGACAAAAGGAATAAAGAGCTCAGAAGCGCTAGTCACGGGTTTTGCTAAGCATTTAATGCTCTGACATTTGCATTTAATGCAAGGCACCAAAAGTTTAAAAAGCTGTTTTGATGGAGCGCGCATGTCCACTTCAAACAAAACCAACATTTCCTTGTCTACCCTTTGTTGATCCAAATGAAGCAATTTTCTAGTCAACCTTTTCTTTGATTTCAAATCACTTACCGGATTAAGTTAAAGAACAAGGTTAACGGAATCAAAGTGTTTTGAAGACTGTTTGAAGAAATGACAGATTAACGGCTACAACAAACTGATGTCATCAATTGAAGATTCAAACTTCACCAACGGTCATCTCCTAGCATTATAAATAGTAGCCAAGCTCAACTGTGTTCTACACACGCGATTATCGAGCAAAATCTCAACGCACTGTTTTAACAAGAAAAACAGAGCAACCTTTTTCCATTCTCAATATTTCTTAGCTTTAGACTTTGTAATAGTGAGAGAGTGAAGAAAAACAAGTTCATAATAGGAATCTTGTAAACTGATATCGTTTGTGATATTCAATTAGATTTTGAGAGAAATCTAGTTAAGGTTAGAGTTGGGTGAGAATTCCAGAAAACAGGATTGTTGTTGTTCTGGTGGAAATCCTTTAACTCTTTCTAGGCTAGTCAGAACTAAGTGAGAAATTAGCTTAAGTTCTATTGATGTAAAGGAGCTTCTGAATTTGGCATAAAAGTTCTGAATAGTGGATTTGAAATCTCTGCTGACTGCGATCACAGAGGACATGACGTAGTCACAGGACTTCTGTGGCGAACTTGGATAAATCAAACTGTGCATCAGGACCTCTTGAATCTCTTTCTCCTTTCCTTATACTTGTTGTTTGCTTCTGTGTACTTGCTGAATATTTAGTGCTGAAACAGATTTACTCCTTATCTCATTGTCTTTGTTCAGAAGACTGTCCAAAAGTTCTTTTTCTCTGAACTTCTGTTGCTGAAAGCAGTAAATTGCTAGAAGGCAGCATTTCCCTCAAAGGCTACTTCACTAAGCTTGCCTCTGACTCTGAGGAAATTTGACTCTGAAAAATTAAGTTTATCTAAAAACTTAAAATTATCAGTTTTCAACTTAGACACCTATTCACCCCCCCCCCTCTAGATGATTCTGATCTTGTTAGGGCCAACAAATCTTATCTCTTGGTCTGCTAAACGACAGCCTACACTTTCTCGCTCTAGTGTTGAGGCTGAGTATCGCGGTGTTGCAAATGTTGTGGCCGAAACATGTTGGATCTGCATTCTTCTACTTGAATTGCATTGCCCGATTATGAAATCAACATTGGTATATTGTGATAATGTGAGTGCGGTATATCTTTCTGGCAACCCTGTCCAGCATCAGCGCACGAAACATATTGAGATGGACATACATTTTGTTCGCGAAAAAGTTGCTAAAGGGGAGGTTTGGGTACTACATGTTCCTTCTCGATATCAGGTTGCAGATATTTTTACCAAAGGTCTTCCTCAAGTGCTTTTTGACGACTTCCGATCTAGTCTCAACATTCGTTCTCCTCCCGTTTCGACTACGGGGGTGTCTTAGATATTCTATATTTATTGTATTTATTGTCATTATTTGATTGTAATCTCCTAGCTTAATTATAGGAATTATAGCACGATTATGGGCCTTGTATTATTGTATATATATATATATATATATATATATATATATCACAACTTATCAATGAGAATATCAAGGGATTCCATTCTATCAATATTCATGTAATCGCATAATCAACAAAGTAATCCACTCCAAATAACAAAGAGATAAAGTTCATTCCTCTAGGGCAATAAATAGATCAGTAATAAATCAGTAGAAAGACAATTGTTAGATAGAAAGAGAATTGTTAAATAGACAGAACGAAATCAAGAGATACCATGAAAAAAATAATCGCAGAAGCTTTTCTAATAGCCTAAGAACAAATAAAATATAATTTCATCAGACATTCTGCTTTCTAGTTATCAGAAAGTATAACAAAGATAATGGAAACACATACCAGGAACGAAAAAGATGTTTTGAATCAAAATATGACTTACAACCTCAGACCTGAGAGTAGTACTGATGCAAAAATTGAAAGAGGATAACTGATGTAGGAAACAAAGAAGAAAATGAGAACTAAGAGAGAATATGGAAACAAAATCATGAATTGAGGGAGGTGTGAAATCGTGAATTGAGCAGTTGAGGGTGTATGGGAAGTTGAAGAGAGTATATTAACATATCGTTCAACAACTGAAACTGGAGAGAGAAAGTAATAGTTTTCTAATTAATTAAATGCAGAATTCCAAAATTAAATGTAAAAAAAGGAAAAAAATACAAAATATGTTTAAAGCAAATATGGAGTGCCACATCGCACCGTCAAACATCAAGTAAAAAAAATGAAATGAAATTTGAAAATTAATGCCAACAGTTTTCTGTTATTCCAACACAATTCTTCTTCTCTCAAAAGTCTTCCATATTCTTGCAAAATCCATAGAATACATAGTTAATACCTTTGGAAATTCGCAAGATCAGTGTCAGTTTAATTTGATTTTTTTCTCTAATAATTGAAAAAAGTGGTGATTGTTTTATTTTAATGTTTATAATTATCTCCGCGGCGTGGACAGAGACCCTAAACTAAAATTGAAAATCTCTTCCAGTATATGTTCAAGACAGTCCCGTTCACATGCACATTAATGTGCATACACATTCACCCTAGGATTAATCTAATGGGCCAAAATTTATTTAATAAAATTTAAAATAAAAACCCTAGACACTAAATCATCAACCCTAGACCCTAAATCATCAACCCTAGACCCTAAATCATCGACCCTAGATACTAATATATGTGACTTGTCATCGAATTATAAGTCCGGAGTACCACGTCATCTAGGGTTGATGATTTAGGGTCAATGATTTAGGATCGATGATCTAGAGTCTAGGGTTTAGTTTTTAGTGTCTAAGGTTTTTATCTTAAATTTTATCAGATAAATTTTGGACCATTAGATTAATCCTAAGGTGAATGTGTATGCACATTAATGTGCATGTGAACGGGATTGATGTTCAAGAATATATGTATTAACATTTTTTGATAATTTTTTAATTAATTAATTATTATGATTATTATTTTTCACTATATATGTATACTAAAAAAAATAAAAAATCGTTTTAAATAACAACAATGGATCTCAAAATAACCGTGTAATCAAGACAAGTCCAACGATATAATTTTTTTTTGAAAATGAGGTCGAAAAGTATTTTAAAGAAAAGAAATAATATATTATTCTCTCTCATGTGATGACATCAACGTTGACATCATCATTCCCTTCACCCTCTATCCACACGCATGACTTTTCAATTTCTTTACAATTATACTACCTTACTCCATTTAAAAACAAAATTACCACCATTATCACACCATAAAAATTGTCTCGTTAAAATAGATTTGTCACACATGATCCTTCCTCTATCGAATACATTGAAATCAAACAATTTTAAAACATCATACTAATTCGTTTATTTTTAATAGTGTAATTGATTTAATAGACGGCTTAACATATTTTAAGTATCTAATAATCCAAGGAGTGGCATAACCGAAGTCAGAGTGGAGCATTAGGTAGGTGTCGTATTGCGGTTGGTTTAATCTTGTAAAATATAGTCTAAAAAACATTTGAACGGCAAAAAATAAAGAAATTATTTAAAGTTTTTTTTATCTAGGAGAAGAAAAAGAAGAACAGAGAGGAGAGAGAGAGGGAAGGAAGGAAGGAAACCTAATTGGAATAATCAGATTAGATTGGAGAAGTGGATCGGAGATGGTGAATTCGCTGGTGGAGAGGGCGACGAGCGAGATGTTGATCGGTCCTGATTGGGCTATGAACATCGAGATCTGTGATATGTGCAATCACGACCCCACGTAAGCCCTGCTCTTTTTTCTTTTTTTCATCATCAACTTTCGTTCTACATGTACCATGATTACTATTATGTCAACGCCTATTACTTACTTACAAAACATTGCATTAGAACAATTGGGAGGTTATTCCTACATAGACGTTTGCACAACGAAAGAGATACTTTAAATACGAAAAACTATTGCTCGGGTGGCAGCAGTTATCTAATCAAAAATACATTTCGGACCGCAATTTTTGTATAACAATCAGGAGGTTATTCCTATATAGACGTTGGTATAACAAAGACTCTCAGCACTTGGGACCAAACTTTTTAATAACAATTGGGAGGTTGTTCTTATATAGAGTATTCCTATATAGAGGTTTTACGCACCTAATTCCCGTAGTTCCTCTAATCTTCGTGACAGAAACCTTATGCTGCTCAACCCTTAGGTTGTTCACAATCCAAATTACTAACAACACTCTTTTTTCTTGCTCACCAACATCAACTGCTTCATTTAGCAATTTAGACTTGATATACGCTTAGAAGGAATTAGAGGTTGAAATAATATGGCTTATTAGACAGGCATTGTTTAAATTAAACCCTCCAACTTGTCCTTCCAATCCTCCACCACAATTTCATTGCATATGCTTCTAGTACTGCAATCTTAGACTTCTGAGGAGTTCCCTTAGTTGGAGAAAGATTGAAGCAAGACTAAGGGATGCATTATAAAATGCTTCTAGAAGTTTCAACTACTATGAAGTGCTAAATAGTTGAAGTAACATACCATGATGGTGACTAGTGGACTAGTTCATTTAATTTTCTGTATGTTATATTTAGCTGAGCCATTCCCAGGTTTTACAGCAATGCTACAAGAAACTTATTCAGTTAATAATGGCAAGGACATGGAATGGTATGCCAGTACTCAAATTGATTAAAGCAGATATGATATTCGTTTGTGACATTACTGGAAAACTTGCTATAAATTTTCATATGGTTGCCGTTGTGATTTAAAAGGACTGGAAATTTGGAGAGATATTAAAGTAAGAAAGCAACAAAGGAATAAGTTTGAAATGGTTTTAGAAATTTTAGTAATATGCTTGCCATGATAGAGACTGTTGGAGCAGCTACCTTGTTTTATAGTTGTGTGCCCTGTATTTAGTTGAGTCGTACCAAAAATGTCAGAACACTACACGAGCTCAAAAGTATCTCATTCCAGGTAACTATAACATGCAGTGGTATACGAGTGATTATTGATCCAAGTAAGTATGAATTCATCAAATCAGAAATGATTTTTTCTCTGACTTTGTTGGAATTTTTTTGAAAACATTTTAGTCTGTCAGTCTTGTATGAAGATACTTTCAGAAATTTATTACTAATCTTGCTGAAAACTATAATTTGATGGTGGTGAATAATAAAACGTGTGAGTTTCTAAGTTTTGCATATTTGGCTTCCATTATTGTCAGACAAGCAAAGGATGTTGTTAAAGGTGTAAAGAAGCGCATTGGGAGTAAGAATCCAAAAGTTCAACTTCTTGCTTTGACGGTAAGCTTTGAGAACTTGAGTTTCTTTAATCAGTTATTATAGGTTGCCTTTTTCATGTAGCAAAAAATGAAGTCACGAGTACTTTTGGGTAAACAAATTGATTGCGTATTTATGTTAGTTTTGACATCTCTGATAATATGATTAACATAGTTATGCGCGCGCCTCGGCCAAGGCTCCAGGGTATGCGCTTGGCTAGCCAAAGGCGGGCGCAGTCAACCAGGCGGGCGCCATTGTGTGCTTGGCCCTGGAACAAGGCGTGTGCCATGGCACGCCTTAGCTACCTTTAGACCTTTTAGGGTGTTGTTTGTGTTTTAAATCTGTTTTTTTTAGAGCCATAGATCAGAATTGGATGGACGGCTAAGATTAAGTTAGAAAATAAAAAATGGAAATAAGTTATTTGTTTAAGGTTAGTTGTTTTCTAGAGTCAAGAAGACTAGGAAGGAACACTAGGAAGTTTAAGATTAATTGTTTAAAATAGATCAGAATATGATGATTCCGATGAAGGTTAGGAAGGAACACTAGGAAGTTTAAGATTAGTTGGTTTATAGAGTCAAGAAGACTGTTAGTGTTTTTAATTAGTTCAAGTTGAACTTTGGTCTTCAGTTTTAACTTATAAGTCGGTATTATGAGTTTATGATTATGCCTTGGTAGTTAACTAGAACATAACTCATGAATTTTGTGGTTTTATTGTTGGTATTTGAATATGTGCGAGTGTTTTTTGTGACTAGTGTAGTGAAATTATATTTATTTTTTTGCGCCTCAAGTCGCTCGGGTGTGCGCCTTGCGCCTTTAATAACTATGATGATTAAGCATGTTGAATTCACCTTGGTTGTATGTTTCAGCTATTGGAGACCATTGTAAAGAATTGTGGGGACATTGTCCATATGCATGTTGCAGAAAGAGATGTTCTACATGAGATGGTGAGGATAGTGAAGAAAAAGGTAAGGATACTTGTATAAGCTTCGCTTTCTCGCCCATTTCGTATTCAGTTTTTGTGAGAAACTTGTTCATATTGTTTCTGATGCTCAATTTTAGCCCGACTTTCATGTCAAAGAGAAGGTACTGATTCTAATAGATACCTGGCAAGAAGCTTTTGGTGGACCAAGGGCAAGATATCCACAATATTATGCTGCATATCAGGAGTTGTTGGTATGTTCATATGCAAACATTCTAATTGAATAATTGGTAGTTTATACATGTTATTACAAACAATAAGGTTGTGGAAATCTCACAACAACATCTATTATGTAGAAAGTAAGAGTATATATACAAAGATATAGAAGCTACTAGAATGTGGAAGCTACTAGAGAAACCTAGAAATACTAATAGATGTAAACCACTCTAACTCAACTCTAACACTCCCCCTCAAGCTGTAGCATACATGCTATAGCTTGCTACAAATACATAAAACATAATAACACTCTCCCTCAAGCTGTAGCATACATGCTACAGCTTGCTACAAATACATAAACTTAAACACATACAACTCAAAAGGACTAATACAACTTAGAACATATAACATTATTCGAGAGACGCAGCTCAAAGCAACAAGTCGAAAGCAGACAACAATATGGCAGCGGAGCAATCAATCTTCATCAGGAACGTAGAAGCAAATCCAGAGAATTCCTCAACCCTTAAGCTTACGGGTGCTTAAGAAACCTGTGATGAACTTAAAGGTGTTCAACAAACCTTTCCCGGTACTTTTTACAAGCTCAAGTACCAAACTTATCAAGGCTTGCGGGTGCTTGACAAACCTCACACTTTTTACAAGCTCAAGTGAGAAACTTATCAAGACTTGCGGGTGCTTGACAAACCTATGATTCTTTTCGCAGGTAAGAATCAAACCAACAAGAGAAACACAACTGGGAAAATGAAATCCCGATACTTAACTGAACATGAGAAGAATGGTAGAGAACAGAATCACCAAGAAAACCCATAAGTCAATGCCGAAAACAGAAATCAGCCGTAAACCAGTGAGGTAAACACCTCCACAGAGATACAGTACTAAATAAAACCCAGAATAGAGTGACCTCCACCAAAAAGTGAACGGAAACCGAAACCAAGTGGACGGGGAGGCCGAAAATACTGAGAAGAAGCTTGCAAAACTGACCGGAGCAGAAACCGGTCACCGGAGAGTGGCTCACGCGCCGGCGCGTGGCGGTGAGTCATCAGAATGTGGCGGCACGTGGGTGGCACGCGCTTGTCTGACGGCGGCAGCGAGCCATGAAATGGACCGGCGGGATCAGTGGAAGTCGTTTGGTATGGGTGGTGAGAGTAAAAGGTAGCTAGAAGTCGAACATAAGAGTAATCGGTGCAACCCTAAATTCCCGAACAAGAACGTTTGCACACCGGGGCAAACGAGAAAAGAACGGATCATCTGCACACTAGGGCAGCTCTGATACCATGTTATTACAAACAATAAGGTTGTGGAAATCTCACAACAACATCTATTATGTAGAAAGTAAGAGTATATATACAAAGATATAGAAGCTACTAGAATGTGGAAGCTACTAGAGAAACCTAGAAATACTAATAGATGTAAACCACTCTAACTCAACTCTAACAATACACAAACATTCTAATTGAAATCAGAAGCTGAATATTGTAGCTTTCATTACATAATGAACCATTAAACAAACAGCCTATATCATTTCACGTGCTAATCTGTGTAGTGTTTGGAGATATATAGTATGATCATTTCTGAGACAAATCTCTTGTTGTTTCAGCGTGCGGGGGCAGTGTTCCCTCAGAGAACGGAGAGGTCTGCACCCGTGTTCACACCTCCACAATCACAACCACTGGCATCATATCCTCAAAATTTGCGGAATAATGAGGTTCGACAAGATCCAGCAGAGTCTTCTGCTGAGTCTGAGTTTCCGACATTAAGGTATGTTTTTTAATATTTCTTTTATTCCTTCATGAAATGTAACATAAAAATTATTTTTCCAATTGATATGCCACTTTTGCTGGTCTTTCTTCCTTCCTCGTCACATTTATTTGATATTTCATTTGTGTAAAATTTTGGTTAGAAATTAGTATATTTTTATATGTTGTAATAGATAGATCAAATCATGTAGCATAATTTAACTTCTAATGCAGTTTCGACTTTCATTTGTTTTGAATTTGTTTTTGCATTATCAATAGCTTAGCCTATATTCTGTTCATTCCAAATTAACAAAATCATATGAATAGATGGGATGCAAATGTATTCCTCCAGCTCATATCTGATGGAGTAGGGATGAACTCTTACACTATAGGTTTCAGGTCGAGAACTACAAATTTGGTGAAATTTGTACTCTTGGCTTGATATTCACGTAAGAATATGCATATCCTTAATTCGAGATGACTGTTCAAATGACCTGTAAGGTGGCTAGGTTGCAGCCTTTTTTATGGCTTGGTTGGGTGTGGTATTTGAAAATAATACTGTTTACTCTGATCTTGTGTGGATAGTCGCACCTTTTTTTTTCTGAATTTTTTTTATCTGGATCTGCTTGGTTGATTGAGAGCTTTGGTTCATGTTTATATTTAATTTGAAATTATTTCACTAGCTTGACAGAAATTCAAAACGCTCGGGGAATAATGGATGTCCTCGCAGAGATGTTAAGTGCACTAGATCCAGAAAACAAAGAGGTAAATATTGGCTGGCAAAATGTTAACTATCTCGGTTAACATAAGTTAAGGAATCTGATATGCTTTTTGGTGTAATATGTATCTTAATTATAAGATTTGCTTGTTGGCACTTTGAAGGAAGTGTGTTAAAACTGTAATTATTGCACTTCACATTTGTAACTTGATTCTGGAGTGCATTTTTTTACATGCTTATTCTTTTCCCAAATCTCTGCTTTTTAGGGACTTAGGCAGGAGGTTATTGTTGATCTGGTGGAACAGTGCCGTACATACAAGCAAAGAGTGGTTCATCTTGTCAATTCAACTTCGTGCGTAGCAATTTTTATATCAGTACCTATTTGTCTTACATTTATACTAGTTTTCCCATGCTTCTCTTGTCCCAATCATCCTTTGCACTTCTACTTACGTGGTATCTTGCATGTGTGATTGGTGGGCATCAATGTCATATTGACACAATCACTTTGTAGATGTGCAGCGTGTTATGGCACACCTCTGATCACTGTTCTTGGTGACAATGGCATGGTTGGCGCGCGCGCCAGGGTAACATCGCCCGCTGTTGAAGTGTTAAGGCGCTAAGGGTTGAGCCTTGTGCGCCGTGGCGTCGCCATTAATATTTATGGTTAAAGCTATTTTCAAATTCTAGTTTCTTTTCAAGTTCTCTGTTTTTGTGCACTACATTTTGAACCTAAAAGAATGCACAAACATACCTTATATTATTATAGAGCATCTAAGATAGCAGGTTATTGTGTCTTTTCACCTTAATATGATAACTATTTCATAGTTATTAATTATCTCTATATAATTATTGACATTGCTATTGGTATATAGCACCTGTTGACATCTGAAATTGGTATAGCCCGAGTTGATAGGTTGGCGACTTGCATATTACATAATTTTTCCTTTGGACTCTTGGAAACTTGAGAAACTTGGTCGATGCTGGCGAACCATGATTTTAGCAAAGAAAATAGCATGTTATACTAAGATACAAAATATCAAAATAAATAAAATGCTAGTCAAAAGAAAATTAAATATATCTCAATGGTTCTTAGCATCAAATATATCAAAATTAAAACTAAATATTAATACTGGACTGTACCAAACCAGATCATTGATTGACTGGTCCAGAGTTTAACTGGTCAGTTCGGTGCAGCACAGAACACTGGTTCTAAGGACTGCCTAGTTTTGCATTTAACATGTAAAAGACACATTAATTTTGATCTTATTTTTCAGGGACGAATCCTTGCTATGTCAAGGGCTTGCATTAAATGATGATTTGCAGCGTGTACTAGCCAAGCATGAAGCTATCTCTTCAGGAAACCCTATTGTGACTGTAAAACCAAAGCCTGAATCCGGGGGATCACTGGTGGATGATGGCCTCCTAGTTGATACTGGAGACCAGAACAAAAACCTGGAGCAGGGGTGAGTGCACTTATTCAGAATAATATGTATCTGATTCTGATGTTGCACATAGCTATTGTAATCCATTCCCCTTTTCTGTTCTGTAGATAACCAGATATAGTATTGAAGCATATATATAAATATGGTGCTCAGTACTTCCCTTTTCTGTTCTGTAGATTAACCAGATATAGTATTGAAGCATATATACAAATTTGGTGCTTAGTATTTGAATTTGGTTGGAAATATAGTTATAAACTAAAGTTTTGTGATATATTGATGTGTCTGGTAAACTATATTTTTCCAATGGTTTTGATAATATATGTTTGCAAATAGGTACCTTTTAGGATTGTATTGAAATGGTTTTGATAATACGTGTCTGGGCTTCATAACATATTCTTATAAGTACTATAAGCATCTTGAGCACTTTTAGGTTTAGACAGTGGTGTGAAGGTTGAGATTATGTGAAAATCATTTGCTAAAGCGAAGTTGAGTGCTTGAGTTCTTATATGCTTGTAGACTGAGCGACTTCTGCTAATTGTTGCTGGGTGATGAGATGTTGTTTTTGCAGGTCTGGCTCTGTTCTGAACCAATTGGCACTCCCTGCTCCTCCTACAACTAATGGTGCAGCTGCCAATCCCAAGATGGATCTATTGAGCGGGGATGACTTCAGCTCACCAAAGTCTGAAAACGCACTGGCTCTTGTTCCTATGGGGGAGCAGCAACCAGCCACTCCTCCGTCTCAGCAGAATGCACTTGTTCTTTTTGACATGTTTTCTGATGGCAACCAGCCTACTCAGCTGCCTGGAACACCCAATTCTTTGACTCCCCAAATCCATCAGCAACCAAATTTTCAGCCCCCAGAAGCTGGAATGTACACAAATGGGAGTGTTTTAAATATGGGGCAACCAGGATATGAGAATTCACCATTCATGCAACCTGCTGGGACTGCCTGGAATGGACAGATTTCACAGCAGCAGCCAGCATCACCAGGTTTTGGTAAGTCACTTTATAGTATTTTGTTGCTGGCAAACGTCATATGTGGAATTGTTTTTCAAAAATAAATGAACAGAAGGAAAACCACTGTGTGAGCCCTTAATTCATTAATTTAATTGGAGAAAATATTCCGCTGTACATCACTTGTTGATAGTTGCAGTATAAATATAATTTGATTTACTTTGAGAATGTACTAAGTAGTGTAATATGGATACTGAAAAGGTGGTCAGAGCAGCGGAGCATTACCTCCACCTCCATGGGAAGCGCAAGGAGGAGACGGAAGCCCCGTGTCAGGTGGTCAATACCCTCAGCCAATGCAAGTAACTCAGGTAGTGGTAACACACTCACATCCAGTTGGAAGTGGTATGCATCCTCAGGGAATTGCTGTGGCACCTTTAGAGAATAATCCAGTTATGGGTATGTACATACAGCCGATGGCACCAGTTAGCAACCAGGCAATGCAGAGCAATCAGATTCAAGCAATGCATGGCGCGGGGTCATATATGGGAATGGTCCCTCAGGGAATGCAAATGCAAGGTGGGCAGATGGGTTCAATGTACCCACAACACCAAATGTATGGGAACCAAATGGGTGGAGGAGGAGGATACGGGTATGCTCATCAACAGCAACAACAACTACTACTACTACAACAACAACAACAACAACAGCAACAACAACAACAGTACGTCGAGCAGAGAATGTATGGACTTTCTGTTAGGGATGATAATGGGAGAAACTCATCTTACCAGGTTTCTACATCATCTTATGTCCCGCTTAACAAACCTTCCAAGCCTGAAGATAAGCTATTTGGAGACCTGGTTGATCTATCAAAATTCAAGCCTGCCAAATCTACTCCTGGAAGCATGTGATGTCATGGTTGATTTTCTTGTTTCCTTGTGATTTTTAACTTGCTCTTTTTCTATTTTTGATTTCATTCTATATATAAAAGTAATACATTTTTGCCTTATTATTGTGTTTTGGTTTGGCAACCATGTACATTCCTTGTAGAGATGAAAAAAAAGAAGAAAATGTTGACATACCAAATTAGGTTGAATTTAATATTTACTTCATTCATAGACTTGTACGTCAAATAGTGATAGTTTTGTCCAAAGAATAAGTCGATGTATAATTAATTGGATTTGGGAGCATTAGTGCATGTACTTTATGTTAACCCAAGTAAAACGTTTCCTTTTTCCTTCAGATGTATTTTGAATATAGTTTTCCAAATTTTATGCTTAATCATGTCAAGGATACAACGAGAAATAGTAACGAATTAGTTTCCATTTGATATTCAAAATAATAAGTTCCGGTATGTTATACAATAAAATTCCTCTTGATTGCCAAACAATTTGAAACTTTGGATTCAATTACATACCAAGGAGATAATGAAACTTTCATCATAGTTATTGTATGTCTTTGTCTTGTAAATTTTTGAGGTCTAGCATTGAAGTTAAAGAAAACTCTTGGCATAAAAGTTTACAAGCTAGAGCACAAAAGCATCAATTTTATGAAAGAAATGTGCAGCCTTCAGCTTAATCTGAGAGAGCAGCCTTTTATATGAGGGTCTGAGAGGCAGCAAAACTTGAATGGCATACTTGATGAGCATACAAAGAATTAGAACAAAACCCAGATCGAAATTTGCCTCCAGCGATAGAAAATACCAACGAGACAATGAAGGGAACATTTGGTGTAAATCAATGAGAATGAGGGAGGCAAGGATGATACAAAATGCGAGTATCAAGCAATTTAGGATCATGAAAAGAGAGACAACAACGACACAAACAATGAAAGAGCAATAGAGAAATGATACCAGAATTAAATCCATGTTTGGTACCATTTCTTCGTCGTCGTCTTCTTCTTTGATTGGTTTGTCTTGTGAACAAGATAAAATGACTTAAGTGACTTGCTATGCTTGAATCTTAACTGTGGATGATTGATTATAAAAGGTCTTGTATCGTATCACAATTACTCTAATTAAGTTTACTTTAATCTTACATTCTACTTTTTCTTCTTAAGATTCTGGCTTATTTAATACCAGCATACACAAGCCTCAAGCAAAGAATATAATTTTTTGTAAGCCAAAACTTTTAAAAGTAAAGAAAACAAAACCGTCGACAGCAGGATTCGAACCTGCGCAGGCAAAGCCCAACAGATTTCGAGTCTGTCTCCTTAACCACTCGGACATATCGACTTCATGCTTTTTCACTCGTTTATTGTTTATTAAAATAGACGTTATCTGCACAAAGGATTGCAAGCAGAAATAATGATAGCGTAAAATTTTGAAAAAGGCCCTGTAGTTTATGGCATTTGCAAATATGATATTTTGGTTGAAAATTGTACAAATGAAAGTCTGGTTTATACAATTTGTAAATAAGGTTTCAAGGGAAATTCTATGGTCACTTTGTTTTTTACAAAGTAACCATTACTTTGTTTTGTCCATCATTAGATCATGGGGTGAAAAGTGATCTAATGGTGAATAAAGCAAAGTACAAACAAAGTCACCATAATAGTGTTAAAAAGGATAAGTTAAATGAGTATTTTTTATCTTTTATTTGATGAAATGAGTTGCTGATATTTTATTCTTATATAACAAACATTTGCATACAAATTAATAATCTTAAAATTCATCTGTAGTCACATTAAAATTACAAAACTGCTTTTGAATAGTTAAAATTCTGAATACATACGCCAACCAAACTTTTTGTGTAAAGTAACATATAAACACTATTTCTTCTGCCGTTATGCTTTTGGCTACAACGTCATCTTTTTTTAAGACTGTTAGTATTTTAGGACTTTGTTTGCAAATTGTACAAACTACAGACCCTTCATTTATACAATTTTGAACCACAAAACTCTATTTGCTAAAGACTCGAACTTTACAGCTGTTGATGTTAGTTGTTGATGTTAATAGTTGTAGTTAGTTGTTTGCTGTTTGTTATTTATTATTATCTAATCTATTCGTAGTGTTTGATTTGATAAGAATATGATAAACTATTGTTCTAAATGTGTAAAATGTCAAATAAAGACATGTTTTGGATAGATAAAAAAAATAAATTATAAAATTACATTGAAAATTTCTGAATTTAAGTTCCGTGATTTCATCGGTTTGCAAATTCATATCTACGTTCTTTTTTTTTTTTTGTAAATAAAATCGTGAGTAGAACTTATTTTTGTTATAGGTGATATTGTTGTTTTGGGGTTTGATGAATTTAAGTTATAAAATATAAAAAATTATGATATTGTAAACAACTTTAATTTTGTAATTTTTTTTTTGATAATAAGATCATTTAAGCGTTTCTATTAACAATAGAGAGAATAAAGTACATGGCAATAAAGACATCCAAAAACTGTGATCTTGAAAAATCGAAACGGTAATTTCATTATCCATGTATAACACGAGACAAAATTTAATTTCTTAAAGTTTTTATTCTTTTCAAGTTTGTTAACATCATTTCAAATTCAATTTTTTTTATCATCTTTTACACTACGTTGAGTCATAGTTAATTTTTAATTTTCTGAAGCAACGCGATGGTTATATACTAGTATGTATGTATAAAGAGTTAAATGTATATAATTACAAAAGCGAATATTGTCGTGAATGGTTCACGATGAAAGTCAACATGAAAGTTATACATTTGACGTATATTAGAAGGCCTTCTCTTCCTATGTGGTACTTTATGCAATTTTACTTGTGAAATCCATGGTTCACACCTTGTACGATTTTATTTATGTAATTCTTTTTCAGTTCGTCTTTCTATATGTTGTTTTTATTCTATTCGAGTTTGCTATTTTTAGTTACACGATTCGACTATTGTTGTTGTAACTTCAATTTGAATACGTGATTTTGATTCTTCAATTGGAAAATATAATTGGGATGTTTTGCATTTGGGAGTTAAAATTGGATATCCTTTATATTTTCCTTTTTAGTAAAATTCGGATTTAGATTTATTGGGAGGTTATTAATTGAGATGACCAGCAACATCATTTTCATATAGTCTACAATTTGTAATAAATAATTAAAAAAATGTAAAATGCACATGTATATATGAAAGGGTCCAAATTTATTATCTCGCCTCGCTACGCCCCGGGTCTCTAAAAGTTAAAAGTTAAAAAACGGCTATGTTCCTAACTAGTCAAAAAGAGAAAAGAAGATCAACACTATCAACTGTACAATAACAATCTTTATGTGCACCTTTGCTGTCTCTCTTCCTTCCTATCTCTCAGTTCACAACAAAAAGTTATCAGACACATCAGAATCAGATTATACATCTCTCTTTTTCTTCCAAACAAACAAATCAAATTAACTACTTGAGAACGAGAACGAGCAATGTTCAGAAAAATAGCTCAAAATATTAAGCTACCAAGCTGGGTGGTTACATCCAGATTACTGATGGTGAACCATTTAGGAGGATACAAGGAATTTAATGATTCTAACTGCAATTTCCACACCATCACCCTTGAGCAATCCTCCCCTAGGCCCTCCATTTGGCTTTCATCTTCCACAACTTGTTCGATCAACGTGCTAGCCTGCAACACAATTTATTCATTTCCAGACTAGAGAGATTCTAATTCTTAAAGATTAAACAAGTACCTTAGAAGATGCAATAACTTATATGACCGAGAAACTTACTTGGAAGCCATCTCCGACAGTATCAAGCAGCCTAATAGGTTCAAGGGTCGGCCTGTGCCATCTTTTTGGATCCCAAAGTATTGTACTATTAAAGGCAAAACCCGACATGTCAGCATGGAATCTGCGGAGTCTCCTACTTGATTCTTGTACATGCCATCCAATAACTCGACTTCCATTACAAATGGGGCCTTCTAATGAAACTTTGCTTTGGCTTCCTGTCAATTTGGCCACTATCCATGTCCCAAACCGCCTGCACAGTTGAGGTAAAAAAAAAAAGTATTCTCAGAACAATAGTTCAAAAAGGCTGCAATTGATAATGAGCACAATATTGAAGAGTAAAAAGAGAGGATCTATCCATTGAAAGAATCCTAAAAGGAACTATCAAAATAGGCTACAACTGGACATACTTAAAGTTGAAGATAGTTTGATCACCACTGTGAAATTTATTAGGATCCTAGCATATGAAATGATAGTAACAGACAGTTTTTCTCCTGTGTATGAATTCCGTTTTTCACTCGTTTTTTCACTTCACTTGTTTCCTTTATTTTTTTTACAGTTCAATCCAGATCCTTGTAGGAGTACCTCATGGAGAATTAGATGCAATTTAGATGTGATAAATAGCATTAGCTCATCAAGTGGCAGAAAAGAAGACGGGAATTTGGATTCGCATGGAACAGTCACTATTGTTTTTAACCAATTGTAGCACAAACAGAAGATGGAGAGACAGTCCCGATACATATTGAAGAATCTACAGCTCTTGCCACAAGATGAGCTGCTTGATTCACCACAAATAAAACCTATCAGTCTCACAAGCCTCCTACAATCTTCAATACCAGTACCAAAGGAAGAAAGAAAAAGTGAGGTTGAGTTGGTCAGCGAGACAACAGAACATCGTCACTGAAAATCATCACGAACATTAGATCCTGATGTGTAGGCAAGTATGTGACAGATACAATTAGAACAACTTACAGTACTTGATGACCAGACAATTTCATCCATATTCTATATATGTTCTAGAAAGCAATATGCCGAGATTTATTCTTTACACACCAAAGAATATAATTATAGCAAAATACAAATGATAAAAGTCATATGGATAAAGATAATGTGAAACCACGTTACCTGAAGTGCCTCATGTGCTCAAAAAGATCAGCCAAATAGATGTTACCATCATCTGCAAAGTAGACAATACCATCAAGACGGTGAGTCTCAATGTGAGACAAGGCCAAATTCCTTTGGTGAACATTTCTATCTTTAATATCACTGAGATTTTTCTCGCAAACAAGATGCCTGTACATAACCCCACTTCTCCTCAACAAGTCTGCCGTTTGCTCAGATTGGGATGTCATTTCTACAACTATCCACAATAGTGGAGGCTGGACCAATTTTAATGTGTACGCCAATCGGTTCAGATAATAAGATTGAAAAGGTCGAGCATATGTCAGGGTTACAACTATCAAAAGCTTCCGAACCATCAGATCCAATTCTTCATTCAATGAGTGGTTCACCGGCACATCATTCGAATTTCCGTCAGCTAAGTTTACTTGGTTCCCAAGTGACTCCAATGTGGCATTGTTATCAGCACCACCCCGCCCCAATAATGATGTCATGTTTTCGGTGTGAATATCAAATTTCCTAACAGTTGATACCATGTCAAAGGACACGGCTTGGGTGTTATAGATAGGATTGGAGGAGGATAAATTCATAGATACAAATGGAGTAACTCCGATAAAGATGCCAGCCGTAAAACAAACGAAAAAATGGAAAAGGGGCTTCCTCCAAATTGGCCCTTTAGGCTTAGATTTATCGAATGGTTTAGAAGATCTTGGTGAAAACACACCAAGAACAAGAGGTTGAGAATCAGATAAACCAAGAAGAGAAGATAATAATCCTCGTGATGTCTGGAAATTCTGAGAGGCGGAGGAGGTCGAGGAGGAGGATTTTGACAACGGAGAAGGAACCTGACAGGCTTCGCCGTTCATACAGGTCCCAGCTCTCGGAACAGGGGACAATGTTCTCCTTATAGATGCCATCCCTACTACCAATCTAACTACAATGAATGAATCTCAAACCCTATATTCAAATCATCACAAAACAAGAAGCATTGAAATGACTAATTTATATGAAACTAGTCAACTTAAAGTTGAATTTCTTATCATTAGGGACCAAAACACAAGACCCTTTTGATCAAATATGATAATCACATAAAAGAACAACTTATTGAGATGCTAAACCCCAAAGGGTATGCAGATATAAGAAGCAATCTGTCAAAAACAAAAATGATGGGTACATACCCCAAAAATTTGAACAAGCATTGGATTTTTCTGGATCTTTCTTTCTCAGAAGACAGCAGCTTTACAAAATAAAATAAAACATGAGCTTCATTTTGAAGGTCCAACACATTAATTAGAGAACCAAACAAAAATTTGCGGAATCTGGAGAGTAGAGAAGAGAAATGGTGAACTGGTTTTACTTTCAAGGGGAAAAAGAAAAAGAAAGAAAAAAAAAACTCTTTCCTATCATGCTAATTCACTTCAGACATTATTAGTATTTATATACATTTATTCTTGGTAAATTACATTCTTGACGCATGAATCTCTTAATTACTTTGATTATGTACCTGGCCTTGTTTTTTTTTTTTTGGTAAAGTAAAGTTTAGCTAAGGGTAGGTCTACCCACTCGCAAGCTCAGGGCAAACCATAGACCTCGATGAGGGTTTACAGTGGAGTTTACAGATTGTCTACCAACAAGAGATAAATTTTGACGAAGCGGAGACTCGAACCTCAAACCTTTCAAGTAGAAGATGAAGTGCCTTACCACCTGGACCAACTCTTATTGGTGTACCTGACCATGTCTAATACCACAATTTCTTCAAAACCACATGTGCTTTAAGAGGTCGTTGTTTTTATCATGATACGTGAGGCACTAAGCTGAGTTGAGGATGCCAAAATGTATATCATGCAAATAAAAGTTGATTCTTAAGTTATGGTTCAATCAATGGCTCATACATCAAATGCGTCATTTATTTTTTATGTCATAGTAGGAGATTAGATGCTAATAGTTCAATCTATGGCTGGTCCATTAGAGGTTTTATTCCTCTTTTAATGGTCAAAAATTGTTGTGTTCTAATTACAAGCTTACAAATAGTTCTATTTTCTTTATTAGGCATGTCACAAATAACGTTGCACATGTTTTAGCTAAATATGATTTTAATCTTGTCACTTGAGGTGAGTAGTTTTATACCCCTCGGTTTCTTTATAGTTGATTTACTTTGGTTTAGTAATACATTGTTCTTTGCAAATAATTTCATTTTTGGTCTCTCTTTTTTCGGATGACCAACAAAGTCAATATAACTTAAAAGATAGCACAATCGTTACAAACAGAGGATCACACTACTGTCGCACAATTTTCTATAAAGAAAATGGAGAAGAGAAATCTTTGGCGCAATCAGCTAAATTATGAGCTACAACATTAACTTCTCTACCAACAAAGTTTTATTATCTCTTTTAACATTGATCTAATCTTATTGTAGATAACTCTTTACTTTTTGAAGGCTGTTTAATCTTTTTTTCTTTTCTCTTTTGAGATTATTTACATTCTTTGGGTTGAATAAGAATATTTTTTTGAGAGAAAATTTTCTCAATATGGTAATTTCAAAATTGAAAAATATAATCCTTGACAAATTTGAATCTAAACAATTTTCATGGTACTTTTAAATTCTGATTTTATCTTTTATTTTAAATGATCACCAATACAAGCGGTCATAGTTTTCGTGAAAACATAATTTCTTATTTCAGGAGAAATTTTAAAACACGTTTGGAGTACGGATGACGTGGTATTTCGGACTAATAATTCGATGACATGTCACATATGTTAGTATCTAGGATCGATGATTTAGGGTCTAGAGTTTAGTTTTTAGGGTCTAGGATTTTTATTTTAGGGTCTAGAATTTTATATAAATTATTAACTAAAAATAAATTTTTAACTAATTACACGTTAAAATCTTATTGGTCGATGTAACATATGTCAACCATTTATTGGTTTGGAGTACCACGGCATCGTGCTGCAAGAGTATACTAAAATCTCCCCTTATTTCAGAACATTTAGTCTAAAAATAAGTATAAAGATCTAGAGTGGTTTCGGAGTAATACACTCCTTAAAAATATATAGGTATTCGAATTGATATATAGCTATTTAGATTATAGGGTAATTTCTTAAAAATATCCTTATATTTACCAGTTTTTTCATAATGGTGTCTGTGTTTATTTTTGTGACAAAATGAGGATTGTGTTTAGTTCTGTTACCCAAAAGGCGGAAAAGTTATTAACGGTGTTAACTGTAATGTTGCGGCAAGGTGGCTTTAGTGTTAATTTTATTGGTAAACTTCTAAAAATTTCATGTGTTTACAATTTTAAAGTGGAAAAAATAAGCTTTTTATATCACAACCAATAAATTAAGACCATAATACCCCTTGGCACATCATTAAATTTAACAACGTTAATGATTTTTCCGCTTTTTGGATAATGACACTAAACATAATCCTTGCTTTGTCAAAAAAAAAAAAAACACAGTCACCATTTTAACAAAACTGATAAACACATGAATTTTTTTAGAAATTACCTTAAACTATAATAAAAAAATATGAATTTCTATTTTTATAATTAAGGAACTATCTATTTAATCTCTCTAAGTTAAGGTACCATTCTACAAATTGCCTAATTTATTCTTTTGCGTTACTCCCCTTCACTGGTTTGACTCGCATGTATAATGCCTTGTGAAACAAAATTGGTATGAGTTTAATCTATCCATTGGATTTATATATAACCGAATTGATTGTTTCTTGGAAAATTGAAATATTACCAATAACGCCCAAAATTCATTCTTGAAAATTATTATGCTTCTAAAATTAGCTAAATTCAGTTTGTATATCATCTATATATCTATCTATATATATATATATATCTATATATATATAAAAGGGGAACTCAAAATCTTCTCTCACAATTTGCCACCTCATCAAAATCCTAGGTGTAATTTTTATAGAATTTTTATTTTCTTTAAAGCAAAAATTAAATGTTAGGTTGAAAATGAAAAAAAAAAGAAAAATAAAATGTTGGGTTGAAAAAAAAAAAATATATAGTATTTTGTGTAACCTCTCATATTAACTTTTAATATTTAACTTTTAATATTTTAGTATTGTTGAGGTTATATAACTTTTCATATACCACAATTTTAATTAACAATAAATTTCTTTTATTATTTTGTAAGTTTTATTGTATTTGTAACTCCAAGTAGCTAAACAACCCAAATTCAAGAAAGACGGCAAAAAAGAAAGTAACTCTGTTCGATGAAACAATCTGGAACTGAAAAAAAAAAACCTGCCAATTGAAAACATTCATTGCGCTCGAGCAAGCAAGAATGAAGGCAAAATAGCAGTTAAAAATCACTTAAGAAATGCAGATGCCAATCCTACCTTGAACGACTATGTCTCTCCTCTTCTTATTGTCTATGTCTTTCCTCTTCTTATTGTGTAACCTCTCATATTAACTTTTAATATTTTAGTATTGTTGAGGTTATATAACTTTTCATATACCACAATTTTAATTAACAATAAATTTCTTTTATTATTTTATAAGTTTTATTGTATTTGTAACTCCAATATATCTATTTATCTATACTATATATATCTTTATATCTATAAAAGTTGAGCATTTAAATGTATAGGAGAGTATGGTTGATGTGTCAAGTTGTAAAAATAGGATTTCTTTAAAAAAATGCTTATATTTTTATCCAATAAAGGATATTTAACTTAAATAATAGTATTAATTTTCATAACCGCACCAAATCAGAAACCCACCCAATTTGATCAATAAAAGTTCTTTCACATATCTTAATTATTTTTCACTACATTTTCCTACCCCTATTAATTTCTATTTCAATTCCAAAACGTCTACTTTCTTTTCATCTTCCCCAATTCCCATATTCGGCCTCTCTATATATAATTCTTCAAAATCTACAATTTGTTCCACCAATTTTGTTCATATGGGTAAAATCTATTATATGAGTTTCAATTTTTCATAGGCTAAGTACTCTAAGCAGTTCATTTGGGGTTAGTAGGGTGCATTTCTCACTATGAAGCCAATAAATTTTAGTTTTTTAGATCAAACAACAACAACCATAAATTGATTCTTTGATTCGCTCTTCATTATTGATGAGATTCTTTTCTTCTAGATATAGAACTATGATATATAAAATTTCATTTTGCATTGATCAGCTGGGTTTGTGTGCTTGAATATTTAGTAATTTGTCATGTACATTACTTAGTTAATCAATGAAAATTTACTATTTGAGTTTTTCTACACTTATCTGTTATTTTCAGCCACCATTTAGATGTTATGAGGCACAAATTTCAGTTACCGGAAAAAAGAGTATAATTATGTTTAATTATTGTAAATTTGGCGCATTGAGTGAGTTCTTGAATATGTACTCTTTTTATTTATTTTTATTTTTAAAAACAGATGAGGGTGGAGATGAGGGGTTTCCTTAAACTGCAGTTTCCAGTTAATTGTAGTAAAAGTCAAATTGTCATTGTCTTCAATTTATTACTTATCCTATCTATTGAAAAATCTTGAACTAAGCCGTAAAGTTGTTTATAGATCTGATGTATTTAGTAATGACTTTCATGAATAATACATATATATATATTCTCAATCTTCTTATTAGATAATGGAAAGTTAACAATAAAGGAAATGAACAACAAACATACTAACAATCAAATGTGTTATAAGCGATTCTATAGCGCTTTTAGTGTATGGTGTTGCTTAAAAAGTTATACAAAACAAGTTAAGGATCATTTAGGGCGTAATAAAAAATATGTAGCTCTATTTATAACTAATAACTAAGGAAGTATGTACCCCACACGCGTTCTATAATTTCTCCTAACTAACATTGACTAATTGGTTTAAGAGCATTGACAATTTAACTTCTAATAGCAATTTAGATTCTAATTAATATAAAGAAACAAAAATTGTACTTTTGATGACACAGATAATTGCATTCTGTTGTGTTTACCCTTAAGAATCAAAATATCTTCTGCCTAAAACAAAGATGAATATCTCAATAACAATTAAGAAAAATTATAAGCTTTTTTTTTTACAAGTTATAAGCTTCTCATAAAAAAGAAGAAAGGAAAACTATAAAAGTAAGGCAATATTTTAAATTATCAATTATAAAAATAATTAAAAAATACTTTATATCCCGTGCAACGCGCGGGTTTTCGACTAGTTAGTCTTTAAACGTTAGTAGAAATTAAATGCATTGATGGATTCGATAGATTATATAGTTTTAGAGAGAAGTTGTTAAATTAAATGTTAAGACTTCCAATTTTGATAAGACTTTTTTTAGTTATTGAGTATTTTATAGAGAAAATGAATAAAATAAAAAGGAAACCGTTATTATAAATGATTATAAGAGTGTTAAAACATATAAAAGAAATTATTTTATGTATGGGTCAAAAGTATAAGATTCATTGTGCTCTTGATGGGTCAAAAGCACCCAATGTCGCTGAAGTTTGGTTAATGTCACACTTTGTTCATTGGATTTTAAAATGAAATAATAAAGTCATTCAACTTTCACACCGACCACAATAAAATCATTCAACTTTCACACCGCCTAAATTTTGAACTTTTTTTTTATTGTTAGAGCATACGGAGCAAAATTACTGCCTATGTTGATTGCATTATACATATAAATGACAAATATTATAAGTTTGTACATTAATTGACAGTTGAGTAAACAAAGTTAATTTTCTTAAGTTCCTTCTGTAGCTTTCTCATGCATTTTGGTTGCTGAAAATCCAATCATTACAATACCGAAAATAATCGCTTTATCATAAAAGCTAACATAAAAAGTTCAACCTATAATAACATGTAATTGATGGACTCCCAATTTAAAATAGGGACTTGCTTGCATCTTTATCTTCCTAGCCTATTTATTTTCTATTATATAAACAATATATAATTTCAAAGGAGAACCCAAAATACAAAAGTAATTATCTCATTTTAAAAAATGAATGCATAACAAATACTCAAAGAAAAATTAATGTTGTGACAAAGTGCGTATCATTTAAAAGAGTCAAATACGATAGAAATCTACATATATAGGAGTCAGGTTTTCATGAGACACTCCCCTTATTGTGAGATAAGATGCTTAAGGTGAGACAAGGGAAGGGGTGGCAGTTTGGTAATTTCATAGCCCATTTTAAGTGATAATAAGAAAAAACGCGTGTATCTGTGGCTTGTAGGAATCCAACCCGCACTAGGAAGCTTGCACAACATAGTGCTTACCATTTGGCCAAACCTCATTTCATGGAGAGATTCGTTGGAGCTCTAGGAGTTTTATTGTTGATGGAGCTCCTCCCATTCATTTATTTACATGTGTATATGGACCCTACATTTTTTAACAATTTTGTAGGACCCCATACACATGTCAATAATTGTATGGGGGGAGTTCCATGTGCCACATGGAACTCCATGAGTCCCTAAGAATTTCTCCATTTCATGTAATATAAACTGACACGCTTATATTTAAACCTTCCAACATTAATTATGAACATTAAATGCAGGCATTTGCATTTTATGATTACATAATTCATTCGAAACTGAATTGTGAATATTAAAAGTAACCATCTGCAGTTTATGGTAACATAATTCATTCCAAAACTTTTTTTAAGGGAAACGAGCAATTCATTAAGTAGGAAAAAGATCCTTATGAATTACAAACTCTAAAAAGCTCGGTAAAATATACGCAAAAAAAGGATTAGCATTAGAACAAACTCTCCTAGCTAAAGTATGAGCAGCTTTATTCTCTAATCTAGGACAAAAAATAACCTCAAAATCAGTTCTTCTATTTAGAATCTCCTTGCAATCTTGAATAAGTGTGTCGAACTCAGTTATATCTTGCTTCGAACTTGAAATAGCATCTACTACTATTTTACAATCAGATTGAAAAGTGACATTCCTGATATTGAGCCCAAGAACCCAATTCAAGCTGTAAAGTAGAGCCATAGCTTCCAAACTTTTAACAGCGTGAATACCTGGAGAGCAACCCAAATAACAAGCCACAAAATTCCCTTGTCCATCGCGAACCACCGAACCCCACCCATGTCGATTAACCACAGAAAAAACTGAGGCGTCAACGTTGCAGACGAAGCATCCCGCTGCTGGTATTTTCCAAACCGTCGTCGTCATTGGAGATTGAGAGGAGGCTGCCGAGATAGTGCATTGTTGATCACTCCAACTTTTCACGAAATTGAGACCATTGTTTACAACAAGATTAGGGGGCAAATATTTTTCATTCCATAGTTGCTCATTTCTTTGTCCCCAAATCACCCACATAACCGCGACAACTCTACATAGCCAATCCTTAGGCCTGGATTGACAAAGTTGAAGAAAAAAATCTCCAAACTCAGCCTCATGGTCCCAAGGAAGAGAAATATCCACTGGTTGCCAACAATTAAGAGCATAAGGACATAGCATAAAAGTATGCCAATTATATTCAACTTCTTCATCACACATCAAACAATTAAGAGGCACATCCATATGTCTACAATAGAGTCGAAGTCGAGTAGGGAGATAATTAGAAACAACCCTCCATAAGAAGAACTTTATTTTGGGAGCCAAATGTAGCTCCCATAAGACTTTCCACCCATCAACTCCTACCCGAGCATGAATGTGGTTTTCATAAGCCTTGTAATCCGACTTAGATGAGTACTCTCCATCTTTTGTAAAATGCCATATCATCCTATCCTCCATTTCTCTCCGAGGCAAGACCATGGATTTTATTAAAGTAGCTTCCTCCGTCTCAAACATAGCGTCCACCTCGACCACATCCCACCTTTTCTCACCCTCAACAAAAAGATATGCCACTTTGACATTAGGAATAATATGAGACACCCCCTGGGACGGTGTAAAACTATTATCACGACACAACCATGGATCCTTCCAAACTAGAACACGCTTTCCGTTACCCAATCTCCATCTCATACCCAAACGAAGAACAACACGAGACTCCCAAATACTTTTCCAAACAAAACTAGGATTAGTGCCCAGTTTGGAATCAAGAAAGCCCTTCTCGAAAAAATATTTTGCTTTGAACATACGGCTTCCTAAAGTATTAGGTTTATTGATAAAATTCCAACCTTGCTTACCAAGTAGGGAGAGGTTAAAAGAATGAAGATCTCTATAACCTAAACCTCAATTGCCACGAGATTCACACAATATGTTCCATGTAGACCAACATATACTTCTCTTATTTTCTCCTTTCATACCCAACCAAAACGAGTTCATCATACATTGAAGCTCATCACAAATTGAACGAGGAAGGAGGAAAGCACTCATACAATATATGGGAAGCGCTTGAGCTACAAATTTCAAAAGAATCTCCTTGCCAGCACTAAATAAAAATTTAACACCCCAACTTCCAAAGCATCTTTTCAACCGATCCTTTAAGAAGCTAAAGATAGAAGTTCTCGATTTCCCGATCAAAGAGGGCAAACCCAGATAATTACCAGTATCCAAAGAGGAGTAAACATTCAGAACAACCTGGGTATCTAGCTTAGTGTCATCGTTTACATTAGGGCTAAAGAAAATTCCTGATTTTTGAAGATTGATAGATTGCCCAGAAGCAATTTCATAAGTGTGAAGGATATCAAGAATTGCGTGACTCTCTGCAACAGTTGCATTAAAGAACAAAAAAAGAGTCATCCGCGAATAAAAGATGAGACACCGATGGAGCCCGAAAGTGAATTTTGCAGCCATGAGTTAAACCATTATGTTCTGCCCTATTCAAAAGTTTAGAAAAATCCTCTGCACATAGGATGAAGAGATATGGAGAGAGGGGATCGCCTTGTCTCAATCCTCTTCCAGGTGAAAAAGGCCTAACCAAATTAGCATTCACAGACACAGAATAAGTTGAAAACTGAGAATTTTAAGTTTTTAAAGAAACTTAATTTTTCAGAGTTAAATTTCTTCAGAGTCAGAGGCAAGCTTAGTGAAGTAGCCTCTGAGAGAAATTCTGCCTTCTAGCAGTTTACTGCTTTTCAGCAACAGAAGTTCTGAGTTAGAGAACTTCTGGACAGTCTTCTGAACAAAGATAATGAGATAAAGAGTAAATCTGTTTCAGCACTAAATATTTAGCAAGTACACAGAAGCAAATAACAAGTATAAGGAAGGGAGAAAGAGATCCAGGAGGTCCTGATAAACAGTTCGATTTATCCAGGTTCGACTCAAAAGTCTTGTGACTACGTCATGTCCTCTGTGATCGCAGTCAGCAGAGATTTTAAATCCACTATTCAGAACTTTTATGGGAAGTTCAGAAGCTCATTTACATCAACAGAACTTAAGCTAATTTCTCACTTAGTTCTGACTAGCCTAGAATGAGTGAAAGGATTTCCACCAGAACAACAACAACCCTGTTTTCTGGAATTCTCACCCAACTCAAACCTTAACTAGATTTCTCTCAAAATCTAACTGAATATCACAAACGATATTAGTTTACAAGATTCCTATTATGAACTTGTTTTACTTCACTCTCTCACTATTACAAAGTCTAAAACTAAGAAAGATTGAGAATGGTTAGGTTGCTCTGTTTTTCTTGTTAAAACAGTGCGTTGAGATTTTAGCTCGATAATCCCGTGTGTGGAACACAGTTGAGCTTGGCTACTATTTATAATGCTTGGCGATGACCGTTGGTGAAGTTTGAATCTTCAATTGATGACATCAGTTTTTGTAGCCGTTAATCTGTCATTTCTTCAAACGGTCTTCAAAACACGTTGATTCCGTTAACCTTGTTCTTTAACTTAATCCGGTAAGTGATTTGAAATCAAAGAAAAAGTTGACTGGAAAATTGCTTCATTTGGATCAACAAAGGGTAGACAAGGAAATACTGGTTTTGTTTGAAGTGAACATGCGCGCTCCATCAAGCCGTCGGGACCCGGGGCTTTATCTGCTTACATTTGGAAGATGACAGTTTTAAACTCAAGATAATCAAAAGGAGCTATTAAAATATCATTCATGTTATTTGTTAGAACCTCATCCAAGACATCAACAATAGAATAATTATTAGGAGAAGAAGCAGCAAAAACATTCATGAAATAGATTTTAATAAGATTACCCAAATGAGCCTCTCTGTCGACAAAGTTACCATCATCTCCATGTATACGTTGGATATGATTCTGATTTCTCCTAGCGCGTAAGGAAGCATGGAAATATTTCGAATTTCTATCTCCTTCTTTGAGCCAAAAAGATTTTGCCCTCTACCTTAGAGACATCTCCTCCTGTAATAACATATGAAGGAACATGCAAAGTGAAGCAATCCAAGATCATTCAACTCATGAGAAGCTATGAGTTTTTTGAAATGCTTGACAAAGAATCTATTTCAGACATGAACTCAAGATTCACCAAGATTGTCAATGATCTGAAGAGTTAGGAAAGGATATTGAGGAAGCAGAGAGAGTAAAGAAGATTCTTAGAAGCTTACCAAGGTCTTGGCAAGCCAAGAAGATTGCCATTGAAGAAGTTCAGGACTTGTGCTTTTATGCATACGATGAACTCATAGGTTCATTGATAACTCATGAAATGTCTATGAAGAACCATGACTTAAGAGAAAAGTCAGAGGGAAAAAGAGGAGTTTTCCTGAGAAAGAATCTTTAGAAGAGTCCTCAGAAGATGAGGAACTGACAATGCTGACCAGGAAGTTCAAGAAAGCCTTTAGAAAAGGCAGAGGTGGAAACTACAAAAAGCCCTTCATGAGCTTTGACAAGAAGACTCATAATTCTGATGAAAAATCCAAGAGAGATCCTAGCAAGCCAATTGTGTGCTATGGATGTCAGCAACCATGACATATTAAGCCTGATTGTCATGAGCTGAAAAAGGATAAAAGAAAGTTCAAGAAAGCAATGATGGCTGCTTGGTCAGACTCTAAGACCAGCAGTGATCCTGAAGAGAAGGAAGAGCAAGCTCAGATATGTTTCATGGCTATTGATGAGCCAACCTCTGAAGATACCACAAGAGAAGTTTTCGCACCTCCTGAAGCTACATGTGTTTCTGAGGTAAACATATCACATGAACAAGACATCCTTGATTCTCTTGAAGAACTATATAGTATGTGTGAGCACGGATTTTTCCGATCTCGATGATGATAGTGTGTTTACCTCATGATTATACATTTAGAGAAGTCATTGCTTAACCTACTGTGTGCTAGAAAGTCCCGCGGGGCCTCGGAAGTGACAAACAGAGCCGAAATGAGCAATTTTCCACCATCACTAGGATAAGCTCGTCTAGGTTTACACAACCTCGGTCGAGTTTAGACAATATCAATCCAGTTTGACCCATACTCGGTCAGGTTTAGTCCTTCAAGAACAAATTCAGCCAAGTTTACATGCAAACAGGTCCAAAAATGACGTTTTTCCACCATTTCGGGTCACATATACATTTTTCGGGTTCGAAAATGTCAGTCCCCCATCGCCAAGTGGCTAAACTCGGCCAAGTTTAGACAACCTCGGCCGAGCTTTGCCAAACTTGGCCGAGTTTACGCATACTCGGCCGAGTATGCATGAAAATCGGCCCGAAAACGACGTTTTCGGGCCATTTCGGGTGAAGTATGCATTTTTCGAGTCCGAAACGGCCAATTCCCCGTTGCCAGAGGGCTAAACTCGGCCAAGTTTAGACAACCTCGGCCGAGTTTGCATGGAAACGGGCCCGAAAACGACGTTTTCGGGCCATTTTGGGTGTCGTACGCGTTTTTCGGAACTTTCACGGGGGTTTTACCTATGAATAGGAAATTCTCCCTTCACAATAAACACTCATAAACATCTCTAAAACTCTTAGAACACCCATTCCACAAGATCAAAGCTCAAAGAGTCAGTAGATTCTTCTGCGCGAATCAAGCCGAAACAACTCCGAAATGAGCCCTGATTCTCGTTCCTGGATTGTTTTCTTGGTAATTCTTGATCTACACACCTCAATTCTTATCTTAGGTTCACTAGAGAAGTTACCAGTTGACTTAATATACAGTCAGGAGCTTCCGGGAACCTCAAAGGCGTCGAACGGGGTCTAAACGGCTATTTTCCACCATCAGAGGGACTAAACTCGGCCGGGCTTGCATAAACTCGGCCAAGTTTGTTTTTTTATTCATTAAAACACTTCATTTCTTGTATTATAACCACTAGAGAAGCTATTAGTTGAGTCAGTGTACAGTCGGGAGCTTCCGGGACCCTCAACGGCGCCGAACGGGGTCAAAACGACCATTTCTCCGCCACCGGAAGGACCAAACTCGGCCAAGCTTGCATAAGCTCGGCCGAGCTTGGTTAAACTCGGCCAAGTTTGGTCCCCCCATGATCAAACTCGGCCGAGTTTGGCTGGGTTTGTGTCCCGGAAATAGTGTTTTCACTATTCGGGACACTATTGCACTTTTGGATGCTTTAGGGACACTTTTCCTATAAATAAGACCCTCCCCCCTTTCAGTTTTACACACCTTAAACACCCCAAAACCTCCCAAACACTTCGTTTTGCAAGATCAAACACCCAAAAATCCATAAAAAGTTAATTAGTAAAAAGTGAAGAAATTGAAGAACACACCCAAAATGTGACTTCAATCTTTGTTTCTGGAGTCTTCCAAGTTGTTTCTTGTTACAAACATATCAAATATCATTCCATAAACACTTCTCTTCCATCATTTGATCCACTTTAGTACCTAAAATCAAGCCTTGAGTCGGGTTTTACCACTTTGTTCAAAGTTGCTCGGGTTGTCACTTCCGGGAATCCGTTTGGAGTTTCCTTTGCATATAAAAGGCAAGTAATCTCTCTATTAAGTCACCATGATGCTATAGTATCATAATCTAATGGAAACACGCTGAGAGATACAAGAATCACGTGTAGATTAGTGGTGAAACCGGGGATGAAAACCATGAGTCCATAACAAAAAAAAAAGTAAAAAAATAATCCATAACCATCAAAGTTACATCTATGAGATAATCTTAATCAAACATCATGTCTTAAGTTTAAATCATGCTTTCTTTCATTATAACATAACTTTATTAAAGTAATAACATGTTTAATCCTAAAGTAAAATCATGTTTCGTTTCATTTAAAAAGTAAAAACATCTTTAATCATGTAATGATTAGTTTTGTATTTTGCCTAATTAAAAATTGACGTGTGAAAACGACACGTCGGTTAACTATATATTATTACTAACGTGGATTTAACGCTCTCTATGGCGGACTACCGCCCGGGGATGCTCGGTTCATTTGTATTATTTCATTTTATACTTTTTTACCGTGGATTTATGACTCCCTAAAGCGGACTACCGCCTGGGGACGTTCGGTCCATGATTTAACTTTATGTTTATTCGTTGTTGGTTTATGGCTACCTAATGAGGATTACCGCCTAGGGGATGCCCGATCCATGCCTTATTTTATTACTTTATACTTTTTACTTTTTACCGTGGAGTCGGGTATTTTACTATGGGGACGCTTAGTCGCCCGTGGATACTGGACACACGATCTTTACTTTACAATATTTACTTTTCCGCACTTTTACTTTTTACCGCAATTTACTTTTTACTGTGGAGTCGGGTATTTTACTGTGGTGACGCTTAGTCGCCCGTGGATACTGGACACATGATCTTTACTTTACAGTATTTACTTTTCCGCACTTTTACTTTTTATCGCAATTTACTTTTTACCGTGGAGTCGGGTATTTTACTGTGGTGACGCTTAGTCGCCCGTGGATACTGGACACACGATCTTTACTTTACAGTATTTACTTTTCCGCACTTTTACTTTTTACCGTCATTTACTTTTTACCGTGGAGTCGGGTATTTTACTGTGGTGACGCCTAGTCACCTGTGGATACTGGACACACGAGCTTTACTTTACAGTATTTACTTTACCGCATTTTTACTTTTTACCGCAATTTACTTTTTACCGTGGAGTCGGGTATTTTACTGTGGTGACGCTTAGTCGCCCGTTGATACTGGACACACAATCTTTACTTTAGAGTACTTATTTTACTGCACTTTTACTATTTACCGCAATTTACATTTTGCCGTGGGGTCGGGTATTTTACCGTGGAGACGATTAGTCACACGTTGATGCTAGACACATGATTTATATTTTACTGCATTTTTACTATTTACTGATGAACCCTAAGTATTTTGATTATGTCCAATCGTTTCAGAAGATGAAGACTTAATATTCTCTTGCACATAGTTTATTGTTGACTAATATTTTTTTTAGTCTATGTGTAAGTTACTCAGCAGGTTCTGAATGAATCATTTCTGGATTGCCTAAAGAACTCAGAAGATCTGTTTGCTGAAGTCAGAGTTTCAATAATTCAGAAGCTGGATGCTCCGCTCTGAAGATATTAAAGTCTGTTGAAGCTCCTAGTCAGAGGCCTGAAGTTCAATCTCCTGAGTGTTGCACAACTGTGTGATAAAGGTAGAGATGTTGTCTTCAGCTCCTCTGGATGTAAAATCTTGGACAGTAAGTCAAGGGAAGTTATTCTAACTGCTCCTAGAGTTGAAAATGTTTTCATGCTGAACCTTGAGAATCTTTGCAAAAATATATGCTTGATGTCCAAAGAGGATACCTCCTGGCTCTGGCATAGAAGACTTGCTCATGTGAGCATGGACCTTCTGGCCAAATTAGCTAGAAATCAATTGGTTGAGGGTCTGCCTGAAATTAGTTTTAAAAAGAACCATTTATGCAATGCTTGCCAATCTGGTAAACAATCCAGAAGCTCTTTTAAAACTAAGAAAGTCATTTCAACTAAAAGACCTTTGGAATTACTTCATATGGATCTTTTTGGCCCTGTTCAACCAATGAGCATGGGTGGAAAGAAGTATGCCTTTGTCATTATAGATGACTTTTCAAGATTCACTTCGGTCATCTTGCTGTCTAGCAAAGATGAATCACTTGGATGTTTCTCAGTTCTGATAAAGAAACTTGAGAATGAAAGGAATGAAAAGGTTGTTCATATCAGAAGTGATAATGGTGGAGAATTCAAAAACATTAGGTTTGAAGAATTCTGTGAAACCAAGGGAATTGATCATAACTTTTCTGCTCCCAGAACTCCTCAACAAAATGGGGTGATTGAAAGGAAGAATAGAACTCTGGTTGAGATTGCCAGAACTATGATCAATGAAAGAAGGCTTCCTAAGTACTTTTGGGGAGAAGCTGTGAACACAGCTTGCTATGATCTGAATAGAGTGCTAATCAGAAGCATTCTGAACAAGACCCCTTATGAACTCTGGAAAGGTCGAAAGCCTAAAATAGGCTATTTCAGAACCTTTGGTTGTAAGTGTTATGTTTTGAATACAAAAGAATATCTTTCAAAGTTTGATTCAAAGGCAGATGAGGCCATTTTTCTTGGTTACTCAACACATAGTAAAGCATATAGGGTTTTTAATAAGAGGACTCAAACTCTAGATGAATCTGTTCATGTACAGTTTGATGAGACTAACCCTGCAGATAGTAGAGCTCCTGATGAAGATGTAGTTCAAGCTCCTGAAGTTACATCTCCTGATGTAGAAGAAGATGTTTCCCGCAGAGCTGCTGAAGTGGTTCCTCCTGTTGCTGAACAAGCTCAAGAAGTGAATCCCACTCCAGAAGTCAACTTCCTGCCAGAAGATGCTCCTATTTATGATTCAACAAATGATGAACAGGTTTCAGAAGACTCATTGGATGTACCAAGAGAAGTTAGAACTCATAGGAATCATTCCTTAGAGAACATAATTGACTCTGTTCATAATCCTGTCATGACCAGAGCGCAGCTCAGAAGATACATGGGGAATGTGGCTTTTGTGTCACTTCTGGAACCCAAGGACTTCTATGAAGCTGCAGATGATGACTCCTGGTTAATGGCAATGCAAGAAGAACTTGACCAGTTCAAAAGGTCAGAAGTTTGGACTTTGGTTCCCATACCTAAGAACATAAAGGTTGTTGGAACTAGATGGGTTCTGAAGAACAAGCTTGATGAATTTGGAAATGTTGTGAGGAACAAGGCAAGACTTGTTGCTCAAGGTTACAGTAAGCAAGAAGGCATAGATTATGGTGAAACTTTTGCTCCTGTTGCAAGATTAGAAGCCATTAGAATCTTGTGTGCTTTTGCATCATACAAAGGTTTTAAGCTCTTTCAAATGGATGTGAAAAGTGCATTCTTGAATGGTTACATTGATGAGGAAGTCTATGTGTCTCAACCTCCTGGTTTTGAAGATCATAAGCTTCCTGATCATGTGTACAAGCTGAAGAAAGCATTGTATGGACTGAAACAAGCTCCCAGAGCTTGGTATGAGAGACTGACTAAGTTCCTTCTGTCTAAGGGATTTGTCAGAGGCTGTGTTGATACAACTCTGTTCACTCTGAAGAAGAACAAGGATATCCTTATAGCTCAGGTATATGTTGATGATATTATATTTGGTGCTACTAATGAATCTTTGTGCAGAGAGTTCAGTGACCACATGAAGGCTGAGTTTGAAATGTCTATGATGGGAGAATTAACCTTCTTCTTAGGACTTCAGATCAAGCAAAGTAATGATGGTGTGTTTATCAATCAAGCCAAGTACACTATGTTGGCCCTATTAAGAACATAATCACCTAGAGGGGGGTGAATAGGTGTCAAAGTTGAAAACTGAAAATTTCTAAGTTTTTAAGGGAACTTTAATTTTCAGAGTCAAATTTCCTCAGTGTCAGAAGCTAGCTTACAGAAGTTGCTTCTGAGGGAAATTCTGCCTAAACACAGTTAGACTGTTTTCAGCAACAGAAGTTCTGATTGAAGAACTTCTGGACAGTCTTCTGAACAAAGACAATGATACTTTAGAGAAAATCTGTTTCAGCACTAAATATAAGCAAGTACACAGAAGCAAAAATAACAAGTATAAGAGGGAGAAAGAGGTTCAGGAGATCCTGATTGAACAATTCGATTTATCCAAGTTCGCCACAGAAGTCCTGTGACTACGTCTTGTCCCCTGAGGTCGCAGCCTACAGAGATTTTATAAATCCACTATTCAGAACTTTTATGGCAAGTTCAGAAGCTCCTTTACATCAACAGAACTTAAGCTAATTTCTCACTTAGTTCTGACTAGCCTAAAAAGAGTTAAAGGATTTCCACCAGAACAAACAACAACTCTGTTTTCTGGATTTCTCACCCAACTCTAATCTCAACTAGATTTCTCTCTTAAATCTAACTGAAGGTCACAAACGATCTCAGTTTACAAGATTCCTATTATGAACTTGTTTTTCTTCACTCTCTCACTTTAACTAAGACTATGCTAAGAAAGATTGAGAATGGGAAGTGTTGCTCTGTTTTTCTAGTTAGAACAGTGCGTTGAGATTTTGCTCGATGATCATGCGTGTTTTGATGCATTGGAGCTTGGCTACTATTTATAGTGAGTGAAGATGACCGTTGGTGAGTTTGAAACTTCAAAGGAGATGACATCAAATGTTGTAGCCGTTAATTTGTCAAATCTTCAAATGGTCTTCAAACACTTTGATTCCGTTATCCTTGTTCTTTAACTAAATCCGGTAAGTGATTTGAAATCAAAGACGAGGTTGACTGGAATCATTCTTCAATTGGATCAACAAAGGGTAGACATGCAAATACTGGTTTCTTTTAAACAGACAGGCGCGCTCCACCAAACCAGCTTTTTGAACTTTTGGCGCCTTGCATTAAATGCACTTGTCAGAGCATTAAATGCTATCCAGAACCCGTGACTTTAGCTTTCAGAAGCTAATTTCCAGTTGACTAGACTTCTGATCACAATTGGAAAACTTCTGATTGCAAGGAACTTCTGAGGAGAGCTGTAGCAGACTTCGGCTTCAGAGCAGAGGAATCCAGCTTCTGAATTGTTGAAACTCTGACTTCAGCAACTGATCTTCTGAGTTCTTTAGGCAATCTAGAAACGATTCATTCAGCAACTGCTGAGAAACTTACACATAGACTAAAGCAAAAGTATTAGTCAACAATAAACTATATGTAAGATGGTATTAGGTTATCATCTTCTGAAACGTTTGGGCATAATCAAAACACTTAGGGTTCATCATTCTCCCCCATTTTGGTTATGGACAAACCGTGGTCAGAAGGTGACAGAAAACATGAGGTTTAGAAAATGACTTCCTGATGCAAATGTTTCATAACTTCTGAGAAAATTAACTCCCCCATTTTAGTGTAAATGGTGAACTTCAGCAATCTGTATAAACTTAAAGAAAGACTTAAGATCAAGTTGTTAGATTTGATGAAGTGTAATTTACTAAGTCAAAAAGAAACATAAGCAGAAAGTAAGAAGTCAGATAAGCAAGAGAGTATAAGAAAGATTCAGTGTGTATAAATTCATTCAGAAGACAGCATAAGAAACAAAATAATCAGAAGAGCAGAAAAAGTCCTAAGACAGAAACTACCCAACCCAGAACCTAGCTAAGAAGCATAAGTCCTAAAAGATTACAAGTTCCTAGGTTTCTTCTGAGGAGGAGGAACAACACTAGAACCTTCGGCAGCACTTGATCTCTTCTGACCAGACTTCTCCCCCGTTTGACCAGAACCAGGAGCAACACCCAGAGCACCTTGAGATTTCAATTTTTGTTGAACATTCAGTGCAGTCTGATATTGTTGAACATTTCAATTTTTGTTGAACATTCAGTGCAGTCTGATATTGCTAAGGTTTCTTCTGAAGTCATCATCAATGGTCTTCATATGATCAAAGGTCTGACCAGACATAGGTCGCTGTCTCTGAACATCTTCCAGAAGGAGCTTGATCAACCTATTGTTAGCATACACAGCAGCAGTAAGATGCTCATTCTGAATATAAGTCTGTCCTCGAACAAACCTATAACAATTATGAAGAGTCTTCTCTTGTTCTCGTGCTTGAGTGTGCATAACCTTCAGAAGTTCAGTAAGCTCAGCAATCTGTGCGTTCTGAGCAGATACAGCAGACTCAATGTTGGAGAGTCGATTGTTGAGATCAGGAGTGATGTCATATACAATCTTAGCAGCCCCGGAAGATGATGAACCTTGAGCAGAAGATTTCACTTCTCTCAGAATGTGATTGGCAGTACTTTGCAGGTCATCAATCTTACTTGGGAGCATCTTCTCATGAGCCTCATAATGCTCGTTTGCTTCCTTGACTTCTTCTGTCAATATCTCCAAATTATCATTGACCTTCTGAGAAGAAGCAAGAGCAATATTATCCAGAGAAGGAAGAGTCAGAGCTAATTCTCTTAATTTGTACAGCTCTTCATACGTAGCTAGATGAAGTGTAGAAAGATTGCGTATGTAAACAGAAGGATCCTGCATTTGAAGCATAGTCATGAGCTGCAGGTTCTGAGCTTTCAAAGAATGCAATTCTTGCAGCACAATGCCCTGAGCATACATGTCAGCAGCAGAAGTCCTTTGCCCCATACCAGCAAATCTATTCAGCAGTTCATCAGAGCCACTCTGACTCATTCTTCTCAACTCTTCAACACTGGGGGCACCTCCAGCTTCGGAAATACCAGAAGCTTTGCCCATGAAACCAAAACTACCAAACCTGGTATCCAGATCATCCCGATTCATGTGTTTGCGCAGGAAGTCATAGTTGGATGACAACCCAGCAAAACAAGAAGTAGTGGAGGAGGTAGTTAAAGGATCACACACAGGAGGTGTATGTCCAGAAGTTAAGAGAGGAGGAATTTGAGTGTTTGAGGAAGGGATGGCATTGGTGGTAGAGGAAGAAATGGTAGGGGAAATGGAAGGTAAAGTAGATGGTAGTGAGAAAGATGGAGCAGTAAATCCAATTGATGGACTTACAGAGGAGGAAGGAATAGAAGAGGTAGTGGATGTGGATATAGAGTCTGTGAAAATGGGAGCTGTGTTTAAATTCACTTCTGAAAAGGATCCAGAAGGAGGAATGATTGAGGGAGGTACAACCTCAGAGGTTGAAGTTGTAGGAGGAATGGAAGTTTGGGAACCACTCACTTCTGTGACAGAAGGGAGTGAAGGAGATTGATGAGGAGTAAGAGTGGGAGAGGAGATGACCTGGTCAGAGTTTGGATCAAACATTGAGATGGGCTCGGCAAAGATGTGAGCCATCCTGATCAGTGTTTCAGAGGCGTCCCTTTCACCAGGGTTTCTTCCTTGATTCAGAAGAATGTTGTCAATGAAGTTTTCATCATCAACATTCTCAACAAATTGTTTTGCATTCTGAAGAACCTCTTCATCTTCTGGTTCACTCTCTTCTGACAGCTCTTCAATCAGAGGAGCATCAACATTCTCTTCATCAGACATCTCTGACAAGTCTTTATCAGCATCTTCCGGTTCCTGAGTAACAGGATCTTCTAATTCAGCACTGGAGGCAACAACGAAGTCCTTTTTCCTCAGCAACCTTCGTTTTGCAACAGCCTTCTTCCCAATCCTGGTAGAGAGAGAGATATTCTCAAGTATCCGAGAGGACAAAGAGATATTCTCAAGATTCTGTCCTTCTTCTGAAGCCTCAACTTCCTTTGAGAACTCCGCATCCTGAAGTTCAGCAGCACATGCTATAAGTCTTGCATCGGCCTTAGCCTTTGCAGAAATTTCTCTCTCAGCAGCTAACTGATCCTCCGCTTCCTTCTTCTTTCTTTTCTCTTCAGCAAGAGCCACAACTCTTGCAACTTTTTCAGCTTCAGCAGCCTTCTCTTTCTCAGCAAGGCGTGCTTCCTCAGCATCCTGAGCTTCCTTCTCAGGAACATCCTTTGGCTTTTCAGCAACAATCTTGCCAGAGGGTTCAACATTTATTGTTGTTTGAACCATCGTGGGAAGAGGTTCTGAGACAACCACCTTCTCAACAGTCAGGACCAACTTGCTTGATCATTTCTTTCCATTGCCCTTCTTGGCAGCAATCTTTCCTTTCTGCATAGTAGCTTCCATAATTTCCTTCTGAGCAATACTCACAGAGGAGCCCTTCTCAATCTTCTTCGGAGGCACACCAAAACTCAGGTTCCTGAAGGTATGCATCTTCAGAACCGTACTCCTACTAGTAACACCTTCTCCTGAAACAACAACAGAGGCTGCCTCAAACAACCTCGTCAGGAGTGAGCCATATGCTAATGCACTCACAGTCGTTACATTCTTCATCTGCCTTATCAGCATGGCAGGTAAATTAATTTTCTTCTTGTTGACCAGATGCCACATGAAAACCCTTTCCCTGTTGGAAACCCCATTGACTCCTCCAGCCTTCGGAAGAAAGACATTTGTAGTCAAATAGTGTGCCCACCTCTGGTGCTGAGTCAACCAGGTGGCATACGTTTCCTTGGCATTCAGATCTGGCCTAGCCCAGTTGGCTTCAGTAAAACCTTCTGCTGAACCATCATCACCAATGATGATTCCTTCATCATCAATCCCTATCACTTGAGAAATGGAAGCCCTGCTGACTTCGATCTCAACTTCCCCGACTACAGAATGTAGAACATCCTCCTCATTAGAAAAGAAATGAAGGTTCTGATAGAATTCTGTGACTAACTTAGGATAAATGAATTCATCGAGAGAAACGAATGAATTCCAGTTTTGAGCGCTAAGCCAGTGGGAAATAGGTTCAGTCGATTTAACTTCATCATCTAGGAACCTAGAGGTGAATACCCTAGATTCGCTAACGTTCTTTTGTGATTCAGTGGAGAAGATGTGAGTGACAGTGATTTCTTGAGCCATTTGAAGATATAAGAAATTAGGTTAAGATTTGAGAGAGAAGAGAACACAGAAAAATCTATGGAAATTCTAATGGTCAAAGAAAATGAGAGTAAAAATTTCTAAGTATGGAAAACCCTTATTTATACCCAAACACAGAAACCGTTCCAATTCAAAAAGCAAATACACACCGTTTAAAAGGGAACAGATAACCGTTAACCACAGAACAGCGCCGTAATATGGCAGAAGATAACGCATGCTTTCAAGTCAAATCATGATTATAATTAATTATAACTTAATTATCTCAAACGATTAATCACTTAAGACATACAGAAATAATTAATCTAAGTTATTGAAGTGGATAAGTCATACCAATGCCTTCTCGTAAGTTGCTGAAAGAATTACCAGCCAGAGGCTTAGTAAACATGTCAGCAAGATTTTCTTCAGAGGGAACATGAGTAATGATAATATCCTTCTTCAGAACATGATCTCTCAGAAAGTGATGCCTAATATGAACATGCTTCATCCTGCTGTGCTGAATAGGATTCTTTGAAAGATCAATTGCACTCTTGTTATCACAGTAGATTGTAATTGTTCCAGGGATGATACCATAGTCAGCAATTTGTTGCTTGATCCAGAGCATCTGAGAAACACAACTTCCAGCAGCAACATACTCAGCTTCAGCAGTTGAGAGAGCCACAGAGGTTTGCTTCTTGCTATGCCAGGAGACTAAGCACTCCCCCAGAAAATGACAACCACCAGAAGTGCTGACCCTTTTCAATTTATCTCTACCATAGTCAGAGTCTGTGTATCCTATAGGAGTGAAAACAGAACTACAAGGATACCACAAACCAGCTTCTGGTGTGCCTTTAAGATATCTGAGAATTCTTTTGACAGCAACATCATGAATTTCTCTTGGCTTTGATTGATATCTAGCACAAAAACACACAGCAAAATGTATATCTGGCCTGCTGGCGGTTAGGTATAAAAGAGAACCAATCATACCTCTGTAGGTTTTTATATCTACAGGTTTACCAGCTTTCTCTTCATCATCAATGTCTTTGCTGACATCCATTGGAATATCAACAGCATTAGAGTCCATCATGCCAAATTTCTTCAGCACTTCTCTAGTGTACTTGGCTTGATTGATAAACACACCATCATTACTTTGCTTGATCTGAAGTCCTAAGAAGAAGGTTAATTCTCCCATCATAGACATTTCAAACTCAGCCTTCATGTGGTCACTGAACTCTCTGCACAAAGATTCATTAGTAGCACCAAATATAATATCATCAACATATACCTGAGCTATAAGGATATCCTTGTTCTTCTTCAGAGTGAACAGAGTTGTATCAACACAGCCTCTGACAAATCCCTTAGACAGAAGGAACTTTGTCAGTCTCTCATACCAAGCTCTGGGAGCTTGTTTCAGTCCATACAATGCTTTCTTCAGCTTAAATACATGGTCAGGAAACTTAGGATCTTCAAAACCAGGAGGTTGAGACACATAGACTTCCTCATCAATGTAACCATTCAAGAATGCACTTTTCACATCCATTTGAAAGAGCTTAAAACCTTTGTATGATGCAAAAGCACATAAGATTCTAATGGCTTCTAATCTTGCAACAGGAGCAAAAGTTTCACCATAATCTATGCCTTCTTGCTGACTGTAACCTTGAGCAACAAGTCTTGCCTTGTTCCTCACAACATTTCCAAATTCATCAAGCTTGTTCTTCAGAACCCATCTAGTTCCAACAACCTTTATGTTGTTAGGTCTGGGAACCAAAATCCAAACTTCTGACCTTTTGAACTGGTCAAGTTATTCTTGCATTGCCATTAACCAGGAGTCATCATCAGCAGCTTCATAGAAGTCCTTGGGTTCCAGAAGTGACACAAAAGCCACATTCCCCATGTATCTTCTGAGCTGAGCTCTGGTCATGACAGGATTATGAACAGAGTCAATAATGTTCTCTAAGGAATGATTCCTATGAGTTCTAACTTCTCTTGGTACATCCAATGAGTCTTCTGAAACCTGTTCATCATTTGTTGAATCATATATAGGAGCATCTTCTGGAAGGAAGTTGACTTCTGGAGTAGGATTCTCATCTTGAGCTTGTTCCGCAACAGGAGGAACCACTTCAGCAGCTCTGGGAGAAACATCTTCTTCTTCAACAGGAGATGTAACTTCAGGAGCTTGAACTACATCTTCATCAGGAGCTCTACTATCTTCAGGGTTAGTCTCATCAAACTGTACATGAACAGATTCATCTAAAGTTTGAGTCCTCTTATTAAAAACCCTATATGCTTTACTATGTGTTGAGTAACCAAGAAAAATGGCCTCATCTGCCTTTGAATCAAACTTTGAAAGATATTCTTTTGTATTCAAAACATAACACTTACAACCAAAGGTTCTGAAATAACCTATTTTAGGTTTTCGACCTTTCCAGAGTTCATAAGGGGTCTTGTTCAGAATGATTCTGATTAGCACTCTATTCAGAACATAGCAAGCTGTGTTCACAGCTTCTCCCCAAAAGTACTTAGGAAGCCTTCTTTCATTGATCATAGTTCTGGCTATCTCAACCAGAGTTCTATTCTTCCTTTCAACTACCCCATTTTGTTGAGGAGTTCTGGGAGCAGAAAAGTTATGATTAATTCCCTTGGTTTCACAGAATTCTTCAAACCTAAAGTTTTTGAATTCTCCACCATTATCACTTCTGATATGGACAACCTTTTCATTCCTTTCATTCTCAAGTTTCTTTATCAGAACTGAGAAACATCCAAGTGACTCATCTTTGCTAGACATCAAAATGACCCAAGTGAATCTTGAATAGTCATCTACAATGACAAAGGCATACTTCTTTCCACCCATGCTCATTGGTTGAACAGGGCCAAAAAGATCCATATGAAGTAATTCCAAAGGTTTTTTAGTTGAAATGACTTTCTTAGTTTTAAAAAAGCTTCTGGATTGTTTACCAGATTGACAAGCATTGCATAAATGATTCCTTTTAAAACTAATTTCAGGCAGACCCTCAACCAATTGATTTCTAGCTACTTTGGCCAGAAGGTCCATGCTCACATGAGCAAGTCTTCTATGCCAGAGCCAGGAGGTATCCTCTTTGGACATCAAGCATATATTTTTGCAAAGATTCTCAAGATTCAGCATGAAAACATTTTCAACTCTAGGAGCAGTTAGAATAACTTCCCTTGACTTACTGTCCAAGATTTTACATCCAGAGGAGCTGAAGACAACATCTCTACCTTTATCACACAGTTGTGCAACACTCAGGAGATTGAACTTCAGGCCTCTGACTAGGGAGACATCTTCGATCGGAGGATTAGTTCCTATGGATCCAGAACCAAGTATCCTACCTTTCTGAGCATCTCCAAAGCTGACTTTTCCACCTCTTTTAGGATCAAATGTGATGAATGCTTTTTCATCACCTGTCATATGCCTTGAGCACCCACTGTCAATGTACCACAGCTTTGACATTGATGGAGCACTCAGAGCCACCTGCAACACAATCAATTAGTGACAGGTACCCAATCCTTATTGGGTCCTTCAGAGTTAGATTTCTCTTCAGCAGGTTTTAATGATATCTCAGATTGCAAGAGGTTTTTAATATGGTACTTGCAATCCTTCAACCAGTGACCATCACTCTTGCAAAGTTTGCAAAAGGGAGGGTTCTTGGATCTTTCCCTTTGCTTCCTGGGAGATTTCTTCTTCTTCTGAGAAGGACCAATATCTTCAGAGTCTATACCAGCACTCTCAGAGGTACCAACATCAGGAGGAGAAGCTATCTCTTTCAGAAGAGAGGGAGTGACAGGTTTCTTTTTCTTCTGGGGTTTATCACTTCCCAGAGGTAGCTTTTCTTTGCCTTTGACTTTAGAGCCATCAGCAGAAGTGCTGAACTGTTTACACAGTTTTTCTTCTAACACTTTCATGTCAGAATAAACTTGAGTAAACCTAAGAAACTTGTCAGCCTCACTCTTGTCCAATTTCCTTTTCAGGTACTTGAACATACTATAGAGTTCTTCAAGAGAATCAAAGATATTTTGTTCAGAAGATATGTTTACCTCAGAATCATAAGTAGCTTCAGGAGGTGCGGAAGTTTCTCCTGTGACATCTTCAGAGGTTGGCTCATCAATAGCCATAAAACAAATCTGAGCTTGCTCTTCCTTTTCTTCAGGATCACTGCTGGTCTCAGAGTCTGACCAGGCAGCCAGCATAGCTTTCTTGAACTTTTTCTTATCTTTCTTCAGCTCCGGGCAGTTAGGCTTAATGTGCCCCGGTTGCTGACATCCATAGCACACAATTGGCTTGTTAGGATCTCTCTTGAACTTTTCACCAGAATCAGGAGTTTTCTTATCAAAGCTCCTGAAAGGCTTCTTGTAGTTTCCACCTCTGCCTTTCCTAAAGGCCTTCTTGAACTTTCTGGTCAGCATAGCCAGTTCCTCATCTTCAGAGGATTCTTCAGAAGATTCTGCTTTCAGGACTACTATTTTTCCTTCTGACCTTTCTCTTAGGTCATGATTCTTTAATGACATCTCATGGGTAATTAGAGACCCAATGAGCTCATCATACAGGTAATAGCTCAAATCCTGAACTTCTTCAATAGCAGTCTTCTTGGCTTGCCAAGACCTTGGTAAGCTTCTGACAATCTTCTTCACTCGATCAGATTCTTCAATATCCTTTCCTAAACTCTTCAAGTCATTGACTATCTTGGTGAATCTAGAGTTCATATCTGAAATAGATTCTTTATCAAGCATTTCAAATAACTCATATTCTCTCATGAGTTGGTTGACTTTAGATTGCTTCACTTTTCCAGTTCCTTCATATGTGACTTCTAGCTTGTTCCAAATATCCTGTGCAGTTTCACAAGAAGAAACTTTGTTATATTCAGTAGCTGTAAGTGCACAATGCAACATATTTATTGCTGAAGCATTAGTTTGGAGTTTTTTCAGAATGTCATCTGTGTATTCTCTCTGAGGAATAACAACATTCCCTAAACCTTGTTCCATTCTGGTAGGAATGAAATCACCATTAGTGATGACATACCAAGCACTCATGTTCTGAGCTTGGATGAAGTACATCATCCTTTTCTTCCAGTATGAGTAGTTGTTGCCATTAAATAATGGAGGTCTAGTAGTAGAAGAACCTTCTGGAACTATGAAGTGAGAAGAATTCTCAGGCTGGTGTCTACTAGCCATCTCTATTGATTCTGATAGGATCTTACACTTAGATTGTTAGATCTTTAGTAAATATGCGAAGTGACCTTCGCTCTGATACCACTTGTTGGCCCTATTAAGAACAGAATCACCTAGAGGGGGGTGAATAGGTGTCAAAGTTGAAAACTGAAAATTTCTAAGTTTTTAAGGGAACTTTAATTTTCAGAGTCAAATTTCCTCAGAGTCAGAAGCTAGCTTACAGAAGTTGCTTCTGAGGGAAATTCTGCCTCAACACAGTTAGACTGTTTTCAGCAACAGAAGTTCTGATTGAAGAACTTCTGGACAGTCTTCTGAACAAAGACAATGATACTTTAGAGAAAATCTGTTTCAGCACTAAATATAAGCAAGTACACAGAAGCAAAAATAACAAGTATAAGAGGGAGAAAGAGGTTCAGGAGATCCTGATTGAACAATTCGATTTATCCAAGTTCGCCACAGAAGTCCTGTGACTACGTCTTGTCCCCTGAGGTCGCAGCCTACAGAGATTTTATAAATCCACTATTCAGAACTTTTATGGCAAGTTCAGAAGCTCCTTTACATCAACAGAACTTAAGCTAATTTCTCACTTAGTTCTGACTAGCCTAAAAAGAGTTAAAGGATTTCCACCAGAACAAACAACAACTCTGTTTTCTGGATTTCTCACCCAACTCTAATCTCAACTAGATTTCTCTCTTAAATCTAACTGAAGGTCACAAACGATCTCAGTTTACAAGATTCCTATTATGAACTTGTTTTTCTTCACTCTCTCACTTTAACTAAGACTATGCTAAGAAAGATTGAGAATGGGAAGTGTTGCTCTGTTTTTCTAGTTAGAACAGTGCGTTGAGATTTTGCTCGATGATCATGCGTGTTTTGATGCATTGGAGCTTGGCTACTATTTATAGTGAGTGAAGATGACCGTTGGTGAGTTTGAAACTTCAAAGGAGATGACATCAAATGTTGTAGCCGTTAATTTGTCAAATCTTCAAACGGTCTTCAAACACTTTGATTCCGTTATCCTTGTTCTTTAACTAAATCCGGTAAGTGATTTGAAATCAAAGACGAGATTGACTGGAATCATTCTTCAATTGGATCAACAAAGGGTAGACATGGAAATACTGGTTTCTTTTAAACAGACAGGCGCGCTCCACCAAACCAGCTTTTTGAACTTTTGGCGCCTTGCATTAAATGCACTTGTCAGAGCATTAAATGCTATCCAGAACCCGTGACTTTAGCTTTCAGAAGCTAATTTCCAGTTGACTAGACTTCTGATAACAATTGGCAAAACTTCTGATTGCAAGGAACTTCTGAGGAGAGCTGTAGCAGACTTCGGCTTCAGAGCGGAGGAATCCAGCTTCTGAATTGTTGAAACTCTGACTTCAGCAACTGATCTTCTGAGTTCTTTAGGCAATCTAGAAACGATTCATTCAGCAACTGCTGAGAAACTTACACATAGACTAAAGCAAAAGTATTAGTCAACAATAAACTATATGTAAGATGGTATTAGGTTATCATCTTCTGAAACGTTTGGACATAATCAAAACACTTAGGGTTCATCACACTAGAGAAGTGATGAAGAAATTTGGCATGATGGACTCTAATGCTGTTGATATTCCAATGGATGTCAGCAAAGACATTGATGATGAAGAGAAAGCTGGTAAACCTGTAGATATAAAAACCTACAGAGGTATGATTGGTTCTCTTTTATACCTAACAGCCAGCAGGCCAGATATACATTTTGCTGTGTGTTTTTGTGCTAGATATCAATCAAAGCCAAGAGAAATTCATGATGTTGCTGTCAAAAGAATTCTCAGATATCTTAAAGGCACACCAGAAGCTGGTTTGTGGTATCCCTGTAGTTCTGATTTCACTCCTATAGGATATACAGATTCTGACTATGGTATGATAAATTGAAAAGGGTCAGCACTTCTGGTGGTTGTCATTTTCTGGGGGAATGCCTAGTCTCCTGGCATAGCAAGAAGCAAACCTCTGTGGCTCTCTCAACTGCTGAAGCTGAGTATGTTGCTGCTGGAAGTTGTGTTTCTCAGATGCTCTGGATCAAGCAACAAATTGCTGACTATGGAGTCATCCCTGGATCAATTACAATCTACTGTGATAACAAGAGTGCAATTGATCTTTCAAAGAATCCTATTCAGCACAGCAGGATGAAGCATGTTCATATTAGGCATCACTTTCTGAGAGATCATGTTCTGAAGAAGGATATTATCATTACTCATGTTCCCTCTGAAGAGAATCTTGCTGACATGTTTACTAAGCCTCTGGCTGGTAATTCCTTCAGCAACTTACGAGAAGGCATTGGTATGACTTATCCACTTCAATAACTTAGCTTAATTATTTCTGTGTGTCTTAAGTGATTAATCGTTTAAGATAATTAAGTGATAATTAATTCTAATCATGATTTGACATTTAAGCATGCGTTATCTACTGCATTTTACGGCGCTGTTCTGTGGTTAACGGTTATCTGTTCCCTTTTAAACGGTGTGTATTTACTTTTTGAATTGGAACGGTTTCCTGTTTGGGTATAAATAGGGGTTTTCCATACTTAGAAGTTTTTACTCTCATTTTCTCTGCTATTAGAATCTCCATAGACTTTCTGTGTTTTCTTCTCTCTAGTTTCTTAACCTAATTTCTTATATCTTCAACAATGGCTCAAGAAATCACTGTTACTCACATCTTTACCACTGAATCCAAAAAGAAAGTTAGCGAATCTAGGGTATTCACCTCTAGGTTCCTAGACGATGAAGTTAAATCCACTGAACCTATCTCAAAATGGCTTAGCGCTCAAAACTGGAATTCTTTCGTTTCTCTCGATGAATTCATTTATCCTAAGTTAGTCAACGAATTCTATCAGAACCTCCATTTCTTTTCAAATGAGGAGGATGTTCTACACTCAGAAGTCGGAGATTGTGAGATTGAGGTCAGCAGGGCTTTTCAAGTGATCGGTATTGATGATGAGGGAATCATCATAGGTGATGATGGTTCAGCAGATGGTTTTACAGAAGTAAACTGGGCTAGACCAGATCTTAGTGCCAAGGAAACTTATGCCACCTGGCTCACTCAGCACCAGAGGTGGGCACACTATTTGACAACTAATGTTTTCCTTCCGAAGGCTGGAGGGGTTAATGGTGTTTCCAACAGAGAAAGGGTGTTTATGTGGCATCTGGTCAATCAGAAGAAGATTAATCTCCCTGCCATGCTGATTAGGCAGATGAAGAATGTAACTACCGTGAGTGCATTAGCTTATGGCTCACTCCTGACTAGGTTGTTTGAGGCAGCCTCTGTTGTGGTGTCAGGAGAAGGTGTTACAAGTAGGAGTACGGTTCTGAAGATGCATACCTTCAGGAACCTTAACTTTGGTGTGACTCCAAAGAAGAATAAGAAGGGCTCCTCTGTGAGTATTCCTCAGAAGGAAACTGTTGAGGCTGCTGTTCAGAAAGGAAAGAATGCTGCCAAGAAGGGCAAGGGAAAGAAAGGATCAAGTAAGTTGGTTCTGACCGTTGAGAAGGTGGTTGTCTCAGAACCTCTTCCCACGTTGGTTCAAGCAACAATCAGTGTTGAACCATCTGGCAAGATCGTTGCTGAGAAGCCAAAGGATGTTCCTGAGAAGGAAGCTCAGGATGCTGAGGACGCACGCCTTGCTGAAAGAGAGAAGGCTGCTGAAGCTGAGAAGGTTGCAAGGGTTGTGGCTCTTGCTGATAAGAAAAGAAAGCAGAAGGAAGCAGAAGATAAGTTAGCAGCTGAAAGAGAAATTGCTGCAAAGGCTAAGGCCGATGCAAGAATCATTGCATGTGCTGCTGAACTTGAGAATGTGGAGTTCTCAAAGAATGTTGAGGCTTCAGAAGAAGGAGAAGAACTTGAGAATATCTCTCTCTCTCTACTCGGATTAGTACAAAGGCTACTGAAGAGGATGAGGACTCTGAAGATATTCCTCTCTCCAGAAGAATCCCCAAGAAGAAGATGTCAGCAAAGAGAAGGTCTCTGATCAAAAAGGACTTCTATATTGCTTCGAGTACTGAACTGGAAGAATCAATTCCTGAAAAAGAGGATTTGGTTGATGACGAAGACATGATGGATATGTCTGCTGAAAAGGATGTTGATGCTCCTATTATTGAAGAACTAACTGAAGATAGTGATCAAGAGCCTGATACTATCATTCAGAATGCTATGAAGTTTGCTGAAAACATCAACACTGATGATTTTCTGGATAATGTTCTTCTGGGACAAGGGAGAAATCCTGGTAAAAGAGATGCCTCTAAAACGCTGTTCAGAATGTCTCATATCTTTGCTGAGCCCATTTCTACATTTGATCCAAACCTCTCTGATCAGGTTATTCCATCTCCACTTCATACTTCTCATCCATCCTCCCCTCGTACTCCTCATCGATCTCCTTCACTACCTTCTGTCACAGAAGTTGGTGATTCTCACACTTCCATTCCTCCTACAACTTCAACTTCTGAGGTTGTACCCCCACCAATTATTCCGCCTTCTGGATCCTTTTCAGAAGTGAATCTAAACACTGCTCCAATTTTCACAGATTCCATAGCCACATCCACTTCTTCCTCCATGCATACTTCCTCTGTAAGTCCATCAATTGGATTTACTGCTCCATCTTTCTCACTACCATCCACACTACCTCCCATCTCAACCTCACATACAATCCCTTCCTCAACCACTTCCATCCCTCCACTCTCAACCTCTGGACATGCACCCCCTGTGTGTGATCCCTTAACTACCTCCTCCACTACTTCTTGTTTTGCTGGGTTGTCACCCAATTTTGACTTCCTCCGCAAACACATGAATCGAGATGATTTGGATACCAGGTTTGGTAGTTTTGGTTTCATGGGCAGAGCTTCTGGTATATCCGAAGCTGGTGGTGCTCCCAGTATTGAAGAGTTGAGAAGAATGAGTCAGAGTGGCTCTGATGAACTGCTGAATAGATTTGCTGGTATGGGGCAAAGGACTTCTGCTGCTGACATGTATGCTCAGGGCATTGTGCTGCAAGAATTACATTCCTTGAAAGCTCAGAACCTGCAGCTCATGACTATGCTTCAAATGCAGGACCCTTCTGTCTACATACGCAATCTTTCTACACTTCATCTAGCTACCTATGAAGAGCTGTACAAGTTAAGAGAATTAGCTCTGACTCTTCCTTCATTGGACAACATTGCTCTTGCTTCTTCTCTGAAGGTCAATGAGAATTTGGAGATATTGATAGAAGAAGTCAAGGAAGCAAACGAGCATTATGAGGCTCATGAGAAGATGCTCCCAAGTAAGATTGATGACCTACAAAGTACTGCTAATCACATTCTGAGAGAAGTGAAATCTTCTGCTCAAGGTTCATCATCTTCCGGGGCTGCAAAGATTGTATTTGACATCACTCCTGATCTCAACAATCGGCTCTCCAACATTGAGTCTGCTGTATCTGCTCAGAACGCACAGATTGCTGAGCTTACTGAACTTCTGAAGGTTATGCACACTCAAGCACGTGAACAAGAGAAGACTCTTCACAATTGCTATAGGTTTGTTCGAGGACAGACTTATATTCAGAATGAGCATCTCACTGCTGCTGTGTATGCTAACAATCGGTTGATCAAGCTCCTTGTGGAAGACGTTCAGAGACAGCAACCTATGTCTTGTCAGACTTTTGATCATATGAAGACCATTGATGATGATTTCACAAGAAGAATTGATATGATCAACACTGTGAGGCCCACTCCTCAGCAATATCATGATGAACCCTATGTGTTTTGATTATGTCCAAACGTTTCAGAAGATGAAAACTTAATACTCCCTTACATATAGTTTACTGTTGACTAATATTTTTGTTTACTTAGTCTATGTGTAAGTTGCTCAGCAGGTGCTGAATGAATCCTTTCTGGATTGCCTAAAGGACTCAGAAGATCTGTTTACTGAAGTCAGATTTTCAATAACTCAGAAGCTGGATACTCCGCTCTGAAGCCGAAGTCTGCTAAAGCTCTCCTCAGAAGTTCTTTGCAATCAGAAGTTTTGCTAATTTGATTAGAAGTATAGACAACTGGAAATTAGCTTCTGAAAGCTTAGTCACGGGTTCTGTTTGAGCATTTAATGCTCTGACACTTGCATTCAATGCAAGGCGCCAAAAGTTCAAAAAGCTGTTTTAATGGAGCGCGCTTGTCTGTTCAAAAGAAACCATAATTTCCTTGTCTACCCTTTGTTGATCCAATTGAAGAATGATTCCAGTCAACCTCATCTTTGATTTCAAATCACTTACCGGATTGAGTTAAAGAACAAGGATAACGGAATCAAAGTGTTTGAAGACCGTTTGAAGACTTGACAAATTAACGGCTACAACAACTGATGTCATCTCCTTCGAAGATTCAAACTCTCCAACGGTCATCTTCATTCACTATAAATAGTAGCCAAGCTCCAAAGCATCAACACACGCGTGATCATCGAGCAAAATCTCAACGCACTGTTTTAACAAGAAAAACAAAGCAACATTTTCCATTCTCAATCTCTTTTAGCATAGTCTTAGTTAAAGTGAGAGAGTGAAGAAAAACAAGTTCATAATAGGAATCTTGTAAACTGATATCGTTTGTGATATTCAGTTAGATTTAAAGAGAGAAATCTAGTTGAGATTAGAGTTGGGTGAGAAATCCAGAAAACAGAGTATTGTTTGTTCTGGTGGAAATCCTTTAACTCTTTTTAGGCTAGTCAGAACTAAGTGAGAAATTAGCTTAAGTTCTGTTGATGTAAAGGAGCTTCTGAACTTGCCATAAAAGTTCTGAATAGTGGACTTATAAAATCTCTGTAGGCTGCGACCTCAGGGGACAAGACGTAGTCACAGGACTTCTGTGGCGAACTTGGATAAATCGAATTGTTCAATCAGGATCTCCTGAACCTCTTTCTCCCTTCTTATACTTGTTATTTTTGCTTCTGTGTACTTGTTTATATTTAGTGCTGAAACAGATTTTCTCTAAAGTATCATTGTCTTTGTTCAGAAGACTGTCCAGAAGTTCTCAAATCAGAACTTCTGTTGCTGAAAACAGTCTAACTCTGTTTAGGCAGAATTTCCCTCGGAAGCAACTTCTGTGAGCTAGCTTCTGACTCTGAGGAAATTTGACTCTGGAAAATAAGTTTCCCGAAAAAACTTAGAATTTTTCAGTTTTCAACTTTGACACCTATTCACCCTCCTCTAGGTGATTCTGTTCTTGATAGGGCCAACAAATTGGAACTCGTTCGTCTCCTTGGATGAGTTCATCTATCCTAAGTTAGTCACTGAGTTCTATCAGAATCTCTACTACCTATCCAATGAGGAGGATGTTGTTCATTCGATGGTTGGAGAAGTTGGGATTGAGGTCAGCAGGGCTTCTATTTCTCAAATTATTGGAGTTGTTGATGAGGGAATCATCATTGGAGATGATGGTTCTGCTGAAGGTTTTTGTGATGCAAATTGGGCTAGACCAGTTCCAAGTGCCAAGGAAACCTATGCCACCTGGTTCACTCAGCACCAGAGGTGGGCACACTATTTGACAACAAATGTGTTGCTTCCGAAGGCTGGAGGAGTTAATTGTGTTTCCAACCGGGAAAGGGTTTTCATGTGGCATTTGATGAATCAGAAGAAGATCAATCTTCTTGCCATGATTATAAGGCAGATGAAAAATGTAAAGGTTGTCAGTGCTCTGGCCTATGGTTCTCTCCTGACGAGGATTTTTGAAGCTACTTCTGTGGAGATCTCAGGAGAAGGTGTAACCAGCAGTAGTACTGTCCTCAAGATGCAAACACTTATGCATCTTTCCTTTGGTTTGTTACCAAAGAAGAATGAGAAGGGCTCCTCTGTGAGTATTGCTCAGAAGGAAACTGTTGAGGCTGCTGAATAGAAAGGAAAGAATTCTGCCAAGAAGGGCAAGGGAAAGAAAGGATCAAGTAAGTTGGTCCTGACCGTTGAGAAAGTGGTTGTCTCAGAACCTCTTCCCACTATGGTTCAAACAACAATCAGTGTTGAACCTTCTGGCAAGATCGTTGCTGAGAAACCTAAGGATGTTTCTGAGAAGGAAGCTCAGGATGCTGAGGACGCACGCCTTGCTGAAAGAGAGAAGGCTGCTGAAGCTGAAAAGGTTGCAAGGGTTGTGGCTCTTGCTGATAAGAAAAGAAAGCAGAAGGAAGCAGAAGATAAGTTAGCAGCTGAAAGAGAAATTGCTGCAAAGGCTAAGGCCGATGCAAGAATCATTGCATGTGCTGCTGAACTTGAGAATGTGGAGTTCTCAAAGGATGTTGAGGCTTCGGAAGAAGGTGAAGATCTTGAGAATATCTCTCTCTCTACCCGGATAAGTACAAAGGCTATTGAAGAGGATGAGGACTCTGAAGATATTCCTCTCTCCAGAAGAATCCCCAAGAAGAAGATGTCAGCAAAGAGAAGGTCTCTGATAAAAAAGGACTTCTATATTGCTCCGAGTACTGAACTGGAAGAATCAATTCCTGAAAAAGAGGACTTGGTTGATGACGAAGACATGATGGATATGTCTGCTGAAAAGGATGCTGATGCTCCTATTGTTGAAGAACTGACCGAAGATAGTGATCAAGAACCTGATACTATCATTCAGAATGCTATGAATTTTGCTAAAAACATCAACACTGATGATTTTCTAGACAATGTTCTTCTGGGACAAGGGAGAAATCCTGGTGAAAGAGATGCCTCTGAAACTCTGTTCAGAATGGCTCATGTGTTTGCTGAACCAATCTCCACATTTGATCCAAACCTCTCTGATCAGGTTATTTCATCTCCACTTCGTACTTCTCATCCATCCTCTCCTCATACTCCTCATCCATCTCCTTCACTACCTTCTGTCATAGAAGTTGGTGATTCTCACACTTCCATTCCTCCTACAACTTCAACTTCTGAAGTTGTACCTCCACAAATTATTCCTCCTTCTGGATCCTTTTCAGAAGTGAACTTAAACACTGCTCCCTTTTTCACAGACTCCATAGCCACATCCACTACCTCCTCCATTCATACTTCCTATGTAAGTCCATCAATTGGATTTACTGCTCCATCTTTCTCACTACCATCCATCTCAACTACCATTTCTTCCTCACCCTCACATACAATTCCTTCCTCAAACACTCACATCCCTCCACTCTCAACCTCTGGACATGCACCTCCTGTGTGTGATCCCTTAACTACCTCCTCCACTAATTCCTGCTTTGCTGGGTTGTCATCAAATTATGACTTCCTACGCAAGCACATGAATCGAGATGATCTGGATAACAGGTTCGGTAGTTTTGGTTTCATGGGCAGAGCTTCTGGTGTATCCGAAGCTGGTGGTGCTCCCAGTGTTGAGGAGTTGAGAAGAATGAGTCAGAGTGGCTCTAATGAATTGCTAAACAGATTTGCTGGTATGGGGCAAAGAACTTCTGCTGCTGAGATGTATACTCAGGGCATTGTGCTGCAAGAACTACAAACCTTGAAAGCTCAGAACCTGCAGCTCATGACTATGCTTCAAATGCAGGATCCTTTGTTGGCCCTATCAAGAACAAAATCACCTAGAGGGGGGTGAATAGGTGTCAAAGTTGAAAACTGAAAAATTCTAAGTTTTTCAAGAAACTTATATTTCAGAGTCAAATTTCCCCACAGTCAGAAGCTAGCTTACAGAAGTTGCTTCTGAGGGAAATTCTGCCTAAACACAGTTAAACTGTTTTCAGCAACAGAAGTCCTGATTTAAGAACTTCTGGACAGTCTTCTGAACAAAGACAATGATACTTTAGAGAAAATCTGTTTCAGCACTAAATATAAGCAAGTACACAGAAGCAAAAATAACAAGTATAAGAGGGAGAAAGAAGTTCAGGAGGTCCTGATTGAACAAATCGATTTATCCAAGTTCGCCACAGAAGTCCTGTGACTACGTCTTGTCCCCTGAGGTCGCAGCCTACAGAGATTTTATAAATCCACTATTCAGAACTTTTATGGCAAGTTCAGAAGCTCCTTTACATCAACAGAACTTAAGCTAATTTCTCACTTAGTTCTGACTAGCCTAAAAAGAGTTAAAGGATTTCCACCAGAACAAACAATACTCTGTTTTCTGGATTTCTCACCCAACTCTAATCTCAACTAGATTTCTCTCTTTAAATCTAACTGAAGATCACAAACGATCTCAGTTTACAAGATTCCTATTATGAACTTGTTTTTCTTCACTCTCTCACTTTAACTAAGACTATGCTAAGAAAGATTGAGAATGGAAAAAGTTGCTCTGTTTTCTTTGTTAAAACAGTGCGTTGAGATTTTGCTCGATGATCACACGTATGTTGATGCTTTGGAGCTTGGCTACTATTTATAGTGAATGAAGATGACCGTTGGTAAGTTTGAATCTTCGAAGGAGATGACATCAGTTGTTGTAGCCGCTAATTTGTCAAGTCTTCAAACGGTCTTCAAACACTTTGATTCCGTTATCCTTGTTCTTTAACTCAATCTGGTAAGTGATTTGAAATCAAAGAAAGGTTGACTTCAATCATTCTTCAATTGGATCAACAAAGGGTAGACAAGGAAATTCTGGTTTCTTTTGAACAGACAGGCGCGCTCCATCAAAACAGCTTTTTAAACTTTTGGCGCCTTGCATTGAATGCAAGTGTCAGAGCATTAAATGCTCAAATAGAACCCGTGACTAAGCTTTCAGAAGCTGATTTCCAGTTGTCTATACTTCTGATCAAATTGGTAAAGCTTCTGATTGCAAAGAACTTCTGAGGAGAGCTTTAGCAGACTTCGGCTTCAGAGCGGAGCATCCAGCTTCTGAATTATTGAAACTCTAACTTCAGCAAACAGATCTTCTGAGTCCTTTAGGCAATCAAGAATTGATTCATTCAGCACCTGCTGAGAAACTTACACATAGACTAAGTAAACAAAAATATTAGTCAACAGTAAACTATATGTAAGGGAGTATTAAGTTTTCATCTTCTGAAACGTTTGGACATAATCAAAACACATAGGGTTCATTATTCTCCCCCATTTTGGTTATGGACAAACCGTGGTCAGAAGGTAACAGAAAACATGAGGTTTAGAAAATGACTTCCTGATACATATGTTTCATAACTTCTGAGTAAATTAACTCCCCCATTTTAGTGTAAATGGTGAACTTCAGCAATCTGTATTAGCTTAGAAAAGACTTAAGATCAAGTTGTTAGATTTAACGAAGTATAATTTACTAAGTCATAAAGAAACATAAGCAATAGATTAAGAAGTCAGAGACACAAGAAAGTATAAGAAAGATTCAGTGTATATAAGTTCATCAGAAGACAACATAAGAAACAAAATAATCAGAAGAGCAGAAAAAGTCCTCAGACAAAAACTACCCAACCCAGAACCTAGCTAAGAAGCTTAAGTCCTAAAAGATTACAAGTTCCTAGGTTTCTTCTGAGGAGGAGGAACACCACTAGAACCTTCAGCAGCACTTGATCTCTTCTGACCAGACTTCTCCCCCGTTTGACCAGAACCAAGAGCAACACCCAGAGCACCTTGAGATTTCAATTTTTGCTGAACATTCAGTGCAGTCTGATATTGCTGAGGAGTTGGCCTCACAGTGTTGATCATATCCATTCTTCTTCTGAAGTCATCATCAATGGTCTTCATATGATCAAAGGTCTGACCAGACATAGGTCGCTGTCTCTGAACGTCTTCCAGAAGGAGCTTGATCAACCTATTGTTAGCATACACAGCAGCAGTAAGATGCTCATTCTGAATATAAGTCTGTCCTCGAACAAACCTATAGCAATTATGAAGAGTCTTCTCTTGTTCACGTGCTTGAGTGTGCATAACCTTCAGAAGTTCAGTAAGCTCAGCAATTTGTGCGTTCTGAGCAGATACAGCAGACTCAATGTTGGAGAGTCGATTGTTGAGATCAGGAGTGATGTCATATACAATCTTCGCAGCCCCGAAAGATGATGAACCTTGAGCAGAAGATTTCACTTCTCTCAGAATGTGATTGGCAGTACTTTGCAGGTCATCAATCTTACTTGGGAGCATCTTCTCATGAGCCTCGTAATGCTCGTTTGCTTCCTTGACTTCTTCTGTCAATATCTCCAAATTCTCATTGACCTTCAGAGAAGAAGCAAGAGCAATCTTGTCCAGTGAAGGAAGAGTCAGAGCTAATTCTCTTAACTTGTACAGCTCTTCATAGGTAGCTAGATGAAGTGTAGAAAGATTGCGTATGTAGACAGAAGGGTCCTGCATTTGAAGCATAGTCATGAGCTGCAGGTTCTGAGCTTTCAATTGCAGCACAATGCCCTGAGCATACATGTCAGCAGCAGAAGTCCTTTGCCCCATACCAGCAAATCTATTCAGCAATTCATCAGAGCCACTCTGACTCATTCTTCTCAACTCCTCAACACTGGGAGCACCACCAGCTTCGGATACACCAGAAGCTCTGCCCATGAAACCAAAACTACCAAACCTGGTGTCCAGATCATCTCGATTCATGTGTTTGCGTAGGAAGTCATAGTTGGAAGACAACCCAGCAAAACAAGAAGTAGTGGAGGAGGTAGTTAAGGGATCACACACAGGAGGTGCGTGTCCAGAGGATGAGAGTGGAGGAATTGAAGTGGTTGAGGAAGGGATTGTATGTGAGGTTGAAATGGGAGGAAGTGTGGATGGTAGTGAGAAAGATGGAGCAGTAAATCCAATTGATGGACTTACAGAGGAAGTATGAATGGAGGAGGTAGTGGATGTGGCTATGGAGTCTGTGAAAATTGGAGCAGTGTTTAGGTTTACTTCTGAAAAGGATCCAGAAGGAGGAATAATTGGGGGAGGTACAACCTCAGAAATTGAAGTTGTAGGAGGAATGGAAGTATGAGATTCACTCACTTCTGTGACAGAAGGTAGTGAAGGAGATGGATGGGGAGTGACAGTGGGAGATGAGATAACCTGGTCAGAGGTGTTTGGATCAAACATAGAAATGGGCTCAGCAAAGATATGAGCCATTCTGATCAGCGTTTCAGAGGCATCCCTATCACCAGGGTTTCTTCCTTGATTCAGAAGAATGTTGTCAATGAAATTTTCATCATCAACATTCTCAACAAACTATTTAGCATCCTGAAGAACCTCTTCATCTTCTGGTTCACTCTCTTCTAACATCTCTTCAATTAGAGGAGCATCAACATTCTCTTCATCAGACATCTCCGACAAGTCTTCATCAGCAGCTTCCGGTTCCTGAGTAACAGGATCCTCTAATTCAGCACTGGGGGCAACAACGAAGTCCTTTTTCCTCAGCGACCTTCGTTTTGCAACAGCCTTCTTTCCAATTCTGGTGGAGAGAGAGATATTCTCAAGTATCCGAGAGGACAGAGAGATATTCTCAAGTTTCTCTCCTTCTTCTGAAGCCTCAACCTCCTTTGAGAACTCCGCATCCTGAAGTTCAGCAGCACATTCTATAAGTCTTGCATCGGCCTTAGCCTTTGCAGCAATTTCTCTTTCAGCAGCTAACTTGTCTTCTGCTTCCTTCTGCTTTCTTTTCTTATCAGCAAGAGCCACAACCCTTGCAACCTTCTCAGCTTCAGCAGCCTTCTCTTTTTCAGCAAGGCGTGCGTCCTCAGCATCCTGAGCTTCCTTCTCAGGAACATCCTTAGGTTTCTCAGCAACGACCTTGCCAGAGGGTTCAACACGGATTGTTGTTTGAACCATCGTGGGAAGAGGTTCTGAGACAACCACCTTCTCAACAGTCAGGACCAACTTACTTGATCCCTTCTTTCCCTTGCCCTTCTTGGCAGCATTCTTTCCTTTCTGTACAACAGCCTCAATAATTTCCTTCTGAGCAATACTCACAGAGGAGCCCTTCTCATTCTTCTTCGGAGTCACACCCAAGTTGAGGTTCCTGAAGGTATGCATCTTCAGAACCGTACTCCTACTTGTAACACCTTCTCCTGAAACCACAACAGAGGCTGCCTCAAACAACCTAGTCAGGAGTGAGCCATATGCTAATGCACTCACGGTAGTTACATTCTTCATCTCCCTTATCAGCATGGCAGGTAAGTTGATCTTCTTCTGGTTGACCAGATGCCACATAAACACTCTTTCCCTGTTGGAAACACCATTAACCCCTCCAGCCTTCGGAAGGAAAACATTGGTTGTCAAATAGTGTGCCCACCTCTGGTGCTGAGTGAGCCAGGTGGCATAAGTTTCCTTGGCACTTAGATCTGGTCTAGCCCAGTTTACTTCTGTAAAACCATCTGCTGAACCATCATCACCAATGATGATTCCTTCATCATCAATACCGATCACTTGAGAAATAGAAGCCCTGCTGACCTCAATCTCAATTTCCCCGACTTCTGAGTGTAGAACATCCTCCTCATTTGAAAAGAAATGGAGGTTCTGATAGAATTCGGTGACTAACTTAGGGTAGATAAATTCATCGAGAGAAACGAATGAATTCCAGTTTTGAGCACTTAGCCATTTGGAGATAGGTTCAGTGGATTTAACTTCATCATCTAGGAACCTAGAGGTGAATACCCTAGATTCGCTAACTTTCTTTTTGGATTCAGTGGTAAAGATGTGAGTGACAGTGATTTCTTGAGCCATTTTTAAAGATATAAGAAATTAGGTTAAGAATCTAGAGAGAAAAGAACACAGAAAATCTATGGAAATTCTAATTGCAATGAAAGTGAGAGTAAAAACTTCTAAGTATGGAAAACCCCTATTTATACCCAAACAAGGAAACCGTTCCAATTCAAAAAGCAAAATACACACCGTTTAAAGGGGAACAGATAACCGTTAACCACAGAACAGCGCCGTAAAATGCAGTAGATAACGCATGCTTCAATGTCAAATCATGATTAGAATTAATTATCACTTAATTATCTTAAACGATTAATCACTTAAGACACACAGAAATAATTAAGCTAAGTTATTGAAGTGGATAAGTCATACCAATGTCTTCTCGTAAGTTGCTGAAAGAGTTACCAGCCAGAGGCTTAGTAAACATGTCAGCAAGATTCTCTTCAGAGGGAACATGAGTAATGATAATATCCTTCTTCAGAACATGATCTCTCAGAAAGTGATGCCTAATATGAACATGCTTCATCCTGCTGTGCTGAATAGGATTCTTTGAAAGATCAATTGCACTCTTGTTATCACAGTAGATTGTAATTGTTCCAGGGATGACTCCATAGTCAGCAATTTGTTGCTTGATCCAGAGCATCTGAGAAACACAACTTCCAGCAGCTACATACTCAGCTTCAGCAGTTGAGAGAGCCACAGAGGTTTGCTTCTTACTATGCCAGGAGACTAAGCACTCCCCCAGAAAATGACAACCACCAGAAGTGCTGACCCTTTTCAATTTATCTCTACCATAGTCAGAGTCTGTGTATCCTATAGGAGTGAAATCAGAACTACAGGGATACCACAAACCAGCTTCTGGTGTGCCTTTAAGATATCTGAGAATTCTTTTGACAGCAACATCATGAATTTCTCTTGGCTTTGATTGATATCTAGCACAAAAACACACAGCAAAATGTATATCTGGCCTGCTGGCTGTTAGGTATAAAAGAGAACCAATCATACCTCTGTAGGTTTTTATATCTACAGGTTTACCAGCTTTCTCTTCATCATCAATGTCTTTGCTGACATCCATTGGAATATCAACAGCATTAGAGTCCATCATGCCAAATTTCTTCAGCACTTCTCTAGTGTACTTGGCTTGATTGATAAACACACCATCATTACTTTGCTTGATCTGAAGTCCTAAGAAGAAGGTTAATTCTCCCATCATAGACATTTCAAACTCAGCCTTCATGTGGTCACTGAACTCTCTGCACAAAGATTCATTAGTAGCACCAAATATAATATCATCAACATATACCTGAGCTATAAGGATATCCTTGTTCTTCTTCAGAGTGAACAGAGTTGTATCAACACAGCCTCTGACAAATCCCTTAGACAGAAGGAACTTTGTCAATCTCTCATACCAAGCTCTGGGAGCTTGTTTCAGTCCATACAAGGCTTTCTTCAGCTTGTAAACATGATCAGGAAACTTATGATCTTCAAAACCAGGAGGTTGAGACACATAGACTTCCTCATCAATGTAACCATTCAAGAATGCACTTTTCACATCCATTTGAAAGAGCTTAAAACCTTTGTATGATGCAAAAGCACATAAGATTCTAATGGCTTCTAATCTTGCAACAGGAGCAAAAGTTTCACCATAATCTATGCCTTCTTGCTGACTGTAACCTTGAGCAACAAGTCTTGCCTTGTTCCTCACAACATTTCCAAATTCATCAAGCTTGTTCTTCAGAACCCATCTAGTTCCAACAACCTTTATGTTGTTAGGTCTGGGAACCAAAGTCCAAACTTCTGACCTTTTGAACTGGTCAAGTTCTTCTTGCATTGCCATTAACCAGGAGTCATCATCAGCAGCTTCATAGAAGTCCTTGGGTTCCAGAAGTGACACAAAAGCCACATTACCCATGTATCTTCTGAGCTGAGCTCTGGTCATGACAGGATTATGAACAGAGTCAATTATGTTCTCTAAGGAATGATTCCTATGAGCTCTAACTTCTCTTGGTACATCCAATGAGTCTTCTGAAACTTGTTCATCATTTGTTGAATCATAAATAGGAGCATCTTCTGGAAGGAAGTTGACTTCTGGAGTGGGATTCACTTCTTGAGCTTGTTCAGCAACAGGAGGAACCACTTCAGCAGCTCTGGGAGAAACATCTTCTTCTTCTACATCAGGAGATGTAACTTCAGGAGCTTGAACTACATCTTCATCAGGAGCTCTACTATCTGCAGGGTTAATCTCATCAAACTGTACATGAACAGATTCATCTAGAGTTTGAGTCCTCTTATTAAAAACCCTATATGCTTTACTATGTGTTGAGTAACAAAGAAAAATGGCATCATCTACCTTTGAATCAAACTTTGAAAGATATTCTTTTGTATTCAAAACATAACACTTACAACCAAAGGTTCTGAAATAACCTATTTTAGGCTTTCGACCTTTCCAGAGTTCATAAGGGGTCTTGTTCAGAATGCTTCTGATTAGCACTCTATTCAGAACATAGCAAGCTGTGTTCACAGCTTCTCCCCAAAAGTCAATTATGTTCTCTAAGGAATGATTCCTATGAGCTCTAACTTCTCTTGGTACATCCAATGAGTCTTCTGAAACCTGTTCATCATTTGTTGAATCATAAATAGGAGCATCTTCTGGAAGGAAGTTGACTTCTGGAGTGGGATTCACTTCTTGAGCTTGTTCAGCAACAGGAGGAACCACTTCAGCAGCTCTGGGAGAAACATCTTCTTCTTCTACATCAGGAGATGTAACTTCAGGAGCTTGAACTACATCTTCATCAGGAGCTCTACTATCTGCAGGGTTAATCTCATCAAACTGTACATGAACAGATTCATCTAGAGTTTGAGTCCTCTTATTAAAAACCCTATATGCTTTACTATGTGTTGAGTAACAAAGAAAAATGGCCTCATCTGCCTTTGAATCAAACTTTGAAAGATATTCTTTTGTATTCAAAACATAACACTTACAACCAAAGGTTCTGAAATAACCTATTTTAGGCTTTCGACCTTTCCAGAGTTCATAAGGGGTCTTGTTCAGAATGCTTCTGATTAGCACTCTATTCAGAACATAGCAAGCTGTGTTCACAGCTTCTCCCCAAAAGTACTTAGGAAGCCTTCTTTCATTGATCATAGTTCTGGCAATCTCAACCAGAGTTCTATTCTTCCTTTCAACTACCCCATTTTGTTGAGGAGTTCTGGGAGCAGAAAAGTTATGATCAATTCCCTTGGTTTCACAGAATTCTTCAAACCGAAAGTTTTTGAATTCTCCACCATTATCACTTCTGATATGAACAACCTTTTCATTCCTTTCATTCTCAAGTTTCTTTATCAGAACTGAGAAACATCCAAGTGACTCATCTTTGCTAGACAGCAAGATGACCCAAGTGAATCTTGAATAGTCATCTACAATGACAAAGGCATACTTCTTTCCACCCATGCTCATTGGTTGAACAGGGCCAAAAAGATCCATATGAAGCAATTCCAAAGGTCTTTTAGTTGAAATGACTTTCTTAGTTTTAAAAGAGCTTCTAGATTGTTTACCAGATTGGCAAGCATTGCATAAATGGTTCTTTTTAAAACTAATTTCAGGCAGACCCTCAACCAATTGATTTCTAGCTACTTTGGCCAGAAGGTCCATGCTCACATGAGCAAGTCTTCTATGCCAGAGCCAGGAGGTATGCTCTTTGGACATCAAGCATATATTTTTGCAAAGATTCTCAAGATTCAGCATGAAAACATTTTCAACTCTAGGAGCAGTTAGAATAACTTCCCTTGACTTACTGTCCAAGATTTTACATCCAGAGGAGCTGAAGACAACATCTCTACCTTTATCACACAGTTGTGCAACACTCAGGAGATTGAACTTCAGGCCTCTGACTAGGGAGACATCTTCGATCGGAGGATTAGTTCCTATAGATCCAGAACCAAGTATCCTTCCTTTCTGAGCATCTCCAAAGCTGACTTTTCCACCTCTTTTAGGATCAAATGTGATGAATGCCTTTTCATCACCTGTCATATGCCTTGAGCACCCACTGTCAATGTACCACAGCTTTGACATTGATGGAGCACTCAGAGCCACCTGCAACACAATCAATTAGTGATAGGTACCCAATCCTTATTGGGTCCTTCAGAGTTAGATTTCTCTTCAGCAGGTTTTAATGATATCTCATATTGCAAGAGGTTTTTAATATGGTACTTGCAATCTTTCAACCAATGACCATCACTCTTGCAAAGTTTGCAAAAGGGAGGGTTCTTGGATCTTTCCCTTTGCTTCTTGGGAGATTTCTTCTTCTTCTGAGAAGGTCCAACATCTTCAGAGGCTATAACAGCACTCTCAGAGGTGCCAACATCAGGAGGAGAAGCTATCTCTTTCAGAAGAGAGGGAGTGACAGGTTTCTTCTTCTTCTGGGGTTTATCACTTCCCAGAGGCAGCTTTTCCTTGCCTTTGGCTTTAGAGCCATCAGCAGGAGTGATGAACTGTTTACACAGTTTTTCTTCTAACACTTTCATGTCAGAATAAACTTGAGTAAACCTAAGAAACTTGTCAGCCTCACTCTTGTCCAATTTCCTTTTCAGGTACTTGAACATACTATAGAGTTCTTCAAGAGAATCAAAGATATTTTGTTCGGAAGATATGTTTACCTCGGAATCATATGTAGCTTCAGGAGGTGCGGAAGTTTCTCCTGTGACATCTTCAGAAGTTGGCTCATCAATAGCCATAAAACAAATCTGAGCTTACTCTTCCTTTTCTTCAGGATCACTGCTGGTCTCAGAGTCTGACCAGGCAGCCAGCATAGCTTTCTTGAACTTTTTCTTATCTTTCTTCAGCTCCGGACAGTTAGGCTTAATGTGTCCCGGTTGCTGACATCCATAGCACATAATAGGCTTATTTGGATCTCTCTTGAACTTTTCACCAGAATCAGGAGTTTTCTTGTCAAAGCTCCTGAAAGGCTTCTTGTAGTTTCCACCTCTGCCTTTTCTAAAAGCCTTCTTGAACTTCCTAGTCAGCATAGCCAGTTCCTCATCTTCAGAGGATTCTTCAGAAGATTCCGCTTTCAGGTCATGATTTTTCCTACTCTTTTTCCTTCTGACCTTTCTCTTAGGTCATGATTTTTTAATGACATCTCATGAGTAATTAGAGACCCAATGAGCTCATCATACAAGTAATAGCTCAAGTCCTGAACTTCTTCAATAGTAGTCTTCTTGGCTTGCCAAGACCTTGGTAGGCTTCTGACAATCTTCTTCACTCGATCAGATTCTTCAATGTCCTTTCCTAAACTCTTCAAGTCATTGACTATCTTGGTGAATCTAGAGTTCATATCTGAAATAGATTCTTTATCAAGCATTTCAAATAACTCATATTCTCTCATGAGTTGGTTGACTTTAGATTGCTTCACTTTTCCTGTTCCTTCATATGTGACTTCCAGCTTGTTCCAAATGTCCTGTGCAGTTTCACAAGAAAAAACTTTGTTATATTCAGTAGCTGTAAGTGCACAATGCAACATATTTATTGCTGAAGCATTAGTTTGGAGTTTTTTCAGAATGTCATCTGTGTATTCTCTCTGAGGAATAACAACATTCCCTAAACCTTGTTCCATTCTGGTGGGAATGAAATCACCATTAGTGATGACATACCAAGCACTCATGTTCTGAGCTTGGATGAAGTACATCATCCTTTTCTTCCAGTATGAGTAGTTGTTGCCATTAAATAATGGAGGTCTAGTAGTGGAAGAACCTTCTGGAACTATGAAGTGAGAAGAGATCTCAGGCTGGTGTCTACTAGCCATCTCTATTGATTCTGATAGGATCTTACACTTAGATTGTTAGATCTTTAGTAAATATGCGAAGTAACCTGGCTCTGATACCACTTGTTGGCCCTATCAAGAACAGAATCACCTAGAGGGGGGTGAATAGGTGTCAAAGTTGAAAACTGAAAAATTCTAAGTTTTTCAAGAAACTTATATTTCAGAGTCAAATTTCCTCACAGTCAGAAGCTAGCTTACAGAAGTTGCTTCTGAGGGAAATTCTGCCTAAACACAGTTAAACTGTTTGCAGCAACAGAAGTTCTGATTTAAGAACTTCTGGACAGTCTTCTGAACAAAGACAATGATACTTTAGAGAAAATCTGTTTCAGCACTAAATATAAGCAAGTACACAGAAGCAAAAATAACAAGTATAAGAGGGAGAAAGAAGTTCAGGAGGTCCTGATTGAACAAATCGATTTATCCAAGTTCGCCACAGAAGTCCTGTGACTACGTCTTGTCCCCTGAGGTCGCAGCCTACAGAGATTTTATAAATCCACTATTCAGAACTTTTATGGCAAGTTCAGAAGCTCCTTTACATCAACAGAACTTAAGCTAATTTCTCACTTAGTTCTGACTAGCCTAAAAAGAGTTAAAGGATTTCCACCAGAACAAACAATACTCTGTTTTCTGGATTTCTCACCCAACTCTAATCTCAACTAGATTTCTCTCTTTAAATCTAACTGAAGATCACAAACGATCTCAGTTTACAAGATTCCTATTATGAACTTGTTTTTCTTCACTCTCTCACTTTAACTAAGACTATGCTAAGAAAGATTGAGAATGGAAAAAGTTGCTCTGTTTTCTTTGTTAAAACAGTGCGTTGAGATTTTGCTCGATGATCACACGTATGTTGATGCTTTGGAGCTTGGCTACTATTTATAGTGAATGAAGATGACCGTTGGTGAGTTTGAATCTTCGAAGGAGATGACATCAGTTGTTGTAGCCGTTAATTTGTCAAGTCTTCAAACGGTCTTCAAACACTTTGATTCCGTTATCCTTGTTCTTTAACTCAATCTGGTAAGTGATTTGAAATCAAAGAAAGGTTGACTGGAATCATTCTTCAATTGGATCAACAAAGGGTAGACAATGAAATTCTGGTTTCTTTTGAACAGACAGGCGCGCTCCATCAAAACAGCTTTTTGAACTTTTGGCGCCTTGCATTGAATGCAAGTGTCAGAGCATTAAATGCTCAAATAGAACCCGTGACTAAGCTTTCAGAAGCTGATTTCCAGTTGTCTATACTTCTGATCAAATTGGTAAAGCTTCTGATTGCAAAGAACTTCTGAGGAGAGCTTTAGCAGACTTCGGCTTCAGAGCGGAGCATCCAGCTTCTGAATTATTGAAACTCTAACTTCAGCAAACAGATCTTCTGAGTCCTTTAGGCAATCAAGAATTGATTCATTCAGCACCTGCTGAGAAACTTACACATAGACTAAGTAAACAAAAATATTAGTCAACAGTAAACTATATGTAAGGGAGTATTAAGTTTTCATCTTCTGAAACGTTTGGACATAATCAAAACACATAGGGTTCATCATCCTTCTGTTTACATACGCAATCTTTCTACACTTCATCTAGCTACCTATGAAGAGCTGTACAAATTAAGAGAATTAGCTCTGACTCTTCCTTCATTGGACAACATTGCTCTTGCTTCTTCTCTGAAGGTCAATGAGAATTTGGAGATATTGACAGAAGAAGTCAAGGAAGCAAACGAGCATTGTGAGGCTCATGAAAAGATGCTCCCAAGTAAGATTGATGACCTGCAAAGCACTGCCAATCACATTCTGAGAGAAGTGAAATCTTCTGCTCAAGGTTCATCATCTTCCGGGGCTGCAAAGATTGTATATGACATCACTCCTGATCTCAACAATCGACTCTCCAACATTGAGTCTGCTGTATCTGCTCATAACGCACAGATTGCTGAGCTTACTGAACTTCTGAAGGTTATGCACACTCAAGCACGTGAACAAGAGAAGACTCTTCACAATTGCTATAGGTTTGTTCGAGAACAGACTTAGATTCAGAATGAGCACCTCACTGCTGCTGTGTATGCTAACAATCGGTTGATCAAGCTCCTGGTGGAAGACGTTCAGAGACAGCGACCTAGGTCTGGTCAGACTTTTGATCATATGAAGACCATTGATGCTGATTTCAGAAGAAGAATGGATATGATCAACACTGTGAGGCCAACTCCTCAGCAATATTCTACTGCAATGAAAGTTCAACAAAAATTGGACTCTCAAGGTGCTTTGGGTATTCCTGTTGGTTCTGGTCAAACGGGGGAGAAGTTTGGTCAGCAGAGCGGTCTCAATACTGGTTTAAGAGACAGAGTGTTGCTGAAGGTTCCAGTGGTGTTCCTCCTCCTCAGAAGAAACCTAGGAACTTGTAATCTCTTTAGGACTTAAGCTTCTTAGCTAGGTTCTAGGTTGGGTAGTTTTTGTCTTAGGATTTTTTCTGCTCTTCTGATTATTTTGTTTCATATGTTGTCTTCTGATGATTTTATATACACTGAATCCTTCTTATACTTTCTTGTGTCTCTGACTACTGACTTATTGCTTATGTTTCTTTGTGACTTAGTAAATTATACTTCTTTAAATCTAACAACTTGATCTTAAGTCATTTCTAAGTTTATACAGATTGCTGAAGTTCACCATTTACACTAAAATGGGGGAGTTAATTTACTCAGAAGTTATGAAACATATGTATCAGGAAGTCATTTTCTAAACGTCATGTTTTCTGTTACCTTCTGACCACGGTTTGTCCATAACCAAAATGGGGGAGAATGATGAACCCTATGTGTTTTGATTATGTCCAAACGTTTCAGAAGATGAAAACTTAATACTCTCTTACATATAGTTTATTGTTGACTAATATTTTTTGTTTACTTAGTCTATGTGTAAGTTTCTCAGCAGGTGCTGAATGAATCATTTCTGGATTGTCTAAAGGACTCAGAAGATCTGTTTGCTGAAGTCAGAGTTTCAATAATCACTACACCATAGATTGCATATTGCAACCACAGTTGAGATATTGTTGCTAAAAAATCGTTGCCTTAGCTAACTTTAGATCATTTTTACTGTTTGGATAATTTAAGGCAACGATTTTCACAAAAGTGTAGCATTAGATGCATTTTCTGGATTCTTGTTAGTAGAAAATGCAACGGTTTATACAAATATGTAGCTTTAGGTGCATTTTATAATTGACAATGCAACAATGTTGATAATTAAAATTTTTCGTTGCTTTATTTGACTTTATAAGTAGCTAAAACAAGTTTCTTTTCGTTGTATAGTTTATTAATTTTGGTTGCATAGTTTATTAATTTAAGTTTAATGAAAAATTTATTTATATACATAATCCGGGTCTTTGGGGTTGTGTTGAGGGTGCCGACCTAATCGGGATGTTCGGCTTTCCCTCTTTTCCTGTCTTCCCTATTTTTACTGGAATCAAAAAAAGATAAAATATAATAGTGTAATAGAAAAATTACCAATAAATATGTAATGGATGTAATAATTTTTTATACTTTTTTAACTTTTTTAAGATAAATCAAAAATATTCAATGAAGTAAATTTTTCGGTCAAAGCACTCAACAATTTTTTTTAATCTCCATATAAATATTATAATAAATAAAATTTTTTTTTGGTAACATAATAAATAAAAATTAAGTAGAGTTAAAAATTAGGTTACAACTTTACTTTCCCAATTACACATGACGTCAATACATAGTTTCCCCCAATTTGTGACCTACACAGTTTATTACCCTCGTATGACTAATACAAAAAAAAAATTCTGCCACTTTTTTCTAAAATAAATCTCTCTTTCTAAGCGTTTATTTTTCTCGTGCGATTAAATTTTTCCCTTTGCAAACCCTTCTTCATCTTCACCAAAACACTGTTATTTTAACAAAAATCCATATTTCTGTCTTCGATTGTGCAAGGGTTTTTGAGCGTTCGAGAGGATCTATAGTTCGGATTATCGAACACTGCCTTTTGCACCTAAGATTAATTAATCAGCTCAAAGGTAATATATTTATCTTCATTCTCAATCGTTTTATTATCCCTTAATTTCTGAGTTTTGAGTTGGGGGTATGTTTGTTTCCATGAATTACTCTTTGAATCTCATTATTATGTGTCCATTTTTGTTGTTTTCACTAGAATCTAGATTTGTTGATTAATTTTATTTTATCACACACAATGTCTTTTTCTTTACTTGGAGCTGATGGTTGTTAATTCATTTCTCTTTACCAGTTCACATAATCTCGTTAGTTAACTAGTTTGATTTTTTTTTTGGATATTGAAGAGATCATAAAACTCATATTCCATTTTTTCTTGTGTTCAAAATAAAATTAGGGTCTCAAATTGGGTAAGAGATTAAAAGATATTGTAAACTATGATGTCCTGGAATTGAAGGTCATTTTTTGGGTAAGAGATTAAGGGATATTGTAAACTATGATGTCCTTGAATTGAATGTCATTTTTGTGTTACCATTAAAAAAGAAAGAAAAGGTAAAAGAGCAGTCTAAATCATTACTAATTTGCAATTCGAAATGTATTATAATTGTGTTAAATATGTGATTTAATGACAATATTGGCATTAGTCTTTTTTTTTCTCGATTTCTCGTATTTTTTCCACATTTCACATCTCTTTATTTATTATCAGTTAAATCTAGAATTTCTAGAATGTGAAATTAAGATTCTAGAATTTGAAATCTGAAAATTTCAGATTCTACTACATCTGGTAACTATAGGGACTCTTTAGGTTGATATAAACTTTATTTATCTTAATTATAGGATTGCTTTTTGGGTAATGGGCGAGGATGATAATTTATGGTTGGAACTTCCTAAGAATCCTTATATGCTTGTTATGGTCTGTAATCTGCAATATATATTAAGTGTTGAAAATAAGAATCCTTTTATGCTTGTTAGGATGTTGATTGGTAGTAGATCGCCTATGGTTGTTGAGGTTTTTGTAATTAGTCATATTCTTCTTTAGGCTCATTTTCGGTTTGGAATATTGGACTATCTCCACTTGTCGATCTCTCTGCTTTAGAGATTTTTTTGTGAATGCAAACAACTGATTTTAGAGTTGATGAATGTTACTGTTTGTTTTATCTTAGTTTTGAGAGTTTTATGGTTGCGAAATGTTGGGCTAGCTTTTGAATCTTGTAACCATAGCCTTGCCGTTCTCTTTTACTGAAATTTGTTTGTTTGGAGAAACGATTTTGATCGATTACCTCAGGTTCTAGATCAAATGTCTAAAGGCTGAGTTACTTCATATTATAGTTGATTCATATTCCATCATTTAGAGTGATGGAATGTTTTATTGTTTCTTTATTTATGTTAATATAGGCAAGGATTGAAGAAAAGTTGTCATCTGGAGTTGAAAATGATGAGGCAATACTTGTAGAAGAACCTTCTCATGGTCCAACATGGCTTATTGGTAGACTTGGCAGTATTAAAAGGCAAGAGATAGTGCAAAATTTATTGCCTCTGTTGCTACTAGCAATAGCAACATTTCTGATGAGGCGCTCCAAGCAATCAAAGCTGAAGTTAGAGAGGAACTTAATGGAGAAATGCAACAGGAGATGCAAGCACAACTTGCATTCATGATGTAAAAGTTGAGCCAACTAAACCTGACACTCAATTTAAATTTGGATATTCTTCCTTCTTTTGTTAGCACCAATTCTCTTGGTTCAGATGCAACATTGGCCAAGGAAGGATGATTTATGCATGTGTATGCTTGTGATGGTTATGTACCTATCACACTTTTGAACTTTGGATGTTCGTATTTTGCTACTTTTGGCATATATTGCCCTTTTTGTAAATTGTATGTTCCTTTTTATTCGAGCTAATATAGCTTGTGGATTATAATTGTTGATTTATAGAATGAAACATGGCTTTGGACAATAAACGTTGCGTTTATTCAGTTTCGCTATTCAATTTTGTTGCTGTTCAGGATTGAAAATGTTGCTTTAACCGAAGGAATTATTGCATTATTTTGAAAGTGGATGTAGCCTTTGAATATTTGCAAGTGTTGCTATAAATAAATATAAACCGTTGCATTTACTATAAATATTTTGTTGCCTATGTCCATGCCAATTGGGAATTTCGTTGCTTTCATTTTAAAAACATTGTTGCCTTAGTAAGATAAAACATGTTGCCTTAGATAAAAACAACCGTTGCATTAGTTAAGTAAAAATCTGTTGCTTTAGGTTCTTGAAATCGTTGCCCTTTTTTCTTTGTAAAACTCGTTGCCTTTCCTTTAAAAACTTGGCAACCATATTATCTCGTTGCTGTTATGAAAGTTTCGTTGCATTTGCTACCAAAGGCAACGAGGAATATACCAACGACCTAACAGTGCCATATTTCGTTGCTTTTGGCATTTTTTTGCCCAATGGCAACCAATTTAGGTACCTAATGCAAGAAATTGAAGCGGTTGCCATAGGCAATCTATGGTGTAGTGAATTCAGAAGCTGGATACTCCGCTCTGAAGCCGAAGTCTGCTAAAGCTCTCCTCAAATGTTCTTTGCAATCAGAAGATCTTTTACCAATTTGATCAGAAGCTTAGTCACGGGTTCTGGATAACATTTATTGCTCTGACAAGTGCATTTAATGCAAGGCGCCAAAAGTTCAAAAAACTGTTTTGATGGAGCGCGCCTGTCTGTTCAAAAGAAACCAGAACCTTGTCTACCCTTTGTTGATCCAATTGAAGAATGATTCCAGTCAACCTCATCCTTGATTTCAAATCACTTACCGGATTGAGTTAAAGAACAAGGATAACGGAATCAAAGTGTTTGAAGACCGTTTGAAGATTTGACAAATTAACGGCTACAACAACTGATGTCATCTCTATTGAAGATTCAAACTCACCAACGGTTATCTTCATTCACTATAAATGGTAGCCAAGCTCAAAAGCATCAAAAACACGCGTTATCATCGAGCAAAATCTCAACGCACTGTTTTAACAAGAAAAACAGAGCACCACTTCCCATTCTCAATCTTTCTTAGCATAGTCTTAGTTAAAGTGAGAGAGTGAAGAAAAACAAGTTCATAATAGGAATCTTGTAAACTGATATCGTTTGTGATATTCAGTTAGATTTAAAGAGAGAAATCTAGTTGAGATTAGAGTTGGGTGAGAAATCCAGAAAACAGAGTATTGCTTGTTCTGGTGGAAATCCTTTAACTCTTTTTAGGCTAGTCAGAACTAAGTGAGAAATTAGCTTAAGTTCTATTGATGTAAAGGAGCTTCTGAACTTGTCATAAAAGTTCTGAATAGTGGATTTATAAAATCTCTGTAGGCTGCGACCTCAGGGGCCAAGACGTAGTCACAGGACTTCTGTGGCGAACTTGGATAAATCGAATTGTTCAATCAGGATCTCCTGAACTTCTTTCTCCCTCTTATACTTGTTATTTTTGCTTCTGTGTACTTGCTTATATTTAGTGCTGAAACAGATTTTCTCTAAGTATCATTGTCTTTGTTCAGAAGACTGTCCAGAACTTCTGTTGCTGAAAACAGTCTAACTGTGTTTAGGCAGAATTTCCCTCAGAAGCAACTTCTGTAAGCTAGCTTCTGACTCTGAGGAAATTTGACTCTGAAAATTAAGTTTCCTTAAAAACTTGAAACTTTCAGTTTTCCTCTAGGTGATTCTGTTCTTGTTAGGGCCAACAAGTGGTATCAGAGCGAAGGTCACTTCGTATATTTACTAAAGATCTAACAATCTAAGTGTAAGATCCTATCAGAATCAATAGAGATGGCTAGTAGACACCAGCCTGAGAATTCTTCTCACTTCATAGTTCCAGAAGGTTCTTTCACTACTAGACCTCCATTATTTAATGGCAACAACTACTCATACTGGAAGAAAAGGATGATGTACTTCATCCAAGCTCAGAACATGAGTGCTTGGTATGTCATCACTGATGGTGATTTCATCCCAACAAGGATGGAAGTTGGTCTAGGGAATGTTGTTATTCCTCAGAGAGAATACACAGATGACATTCTGAAAAAACTCCAAACTAATGCTTCAGCAATAAATATGTTGCATTGTGCACTTACAGCTACTGAATATAACAAAGTTTCTTCTTGTGAAACTGCACAGGAGATTTGGAACAAGCTGGAAGTCACATATGAAGGAACAGGAAAAGTGAAGCAATCTAAAGTCAACCAACTCATGAGAGAATATGAGTTATTTGAAATGCTTGATAAAGAATCTATTTCAGATATGAAGTCTATATTCACCAAGATAGTCAATGACTTGAAGAGTTTAGGAAAAGACATTGAAGAATCTGATCGAGTGAAGAAGATTGTCAGAAGCTTACCAAGGTCTTGGCAAGCCAAGAAGACTGCTATTGAAGAAGTTCAGGATTTGAGCTATTACCTGTATGATGAGCTCATTGGGTCTCTAATTACTCATGAGATGTCATTAAAGAATCATGACCTAAGAGAGAGGTCAGAAGGAAAAAGAGTAGTCCTGAAAGCAGAAGCTTCTGAAGAATCCTCTGAAGATGAGGAACTGGCTATGCTGACCAGGAAGTTCAAGAAGGCCTTTAGAAAAGGCAGAGGTGGAAACTACAAGAAGCCGTTCAGGAGCTTTGACAAGAAAACTCCTGATTCTGGTGAAAAGTTCAAGAGAGATCCAAATAAGCCAATTGTGTGCTATGGATGTCAGCAACCGGGGCACATTAAGCCTAACTGCCCAGAGCTGAAGAAAGATAAGAAAAAGTTCAAGAAAGCTATGTTGGCTGCCTGGTCAGACTCTGAGACCAGCAGTGATCCTGAAGAAAAGGAAGAGCAAGCTCAGATTTGTTTTATGGATATTGATGAGCCAACTTCTGAAGATGTCACAGGAGAAACTTCCGCACCTCCTGAAGCTACATATGATTCCGAGGTAAACATATCTTCTGAACAAAATATCTTTGATTCTCTTGAAGAACTCTATAGTATGTTCAAGTACCTGAAAAGGAAATTGGACAAGAGTGAGGCTGACAAGTTTCTTAGGTTTACTCAAGTTTACTCTAACATGAAAGTGTTAGAAGAAAAGCTGTGTAAACAATTCAGCACTCCTGCTGATGGGTCCAAAGCCAAAGGCAAGGAAAAGCTGCCTCTGGGAAGTGATAAACCCCAGAAGAAGAAGAAACCTGTCACTCCCTCTCTTCTGAAAGAGATAGCTTCCCCTCCTTATGTCGGTACCTCTGAGAGTGCTGTTGTAGCCTCTGAAGATGATAAACCTTCTCAGAAGAAGAAGAAATCTCCCAAGAAGCAAAGGGAAAGATCCAAGAACCCTCCTTTTTGCAAGCTTTGCAAGAGTGATGGTCATTGGTTGAAGGATTGCAAGTACCATATTAAAAACCTCTTGCAATCTGAGATATCATTAAAACCTGCTGAAGAAAAATCTAACTCTGAAGGACCCAATAAGGATTGGGTACCTGTCACTAATTGATTGTGTTGCAGGTGGCTCTGAGTGCTCCATCAATGTCAAAGCTGTGGTACATTGACAGTGGGTGCTCAAGGCATATGACAGGTGATGAAAAGGCATTCATCACATTTGATCCTAAAAGAGGTGGAAAAGTCAGCTTTGGAGATGCTCAGAAAGGAAGGATACTTGGTTCTGGATCCATAGGAACTAATCCTCCGATCGAAGATGTCTCCCTAGTCAGAGGCCAGAAGTTCAATCTCCTGAGTGTTGCACAACTGTGTGATAAAGGTAGAGATGTTGTCTTCAGCTCATCTGGATGTAAAATCTTGGACAGTAAGTCAAGGGAAGTTATTCTAACTGCTCCTAGAGTTGAAAATGTTTTCATGCTGAACCTTTAGAATCTTTGCAAAAATATATGCTTGATGTCCAAAGAGGATACCTCCTGGCTCTGGCATAGAAGACTTGCTCATGTGAGCATGGACCTTTTGGCCAAAGTAGCTAGAAATCAATTGGTTGAGGGTTTGCCTGAAATTAGTTTTAAAAAGAATCATTTATGCAATGCTTGCCAATCTGGCAAACAATCCAGAAGCTCTTTTAAAACTAAGAAAGTCATTTCAACTAAAAGACCTTTGGAATTACTTCATATGGATCTTTTTGGCCCTGTTCAACCAATGAGCATGGGTGGAAAGAAGTATGCCTTTGTCATTGTAGATGACTATTCAAGATTCACTTGGGTCATCTTGCTGTCTAGCAAAGATGAGTCACTTGGATGCTTCTCAGTTCTGATAAAGAAACTTGAGAATGAAAGGAATGAAAAGGTTGTTCATATCAGAAGTGATAATGGTGGAGAATTCAAAAACTTTAGGTTTGAAGAATTCTGTGAAACCAAGGGAATTGATCATAACTTTTCTGCTCCCAGAACTCCTCAACAAAATGGGGTAGTTGAAAGGAAGAATAGAACTCTGGTTGAGATTGCCAGAACTATGATCAATGAAAGAAGGCTTCCAAAGTACTTTTGGGGAGAAGCTGTTAACACAGCTTGCTATGTTCTGAATAGAGTGCTAATTAGAAGCATTCTGAACAAGACCCCTTATGAACTCTGGAAAGGTCGAAAGCCTAAAATAGGTTATTTCAGAACCTTTGGTTGTAAGTGTTATGTTTTGAATACAAAAGAATATCTTTCAAAGTTTGATTCAAAGGCAGATGAAGCCATTTTTCTTGGTTACTCAACACATAGTAAAGCATATAGGGTTTTTAATAAGAGGACTCAAACTTTAGATGAATCTGTTCATGTACAGTTTGATGAGACTAACCCTGCAGATAGTAGAGCTCCTGATGAAGATGTAGTTCAAGCTCCTGAAGTTACATCTCCTGATGTAGTAGAACATGTTTCCCCCAGAGCTGCTGAAGTGGTTCCTCCTGTTGCTGAACAAGCTCAAGAAGAGAATCCTACTCCAGAAGTCAACTTCCTTCCAGAAGATGCTCCTATATATGATTCAACAAATGATGAACAAGTTTTAGAAGACTCATTGGATGTACCAAGAGAAGTTAGAGCTCATAGGAATCATTCCTTAGAAAACATAATTAACTCTGTTCATAATCCTGTCATGACCAGAGCTCAGCTCAGAAGATACATGGGGAATGTGGCTTTTGTGTCACTTCTGGAACCCAAGGACTTCTATGAAGCTGCAGATGATGACTCCTGGTTAATGGCAATGCAAGAAGAACTTGACCAGTTCAAAAGGTCAGAAGTTTGGACTTTGGTTCCCAGACCTAACAACATAAAGGTTGTTGGAACTAGATGGGTTTTGAAGAACAAGCTTGATGAATTTGGAAATGTTGTGAGGAACAAGGCAAGACTTGTTGCTCAAGGTTATAGTCAGCAAGAAGGCATAGATTATGGTGAAACTTTTGCTCCTGTTGCAAGATTAGAAGCCATTAGAATCTTATGTGCTTTTGCATCATACAAAGGTTTTAAGCTCTTTCAAATGGATGTGAAAAGTGCATTCTTGAATGGTTACATTGATGAGGAAGTCTATGTGTCTCAACCTCCTGGTTTTGAAGATCCTAAGTTTCCTGATCATGTGTACAAGCTAATGAAAGCCTTGTATGGACTGAAACAAGCTCCCAGAGCTTGGTATGAGAGACTGACAAAGTTCCTGCTGTCTAAGGGATTTGTCAGAGGCTGTGTTGATACAACTCTGTTCACTCTGAAGAAGAACAAGGATATCCTTATAGCTCAGGTATATGTTGATGATATTATATTTGGTGCTAATAATGAATCTTTGTGCAGAGAGTTCAGTGACCACATGAAGGCTGAGTTTGAAATGTCTATGATGGGAGAATTAACCTTCTTCTTAGGACTTCAGATCAAGCAAAGTAATGATGGTGTGTTTATCAATCAAGCCAAGTACACTAGAGAAGTGCTGAAGAAATTTTGCATGATGGACTCTAATGTTGTTGATATTCCAATGGATGTTAGCAAAGACATTGATGATGAAGAGAAAGCTGGTAAACCTGTAGATATAAAAATCTACAGAGGTATGATTGGTTCTCTATTATACCTAACAGCCAGCAGGCGGGATATACATTTTGCTGTGTGTTTTTGTGCTAGATATCAATCAAAGCCAAGAGAAATTCATGATGTTGATGTCAAAAGAATTCTCAGATATCTTAAAGGCACACCAGAAGCTGGTTTGTGGTATCCCTGTAGTTCTGATTTCACTCCTATAGGATACACAGACTCTTACTATGGTAGGGATAAATTGAAGAGGGTTAGCACTTCTGGTGGTTGTCATTTTCTGGGGGAGTGCCTAGTCTCCTGGCATAGTAAGAAGCAAACCTCTGTGGCTCTCTCAACTGCTGAAGCTGAGTATGTTGCTGCTGGAAGTTGTGTTTCTCAGATGCTCTGGATCAAGCAACAAATTGCTGACTATGGAGTCATCCCTGGAACAATTACAATCTACTGTGATAACAAGAGTGCTATTGATCTTTCAAAGAACCCTATTCAGCACAGCAGGATGAAGCATGTTCATATTAGGCATCACTTTCTGAGAGATCATGTTCTGAAGAAGGATATCATCATTACTCATGTTCCCTCTGAAGAGAATCTTGCTGACATGTTTACTAAGCCTCTGGCTGGTAATCCCTTCAGCAACTTACGAGAAGGCATTGGTATGACTTATCCACTTCAGTAATATAGTTTAATTATTTCTGTGTGTCTTAAGTGATTAATCGTTTAAGATAATTAAGTGATAATTAATTCTAATCATGATTTGACATCTAAGCATGCGTTATCTACTGCATTTTACGGCGTTGTTCTGTGGTTAACGGTTATTTGTTCCCTTTTAAACGGTGTGTATTCACTTTTTGAATTGGAACGGTTTCCTTGTTTGGGTATAAATAGGGGTTTTCCATACTTAGAAGTTTTTACTCTCATTTTTCACTGCTATTAGAATCTCCATAGATTTTCTGTGTTCTTTTCTCTGAAAATTCTTAACCTAATTTCTTATATCTTCTACAATGGCTCAAGAAATCACTGTTACTCACATCTTTACCACTGAATCTAAGAAGAAAGTTAGCGAATCTAGGGTATTCACTTCTAGGTTCCTAGATGATGAAGTTAAATCCACTGAACCTATCTCAAAATGGCTAAGTGCTCAAAACTGGAATTCTTTCGTTTCTCTCGATGAATTCATTTACCCTAAGTTAGTCACCGAATTCTATCAGAACCTCCATTTCTTTTCTAATGAGGAGGATGTTCTACACTCAGAAGTCGGAGAAGTTGAGATTGAGGTCAGCAGGGCTTCTATTTCTCAAGTGATCGGTATTGATGATGAAGGAATCATCATAGGAGATGATGGTTCAGCAGATGGTTTTACAGAAGCAAACTGGGCTAGACCAGATCTCAGTGCCAAGGAAACTTATGCCACTTGGCTCACTCAGCACCAGAGGTGGGCACACTACCTTACAACTAATGTGTTCCTTCCGAAGGCTGGAGGGGTTAATGGTGTTTCCAATATGGAAAGAGTTTTTATGTGGCATCTGGTCAATCAGAAGAAGATCAATCTCCCTGCCATGCTGATAAGGCAGATGAAAAATGTGACTACCGTGAGTGCATTAGCTTATGGCTCACTGCTGACTAGGTTGTTTGAGGCAGCCTCTATTGTGGTCTCAGGAGAAGGTGTTACAAGTAGGAGTACGATTCTGAAGATTCATACCTTCAGGAACCTTAACTTTGGTGTGACTCCGAAGAAGAATGAGAAGGGCTCCTCTGTGAGTATTGCTCAGAAGGAGATTGTGGTTGACTCTGCTCAGAAAGGAAAGAAAGCTGCCAAGAAGCGCAAGGGAAAGAAAGGATCAAGTAAGTTGGTCCTAACTGTTGAGAAAGTGGTTGTCTCAGAACCTCTTCCCACTATGGTTCAAACAACAATCAGTGTTGAACCTTCTGGCAAGATCGTTGCTGAGAAACCTAAGGATGTTTCTGAGAAGGAAGCTCAGGATGCTGAGGACGCACGCCTTGCTGAAAGAGAGAAGGCTGCTGAAGCTGAAAAAGTTGCGAGAGTTGTGGCTCTTGCTGATGAGAAAAGAAAGAAGAAGGAAGCTGAGGATATGTTAGCAGCTGAAAGAGAAATTGCTGCAAAGGCTAAGGCCGATGAAAGACTTATAGCATGTGCTGCTGAACTTAGGGATGGGGAGTTCTCAAAGGAAGTTGAGGCTTCAGAAGAAGGTGAGAAACTTGAGAATATCTCTCTGTCCACTCGGATACTTGAGAATATCTCTCTCTCGACCAGGATCGGAAAGAAGGCTGTTGCAAAACGAAGGTCTCTGAGGAAAAAGGACTTCGTTGTTGCCCCAAGTGCTGAATTAGAGGATCCTGTTGTTGAGGAACCTGAAGTTACTGCTGATGAAGACATGTTGGAGATGTCTGCTGAAGAAGATGTTGATGCTCCTCTGATTGAAGAGTTGTCAGAAGAGAGTGAACCAGAAGATGAAGAGGTTCTTCAGGGTGCAAAACAGTTTGTTGAGAATGTTGATGATGAAAATTTCATTGACAACATTCTTCTGAATCAAGGAAGAAACCCTGGTGATAGGGATGCCTCTGAAACACTGATCAGAATGGCTCATATCTTTGCTGAGCCCATTTCTATGTTTGATCCAAACTCCTCTGAACAGGTTATCTCATCTCCCACTCTCACTCCTCATCCATCTCCTTCACTACCTTCTGTCACATAAGTGAGTGAATCTCACACTTCCATTCCTCTTACAACTTCAACCTCTGAAGTTGTACCTCCTCCAATTATTCCTCCTTCTGGATCCTTTTCAGAAGTGAATCTAAACACTGCTCCCATTTTCACAGACTCCATAACCACATCCACTACCTCCTCCATTCATACTTCCTCTGTAAGTCCATCAATTGGATTTACTGCTCCATCTTTCTCACTACCATCCACACTACCATCCATCTCAACTACCATTTCCTCCTCAACCACACATACAATCCCTTCCTCAACCACTCAAATTCCTCCACTCTCAACTTCTGGACATGCACCTCCTGTGTGTGATCCCTTAACTACCTCCTCCACTACTTCCTGCTTTGCTGGGTTGTCATCCAATTATGACTTCCTACGCAAGCACATGGATTGAGATGATCTGGATAACAGATTCGGTAGTTTTGGTTTCATGGGCAGAGCTTCTGGTGTATCCGAAGCTGGTGGTGCTCCCAGTGTTGAGGAGTTGAGAAGAATGAGTCAGAGTGGCTCTGATGAATTGCTGAACCGATTTGCTGGTATGGGGCAAAGGACTTCTGTTGCTGACATGTATGCTCAGGGCATTGTGCTGCAAGAATTACAATCCTTGAAAGCTCAGAACCTGCAGCTCATGACTATGCTTCAAATGCAGGATCCTTCTGTTTACATCCGCAATCTTTCTTCACTTCATCTAGCTACCTATGATGAGCTGTACAAGTTAAGAGAATTAGCTCTGACACTTCCTTCATTGGACAACATTGCTCTTGCTTCTTCTCTGAAGGTCAATGAGAATTTGGAGATATTGACAGAAGAAGTCAAGGAAGCAAACGAGCATTATGAGGCTCATGAGAAGATGCTCCCAAGTAAGATTGATGACCTGCAAAGTACTGCCAATCACATTCTGAGAGAAGTGAAATCTTCTGCTCAAGGTTCATCATCTTCCGGGGCTGCTAAGATTGTGTATGACATCACTGTTGGCCCTAACAAGAACAGAATCACCTAGAGGGGGTGAATAGGTGTCAAAGTTGAAAACTGAAAGTTTCTAAGTTTTTAAGGAAACTTAATTTTCAGAGTCAAATTTCCTCAGAGTCAGAAGCTAGCTTACAGAAGTTGCTTCTGAGGGAAATTCTGCCTAAACACAGTTAGACTGTTTTCAGCAACAGAAGTTCTGATTTGAGAACTTCTGGACAGTCTTCTGAACAAAGACAATGATACTTAGAGAAAATCTGTTTCAGCACTAAATATAAGCAAGTACACAGAAGCAAAAATAACAAGTATAAGAGGGAGAAAGAGGTTCAGGAGATCCTGATTGAACAATTCGATTTATCCAAGTTCGCCACAGAAGTCCTGTGACTACGTCTTGTCCCCTGAGGTCGCAGCCTACAGAGATTTTATAAATCCACTATTCAGAACTTTTATGGCAAGTTCAGAAGCTCCTTTACATCAACAGAACTTAAGCTAATTTCTCACTTAGTTCTGACTAGCCTAAAAAGAGTTAAAGGATTTCACGAGAACAAACAATACTCTGTTTTCTGGATTTCTCACCCAACTCTAATCTCAACTAGATTTCTCTCTTTAAATCTAACTGAATATCACAAACGATATCAGTTGACAAGATTCCTATTATGAACTTGTTTTTCTTCACTCTCTCACTTGAACTTAAGCTATGCTAAGGAAGATTGAGAATGGAAAGGAATGCTCTGTTTTTATTGTTAAAACAGTGCGTTGAGATTTTGCTCGATGATCATGCGTGTAGTTGATGTTTTGGAGCTTGGCTACTATTTATAGTGAATGAGGATGACCGTTGGTGAAAATTTGAATCTTCAACAGAGATGACATCAGTTGTTGTAGCCGTTAATTTGTCAAGTCTTCAAACGGTCTTCAAACACTTTGATTCCGTTATCCTTGTTCTTTAACTAAATCCGGTAAGTGATTTGAAATCAAAGATGAGGTTGACTGGAATCATTCTTCAATTGGATCAACAAAGGGTAGACAAGGAAATTCTGGTTTCTCTTGAACAGACAAGCGCGCTCCATCAAAACAGCTTTTTGAACTTTTGGCGCCTTGCATTAAATGCAAGTGTCAGAGCATTAAATGCTCAAACAGAACCCGTGACTAAGCTTTCAGAAGCTAATTTCCAGTTGTCTAGACTTCTGATCAAATTGGCAAAACTTCTGATTGCAAAGAACCTCTGAGAAGAGCTTCAACAGACTTTAATATCTTCAGAGCGGAGCATCCAGCTTCTGAATTATTGAAACTCTGACTTCAGCAAACGGATCTTCTGAGTTCTTTAGGCAATCTAGAAATGATTCATTCAGAACCTGCTGAGTAACTTACACATAGACTAAGTAGAAATATATTAGTCAACAAAAAACTATATGTAAGAGAATGTTAAGTTTTCGTCTTCTGAAACGTTTGGACATAATCAAAATACTTAGGGTTCATCAATCACTCCTGATCTCAACAATCGACTCTCAAGCATTGAGTCTGCTGTATCTGCTCAGAGCGCACAGATTGCTGAGCTTACTGAGCTTCTGAAAGTTATGCACACTCAAGCACGTGAACAAGAGAAGACTCTTCATAATTGCTATCGGTTTGTTCGAGGACAAACTTACATTCAGAATGAGCATTTCACTGCTGCTGTGTATGCTAACAATCGGAGTTCATTAAGATTGCAGTCCGAAATAGCTTCAGCAAAATTTTCCTCAAGATTAGAAGGTTAAACAGCTCAACCTTGCTTTTCTGAACTCGAGAGAATACAATTGAAATCCCCGATAACCACAGTTGGGAGAATAGAAGAAGAAGAAATTTGCTCGGTTAGAAAAACCGTAGAAACAGATCAATCTCTAATCCCCTCCCGTACCATACGAAACCCCAAGCTCAATATGGTGATCAGAGTATCCTTCCACAGAGAAATCTGTTTCATTCTTCCACAAAACTGCTAAGCCACCACTATGGCCTCTACTGTTCACAGCGAAACAACCTTTATACTTCAACTGACTCTTCAGAAACTCTATGCGCTTCTTATCACACAAAGTCTCAATTAGGAAAATCACAGATGGGGAATGAGCTTTAACCAGCTCATCAAGACTACGAATTGCTCAGGTATTCCCCAATCCCCGACGATTCCAACTCAAGCAACTCACTGTGTACGGTGGACCTGACTTTCAGGCCTCGGCGTTTTAGAAATCACAAAAGACACCTTATCAACATTAGAAATAATATTTTCCCCATAGAACATATTCTAGGCATCCCTTATGAGCATATCATCAGTGGTTGTATTGACAATTGAAACTTGAGTCAACCCCTCAACAGATCCCGCCCTTCTGCGTCTTCAAGCAATTCAAGTCCAATATCTTCATCATTAGCCATGTCATCATCCACATCATTTGCAATAAGAGAAGGCCCCATTTTTTTGCCATGCAGGGTTTCTGAATTAGTGGGAATCTCTGTTTGTAAAATAGAGTGATTTTGTTTGACCGAAGCTCCCATGATTAATCCAGGATTATTTGTTGTAGCACCTCCTGTCGCGCCCCGTAAAAATGCCGGGCGCGAAGCGTACTCGCTTTGGTTTAGAATGGGGTTCTAATAAAGTGTGAAAAGAGCCGTTTGAACAGCTCAATTCACAATTCAGACGAGTCGCCACCAATCAGCTCAGTCCGGTGTGATTGGATACCGTATAAAGAGAAAGTTTGACTCTATTTCAGGATAAGTGCTACCTAGGTTCTAAAAAGGTTTAGTTTATCTATTAATTATTTTGTTTGAGTTATAACATAACTTTGGATTACGATTTTTAAGAAAGGGTAAAAAGGTCATTACATGACATTTTCTTCTCAGTTATTACATAACCGTTTTCAAAATGTTTTTTGACTTTAAAATATTATCATATCTATAACATAGATATGAACGGACTTTTTTGACTCGATTAAAAACTAATGAACGTTTTATTAAAATAATTAACGGAATTAACAACCCCAATTTTTAATATTAGATACATGTTTAGTGAATTAAGATATTTTTCGATAAGTATATTTTTCAAGTGGGATTAAGTTAATGATTAACGGGAGTTTATTTCTATAACATATTGTCTACGCTAAACTAAAGTTCTTTGTATCTCGTACTTAATTATTTACAGTTAATATGACTAAAATTACTAATTAACTATGTAAGTTGACATGAAAGAATTAATGGGCTTGAAGTTAAAGTGAAAACCCAAGCTACAACCCACCAAAAAAAGTCTAACCTAATTACTACAAGCTAAACTAACTCAGAAACAAACTAAACCTAACTCTAATCCTCACGCCTCTCTTGCTCAGCCGTCACTCCTCTCTTCTCTCGTTCTCTCTTCTTCCCCCTCTCCAATCTCTCATGATTTTGAGCTTATGTGAACGATTATGGCTCGAATCCTTTCCTTTTCACTCTTTATACACCAACCACAAACGTACTTCGCCCTCAACCTCTCGGGCTTGACTTTTCGGGGAACCTAGGGTTTCGACCTAACTTGGATTTGATCTCTAATGGCTTCTGGTTAGTGTTTAGATGGGGATTCTATTCCTAATGAGGCTGTCTTGATGTGGAAAAAGCTTATGAGTGGGTTTTAATGGCGGAATCTCGGGTTATCTATTTCATCAGTCTCGGGTTCAATCTCTCTCCTTTGAGCGGTTTCAGAGAAGTCTCTACGTTCTCTTCACTCTTATTCTTAATTTCATCTATTCCAATCCTATGGTTTTGATTCTGTGTTCGTTTGATTTGGAATCCATGACCTAAAACGCTTCTATCTCTTCTTTGGCAGGTCTGGTAGTGTTCCTATGATTCTAAACTGAGTTTGGATGTTACGGGGACATTTCTTGGGTAAAAAGTGGACTAACGGGAAGTTCGCCGGTCGAAAAAATTTTCCGGCGAACCTCCGGCGCCGGCTGTCTATTTACAGTGTGCTGTTTTTGTCTCTTTTTATGTTGTTTGTGGTTCGTTGCTGGCTGTTTTGAGGTGTTATTGATGTCCGTATGCAAATTTGGTCTCCTATGCTTGAATATCTAATGCTTAAGGCTGTTTCTATGAGAACCTTGCTATTTCGGGTTACTTGACTGGATTTTAGTGTGGGTTTGATGTTTCTTGAGGCTGTTTTGGTATGCTTTTGTGGGAATATTACTGTTTTGCTTTTTAGAGGCTGTTTTTCTTGAAATGAAGTTGTATTTTGGGGGTTTTCGGTCTTGGTAAGTTTAAACTGGAATTTCCCTAATAAAGACTACATTTTTGTAAATGACAATGATGATTGACATCCAAAAGTCTAGGGGAGATTGGATTTGTGCTCTAGGATTAGAGGAAAACCTATTTGAGTGGCAAACTGGCTTTCGAGCTCGGGAGGTAACTTAAATTCGTTTTTATCGGTTCCTATTGAGCGTGGATCTCTTCCCTAATTGACTAAAAGAACAAATATGAGTCTTTTTAAACCTAAGCTAATAAACATGAAACTACTAAGGGCAAAGCATGGTAAATATATATATATAAAAAAAACAGGAAGTTATATATGGAAACAACAAATATTATGAACTTCTCATATATGTATATACATGTATATTTAAGGTGTAATACCTTACTCCTTTGACAAATGAACTATAAGGGAATAAATAAAGAAAAGTGGCCCTTCACTCCATTTTCGGCTTCTTCTCTTCTTGTTCTTCTCTTGATATCTTTGAATGTTTATGTATGAATGAATCTCTTTCTTTTTTGTCCCCCCTTGAATGTTGAGAATAGTACCCTTTTTATAGTGAGAATCATACTTGGGCATCAAGTTTAAATGGAGTGTAAATTTTGGTTAACTTGAGGGTTTGGATAAGGTTAAGATAAGATTATGGTAATATTCTTGGTTTTGCTCCATGATTTAGCTTGATCTTTAAGCACTTAAGAGTTGGCCACCAAGTTTAAGGACTTGGTCTCCAAGGCTTAATTTTTGGGATTCAATTGGGTAAATTGAAGATTTCAGGGACGGTTTTGGTTATTTTCCCTGAACAGGGCTTAATGGGCCTGATTGGGACTGCTGGGCCGAAATCCTTGGGCTTGAAGCTGCTGTCTTGAATTCTATTGAATCTTAAACTGTTGGACCGAAATTGACGGGCCTAAAACTGCTGTTTTTGAATTTATGAGCTGAGGTTTCCTCTGAAATTTTTTAGAAACTGTTGCCTTTGACCCGTTGGAATGGCTGTCTTGACCCTTTCATTTTAGGAAATTCGACTTGAATGTGGGCTTGACCCGGCTCGTCGAAGTTCTTCTGATTGCCTTTGGAAAATGTGAGATAAAATCTCCGATATTAAAAATACGGAGTTTAAATCCCGTGACATTTTATTTCTGCAAAATACGGAGTTTGCGGTAAAAGAGATTATATCATATTTTCATTATTTATTTGTAAATTGTAATACATTATATTAATTAATAAAACAAGTATTTTCTTTCCTTTATATTCAGCTTTATCAAATTATCTTGTTTTAATTTGGAAGTCTAAATTAACACCAAATATAACTATTTAGTACTAAAATAGAATTCACAATAAAACTTGTTTAATTGAATCAAAGAAATGTCCATTACATATACCATTTTAGGGAAAGAGTCAAATTTTAACTAAAGGGAAAAATTGAAATAAAAGGTTAGTTATAAAAGGTTATCGTTACGTTACGAACCGTACCGTAAATAAATTATAGTCTAAAAATTTATATTTTCACAAAAACGTGTATTTACAAACCGGACAAAAATGGGTATCTACACCTCCCATGATTAATCCCTGATTATTTGCTGTAGCAGAATTATAGCGATTGATATCCCTATACTTTGGGTTTTCAAAAAATGGATTCCCGCCTCTGCTTAATCCTCCACGGCCACCGTCGCTTACCTCCCGGAGATAATTTGATCCGCTCTGATCAGCATTACGTCTCACCGAAGTCCTAAGCCATTCTCCCCATTCCGATTTTAGATCTCTTCCACGAGGAGCAAAAAGCTTTTCACAAAAATGTTCAGTGTGCCCTAGCTAGATGAACCCTACATGTTTTGATTATGTCCAAACGTTTCTAAAGATGAAATCTAATTTATGCTTATTCACTTAGCAATGTTGACTAACAATTTTTGTTAAGTTTTTGTATAAGTTTTTCTTAGCAAGTGCTGAAAGAAGAAACTCTGGATTGCATAAGGAACTCAGAAGGGAAGAATAATTGAAGACTGAAGTTAAAGCTCAGAAGTTGGATGCTCCGCTCTAAAGATCTTCAGAAGTTTGATAAAGCTCTCCTCAATGTTCAACTGCAACCAGAAGAAGATTCCGTTTGATCAGAAGCTTAGACAAAAGGAATTAAGCACTCGAAAGCTTAGTCACGAGTTTTGTTAAGCATTTAATGCTCCTGACATCTGCATTTAATGTAAGGCGCCAAAAGTTCAAAAAGCTGTTTTGAAGGAGCGCGCTTGTCCACATCAAACAAAACCAGTTTTTCCTTGTCCACAAGAAACATTCCAGTCAACCTTATCCTTGATTTCAAATCACTTACCGGATTAAGTTAAAGAACAAGGTTACCGGAATCCAAGTGTTTGAAGACCGTTTGAAGAAATGACAGATTAACGGCTACAACGATGTCATCATCAAATTGAAGATTCAAATTCAAGAAACGGTCATCTCAAGTCACTATAAATAGTAGCCAAGCTCCTTTGTGTTCTTACACATGAATTTTGAACAAAAATCTTAACGCACTGTTTTAACAAGCAAAACAGAGCACTTTCCATTCTCAATCTTTTCTTATTTTAATTGTAAAAGTGAGAGAGTGAAGAAACACAAGTTCATAATAGGAATCTTCTAAACTAATATTGTTTGTGATATTCAGTTAGATTTTGAGAGAAATCTAGTTAAGGTTTGAGTTGGGTGAGAATTCCAGAAAACAGAGTGTTGTTGTTCTGGTGGAAATCCTTTAACTCTTTCTAGGCTAGTCAGAACTAAGTGAGAAATTAGCTTAAGTTTTGTTGATGTAAAGGAGCTTCTGAGCGTGCCATAAACGTTTTAAATAGTGGATTTAAAATCTCTGCTGACTGCGATCACAGGGGACATGACGTAGTCACAGGACTTCTGTGGCGAACCTGGATAAATCGAACTGTTCATCAGGACCTCCTGAATCTCTTTCTCCCTTCCTTTAACTTGTTATTTTGGTTCAGTGCATTTGTTGTGTATTTAGTGCTGAAACAAATTTTATTTTTTATATCATGTCTTTGTTCAGAAGACTGTCCAGAAGTTCTGGTTAACACAACTTCTGTTGCTTTGAGGCAGAAACTACTGAAAGGCAGAATTTCCCTCAGAGGCTACTTCATGATTGCTTGGATAGTTGTCACTGAAGGTGATTTCATCCCAACTAGGGAAGAAGCAGGTCTGGGGAGTGTTATAGTTCCTCCTAGGGAATATACTGATGAAATCCTCAAGAAACTCCAAACTAATGCTTCAACAATAAACATGCTGCATTGTGCACTTACTGCCTCTGAATATAACAAAATTTCTTCCTGTGAAACAACAAAGGACATTTGGAACAAGCTGGAAGTAGCATATGAAGGAACATGCAAAGTGAAGCAATCCAAGATCATTCAACTCATGAGAAGCTATGAGTTTTTTGAAATGCTTGACAAAGAATCTATTTCAGACATGAACTCAAGATTCACCAAGATTGTCAATGATCTGAAGAGTTTAGGAAAGGATATTGAGGAAGCAGAGAGAGTAAAGAAGATGCTTAGAAGCTTACCAAGGTCTTGGCAAGCCAAGAAGACTGCCATTGAAGAAGTTCAGGACTTGTGCTTTTATGCATACGATGAACTCATAGGTTCATTGATAACTCATGAAATGTCTATGAAGAACCATGACTTAAGAGAAAAGTCAGAGGGAAAAAGAGGAGTTTTCCTGAGAGTAGAATCTTTAGAAGAGTCCTCAGAAGATGAGGAACTGACAATGCTGACCAGGAAGTTCAAGAAAGCCTTTAGAAAAGGCAGAGGTGGAAACTACAAAAAGCCCTTCATGAGCTTTGACAAGAAGACTCATAATTCTGATGAAAAATCCAAGAGAGATCCTAGCAAGCCAATTGTGTGCTATGGATGTCAGCAACCATGACATATTAAGCCTGATTGTCATGAGCTGAAAAAGGATAAAAGAAAGTTCAAGAAAGCAATGATGGCTGCTTGGTCAGACTCTAAGACCAGCAGTGATCCTGAAGAGAAGGAAGAGATATGTTTCATGGCTATTGCTGAGCCAACCTCTGAAGATACCATAAGAGAAGTTTTCGCACCTCCTGAAGCTACATATGTTTCCGAGGTAAACATATCACATGAACAAGACATCCTTGATTCTCTTGAAGAACTATATAGTATGTGTGAGCACGGATTTTTCCGATCTCGATGATGATAATGTGTTTACCTCATGATTATACATTTAGAGAAGTCATTGCTTAACCTACTGTGTGCTAGAAAGTCCCGCGGGGCCTCGGAGACAAACAGAGCCGAAATGAGCAATTTTCCACCATCACTAGGATAAGCTCGTCTAGGTTTACACAACCTCGGTCGAGTTTAGACAATCTCAATCCAGTTTAACCCATACTCGGTCAGGTTTAGTCCTTCAAGAACAAATTCAGCCAAGTTTACATGCAAACAGGTCCAAAAATGACGTTTTTCCACCATTTCGGGTCACATATACATTTTTCGGGTTCGAAACTGTCAGTCCCCCATCACTAAGTGGCTAAACTCGGCCCAGTTTAGACAACCTCGGCCGTGCTTAGCCAAACTTGGCCGAGTTTACGCATACTCGGCCGAGTATGCATGAAAATCGGCCCGAAAACGACGTTTTCGGGCCATTTCGAGTGAAGTATGCATTTTTCGAGTCCGAAACGGCCAATTCCCCGTTGCCAGAGGGCTAAACTCGGCCAGGTTTAGACAACCTCGGCCGAGTTTGCATGGAAACGGGCCCGAAAACGACGTTTTCGGGCCATTTCGGGTGTCGTACGCGTTTTTCGGAACTTTCACGGGGGTTTTACCTATGAATAGGACATTCTCCCTTCACAATAAACACTCATAAACATCTCTAAAACTCTTAGAACACCCATTCCACAAGATCAAAGCTCAAAGAGTCAGTAGAATCTTCTGCGCGAATCAAGCCGAAACAACTCCGGAATGAGCCCTGATTCTCGTTCCTGGATTGTTTTCTTGGTAATTCTTGATCTACACACCTCAATTCTTATCTTAGGTTCACTAGAGAAGTTACCAGTTGACTTAATATACAGTCAGGAGCTTCCGGGAACCTCAAAGGTGTCGAACGGGGTCTAAACGGCTATTTTCCACCATCAGAGGGACTAAACTCGGCCGGGCTTGCATAAAATCGGCCAAGTTTGTTTTTTTATTCATTAAAACACGTCATTTCTTGTATTATAACCACTAGAGAAGCTATTAGTTGAGTCAGTGTACAGTCGGGAGCTTCCGGGACCCTCAACGGCGCCGAACGGGGTCAAAACGACCATTTCTCCGCCACCGGAAGGACCAAACTCGGCCCAACTTGCATAAGCTCGGCCGAGCTTGGTTAAAACTCGGCCAAGTTTGGTCCCCCCCCATGATCAAACTCGGCCGATTTTGGCTGGGTTTGTGTCCCGGAAATAGTGTTTTCACTATTCGGGACACTATTGCACTTTTGGATGCTTTAGGGACACTTTTCCTATAAATAAGACCCTCCCCCCTTTCAGTTTTACACACCTTAAACACCCCAAAACCTCCCAAACACTTCATTTTGCAAGATCAAACACCCAAAAATCCATAAAAAGTTAGTTAGTAAAAAGTGAAGAAATTGAAGAACACACCCAAAATGTGACGTCAATCCTTGTTTCTGGAGTCTTCCAAGTTGTTTCTTGTTACAAACATATCAAATATCATTCCATAAACACTTCTCTTCCATCATTTGATCCACTTTAGTACCTAAAATCAAGCCTTGAGTCGGGTTTTACCACTTTGTTCAAAGTTGCTCGGGTTGTCACTTCCGGGAATCCGTTTGGAGTTTCCTTTGCATATAAAAGGCAAGTAATCTCTCTATTAAGTCACCATGATGCTCTAGTATCATAATCTAATGGAAACACGCTGAGAGATACAAGAATCACGTGTAGATTAGTGGTGAAACCGGGTATGAAAACCATGAGTCCATAACAAAAAAAAAAGTAAAAAAATAATCCATAACCATCAAAGTTACATCCATGAGATAATCTTAATCAAACATCATGTCTCAAATTTAAATCATGCTTTGTTTCATTATAACATAACTTTATTAAAGTAAAAACATGTTTAATCCTAAAGTAAAATCATGTTTCGTTTCATTTAAAAAGTAAAAACATTTTTAATCATGTAATGATTAGTTTTGTATTTTGCCTAATTAAAAATTGACGTGTGAAAACGACACGTCGGTTAACTATATATTATTACTAACGTGGATTTAACGCTCTCTATGGCGGACTACCGCCCGGGGATGCTCGGTTCATTTGTATTATTTCATTTTATACTTTTTTACCGTGGATTTATGACTCCCTAAAGCGGACTACCGCCTGGGGACGTTCGGTCCATGATTTCACTTTATGTTTATTCGTTGTTGGTTTATGGCTACCTAATGAGGATTACCGCCTAGGGGATGCCCGATCCATGCCTTATTTTATTACTTTATACTTTTTACTTTTTACCGCAATTTACTCTTTACCGTGGAGTCGGGTATTTTACTATGGTGACGCTTAGTCGCCCGTTGATACTGGACACACGATCTTTACTTTACAGTATTTACTTTTCCGGACTTTTACTTTTTACCGCAATTTACTTTTTACTGTGGAGTCGGGTATTTTACTGTGGTGACGCTTAGTCGCCCGTGGATACTGGACACATGATCTTTACTTTACAGTATTTACTTTTCCGCACTTTTACTTTTTATCGCAATTTACTTTTTACCGTGGAGTCGGGTATTTTACTGTGGTGACGCTTAGTCGCCCGTGGATACTGGACACACGATCTTTACTTTACAGTATTTACTTTTCCGCACTTTTACTTTTTACCGTCATTTACTTTTTACCATGGAGTCGGGTATTTTACTGTGGTGACGCTTAGTCACCTGTGGATACTGGACACACGAGCTTTACTTTACAGTATTTACTTTACCGCATTTTTACTTTTTACTGCAATTTACTTTTTACCGTGGAGTCGGGTATTTTACTGTGGTGACGCTTAGTCGCCCGTTGATACTGGACACACAATCTTTACTTTACAGTACTTATTTTACTGCACTTTTACTATTTACCGCAATTTACTTTTTGCCGTGGGGTCGGGTATTTTACCGTGGAGACGATTAGTCACATGTTGATACTAGACACATGATTTATATTTTACTGCATTTTTACTATTTACTGATGAACCCTAAGTATTTTGATTATGTCCAATCGTTTCAGAAGATGAAGACTTAATATTCTCTTGCACATAGTTTATTGTTGACTAATATTTTTTTTAGTCTATGTGTAAGTTACTCAGCAGGTTCTGAATGAATCATTTCTGGATTGCCTAAAGAACTCAGAAGATCCGTTTGCTGAAGTCAGAGTTTCAATAATTCAGAAGCTGGATGCTCCGCTCTGAAGATATTAAAGTCTGTTGAAGCTCTTCTCAGAGGTTCTTTGCAATTAGAAGTTTTGCCAATTTGATCAGAAGTCTAGACAACTGGAAATTAGCTTCTGAAAGCTTAGTCACGGGTTTTGTTTGAGCATTTAATGCTTTGACACTTGCATTTAATGCAAGGCGCCAAAAGTTCAAAAAGCTGTTTTGATGGAGCGCGCTTTTCTGTTCAAGAGAAACCAGAATTTCCTTGTCTACCCTTTGTTGATCCAATTGAAGAATGATTCCAGTCAACCTCATCTTTGATTTCAAATCACTTACCGGATTTAGTTAAAGAACAAGGATAACGGAATCAAAGTGTTTAAAGACCGTTTGAAGACTTGACAAATTAACGGCTACAACAACTGATGTCATCTCTGTTGAAGATTCAAATTTTCACCCACGGTCATCCTCATTCACTATAAATAGTAGCCAAGCTCCAAAACATCAACTACACGCATGATCATCGAGCAAAATCTCAACGCACTGTTTTAACAAGAAAAACAGAGCATTCCTTTCCATTCTCAATCTTTCTTAGCATAGCTTAAGTTCAAGTGAGAGAGTGAAGAAAAACAAGTTCATAATAGGAATCTTGTAAACTGATATCGTTTGTGATATTCAGTTAGATTTAAAGAGAGAAATCTAGTTGAGATTAGAGTTAGGTGAGAAATCCAGAAAACAGAGTATTGTTTGTTCTGGTGGAAATCCTTTAACTCTTTTTAGGCTAGTCAGAACTAAGTGAGAAATTAGCTTAAGTTCTGTTGATGTAAAGGAGCTTCCGAACTTGCCATAAAAGTTCTGAATAGTGGATTTATAAAATCTCTGTAGGCTGCGACCTCAGGGGACAAGACGTAGTCACAGGACTTCTGTGGCGAACTTGGATAAATCGAATTGTTCAATCAGGATCTCCTGAACTTCTTTCTCCCTCTTATACTTGTTATTTTTGCTTCTGTGTACTTGCTTATATTTAGTGCTGAAACAGATTTCCTCTAAGTATCATTGTCTTTGTTCAGAAGACTGACCAGAAGTTCTCAAATCAGAACTTCTGTTGCTGAAAACAGTCTAACTGTGTTTAGGCAGAATTTCCCTCAGAAGCAACTTCTGTAAGCTAGCTTCTGACTCTGAGGAAATTTGACTCTGAAAATTAAGTTTCCTTAAAAACTTAGAAACTTTCAGTTTTCAACTTTGACACCTATTCACCCCCCTCTAGGTGATTCTGTTCTTGTTAGGGCCAACATTTACTTTTTTTACCAGGGACCCAGTAAAGCCGGGTACGCGATTTACTTTTTTTACCGTACGTAAATATTTTACATATGAAAATTGACTGGCACATGTTTTCCATGGAAGGCCATGCCTCCTAAAAAACGCTAAACACGTGTGAAATAATAAATATACATAATAATAATAATAACAATAATAATAATAATAAAAAAAAACAATAAAAATGTCACATATATTATGTTTATAAAGCCGATGCATATTTACTCTCATTTTGGAGGTCAATAAGTTATGTTGTGCTCTAAATTAATCTTGTGTGTGAAAATAATAAAATAAGAGTCGGTAAAAACAAAACAAGTACAAAATAAAGCAAGTTTGAGTATTAAAGATAAGTAAGTATTATTCACGAACCTGTCTCTGAAGGGTACAGTGGGGTTGAGCGCTCTACTCATTGTACCAAATTTTCTCAGTCTACGGATTGGGTGGCGACTCTCTAAAAATTCATAAAAATCGAAGTTTAAGCAACTGAGATTTTCCACGCCCTTCGCGGGCACAACACTGCTAAAAAAAATAGCAAAACATGAAATAAAATGCCCTAATCGATATTTAAATAAAAAAAAATGTCGATTACGGGGACGCGCGCTCACAGTGGCGACTCTGCTGGGGATAGAAAATGAATACTACTGAAAAATTTAATACTCAAACTTGCAAAAATTATACTTGTTTTGTTTTGTTGCATTCACTACACTTTTACACACACTGTTCATGTAACCCTTAGTTTCCACCCCGGCTATCACAGTGCGTATTGCCAAACGGTTCTGAACCCTTGGGATACGTATTTGTGTAGCCAGCCATATGCCTAGTACCGTTGACACATCGTTTGAACTCTTGAATGAGGAGATGTTAGGTATATCTTGCTATGGTCATAAATTGCACTATACCCGTTAAAGACTATTGCTCATGACATTCGCCTAGTCACTTCCCTCTAGGATAACAAAATGTTACTTTTAATTCTCGAGAGAACGATTTGTTATCCCAGTTGATAACAAATGAGCCAAATGCCTAGGGTAGAGTCTGACTTTCTGACCAGTCGTAGAGAAATTGGGTTGAAAGGGAGAGAAATGTGATGAACCCTATGTGTTTTGATTATGTCCAAACGTTTCAGAAGATGAAAACTTAATACTCCCTTACATATAGTTTACTGTTGACTAATATTTTTGTTTACTTAGTCTATGTGTAAGTTGTTCAGCAGGTGCTGAATGAATCCTTTCTGGATTGCCTAAAGGACTCAGAAGATCTGTTTGCTCAAGTCAGATTTTCAATAACTCAGAAGCTGGATACTCCGCTCTGAAGCCGAAGTCTGCTAAAGCTCTCCTCAGAAGTTCTTTACAATCAGAAGTTTTGCTAATTTGATATGAAGTATAGACAACTGGAAATTAGCTTCTGAAAGCTTAGTCACGGGTTCTGTTTGAGCATTTAATGCTCTGACAATTGCATTCAATGCAAGGCGCCAAAAGTTCAAAAAGCTGTTTTAATGGAGCGCGCTTGTCTGTTCAAAAGAAACCAGAATTTCCTTGTCTACCCTTTGTTGATCCAATTGAAGAATGATTCCATTCAACCTCATCTTTGATTTCAAATCACTTACCGGATTGAGTTAAAGAACAAGGATAACGGAATCAAAGTGTTTGAAGACCGTTTGAAGACTTGACAAATTAACGGCTACAACAACTGATGTCATCTCCTTCGAAGATTCAAACTCTCCAACGGTCATCTTCATTCACTATAAATAGTAGCCAAGCTCCAAAGCATCAACACGCGTGATCATCGAGCAAAATCTCAACGCACTGTTTTAACAAGAAAAACAGAGCAACATTTTCCATTCTCAATCTTTCTTAGCATAGTCTTAGTTAAAGTGAGAGAGTGAAGAAAAACAAGTTCATAATAGGAATCTGGTAAACTGATATCGTTTGTGATATTCAGTTAGATTTAAAGAGAGAAATCTAGTTGAGATTAGAGTTGGGTGAGAAATCCAGAAAACAGAGTATTGTTTGTTCTGGTGGAAATCCTTTAACTCTTTTTAGGCTAGTCAGAACTAAGTGAGAAATTAGCTTAAGTTCTGTTGATGTAAAGGAGCTTCTGAACTTGCCATAAAAGTTCTGAATAGTGGATTTATAAAATCTCTGTAGGCTGCGACCTCAGGGGACAAGACGTAGTCACAGGACTTCTGTGGCGAACTTGGATAAATCGAATTGTTCAATCAGGATCTCCTGAACCTCTTTCTCCCTTCTTATACTTGTTATTTTTGCTTCTGTGTACTTGTTTATATTTAGTGCTGAAACAGATTTTCTCTAAAGTATCATTGTCTTTGTTCAGAAGACTGTCCAGAAGTTCTCAAATCAGAACTTCTGTTGCTGAAAACAGTCTAACTGTGTTTAGGCAGAATTTCCCTCAGAAGTAACTTCTGTGAGCTAGCTTCTGACTCTGAGGAAATTTGACTCTGGAAAATAAGTTTCCCGAAAAACTTAGAATTTTTCAGTTTTCAACTTTGACACCTATTCACCCCCCTCTAGGTGATTCTGTTCTTGATAGGGCCAACAAAATGTACTCGTGTGCTACGTGCATTCAACTAACGAGTTTGTTCGTGATGTTTTCCTTTTCTTACATACATCATTCTAGAATAAGTCATACGTGATTTAATTCGTCATTTTCGTAAGACGTACTCCTACGTCGCCTCAAGTCCGCGAAATGTCATACGCGATTTGTCTATTATCATCATGAGACGTACACCTACGTCACCTCGAGTACGCGTGTTCTCATACGTAATCTATTTATCATTCTCGTAAGACGTACACCTACGTCGCCTCGAGTCTGCGTGTTCTCACACGCAATCTATTTGTCATTCTCGTGAGACATACACCTACGTCGCCCCGAGTCCGCGTGTTCTCACACGTAATCTATTTGTCATCCTCGTGAGACGTACACCTACGTCGCCTCGAGTCCGTGTGTTCTCACACGTAATCTATTTGTCATCCTCGTGAGACGTACACCTACGTCGCCTCGAGTCCGTGTGTTCTCACACGTAATCTATTTGTCATCCTCGTGAGACGTACACCTACGTCGCCTCGAGTCCGCGTGTTCTCACACGTAATCTATTTGTCATTCTCGTCAGACGTACACCTACGTCGCCTCGAGTCCGTGTGTTCTCACACGTAATCTATTTGTCATCCTCGTGAGACGTACACCTACGTCGCCTCGAGTCCGCGTGTTCTCACACGTAATCTATTTGTCATTCTCGTCAGACGTACACCTACGTCACCTGGAGTCCGCGTGTTCTCATAGCAATCTATTTGTCATTCTCGTGAGACGTACACCTACGTCGCCTCGAGTCCACGTGTTCGCACATGGAATCTATTTTTCATCCTCGTGAGACGTTGTTGTGTACAAATGAGTGGGATGACACTAGCAAGTGCACTAGACAAGTAATAAAGTGATAAGTTATCGTCTCCACAGGGATAGAACAGTTTTAAGCTGGTCTCTTTACTGAAACAGAACAGTCGGGTGGTTGATCTTAATTTGATTGATTGATTTTAAACTAACTATATCTATTATTAAACTAAGGTTGTCACAGAGCATGAAAGTAAATTAAGAGATAATAATAAAGAAGCAGGTGTAAAGCACACATTCCCTTCATACAAATCCACCATGTTTATTATAAGTCTAAGGTATCTTCACTAGAATAACTCAAGTCAGATGGTCACATGTTCCCAAGATTCTTTATACTTATGCAAAATTAGTTTCCATTAGATTACACAAGCACAAGCGTTAAGCACAGGAAGCATCTTATAAATAAGAACCCTTAGCACACATTTTATCCTTATTGGTCCCGGTATAAAACATATGTGTTCAATCAGTTTATCTATTGCTTGATCCGAGTTGGTCCCTACAACATCAAACAACTGAAAATACAAGTTAGCTAGACTTATATATGAATGGTGATTCTATTGAACAAGCAGAATAAACATGATTTCATTGAATAAAAGGAAAGTGACGCTTACAAACCACCAGCCATAAGGCTGGCTTTCCACCTTGAGTGACTACTCACTCATTGTCATGTTTACAGCGTTTCAAGGAATGAAAATACTAAGAACAGGTTCTGCTTGGCCTCGAATGAGACTTCCACAGAAAACTGCTACAACTACTAAACTAATGTCTAAAGTGAATGATAGTATTCTGATGCTCAGAACAATACTCTCGCAGGAGTATTTATACAAGAAAGAAATGAAATAAACGAAGTAAAGATGCTTCTCGGAATCTGGCTGTTGTTGGGCAGGTTGTTCTCCAGCAGAAGAAGACAACTGCATAATAAGACAAGTCAACCTGCATAAATAGACAAATGCACAAGAAGACAACTTCACATCCCAATGCCTTCACAAACCTCCAAAACCTTGCTTTTTCTCTTCCCCACATTACAAAACCGAGAACATGTGAGGAGAGGGTATCTTTGACCTGATTTTCTGCAGATTCAACCCTAAATACAAGCTGTTCAGACTCAACTAAGCACAGGCAGACCAACTGGGAGCACAGGCTGAACTTGTGCCTTAAAGAACAATCTCAGGCTGTTCGAAACACAGTTTTGGCACGAAAATACTATGGAAAACCCTTGATTTTATAGACACAAATCACACCTAACAGACGTAAACCTACGTCGCCCCGAGTCCGCGTGTTCTCACACGCAATCTATTTGTTATTCTCGTGAGACGTACACTTACGTCGCCCCGAGTCCGCGTATTATCACACGCGATCTATTTGTCATTCTCGTAAGACATACACCTACGTCGCCTCAAGTCCGCGTAATGTCATACACGATTTATCTGTCATCTTCATGAGACGTACCCCTACGTCACTTTGAGTCCGCGTGTTATCATACGCGATCTATTTGTCATTCTCGTGAGACGTAGACCTACGTCGCCTCGAGTCCGCGTGTTCTCACACGCAATCTGTTTTTCATTCTCGTGAGACGTACACCTACGTCGCCCCGAGTCCGCGTATTATCACACGCTATCTATTTGTCATTCTCGTGAGACGTACACCTACGTCGCCTCAAGTCCGCGTGTTATCACACGCAACTGATTTGTTATTCTCGTGAGACGTACACCTACGTCGCCCCGAGTCCGCATGTTCTCACACGCCATTTATTTGTCATTCTCGTGAGACGTACACCTACGTCGCCCCGAGTCCGCGTGTTGTCACACGCGATTTATTTGTCATTCTCGTGAGACGTACACATACGTTGCCCCGAGTCTGTGTATTATGACACGCGATATATTTGTCATTCTCGTGAGACGTACACATACGTCACCCCGAGTCCGCGTGTCCTCACACGCAATCTATTTGTCATTCTCGTGAGACGTACACCTATGTCGCCTCTAGTTTGCGTGTTCTCACACGTAATCTACTTGTCATTCTCCTAAGACGTACACCTACGTCGCCTCGATTCCACGTGTTCTCACATGCAATCTATTTGTCATTCTCGTGAGACGTACACCTACGTCGCCTCAAATCCGCGTGTTCTCACACGCAATCTATTTGTCATTCTCGTGAGACGTACACCTACGTCGGCCCAAGTCCGCGTGTTCTCACACGCAATCTATATGTCATTTTCGTGAGACCTACATCTACGTTGCCCCGAGTCCGCGTGTCCTCACACGCGATTTATTTGTCATTCTCGTGAGACGTACACATACGTCGCCCCGAGTCTGTGTATTATCACACGCGATATATTTGTCATTCTCGTGAGACGTACACATACGTCACCCCGAGTCCGCGTGTCCTCACACGCAATCTATTTGTCATTCTCGTGAGACGTACACCTATGTCGCCTCTAGTTTGCGTGTTCTCACACGTAATCTACTTGTCATTCTCCTAAGACGTACACCTACGTCGCCTCGATTCCACGTGTTCTCACATGCAATCTATTTGTCATTCTCGTGAGACGTACACCTACGTCGCCTCAAATCCGCGTGTTCTCACACGCAATCTATTTGTCATTCTCGTGAGACGTACACCTACGTCGGCCCAAGTCCGCGTGTTCTCACACGCAATCTATATGTCATTTTCGTGAGACGTACATCTACGTTGCCCCGAGTCCGCGTGTCCTCACACGCGATTTATTTGTCATTCTCGTGAGACGTACACATATGTCGCCCCGATTCCGCGTATTATCACACGCGATTTAATTGTCATTCTCATGAGACCTACACCTATGTCGCCTTGAGTTCGCGTGCTTTCATACGCGATTTATTTGTCACTCTCGTTGCCTCAAGTCCGCGTGTTATCATACGTGATTTGCTTGTTATCTTTGTGAGACGTACAACTACGTCACCTTGAGTCCGCGTGTTTTCACATGCAACTTATTTGTTATTCTCGTGAGACGTACACCTACGTCGCCCCTAGTCCTCGTGTTATCACACGCAATTTGTTTGTTATTTCCATGAGACGTATACCTACGTCATCCCAAGTCCGCGTGTTTTCACACGCAATTCATTTGGTATCTTCGTGAGACCTACGTCTCCCCGAGTCCACGCGTTTTCACGCACAATTTGTTTGTGTCTTCCCTAAAACATAAGTCACTTTTAAGTCTGCATATTTTCATACTCTATTCATTTGCAATGACTACATCATTCATTTTGAGTCTGCACGATATGTCTTAGATAAAAAAGATAAAAAAATATAAAAAGAAAGAAAAAAAAATATAAAAATATTGATGGTGTGCTTTTACATGATCGAGTCATCTGTTGACATGCACAAAATTATGTCGTCTCCAAATCCGTATATTGTCATGCAACTGTCTGTTTATGTCACTTTCTGATATGTTGTGTAAAATGTGTGTTAACTAAATTTGCACATTGTTTTGCATTCTTTTCGTTCGATATAAAAATTACTCGTGATAATACCTACACACCTCCATGAGAAACTGTTTGATTTGTGACGTGTCTGTTATTCTTTGTATCGTTGTACACGAGTTTTGAGACGTAGGTTACATCACAAAAGAGTTAGTGTCTTATTGAACCTATGTGTCATTGTTTGGTTCATATGATAGCGTATACTAGCATATTTTTCACTCCCTGCATATGTTCACTTGCATGTGGTTATGTATGATTGAACACGTCATTTCTAAAGTCTTGTAAATAGTCTACTATTATACCATTATAAGGCCATGACATCATAACATCCACATGACATTGTGTTTCATAATATTGTGGAAACATCGCATCACCAGGTTGCATAATCATGCATACATTTAGTTACACCTTTTCAACATCCAATCTCTCATGATTTATACATGCACAGTCTCATAATGTATTCATTTATTAGTCACACACAGTTGTATGTAAACATGTTGCCTCATTTTAGTTTGTTACATTCATACATTTAGTTGACACTGTTAGGATTTCCTTCCATGTGCATATAGTTCGGTCTACCATGTTCATTACACATGCTAAGTATCATACCATACCACCCCATTACTATCAATATCATATACTTGGCATCACATAGGTCGTGTCTCATATTGCTGCATACAAATATACCCCAGGATATGTCGCACCGTCATACACACCTCGCCTCATAGTGAAATTTTGTTGCAAAAGTCCATTATTATCACATATAGGGGCATAATTGTTAAGTAATCATTCACACGTATAGTAAGGTCATCTTTCTTTGTATCCTCAGCCATAACTTCACAATCTGATCCTGAAAAGAGTCGTAACCAGTTTTTCATTCCCAAACCTACTTCTTTCCTTTTCCACACTTGACCATTACTCCCAGTAGGCCCTTAATGAAGGATTGACCCGAGTGAGTCTTGATCGGATAAGAGAATTGAGTGTTGGATTTATCAACAGTATAACCAAAGAAAGGCTTCATTTTCATTGACACTCCCCACAACATTCACGAGTGGCATTTGAACAGTTTTTGAATCGCCGTGATATGAAGACTCAAAGTTTCACGGAAGATCACCCACAGTCTCAAACACGAGAACTTGTAAAGGAAATTTGAATAGTTCTTCATCTGAATCAACAACTCAGGGAATACATCAATTTCAAATCCAGAAGGCACTCGAATAACTCGTTGTTGGAATAACAGCTCAGACGATCCAATAGGTTATTTCTTTCGAGCAATTCTTCTATGCTAAATTACTTTGCTTTGATTGAGTCTGAGTATATTCTTTCACTTGCATTGCATTTACACATCTAAGCTAATATAGTTACATTTGATTCATGTATTCTTCGTATAGGAATTGTCCTTGAGGTTTTAGTGCGAGAAAAAATAAAAAACATGAAAGGCTTCCATCCTCACCATTCCGATTTCTTCTCATGTATTCAATGTTAGAGTCAGCACCTCAAAAACGATGCATCCTTATCATCCATCTTTTTAGTCCTTTGTCTTTCCATAAACCTGAAATCTTTTCATCTCACTGAGAGTCGTGTCAGATAAATTGTTCCAAATAAATGTGTAGTCGATTCAGAAAGCAAATTTTGCTAGTAACCCCCATCTTCACCATTCTGGTATCCTATCATGTATTCAATCTTAGAGTTAGCACCTCAAAAACCATGCATCCTTATCATACGTTCCAACCCTTGTAGTCCTTTGTGTTTCTATAAACCCGAAATCTTTTCATCTCCCTAAGAGTCGTATCAGAAATGGAACACACAAGTTAAATTGTTCCAAAATAATTTGCTAGTAATCCCCATCTTCACCTTTTTTGGTCTTTTATTATGTATTCAATCCTAGAGTCATCACCTCAAAAACCATGTATCCTTACCATACGTTCCAACCTTGTAATCCTTTGAGTCTTCATAACCCCGAAATCTTTTCATCTCCATGAGAGTCGTGTCAGAAAAGAAACAAACAAGTTGAATTGCCAGAAAACAAATTTTTCTATTGATCTTCATCTTCACCATTTTGGTTTTCTGTTATGACGATGCATTTTTATCACCCATCCCGACGTTGTAACCCTTTGCATCTCCATCTAAATTTTAGGGGAAGAACAAACCTGATACCTTTCCATTTGCTAATAAGTCGTGTTAGTTCAGTCCTATAAAGAAAGAGCGAGTTGAATTGTTCAAAATCAATAAGCACCCAATAAAAAAGAGTTTCCTTTCTCTTCTCCCCATCAATTGTAGATGTCTTATAATCAAGACCATTTCTACAAAGAGAGAAAATAGTCATTTGGGAAGTCCGAAAGAACCCATGATAATAAGGGCATACTTGTGTAAAGAATACACAAATCTTTGGTAACTATATTACCTTCGATGTGAAAATGTATTGCATTTGGATATTATATTCACTCAATCACAAACTACTAGCATAAATGATATGTGCATTGCTCACGTGTTGCAAGAAGAATTATTTTCATCAACCATAATGCGATATCAGAATAGTTACTCTTGGCTGAACGAGAATTTCATGTCAAGAGTCATCTTTTGGAGACCAGTGGGATATTTGATCAAATAGTGTTCCTACAATTTGGGTGAATAGTTCTCATGTTTTCTTAAAATTGGCGGATCGGTCATATCAAACCGTGTACCAGGTCACGAGCCCCTAGAGTTGGAATAAAGAAGAAATAAAAAAAAAAAAAATATGTTGGGTCGAAAAAAAAACTCGCTAAGTTGAAAACCAGTAAAGGGCGGCTTAGGCAACAGTTAGAGCATTACCCATTCTAGGGGCATTTCTCAAAGACGACCATTGGACAAATCATTCTGCCATAAACTAGGGGCAGAGTCAATTTCACAAGGTCAAGCCAACATCGAACACTTGTTTCAATTATCCAAAAGGGACTCATAGGATTGATTTTTCATTAAAGGTTGTTGTTCTTCTTCATATGCCTAAAATAATCTCGTCAGCTTAGGGTCTGATTTCCTCATGATCACTTGTCCATACCCTTTCCACCTTCAAGCTTTTCAATAAAGAGCTTTCAAAAGTTGAAAATATTTTGATCACGGCATACACATATACTTGCATATAGGAACAATTCTTCATGTAAAGCACATGTGTCCTTAGGTTTGTATACATCACATATCCTGTTCAATTACAATATATTCCTCTCTTCTCTTGAATTTCCAAGAAAGCTAGTTAGGCACAAATCAAAAGTGGTCACAGTTTACGCGCTACATACATGCGTACATACAAACTTAGATACATAGATACGTGCACTTATTCACACACACATGCATACATACATATATACATACATATAAACTTAGATACATAGATAGACATATTAATACACACACATGCATATACATACATATATACGTACATACGTACATACAAGCTTAGATACATAGATACACACATCCATTCACTCACACATGCATACATACATACTCACACATGCATACATACATATATACATAAATACCTACATACATACATGCATACAAACTTAGATATACACATGCGTACACATGCTTACCTACACTCGTACATGCCTCCATATATTCCACTCACATGGCCACAATGGCCACGTGAGGGAGTCAATTTAAGTTTCAGATAGTGTCAAACTAATTTTTCTGTCATGTTAGCTATATGATAAGCACATTCAAGATGAATCTCCAAGTCATGTCCTCAATAATGTGTTATATGTGTTCTATTGTTTTAAGTCATGCATCCTTTTGTAGAGATGATAACTTTCCATATAAAATATGCATGTGTCCTTTGTGTCTTCCTTATCACATGTTTTATTTGATCATGTCATATACATCACGTTTGTCATAACACCTAGTAAAATAGAATCAAGTCAAAAGTTGTTTGTAATCATAGTCAATACACCGCATCTGCAAAGACATTCATGCATTTAGGCATATGTAGCTGTTTGTACACTATCGACTTCGGAAAATGACCAAGCCCAGTCTTGACGTTAGCAACATAGCAGTCCACGGTTCTTGGATAAATTTCAGAGCTCATAGTGAATAAAAAAAAAAGTGAAAGCGTGGAAGTTTTCCATCGCAAGAACAAAGAAGCATCCAGGAAGTATTTCTTGATCTTGCAAGACTTAAATTCTCTCCAAATGTGTTTATTCGGAAATTTCACAGGCGATTTTCTACATAAGAAACTCGGTCGAATTTCCTCCATAAATAGGCTTGGGCCTATTACTTCCTTGGTTCTAGGCCCATTTCTGCGTTTGTTCTGAGCCTAATTCAAGTCATGATTGGTTTAGATTAAGAGCTACTTTTATTTCGAGTATGTTAATATTATGTTTTAATATATGTTAAATTTATCTTGTATGATAACTTATTCATATTAATTTAACGCCGAGAAAATGAGACTTTCTTTCTTTTATTATTCGCAGGTACCCTTCAAGGTTACAACATCAAAAGCAAAAGTAGAAAATCCTAATTTTCTACTATACTTCTCCGGAAGAGGGATTTACATAGAAAGAAGCAAAGACAAAAGCGCAAAAAAAAAAAAAAGGTGAGATCATTTCTTTCGCTCCATGCGGTACAGGTAGTCGTTCAAAAGGATCACGATCCAAAACGACAACGATCAGAATCATTGAAATATTTAAATCCCACCAAAACCTGTTGCTATCCTCTTCGAAACGTCTAGCTTCGGCTTCATTACGCTCAATTCCCTCACGGTCAGGACGGTAATACATTGTAAGATAATGAATTTGAGTGAAAATGATTGAAATAGAGATGAGATTATATAGTAAATTTGGATCGATCTAGACCGTTCTTAGTGGAACGACCCTGACCGTTCATTTTTCGATGCGCCGTGGGCCGCACATTTTGTTGGCAAATTCAAGGCCACGAGTTTTTCGGTCCATTATGGACCTTTCATTTTACAGCGTACTGCAATTGATCCAACAGGTCAGTTAACGCTATGTTCATTTGTAATAGTAAATAAATTTTACCACATTTACAGCTAATAATTTTATAAGCACCAATAATGCCCCGAGAAAGGGAATTCTTTTATTCTTTTACAGGACCCCCAATAAAAAGCGTCTCGATATCTTACATAGCGAAAAAAAAATATAAGGAAGAAATATTCAAGTTCTTCGCCCATCACGAAGGATATAATCAATGGTGAACGCAAACACCACAGTTGCAAGGACGATGAGTGTCATCAGTAGCACCATCGTTCTCCAGTACCTTGTGCTCTCCTCATGGAAACGCCTCATTCTGGCTTCGTCACGCGCTATCGCTTGATAATCAGGTCGGAGATACATTTTTTGAAAAGATAAGAATAAAGTGAGATGGATAAAAAATGAGCAAGGTTTGTTGCTATTTATGGAGCTGCTCCTGAGTACGCTGCAAGCTTCCCCCGACAGGTCATTAAATGCACCGACTCTGGGGTCATGAGTGAAAGTGACGTATGCCTATTATTTATTATTTATATATGCACATAGTGTGAATACTAATAACTCCTTGAGAAAGAAAATTCTTTTATTATTTTTCAGGAACAACGTACAAAGGTAAAGAAGGACTTCGCTTCATAAAAAAAAAAAAAGAGAAAAAAAAACAAGAAGAAAAAATTAGAATTTTCTACGCTCGATCCATCTGAAATACTCCATGCTGAGTATGAATAGAGCAATGGTGAGAAAAATTGACAGTAGGTGGTGGAGGTATTCCCTCCAATGTTTGTCACGATCCTTCACGATTTGCCCAACTTCTGCTTTTTGGCGCTCTCTCGCCTGGTTAAGAGCTCGAGAATACATTTTGAAGGATGATGAGAACCAAGCGAACAATGATTTCATTTATAGAGAGAAACAGATTGATTCAAACCATCATCAGAGCCGTTAATACAGTCAGTATGATTGAAACCACTCATATGTTAAGGATCACCAGACGGATCACAAGTCAAAGGCAACCACAAAATTCATTCTTCAAAAAGAAGTACTCCATGGCAAAAGTCAACGGACATCTTCAACAAACAACACGAACGTGAAGTTAATGCTCGTAATAGAATGAAACTCAGAGAATAATCTCTTTGTTTCGAGTTCGAATCTTTCCAAGGAATAATGCTTCTAAGGCAAGTATGATAAAATAAAACATTGGACGAAAGCTTGATTACTGAAGTCAGAAAATATTCTCATATTTCATTGTGACATGTCCCAATACAGGGTCATACAAAGACAAGATTGATTTCTCACTGAAGATGGTGGGATGAAACATTGGATTAAAAATTGGAATCAAGATAAGAAAATTGAAAATAGAGAATATTCTCTGATTTGATTAAGCAAGGGGAAAAATCGCCCTCACAAGAAGGAAAAGGATCTTCTTGTCTCGAAGTCACATCATTTTTTCTTTAAAGAATGAATATCAATCTTGATGAAGATGAGAGAACTGAAAATATGGAATATCTTGGAATTTTCTCAATAACAAGAGCAAGCCAGAAGCAAGTTCGCCTTGCGATAGAGAAATGAGGATAATCTCCTCGCTTCGAGATCATATTCTTCTCCATCATGAGGATAATCTCCTCGCTTCCAGATCATATTCTTCTCCTTCATGAGGATACTCTCCTCGCTTCGAGATCATATTCTTCTCCTTCATGAGGATAATCTCCTCGCTTCCTGATCATATTCTTCATGAGGATAATCTCCTCGCTTCCAAATCATATTATTCATGAGGATAATCTCCTCGCTTCTAGATCATATTCTTCTCTTTCATGAGGATAATCTCCTCACTTCCAGATCATCTTCTTCCAGAGGATAATCTCCTCGCTTCTAAATCATATTCTTTCAAGAGGATAATCTCCTCGCTTCCAAATCATATTCTTCTCATTCATGAGGATAATCTCCTCGCTTCCAGATCATATCCTTCTCCTTCAAGAAAAGCTAAACCATGGTTAAACATCAAATACTGAATATTCCTACTCACGTGGCTCCGTTAAGTATAACGACACATTGAGTCATTCAGATATGAGTCCATCCAAGGTGGCATATCTATTATTCAACATGATGACGGTATCCCCGCTCATGTGTTCCTAATCACGTGGCTCCGTTAAGTATAACGACACGATGAGTCATTCAGATATGAGTCCATCCAAGGTGGCATATCTACTATTCAACATGATGACGGTATCCCCGCTCATGTATTCCTACTAACGTGGCTTCGTTAAGTATAACGACACGCTGAGTCATTCAGATATGAGTCCATCCAAGGTGGCATGTCTACCATTCCACATGATGACGGTATTCCCGCTCTTGTTTTCCTACTCACGTGGCTCCGTTAAGTATAACGACACGCTGAGTCATTCAGATATGAGTCCATCCCAGGTGGCATATCTACCATTCAACATGATGACGATGTCCCCGCTCATGTATTTTTACTCATGTGGCTCCGTTTGAGTCCATCCAAGGTGGCGTATCTACTATTCCCCATAATGGCGGTATTCCCGCTCATTTTACTCACACGGGCTCGTTAGGTATAGCGTCACACAGAGTCATTTGAATATAAGTATATACTTGATAAGATGTATAGAAGTCATCCAGTCTTTATATATTATAAAATAAAATTGCATTCAAGTGTGGGATCATCCGCGGTGGCACACCTTTTATGCAATACCTAACTAAAAAGTTATACTTACGTGGTTCCGTTAAAAATGGACCGCTAAGTTTTAGAATAACCATTTCTCCATGCAGGATTAAAAGCTCCAGGCAACAAGCAGATGTACAGATGTCCCGATGATCAACACCACTGAAGCAATAATGATGACTGTACCCCAGGTACGTCTTCTAACACTCACCGTGCTAACTCGCACTTAATCAACATTGTTCGAATCGAACGTAAAGGTTCGAGTCTTCAAATATTGATTAAGTGAGGGTCAGCCTGTGAGCACGGATTTTTCCGATCTCGATGATGATAGTGTGTTTACCTCATGATTATACATTTAGAGAAGTCATTGCTTAACCTACTGTGTGCTAGAAAGTCCCGCGGGGCCTCGGAAGTGACAAACAGAGCCAAAATGAGCAATTTTCCACCATCACTAGGCTAAGCTTGTCTAGGTTTAGACAACCTCGGTCGAGTTTAGACAATCTCAATCCAGTTTAACCCATACTCGGTCAGGTTTAGTCCTTCAAGAACAAATTCAGCCAAGTTTACATGCAAACAGGTCCAAAAATGAAGTTTTTCCACCATTTCGGGTCACATATACATTTTTCGGGTTCGAAACTGTCAGTCCCCCATCACCAAGTGGCTAAACTCGGCCAGGTTTAGACAACCTCGTCCGCGCTTAGCCAAACTGGGCCGAGTTTGCATGAAAATCGGCCCGAAAACGTCGGGTGAAGTATGCATTTTTCGGGTTCGAAACGGCCCATTCCCCATTGCCAGATGGCTAAACTCGGCCAGGTTTAGACAACCTCGGCCGAGTTTGCATGGAAACGGGCCCGAAAACGACGTTTTCGGGCCATTTCGGGTGTCGTACGCGTTTTTCGGAACTTTCCCGGGGGTTTTACCTATGAATAGGACATTCTCCCTTCACAATAAACACTCATAAACATCTCTAAAACTCTTAGAAACACCCATTCCACAAGATCAAAGCTCAAAGAGTCAGTAGATTCTTCTGCGCGAATCAAGCCGAAACAGCTCCAGAATGAGCCCTGATTCTCGTTCCTGGATTGTTTTCTTGGTAATTCTTGATCTACACACCTCAATTCTTATCTTAGGTTCACTAGAGAAGTTATCAGTTGACTTAATATACAGTCAGGAGCTTCCGGGAACCTCAAAGGTGTCGAACGGGGTCTAAACGGTTGTTTTCCACCATCAGAGGCACTAAACTCGGCCGAGCTTGCATAAACTCGGCCAAGTTTGTTTGTTTCTTCATTAAAACACTTCATTTCTTGTATTATAACCACTAGAGAAGCTATTAGTTGAGTCAGTGTACAGTCGGGAGCTTCCGGGACCCTCAACGGCGCCGAACGGGGTCAAAACGACCATTTCTCTGCCACCGGAAGGACCAAACTCGGCCGAGCTTGGTCAAGCTCGGCCGCGGCGGAGTTTGGTCCCCCCATGATCAAACTCGTCCGAGTTTGGTTGGGTTTGTGTCCCGGAAATAGTGTTTTCACTATTCGGGACACTATTGCACTTTTGGATGCTTTAGGGACACTTTTTCTATAAATAAGACCCTCCCCCATTCAGTTTTACACACCTTAAAAACCCCAAAACCTCCCAAACACTTCATTTTGCCAGATCAACCACCCAAAAATCCATAAAAAGTTAGTAAAAGTGAAGAAATTGAAGAACACACCCAAAAAGTGACTTCAATCCTTGTTTCTGGAGTCTTCCAAATTGTTTCTTGTTACAAACATATCAAATATCATCCCATAAACACTTCTCTTCCATCATTTGATCCACTTTAGTACCTAAAATCAAGCCTTGAGTCGGGTTTTACCACTTTGTTCAAAGTTGCTCGGGTTGTCACTTCCGGGAATCCGTTTGGAGTTTCCTTTGCATATAAAAGGCAAGTAATCTCTCTATTATGTCACCATGATGCTCTAGTATCATAATCTAATGGAAACACGCTGAGAAATATAAGAATCACATGTAGATTAGTGGTGAAACCGGGTATGAAAACCATGAATCCAAAACAAAAAAAAAGTAAAAAAATAATCCAAAACCATCAAAGTTACATCCATGAGATAATCTTAATCAAACATCATGTCTTAAGTTTAAATCATGCTTTGTTTCATTATAACATAACTTTATTAAAGTAAAAACATGTTTAATCCTAAAGTAAAATCATGTTTCGTTTCATTTAAAAAGTAAAAACATCTTTAATCATGTAATGATTAGTTTTGTATTTTACCTAATTAAAAATTGACGTGTGAAAACGACGCGTCGGTTAACTATATATTATTACTAACGTGGATTTAACGCTCTCTATGGCGGACTACTGCCCGGGGATGCTCGGTCCATTTGTATTATTTCATTTTATACTTTTTTACCGTGGATTTATGACTCCCTAAGGCGGACTACCGCCTGGGGACGTTCGGTTCATGATTTCACTTTATGTTTATTCGCTGTGGGTTTATGGCTACCTAAGGAGGATTACCGCCTAGGGGATGCCCGATCCATACCTTATTTTATTACTTTTTACTTTTTACTTTTTACTGCAATTTACTCTTTATCGTGGAGTCGGGTATTTTACTGTGGTGACGCTTAGTCGCCCGTGGATACTGGACACGCGATCTTTACTTTACAGTATTTACTTTTTCGCACTTTTACTTTTTACCGCAATTTACTTTTTACCGTGAAGTCGGGTATTTTACTGTGGTGACGCTTAGTCGCTCGTGGATACTGAACACACGATCTTTCCTTACAGTATTTACTTTTCCGCACTTTTACTTTTTACCGCAATTTACTTTTTACCGTGGAGTCGGGTATTTAACGGTGGTGACGTTTAGTCGCCCGTGGATACTGGACACATGATCTTTACTTTACAGTATTTACTTTTCCGCACTTTTACTTTTTACTGTCATTTACTTTTTACCATGGAGTCGGGTATTTTACTGTGGTGACGCTTAGTCCCCGTGGATACTGGTCACACGAGCTTTACTTTACAGTATTTACTTTACTGCATTTTTACTTTTTACCGTAATTTATTTTTACCGTGGAGTCGGGTATTTTATTGTGGTGACGCTTAGTCGCTCGTTGATGCTGGACACACAATCTTTACTTTACAGTGCTTATTTTACTGCACTTTTACTATTTACCACAATTTACTTTTTGCCGTGGGGTCAGGTATTTTACCGTGGCGACGCTTAGTCACACGTTGATACTAGACACATGATTTATATTTTACTGCATTTTTACTCTTTACTTTTTTTACCGTGGACCCGGTAAAGCTGGGTACGCGATTTACTTTCTTTACCGTACGTAAATATTTCTTTTACATATGAAAATTGACTGGTACACGTTTTCCATGGAAGGCCATGCCTCCTAAAAAACGCTAAACACGTGTGAAATAATAAATATACATAATAATAATAATAATAACAATAATAATAATAATAATAATAATAATAATAAAAAGTAAATAAAAAAAACAATAAAAATGTCACATATATCATGTTTATAAAGCTAATGCATATTTACTCTCATTTTGCAGGTCAATAAGTTTTGTTGTGCTCTAAATTAATCTTGTGTGTGAAAATAATAAAATAAAAGTCAGTAAAAATAAAACAAGTACAAAACAAAGCAAGTTTAAGTATTAAAGATAAGTAAGTATTATTCACGAACCTGTCTCTGAAGGGTACAGTGGGGTTGAGCGCTCTACTCATTGTACGAAATTTTCTCAGTCTACGGATTGGGTGGCGACTCTCTAAAAATTCATAAAAATCAAAGTTTAAGCAGCTGAGATTTTCCACGCCCTTCGCGGGCACAACACTGCTAAAAAAAATAGCAAAACATGAAATAAAATGCCCTAATTGATATTTAAATAAACAAAAAATGTCGATTACGGGGACGCGCGCTCACAGTATGTTCAAGTACCTAAAAAGGAATTTGGACAAAAGTGAGGTTGACAAATTTCTTAGGTTTACTCAAGTTTATGCTGATATGAAAATATTGGAAGAAAAACTAAGTAAACAATTCATTTCTCCTTCTGATGACCCAAAAGCCAAAGGTAATGAAAGACTGCCTCTGAGGAATGATAAACCTCAAAAGAAGAAATCTATCACTCCCTCTCTTCTGAAAGAGATATCTTCTCCTCCTGATGTGGGTACCTCTGAGAGTGCTATTGTGTTGAGTCCATATTTGACTATATTTTCCTTTGTATTTTCATAAGTATTTCGGGCTAAATCAAGTAATTTTGCATAATAATGTGCTAACAATGATCAAAGTGTAGCAAATATCATGTTTATGGGTAACAACAAGAATTCTGGACAGAAACAGCCTTTTACAGCTAAAAGACAAGAGTAGAACGAGACAAAACGTGTTGAAAAGTGCTTTTGGACTGTAGTGTCACAGATGCAAGCTTGGGGAAGGAGAGAGGAGCGTGTTTTGAGGGCAGAATCAGCTGAAGACTTAGATAAAAGTGTAGTTAATCTCGTTTATTGTATTTCTGCAGTTTGTTTGCTAGCTAAACTTAACTTTTCTTTGATTTCCAGCCTATATAATGGTTGTAGCTTTTGTTGTTGAAGTATCACTTTAATTCCAGAATATCCCTTTTCATATCTATCAGTTCTTAGTCATAGTTTGTTTTTGTAATTCTGTTAAGAGATTTATTCTCTTCTTTAATGAAGTTTTCAGTTTCCTTTAGACTGTTTGCTTACAGTATGAGTGAGTAGTCACCTTTCAAGTTTAACCAGCCTAAGCTGGTGGTCACTAGTACTTTTCTCTTTATTAGTAGTGTATGTTTTCAACCTTTCATCGTGTATAATGGAATGCCTATGGTTGGAGTAATTAATACTTCGTATCTTAGTGCATTTGGATGTTGGGAAGCTAATTTCCATTGCATGTAACTACCATTATACATATATTATCTTCTAAGTATACTTGTCTGATTTTATACCAAGGGTTCTCATATCTTTGGGATGCTACTCAGCTTAATGCAAGAATCATTACACTTAGGTGCATCTTTGTGCAATAAATTCTTAGGATCTTAAGAACATGTGAAAACTGACTTTAAGTGAATATGGAGTAGAGACCTTGGCATGAAGATTGAATAACATGCATTAATAATAAGAGAAATAGTACGTAGATCACTAGCAAACAGGTTGGTTGGGCTTGTACTTTCCCATTATTGTTTTTAAAATCATATTTCAATACTGCTTTGTTTTCAGTAAACACAATCAACTCAAACAACTTCAAATATTTGTTACTTGATACATCAAACAGACTGGTTGGTAACAACTTTCAATAAAACCTTCCTCCAATCCTCGTGGGAATGACACTTGGACTTCACCATTACTACATACAGACCTAGTATACTTGCTAGTGTACTCCAGAAGTCAACATATTGCCTCTGAACAAGTTACACCTTCCCAGAAGAAGAAGAAGAAAGCTCCTAAGAAGCAAAGGGAAAGATCCAAGAACCCTCCCTTTTGCAAATTGTGCAAGAGTGATGGACATTGGTTAAAAGATTGCAAGTATCACATTAAACACCTCTTGCAATCTAAATTATCAGTAAAACCTGCTGAAGACAATCCTAACGCTGAAGGACCCAATAAGGATTGGGTACCTATCACTAATTGATTGTGTTGCAGGTGGCTCTGAGTGCTCCATCAATGTCAAAGCTGTGGTACATTGACAGTGGGTGCTCAAGGCATATGACAGGTGATGAAAAGGCATTCATCACATTTGATCCTAAAAAAGGTGGAAAAGTCAGCTTTGGAGATGCTCAGAGGGAATGATCCTTGGTTCTGGATCAATTGGAACCAATCCTCCTATTGAAGATGTCTCCCTAGTAAGAGGCCTGAAGTTCAACCTCCTCAGTGTTGCACAACTGTGTGACAACGGTAGAGATGTTGTTTTAAGCTCCTCTGGATGTAAAATCTTGGACATTAAGTCAAGGGAAGTTATTCTAACTGCTTCTAGAGTAGAAAATGTTTTCATTCTGAACCTTGAGAATCTCTGTAAAAATATATGCTTAATGTCCAAAGAGGATACCTCCTGGCTCTGGCATTGAAGACTTGCTCATGTGAGCATGGACCTTCTGGCCAAAGTAGCTAGATCTCAATTGGTTGAGGGTCTGCCTGAAATTAGTTTTAAAAAGAACCATTTGTGTACTGCTTGTCAATCTGGAAAACAATCCAGAAGCTCTTTTAAAACTAAGAAAACCATTTCAACTAAAAGACCTTTAGAATTACTTCATATGGATCTTTTTTGTCCTGTTCAACCAATGAGCATGGGTGGAAAGAAGTATGCCTTTGTCATAGTAGATGACTTTTCAAGATTCACTTGGGTTATCTTCCTTGCTAGCAAAGATGAGTCATTCGAATGTTTCTCAAAAAGAAACTTGAGAATGAAAGGAATGAAAAGGTAATCCATATCAGAAGTGATAATGATGGAGAATTCAAGAACTTTCAGTTTGAAGAATTCTGTGCAACCAAGGGCATTGATCATAACTTTTCTGCTCCAAGAACTCCTCAACAAAATGGGGTAGTTGAAAGGAAGAATAGAACTTTGGTTGAAATTGCCAGAACCATGATCAATGACAGAAGGCTTCCAAAGTACTTCTAGGGAGAAGCTGTTAACACAGCTTGTTATGTTCTTAACATAGTACTCATTAGAAGTATCTTGAAAAAAACCCCCTATGAACTCTGAAAAGGTAGAAAGCCTAAGATATGTTATTTCAAAACCTTTGGTTGTAAGTGTTATGTTTTGAATACAAAAGAATATCTTTCAAAGTTTGATTGAAAGGTAGATGAGGCCATTTTTCTTGGTTACTTAACACATAGTAAAACATATAGGGTTTTTAATAAGAGGACTCAAACTTCAGATGAATATGTTCATGTTTAGTTTGATGAGACTAACCCTACAGATAGTAGAGCTCCTGAAGAAGATGTAGTTCAAGCTCCTGAAGTAACATCTCATGATGATGCTGAAGATGCTCCTTCTAGAGTTGCTGAAGTTATTCCTCCTGTTGCTGCTAGTCTAGTTCCAGAAGAGAATCCAACTCCAGAAGTTAACTTCATTCCAGAAGATGCTCCTATATATGATTCAACAAATGATGAACAAGTTTCAGAAGATACATTGGATGTACCAAGAGAAGTTAGAGCTCATAGGGATCACGCCTTGGAGAATGTAATTGACTATGTTCATAATCTTATCATGACCAGAGCTCAGCTCAGAAGATACATGGGGAATGTGGCTTTTGTGTCACTTATGGAGCCCAAGGACTTCTATGAAGCTGAAGATGATGAATCCTGGTTAATGGCAATGCAAGAAGAACTTGACCAGTTTAAAAGGTCAGAAGTTTGGATTTTTGTTCCCAGACCAAAGAACAAGAAGGTTGTTGGTACTAGATGGGTTCTGAAAAACAAGCTTGATGAGTTTGGAAATGTAGTGAGGAACAAGGCAAGACTTGTTGCTCAAGGTTACAGTCAGCAAAAAGGCATAGATTATGGTGAAACTTTTGCTCCTCTTACAAGGTTGGAAGCCATTAGAATTCTGTGTGCTTTTGCATCATACAAAGGTTCCAAGCTATGCCAAATGGATGTGAAAAGTGCATTCTTGAATGGGTACATTGATGAAGAAGTTTATGTGTCTCAACCTCCTGGTTTTGAAGATCCTTAGTTTCCTGATCATGTGTACAAGTTTAAAAAGGCCTTGTATGGACTGAAACAAGCTCCCAGAGCTTGGTATGAGAGACTGACAAAGTTCCTTCTGTCTAAAGGATTTGTCAGAGGCTTTGTTGATACAACTCTGTTCACTCTGAGAAAGAACAAAGATATCCTTTTAGCTCACGTATATGTTGATGATATTATATTTGGTGGTACTAATGAATCTTTGTGCATGGAGTTCAGCAACCACATGAAGGCTGAGTTTGAAATGTCTATGATAGGAGAATTAACCTTCTTCTTAGGACTTCAAATCAAGCAAAGTAATGATGGTGTGTTTATCAATCAAGCCAAGTATACTAGAGAAGTGCTGAAGGAATTTGGCATGTCAGACTCTAATGTAGTTGACATTCCCGTGGATGTCAGCAAGGACTTTGATGATGACGATAAAACTAGTAAACCTGTAGACATAAAAACCTACAGAGGTATGATTGGTTCTCTTTTATATCTAACAGTTAGCAGGCCAGATATACATTTTGCTGTGTGCTTCTGTGCTAGATATCAGGCTAAACCAATGGAGATTCATGACATTGCTGTCAAAAGAATTCCAGATATCTTAAAGGCACTTCGGAAGATGGTTTGTGGTATCCTTGTAGTTCAAATTTTACTCCTGTTGGATTCACAGACTCTGACTATGGTAGAGATAAATTGAAGAGAGTCAGCACTTCTGGTGGTTGTCATTTTCTGAGGGAGTGCTTAGTCTCCTGGCATAGTAAGAAGCAAACTTATGTGGCTCTCTCAACTGTTGAAGCTGAGTATGTTGCTGCTGGAAGCTGTGTTTCTCATATGCTCTGGATAAAGCAACAAATTGCTGACTATGGTGTTACTCCTGGAACAATTACCATTAATTGTGATAACAAAAGTGCAATTGACCTTTCAAAGAATCCCATACTACACAGCAGGATGAAGCATGTTCATATTAGACATCACTTCCTGAGAGATCATGTTCTGAAGAAGGATATCATTCTTACTTATTTACCCTCTGAAGATAATCTTGCTGAAATGTTTACTAAGCCTCTGGCTAGTGGACCCTTCAGAAGCTTGAGAGAATGCATAGGTATGACTAATCCTCTTCAGTAATTATCATTGGTGTTTGTGTTAACTGCTAGCCGTTTAAGGTAATTAAGTATGCTTAATGTTAATCATGAGGTCTTATTCTCTGTTTTAAAGCGTGCCTACATTAAATGTTATTACTGCGCTTTTCTGTTGTTAACGGTAACTGGTTCCCTATTTTAACGGTGGTTATCTGCTTTTTTTGAATTGGAACGGTTTATACGTTTGGGTATAAATAAGGGATTTCCATACTTAGCAAATTTTCACCTGAGTTTATTTGCAATTAGAATCTACATAGCAATTTCTGCAATTCATACTTTCTCTCTACTTTGACCTAATTTCTCAAAATGGCTGAAGAACAAAATGTTGCTCCAATCAATGTTACTTATCTCTTCTCCTCTAAACCTGAAGATGTATTGAGTGAGTCTAGGGTTTTTACCTCTAGGTTCCTAGAAAATGAAGTTAAACTCACTAACCCCATCTCAAAATGGTTAAGTGCTCAAAACTAGAATTCATTCGTTTCTTTGGATGAATTCATCTACCCTGCACTTGTGACTGAGTTTTACCAGAATCTTCACTTTCAATCTGACGAAGAAGATGTTGTGTGTTCATCCATTGGGGGTGTTGATTTTGAGGTTTCTAAAACCTCTATTGCACAAACTATCAGCATTTCAGATGAAGGGATCATCATTGGAGATGATGGATCTGCTGAAGGTTTCACTAAGGTGAACCGAGGAAGACCTGAGCTTGAAGCCAAGGAAACATATGGCACCTGGCTTTCACAGCATCAGAGGTGGGCACACTACTTGACTACCAATGTCTTTTTACCAAAGTCTGGGGGAGTTAATTGTGTTTCAAACAGGGAAAGAGTGTTCATGTATCATCTCATGAACAAGAAGAAGATTAACTTGCATGCTATGATTATTAGGCAAATGAAGAATGTTAAGGTGGTCAGCACCTTGGCCTATGGATCCCTCCTGACGAGGTTGTTTGAAGCTGCTTTAATACCTATTTCAGGAGATGGTATTACTAGCAGAAGCATTCCAATCAAGATGCTCACTTTGAGTAGACTTGGTTTTGGTGTTGTGCCAAAGAAGGCAGAATCTTCTGCTCCACAGGTTGTCTTAAATGCTCAGAAGGCAATTGTGAAAGAGGTTGAGAAAAAGGTTAAGACCAGTAAGAAAGGAAATGGTGAGAAAGGAAAGGGTGAGAAAACCAGCAGCAAACTTGTGCTGACTGTGGAAAAGGTTGTTGCTGATGAGCCAATTCCTGACTTGGTTCAAACAAAAATTAGTGTTGAACCTTATGGGAAGGTGGTTGCTCAGAAGAAAGCAAAGGATGCTGAAAAGGATAAGCTTGCTGAACTAGCAAGGAATTCTGAAGAAGAAAAGGAAGCGCAAGTTATTAAACTTGCTGAAGAGAACAAGAGGGCAGAAGCTGCCATTGCAGCTAATGCTGAGTTGGATGCAGCTGAGCAAAACATGCGTGCTGAGGCTGCGGCTGAGGCTGATAAAACTGCTGCTGAGGACTCTGAGGATGTACCTCTGAAAAGAAAAAGAACTAAGGCTTTTGCTTCAATGAGAAGACCTTTGAGGAATAGGGACTTCATTTTGACCTCTGCTCCTGAATTAGAGGATGACATTCCTGAAGAAGAAGAAGAAGAAGAAGAAGAAGAAGAAGAAGAAGAAGAAGAAGAAGAGAATGTGAATGATGTTGGTGATATTCACATCGATGATGTTGCTGAAGGAGATTTTAGTGCTCCTTTTGTTGAAGAAGTGTTTGAGGACACAGCTCCTGAAGGAGATTTTGATGAAGTGCTTAAGGTGGCACGAGCTGTTACTGAGGAAGATCCAAATTTTATGGATGATGTTCTTCTAGGACAAGGAAGAAGTTCTTAAGGAAGAACTGCATATGAGACAATGGAGAGATTGTCTCATCTTTATGCTGAACCCTTTAATGTTGAACCTTTTGCTTCTTTCAATCCTGAAGCTCATGAGAATGCTCTATCCACTGCTCATGAACAAGTAATTTGATCTCATGAACATAATTGACCAATTCCATCTCCACCACATTCTTCTCCACCACCTCCTGTCACACAAGCTAGTGATCTTCATACTTCACTTCCTCCTACAACTTCAACATCAAAGGTTGTAGATCCTAAGACTTCTCTGACTTCTGGATCCTATTCAGAAGTAAACATGGCCACAAATCCTATCTTTTCAGACTCCACTACAACATTCACTACCTCCTCTCTAAATACTTCCTCTGTACTTCCTCCCCAAGGATTTACAGCTCCTTCATTTTCCTTACCATCCACTACTCCATCTTTCTCCATACCTTCTACAAAAACAACTTCCGCTCCTTCTTCTACATCTACTTGTTGGTGTGCCCTAGTTCTAGGCATAGTTATTTTGTTATTGTATTGTACTTTTGTTGATTGTACTATACAATTGTTTTATGGAATAAAAGGAATTAATTCATTCAGTTAATATATCTTGTATTATATGTACTGTATGAAGTATCCATTGATTGTATATCATAAATAACCAGAAGCTAGTTCTACTCATGGGAATGAATAGAATGTAAAGCTTTTACGAACAGGATATGTACACGTGTACATGATATGTTTGTAGGTACGTATGACCAATACGGGACTTGGTCGATCCGCTTTAGAAGGCACATGGTGGAAGTGTCATTGCCCTTCTATAAATGTAGATCTCTTTTATCTGTCGACCTGATTTCAATATAGTATTGAATGAGGAATCTGATTAGATTTGACATACGCCTAACAGGTCTGTAAAAGGATGCCAAATACGGGTATGATTGGTCTAGTCAGTGAACTCATTCATACTGATAGTTGAAGTGAAGGGATTACCACTCACTCCATAAGTGAGATGATATCATTAGGCCACTCGTTGAGTTGAACTGAGAAATGTGTGGCCACACTCAGATAAGCTGGTTACTTATCTGTTCTTCAGTTAACTCTAGATCGAGAAATATCTCAAGTTGTAGAGGATGACGTCCACCATGCCTCATACTTGATATATCGATATGCTTGGTAAGAGATATTAGAGAATACTACAGGGTATCTATCTGTATGAGATGGACTAACACTGTAATCAATTGGTGACTGATATGGTCTAGGCAACTCTCTGTCAGTCGTTGAGCTAATTGATTATGGCCCACAGGATCGTGCACACTAGATACTGAGACTTGTACTCGGAGAACTAACACATGTAGTGTATTTATGATGAACTTATTATTAGTTGTTAACTGATAATGTTAATTGATTAATTGTTCTGATTAGAACAAGTTAATTGATTGATTGGAGGGATTAATTATTCAATCGGGTTAATTAATTAAGCGATTGATTAATTAGATTTTCTTTAGGGGTTGATATGTGATTAATTATAACCTAATTGATGTTAATTGAATCTATTGTATTCTATTGTGGTACAATCAGATTAATTAAATTAATACAGGTACTAAAACAGTAATTAGTCGACATATTATAAATTAATCCTAATCGATTGAAACCCTAGTTTTTCTGACACAGAGAAAATCAGAAAACCCTAATTCCTTGGAACCCCATTCGGCCGACTACTGCAGGAGGTGTCTGGAGGTTTTGTTCATCGTTCTTCGTGCCTATTTCGAGGACTTGTGGTCTGAAGTGTTGTGCACGTGAATTTGGAGGAATCACCGATCGTGCGGTTCGTCCATCTCTCTCAGAGGGATTCCATGTGAGTGACTAATGTAGGATCTATCACATTAATTAAGTAAATAATATTGAGGCAATGATAAAGATCAAGTGTAATCTGATCAAAGATGTAAATACCGTTTTTCTCGCTTCCGCTGCGCGACTCTGATCGTTGATCAGATTCCAACAGTGGTATCAGAGCCGTTGGTTGAATCATTGGTTAATGTTATTTTAGTTAATCAGGTTTTTGCTATTTTTCGTGATATAGGATTTTAATCGGATCATATGACATGTGTTTAGATCGATAAATTTATTTTTCTATGTCGTGTGGTTGCTGATTTTAATTTTCTGTTTTTATTTTTAATTAAAAAAAAAAAAATTGGATTTTTAGGGTTTGGGGTGCCCGGAATCGCCACCCCGACGGAGGCAGGCGGCGGCGTCGCCGGCCAGCAGCTTTTAGGGCTTCTGGCCGGCAGCACCGCCGGCCAGCGGTGGCCAGGGGAGCTGCTGTTAGCAGCTCCCCTTTGCTGCGGGGCAGCAGTAAGGGACTGCTGGCCGCGGCTGGTGGCCGGCCAGGCGAAGGCGGCGCTCCGCAAGGGGCGGCCGCCACTGGCCTGGCCGAGCAGTCCCAAGGGGACTGCTACGGCCATCTGTTGCCGGGGAGTTGCTGGTAGCAGCTCCCCCACCAGCTGCGGGGCAGCAGTCCACAAAGGGACTGCGGGCCGTGGCTGGCAGGCGGCCGGCGACGGCGGCGCCCCGCAAGGGGCTGCCGCCGGCCAGGCTGAGCAGTCCCTTTGGGGGCATTTTAATTGAGTAATTCCCAAATTTTAGTGGGACCAATGATTTAATCATTGGGCTTTCACGGGCTAATTTACTGGTTAAGAAAACTGAAACGATTTTATCAAATTGGGTTGGCTTAATTTAATCAAAATGTGAATTAGGATTACCATAGTCATGCATTTATTTTATTTCGTCTAACGTTCTTTTGCAGCAACTTGATATAGAATCTTATGGGCTTTTAATTGAAGTATGGAATGTAATTTTAGATTTTATTTTTCATTACATTTACTTAGATATTTGTATAGGTTTTATTTTTGATGTAATCTGATGAAACCGAAGAATAGTTCCTGATGAGCCCAAGCCCCTGGAGGAAGCCCGAAGTCTGAAGATTTATTTCATATTGTCAATTGGTAGTCCAATAGGATGTATTAGAAAAGCCCATAGGATGTCTATTTTATTTTTGTATTATTATATCTTATATAATATGTAAAATGGACTATTAAAACGAATCTAATAAGTTGCATCGCTATTGATCACCAGATCAATTCTTTTTCACATGTTAAGCCGATCACCCAATGTAATCTGTTAAAACAAAATATCGGGTATTTTATAAATGCTTTACCTAAACCTCACCTCTTCCTCCCAGGTGGTGCTACACTATATATCATGCCCTAGCAGAATATATTGTAGTAACTGGTGGGCCGTTGAGGGTTAAGATACTTTCTTTTGAGAGTGTGGTTAACAGAGATTGTAGGTTTTACTCGAAGAAGGAACATCATTAAGCTTGTTGCGGGTTCCTAAGCATGGATAGGTAAAGTGTCAATAGACCTATCAAACCAAGAGTTCTCTAGGTGGGAGAATTGAGTAGGTTGCTCTACCAAATACGCTAATATGAGATACAAGCCCTAGCTTGATCAATTATTAATGGGATTGTGGATCTTGGTATAACGAAGTCAATATAATCACCAAAAGAAATTAATTTAACAGATATTAATTTGTTTATTGACATTAAAGTCCTTATTCTAATTCTCTCTCTCTCTTTCTGCAGAATCTACTTAAAACTTAAACTTGATTAAGAAAAGAGATGGCAACTAACAATCCTCTCAAACCACTATTGGAAAAGGAGAAGTTGACGGGGTCAAACTTCCTAGATTGGGCTAGGGCGGTGCAAATCGTCCTAAGGCACGAGGCTAGGGAGTATGTGCTGACAACTCCTATTCCAGCTGCTCCTGCTGCACGTGCCACTGCTGCAGTCATCCAAGCTTATGAAAAGCATATTAAGGATGACAGAGAGGTGGCATGTGTGATGCTTGGTACAATGACTGCTGAGTTACAAAAGCAGTTCATGGATCAGGGTGCCCGTCAAATGATGACCAATCTTAGAACTATGTTCCAAGACCAGGCTCGTCAGGAGAGGTACCTGACCACCAAGGCATTGAGCACCACTGTGATGCAACCTGGGACTTATGTTAGCGCTCATGTGCTAAAGATGAAGGGCTACATTGACAGGTTGGCAGGTCTCAACTCTGCTGTGCTTGAGACCACTGCAGTGGACATGATCCTCAGTTCATTCCCTCCTTCCTTCGACGCTTTTATCCTGAACTACAATATGCAGGGTCGGGATAGAACAGTCATGGAGTTGCATGGCCTGCTAAAACAGGCTGAGCAGACTATGACTAAGGGTAGGAAGGTGGAGGTGAATGTGGTGAGTGGTGGCAAAGCTAATGGGCCTAAGAACAAGAAGACGTTCAAGAACAAGGGTAGGAAGCCCGCTGGTAAAGGCAAGAAGAAAGCCTTCAAGCCTCACCCATTAGACCTATGCCACGAGTGTGGTGAAAATGGGCACTGGAAGAGTGCATGTCCTAAGCTAAGGGGAAATGTGAAGAACAAGCAGGCTGCTTCATCTTCAGGTATTTATATTGTTGAGATTAATCTCACTATTTCATCATCTTGGGTTTTAGACACAGGATGTGGTTCTCACATTTGTTCTAATGTGCAGGGGCTGCAAAATAGGAGGAGCTTGAGTTCGAGTGATGTGGATCTCCGCGTCGGAAATGGTGCCAGAGTGCAGGCATTAGATGTAGGAGATTATTACTTATGTTTGCCCACTGGGCTGGAACTCATTTTGAGAAATTGTTACTATGTACCTGCAATGCGCAGGAATATTATTTCAGTTTCTTGTTTGGATGATTTGGGATTTTCCTTTAATATTATGCATGGAACTTTTAGTATCTTGTGTGGTAATATTTTGTATGGAACAGGCGTTCTTCAGAACGGGTTGTATGTCTTAGATTTATCAAATCAATCTCATGTATACAATGTAAATAAAAGGATTAAAATAAGTGATTATAATAATCCTACATATGTCTGGCATTGCCGTCTTGTGCACATAAACGAGAGACGTATCGCTGAGCTCCACTCAAGTGGAATTTTAGGATCTTTTGATCTGCAGGCTCTAGATACTTGTGAATCTTGTTTACGCGGCAAGATGACAAAAGCACCTTTCAAGAAGACTGGTGAAAGATCAACTGAGCTATTAGGGCTTATACATTCTGATGTATGTGAACCAATGAGCACACAAGCTAGACAAGGTTTTCAGTATTTCATTACTTTCACAAATGACTATAGCCGTTTCGGCTATGTGTATTTGATGAGACACAAATCTGAGACACTTCAAAAGTTCAAGGATTTTAAGAATGAAGTTGAAAACCAGCTTGGTAAGAAGATTAAAGCACTCTGGTCTGATAGAGGGGGTGAATATCTGAGCCAAGAGTTTGATGAATTCTTGAGTGAGTGTGGGATAGTATCCCAACTTACTCCTCCTGGTACACCTCAATGGAATGGGGTTTCAGAGAGGAGAAACAGGACCTTGTTAGACATGGTCCGCTCAATGATGAGTCAGGCTAATCTCCCTATATCCTTTTGGGGATATGCTTTAGAGACTGTTGCTTACATTCTAAACAATACACCCAGCAAGGCAGTTAAGGGAACACCATACGAGCTGTGGAAGGGCAGGAAACCCTGTGTGAAGATCTAGGGCTGTGATGCTCATGTCAAGAAATTGATTAGTAGCAAACTAGAGTCCAGAACTGTCAAATGCCAGTTTGTAGGTTACCCTAAGGAAACTAAGGGTTACTATTTCTACAATCCATTAGAGAACAAAGTTTTTGTTGCTCGAACTGGAGTCTTTTTGGAAAAGGATTTCATTTCCAAGAAAGACAGTGGGAGCAATATTGAACTTGGAGAAGTTCAAGAACCGCAAACTCCTGCAGCAACTGCTGAGGAAGCTGAGACAATTGTTCCTGATGTTCAAGTTGATGAACAGGTAGAACATATTGTACGAGAACCTAGAAGGTCTGGTAGGTCACGTCAAGGGCCTGAGAGGTATGGATACCTGGTCACCCAAGACGAAGAGATCATGGTTGTGGAACAAGATGATCCAAAATCCTACAAGGAGGCTATTGAAGAACCACAATCAGATAAATGGCGTGGAGGCATGGAATCTGAAATGCAATCTATGTATGACAATGAGGTCTGGCGGTTGGTTGATCCCTTCCCTGGAGTCAAAGTTGTGGAGAGCATGTGGCTTTTCAAGCTGAAAGCTGACAACACCTTCAAGGGGCGTCTGGTGGCAAAAGGATTCAGGCAAATTCATGGAATTGATTATGATGAAACCTTCTCACCAGTAGCTATGCTCAAATCCATAAGGATATTGCTTGCTATACTTTTTTTCAGTTTAACCCCTTATGTTCAACGCTTCCCACTTTATCATGGACTCTAAAAAACGGGTCATTTTGACCCATAATTCCTATGTGGTGCCTACGTGTCAAAATAAGGAGAGTGAAGGAGAAAATTTGAAAATTTTCCTTTTTGGCAATTGCAAAATGACCCCTAAATTATTATTTTTCTTTCTTTTTCGTCTTCTTCTTCTTCTTCCTTTCTTTCTTTCTTCGTCTTCTTTATTTTCTTCTTCTTTATCATTTTCTCCAGAAATCTGGAATTTTTTGGAAAAAAATCTGGAAATTTTCAGATTACTGAAATATTCCAGAAATTCGAACATTCCATAAATCTGGAAATTTCAAGAGTTTTCCTGAAAATTTCGAATTTCTGGAATTTTCCAAAAATCCGAAGAAAAGTCAAGGAAAAAATGAAAGAAGAAAGAAAGAAAGAAAATAAGGAGAAGAGAAGGAAGGAATGAAAGAAAATAAAAAAATGGTCAAAATAAAATAAAGCAAGGATAAAAATTGATATTTACCGGAGAGTGTATTACACTCACCTTAGATGAGACTGGTTATCACTTGAAAAAGGTCAAACTGACTGTATTTTCAAGTTAGGCACTATTCTTTTGAACTTATCAGCACTTATTTTAAGTTCAGTTCAGTTCAGCAGCATTCAGTTCAGTTTTCAGTAGTATTTAATTTAGTTCATTTCAGTAATATTCAGTTCAGTTCAATTCAGCAACATTCAGGGGCCGTTTGGTTCGGGCATGGGTAAATGAAAGGAATCCAGAAAGGGAACAAAGAGAAAGGAAATGAATACCTTTGATTTCTCTTGTCTGTTTGGATTTGTGCCAGAAAGGGAATACAATTCTCCCTAATTCCCTTTGTGACTGTTTGGTTCAAATAGGGGAATCAAAAATGTTTTTTTCAAGCTTTATAATTGGAACAATTTTTATAATTAAAATGTTCCTATATCATAACTCGATTTAAAAATTCCAAAACACCACTTCTTTTTCATATCAATAATAAACTGAAGTCTACAAAACATAACATCTAAAATTGAAAATACTAAAAAAAAAATCTACTAGTCTTTCTAAGCATTGTACTTCACTGCAAAATAGAGTTTAAGCATTTTCATTGACGTTTTCACCCAAAAGATCTTTGACAAACATGACTTTTAAAGCATCGAGACACTTGGAAAAAATCAAGAGCTTGCTCGAATCAGCAATTAGAATTTGAGCTACTTTCAAAGCTTGTTGTTGAGTTATACCTTCCAAAGCAAGTAGCTCATCCAAAACTTTTTCACTTTTTTCCGTTGCAAGTTACTCACGTTCATGAGCATATTACTCACGTTCATCAGTACGGGTTATTACATTAGCCACGGTTGAAAGATGCACATTCATATCTTTCATAAAAAAGTGCACCAATCGTTCTATTTTTTTATGGTGAGCTAGTGTATATAAAAAGCCGTTCCTCCAAACATACGTTTCTTGTCTCATTCAACCCACCAACATCCCTAACCATTTCAAGAAGTGCTCCAAAAGTTTGTCGATTAATACGAAGAAAGTTTCTACACAAAGTGTCACTTTCTCTAATCATTCTATTCAAGTTACGTAATCTCATTTTTCTTCTAGTTTGTTTATCTAATATTATATGTTGAGAATTATATAGTGTTTTTCTAACCATGTACCGCATCAAATGCAGTAATATGACACAATTAAGTAAGGTTATGAGAAATCGAATAAACTCATATACTCTTCGCCTTCTCAAGGAATGACCAATACGTGCCATGTCTGTACCAAATAATATAAACGAAACTATTTTAGTCAAATTATAACATAAGTTACTTGATTGAATAATATTCTTTTTATTTGCACATGATGATCTTGCTAAACAAAAAACTAAAACAAAGGATTAATGAAACCAAACTAACTGATTGCGAGAAAAAAAAATAACATATTAATTCATGATTGTAATACAAAAATAAAGATGCAGATTCATGAATATACCAAAATATGATGATGATATACCAAACTCATCAAATCAAATTCATGAATATAAAAAGAAAAAAATAGAAAGATATACATATTCACCTATTCAAAACAAAAATCAAGAACTGTTGCGCACTATTCTTTTTTTCTTCTTGAAAAAAAACAATCACTTCATGATAGAAATAGAGCTCTCCTAATATAAATAAAGTATTGATCGTATTTGTATTATGGCATAGGGATGCTACTTAAAACAGTACTTAAGCTACTTCATTATCTCTCACGCATCTAAGAGCAACTTTTCACTCAAAAGCTATAGCTTTGTTTTATCGAATCAGCCTATGACTTAGCTGAACTGGCTCTTGGAAGCTATACATGGTTTTAATGCCTATCAAATAACGAATTCTAAAACAGTAGTAATATAGAATAATTGAGGACATATTCATGAACAATAACCATTCGAGAAGAAAATATGAATGAACTCACCGGCGTCGGAGTTGGGACGATCGGAGGAGAAGACGTGATGGAGATGGTTGCTCGAAGTAAATAGGCGTGCTATCGAAGAAAGAGAACGTCTGGTTTTTTTTCCAATTGAGCGCGCTTTTAATCGTAGAGAATAGAGGGGAAAGGGAAAAGAAAACCCTGGCAGGAGGTGGGTAATGGGCTAGACTAAAATTAGGTAAACCCAAAACTTAAAAGGGGTAATCAATTTGATTCCTTTTCTCAAACAAACAATAACAAAAGGAATAAAATCTTACGATTCCCTTTCCCTTTCCTGAAGCCCCCGAACCAAACGCCCCCTCAGTTCGATTCAGGTTAATAAATTATAAATAAGTATATATTATTTATATATAATATGTTAAATATTTATTATAATTTTAACTAGTTGATCCAATTTGTTTGCAAAAGTTGTTGGATGTAAGTAAATATTATTACTAATATACGTTACAATGTTCTACCAACTTAATAATTTCTACTATATAAACAAAGAACATGGCCATTTGTTTGCAAAAGTTGATGGATGTAAGTAAATATTCATTTCGGAGTGCTAAGAAACTGTCAACATGTTTCTCCTCACGAAAGTACTTAATTGCAGAAACAAATAACTCATCTCCCCGTTTCTCAAAGACTTCCATTACTTCAAGAGCATCACTGACCATTTGAGCCTTTGAAGAGCCACTAGATGAACCAACACCACTTAATTGCAAAAACAAAGAACTCATTTCCTCATTTCTTATTATTATTATTATTATATTTTTAATTTTTTTACTATAGTTATTATTAAAAACTAATATTATTATTATTATTTATTCAATCCAGTTTCAATATTTATTTTTCAGTTTTAGCAAAATTCAGTTCAGTTCAGTTTAGTTCAGCAACATTCAGTTCAGTTCAATTCAGTTCAGTTCAGCATCGTTCAGTTCAGTTCAGTTCAGTTCAGATTTTTTCAGTCCAAAAGAACGGGGCCTTAAAGGGTTAAAGTGGAAAGCGCTGAACATGAGAGGTTAAACTGAAACAATGTGCCAACTTTAAGGGTCAGTAAAGGGATTAAGCCTTTACATTTATTTCAACTGAAGAAACTTTTTTTCTTTTGTCAGAGCAAACACATAAAACTTTGCCTTTGCTTTAGCAAGCACAATTAGTGGAAGCTTAGCGTATTATATATGTAGATTCTTCAACAACTATCGTGTTGCGTGTTGATCACTTTCTTTGTAGTGTTCAATAAGATTATTATAAAGAGTAAAATCATTGCTAAGATTTGGCTATATTTGGATATTCTTTTCGGATCCTTGAAAATACCTTCATTCTTTAATTCCTCAAAAACCTCCTTTTTATGGCTATGGATCCTCTAGAGTTATAAGAAACTCTATGTTATAAATTTAAAAGAATTTGAGTCATCCACTGAAAACAATGGACAAGATTACATTGAATTAAAATAACAATGAATACAAGTTTTATCTCTCTTCTTTTCCTCCATTATTTCACGATTTTTTCGCCTATGACTTCTCCGTCTACTCTCCAGCCCGGAATTCATCCCCGACCACCACACACACACCGGAATTCATATCCGACCACCTCCGACCATCGTAAGGTTAGTTAAATACTTATTTTTGTCATTGATTAGCTTCTTAAATTCTCCATTTACGGGATCGAGATTGGGGTTGGGGTTAGGGTTTAGAGTATTTAACTAACCTTTGCGGTGGTTGGGGATGAATTCCGACGGGTGGAGAGTGGACGGAGAAAGGGGGAGGAAAAAGCAATTCGTAAAACAACGTACGTTTAGGGGAAAAGAAGGAGTGAGAAAGATTCGTTTTATTATTATTATTATTTTAATTTAATGTAATCTTAACCACTGATTTAAATGAGTGGCTGAGATTCACTTAACTCTACAAAAAAGAGTTTTTAATAACTCTAGAGGATATGGACGCCCTTTTTCTATAAGGTAGTGTTTGGTATTATTGGCCCTAACAAGATCAGAATCACCTAGAAGGGGGGTGTCAAATTCGGAAACTGAAAAACTTAGAGTTTTTAGAGAAACTCAGTTTTCAGAGTCAAATTTCCTTAGAGTCAGAGGCAAGCTTAATGAAGTAGCCTCTGAGAGAAATTCTTCCTTCTAACAGTTTACTGCTTTTTAGCAACAGAAGTTCTGAGTTAGAGCACTTCTGGACAGTCTTCTAAACAAAGACAAGTTGATAAAGAGTACAATCTGTTTCAGCACTAAATACACAACAAGTGCACAGAAGCAATAATAACAAGTTTAAGGAAGGGAGAAAGAGATTTAGGAGGTCCTGATGAACAATTCGATTTATCCAGGTTCGCCATAGAAGTCCTGTGGCTACATCTTGTCCCCTGTGATCGCAGTCAGCAGAGATTTTAAATCCACTATTTAGAATTTTTGTGGCAAGTTCAGAAGCTCCTTTACATCAGCAGAACTTAAGATAATTTCTCACTTAGTTCTGACTAGCCAATAAAGAGTTAAAGGATTTCCACTAGAACAACAACAATCATGTTTTCTGGAATTCTCACCCAACTCTACCCTTAACTAGATTTCTCTCAAAATCTAACTGAATATCACAAACGATATCAGTTTACAAGATTCCTATTATGAACTTGAGTTTCTTCACTCTCTCACTTTTACAATTAAAAGCAGAAAAGATTGAGAATGGAAAGATTGCTCTGTTTTGCTTGTTAAAACAGTGCGTTGAAATTTTTTCTCGATAATCGCGTGTATGAACACGAAGGAGCTTGGCTACTATTTATAGTGACTTGAGATGACCGTTGCTTGGAGTTTGAATCTTCAATTAGATGACATCATGGTTGTAGCCGTTAATCTCTCATTTCTTCAAACAGTCTTCAAACACTTTGATTCCGTTAACCTTGTTCTTTAACTTAATCCGGTAAGTGATTTAAAATCAAAGATAAGGTTGACTGAAATGTTGTTTCATTTAGATCAACAAAGGGTAGAAAAGGGAGAACTAGTTTTGTTTGTAGCAGACATGCGCGCTCCTTCAAAACTGCTTTTTGAACTTTTGGCGCCTTGCATTAAATGCAGTTGTCAGAGCATTAAATGCTTAGCAAAACCCGTGACTTGAGCTTCTAAGAGCTCAGTTCCTTTGTCTTAGCTTCTGATCAAATGGAACAGCTTCTGATTGCAGTTGAACGTTGAGGAGAGCTTGGTTCTTTAGAGCGGAGCATCCAACTTATGAGCTTTAACCTCAGTCTTCAATTATTCTTCTCTTCTGAGTTCTTTATGCAATCTAGAGTTTCTTCTTTCAGCACCTACTGAGAAAACTTGTATAAAAACTTAACAAAAATTGTTAGTCAACATTGATAAGTATATAAGCATAAATTAAATTTCATCTTCTGAAACGTTTGGACATAACTAAAACACTTAGGGTTCATCAGGTATTGTTGTTGTAGGAAGCTACAACATCTTTTGGCCCAAAAGCAGGTGTTGCAGTGTTTGGCAAAAAGCAAAAACAGCTTTTGCTGATAGTGCTTTTTGGTTAAAAGCTGCTTTTACTAAGCAGGTACCCCCATGCTTTTGTAAAAAGCCGATTTCTCAGCTTTTGCAAATAACATTTAATTTTAAAAGTTGCACAACAATATGCAAGAGTCTTATACATATTACAATCAAAACTCCGTCTAAAAGACCTCGAAAAAATTTTAGTCCCTAGATTTTTTATACTAATCACTAGTAAGTCCCTATATTTTCAAAAATAAATACAAAACCCTGAATTTTTACAAAAATTAATTACTTGATTGTTCAATCGATAAGTTTTATTTATATGACAAGTTTACTCATCTAACAAGAATTGATTTATATAATTATTTTTTAATGATATTTAATATAATATTTTTATTATACTAATACAAGTACTAAAAGCTATATATAAATAATATTATATTATTATTTAGTATCTATTTTTATTAAAAATAACTAACAAATTTACAATAATGTACTTTTTTAATTTGAAGAATAATGAATCTCTTTTTATGTGATATATACAATTTAAGTAACGCACAAAAATAATCAATCCATATATTAAAAAATTATTTTAACAAATAATTATATACAAAATGATAAGTTTATCTATCTATCACAGATTAGTTTGATTAGTCAATATATTGAAAAAAATTAATGTTAGAAATTTCATTAAAAATTTATGTTCTATTATGTCTCAAGCCACTAATTGACATATTTCAAAATATTATTTACTAAATACTTATCAAACTGCTTTTACCTCAACCACATATTTACTTTTAATTTTACCAAACATTCTTTTGCTTTTTTCAACTGCGTTTTTCAAACAGTACTTTGTTGGCCCTAACAATATTAGAATTACCTAAAGGAGGGGGTGGAGTGAATAGGTTTCTCGTCCAAAATCAACTTTTCTGAAAACTTGGACAAATTCCAATTTCGTATTGAATCGTATTTCACAGAATACGATGAGAAACACAAACAGAAAAAATTGACAGCTCGTATTGAATCGCATTTCACAAAATACTATCAATCTAAACTGAAACCCTAACTGATCTCAACAGCCACAGTCTCCGGCAAATTTTACCGGCGCCACTAATAACCATCTTCTCCTCATCATCATCCTCCTTTTGAACTCTAAATCGAAATCCCCAATTTACAATCTCAATCGAAATCCCCAATTTTCATCTTCCATTTTTCTTCCCCGATGACCTAAATCTCAATTCAGGCGAACTCCGTGGCGTTTTAAGAGAGGCGTTTCAGGTGAGGAGTTTTCCGGTGATCTTCATTGAAGGGTGGCCAGAAATCGCGAAGGTGAGGATGGGGAGGTTAGGTCGACAGAAAATAATGGATGTTCCGGAGGGAGTGGCGGTTCAAATTAGGACGGGGAGGAGGTATTTTTCAGTAGTGAGGGAGTGGCGGCGACGGAGGGAGTGGCGGCGGAGATGAGGTGAACGAGTATGGAATGAAAAAATTGGGGAAGAAGGTTGTGTTTTGGGGTTTTGTTGCTAAAGGGACATGGTGGATACTTTTTTATTTTCACAAGGGTTACTTAGTCATTTTCCCCTCATTTATACTCTCATCTCAACCTCAATTTCTTGTAACACCCCCTCTAGGTACAAGATTTGGGGATGAGATGAGAATTTTTTTTCCATCTCCCCTCTCCATCCCCCAAACAAACAAGGGCTTAGCAAAAAATTTAAACTCATCCCTAAAAATCTAATCTCATCCCCACAAACAAACACCCCATAAATAGTGAAGTATTTGGGAGAGAAGATCATCACATTGTTCTGGATATTAACTTTAATTCCCTAATTCTCTCTAGTTAGTTTGTGTTTAATTTAGTAGTAAAAGCTCTGTCAATGGGAGTGAATATTGTTCCTTTTGTAATGAAGCTCATCATGTGTGAGTAGTTTTTCTACAAGCCGAGCCAATTTAGGGCTGGTGTTCGTAAGTCTCATTATCTTAATTTGATGAATGAATGTAGCATTTTATGTGGAGTTTAATGGAGTTATGTAGATTTCAGGTCTTAACAGCATGTTATAGTATGTATAATTGTCATGACCATTGCTTTTATGCTTACATGTTCTCATTATAACTTGTAAATCTTATACAAATAATTGAAAGGTTTATATTAAGGGTTTTCATACAAATGAGATGATACTTCGTTCTTAACCAAGTGAGAAAACATCTTGAAAGACCTTTAAGGTGTTAGTATTGCTTAGTATCTTGAGGATCTGACCATTTGAATCAAGTGAGCCTAAAGTAGAGATCTTAACCCATTACTTGTATGCGTTCATGAGTTAAAAAGGAGAAAAGAGATTGCAATCACTAGATCCATGCTAGACTTGGCTTATTCCCTTTAATTATCGTATTAAATTATCATTTTCTACTCTCTTTAATTAATTTTGCCTTCTTTAGAGTTTGACAACTTATGTAGTATAGACATCAACCCAAATCATGATAAATGTCTTACTTGTTATGTAAATGCTCAATACCTACCGAGCCTCCTAAACTTGTCCATTTTTTTCACTTTGACACCCCAACTCAGATGACAACCTATTAGCCACCTGAACTTGTAATTTTGTTCCACTTGGCCTCCTCAACTTGTCAAATATGACTGATTTTGCTAACATGACATAATATAAGTGGTTGATAAAAAATTCATGCTACATTAGAATAAAGGGGGCAAATATGTCACAATTGACAAGTTGAGAAAGCAAAGTGGAAAGAAGCTACAAGTTGAGGGGGCTAAGTTCAAAAAAATTACAAGTTTAGGTGGCTAATAGGTTGTCCCTTAACTTGAGGGGGCTAAGTGGAAAAAATGAACAAGTTCAGGGGCCATAAAGGTATTAAGCCTTATGTAAACATACTGCTTCTTAGGACATTCCAGTATAGTTTTGTACAAATCCTCGTACAAATGACACTTGTATTTTTCCGTGTTACATAGAAGACCTAGTATACTTGCTAGAGTCATATCATAAGACAACAATGGTTATAGCTAATGAGATTAGATCTTTTGTTCAAGTCTTATTATGATTATTGTTTTAATATATATTTTTTTTTAAAAAGAAATTGGTACTCATTACATGTCACCCGTTAAAATATAAATCGCGGGTAATGGGTACCGGGTACCTGTTGGGTATTTTCCGCAAGTATACGGAATCACTCAAGTAGTAATATTAAGATCGAACCCACAGAGAACGGTAAATGTATAAACTAATAAATCTTTATAATATATCGTTCGTTTTCTCTTGAAAAGTAGTAAATGCGATATTTGAGATTTTGATTATTAAACTAAGTGCTTTAAACATAAACTAAACTAACCGAAATCCTAATCCGATACTTTTACCAATGTTCTTTATCCACGCAAAGTCAACAATTCATTTAAGCACAATGAACATTATGACAATTTACTCATAAAATTCAACCAATTCTAGAACACAATTAAACACGATCTTTCGATACTTATGTTTAATTGTCCTTAAGTGAGTTAACTTAACAAGATTACTGGACCTATCCTAGACAATCTTAATTAGATTTTTGAATATCACGTAAGTTAGATTGACTACGACTTACTAACTGGACCTATCCTAGATTAGTAAAGCGTAAGCGATGAATACTCTATTGATTTTACTTGATAGAAACAAAGTAAATATATCAAGCAATAAGATTTGAACATTCAAACACATGAACATATATGAATATAACTTTTATTATAAGTATTCCAATTGTCAAACATTCATAGAAATTACAACGGAAATTCAGAGAAATAAAAAACTTTAATCGATACAGGGAAAGAGGGTTGTCAATCCTTTTTACTCTTGATCGTGAGGTTTGTCAATCCTCGGGACGTTCTTGCTCGTCTTCTCCTCGATGAATCGATGAAATAGTCTAACTCTCGATAAGAACTTCAATGCTATGGAAATCGGAACGAAGGATGTAAAGTATGAATGTAGAACTTCGAACTTCAACTAAAATGCTATTCTTTTTGTAGTAGATTTTCTGTATCTCGGTATATTTCTTTCGCTGGAGAATGACGTATTTATAGCCAAAAACTCAAGGATTACATAGCTTGACGGAAGGACAAAGCTATTGGGCGATTCGGGGCGTCGCTTGGGTGACAAAATACAACTTTCGGATGAAGGGGCAAGTTGGTCGAGATGTGGCTCGATCGAGCAAGGAATGTGCTCGATCGAGTGGGGAGATTCAAGGCAAACAGAATGCCTCACTCGATCGAGCGGGAAGATTGGCTCGATCGAGCAAGCCATTCTGTTTGTCAAGAATAGGCTGCTCGATCGAGCAAGAAGAGTGGCTCGATCGAGCAAGCCATCAAGAATAGGCCGCTCGATCGAGCAAGAAGAGTGCCTCGATCGAGTTTAACTTTGAACCCTATTTTGACCACTTTCTGCTCCGAATTTGGAAAAACTTAAAAGATGCAAGTTGTTTGTCTATGTCTTAGCTTTCCAACGAAACTTGAAACGCCCAAAAATACTTTCGTATGAGGGAGTTATGGCCGCAATACTGCATGGTGTCGAAACTGCCTCGTTTGCTTGAGTAAAGCCCGATTTTAGCACCAAATCGACTTGATTTCACCAAACTTGATCCCTACACATAGAAATACAAATACAAAGGTAAAGTTGCCCCTAACCTATGTAAATCTAAGCTAAATGGATCAATTTATCGTAAATACATCGATTAAATGCCTTGAAATATAAGTACATTTTGGACTTATCAAGTTCCCACACTTTACTTTTGCTTGTCCTCAAGCAAATTGTAAGGTAAAACTTTTAAGAATCCTCTATCGACTTCCCAAGATAGTGATTATGTTAACCTAACTTTATATAGAAATCAATTAACTTCGATCAAGCAAACCTGAATCGTGAAAGTTAATATGTGTTCATAATGAAGCCATACGATTATAGAACCTTTACGACTATCATCCATTCTTGACGTATTTTATATAAGGTTTTCGGGACAAAGTAAGCACGCATGTTTTGATTCTTATTGTCTCAAGGTATATCTAGGTATCTTTATTTTCTTCTTGCATAAATTTGTCAAGTAAATCTTCCCTAGTCACGTCCTTGATAAGGGTGGTCGAGACCTTGACTTATGAGTTAAAATACCGATTTGAGAACCATGTTTTCCACTTAAGAGGTCACGTCCTTGACATGGGTGGACTAGACCGTGACATTAAGCTTCAATTATGTCATTAAATTTACCGCTAGACTCTATTTCAACGTTCCTTTCATACTTCGCTCGAGCCATGGGTGGACTCAAACGTAGCCAAAAGTACGTAACTAGACACTTCCTAAAGCATTTGAGCAAGAAATATTTAGATACTCTCAACCTATATTAACTTTGAATCAACATGTATTATGGCTATAGTTTCCCTATTTACCTCATTTTTATTTAATCTCGAGATGGATTTCAAGTCAAAATATTTGCATACCTTTTAGATAATATGACGTTCCATATGAGATTGCATAAAAACCTTGGTTTGAACATAAAGAAAAGAACATAATAAAGATCTTAGTTAGGATTTGAGGATCTTAAACCTTAAGTCGGGACATGAGATTTATATCCAACTTGTCATTATCGAAAAGTTTGTGCAAAAGGCATGATATTTAGCAATTATGATTAGGCATTCTATTCTTTCTCAACTTAAAGAAGCACAAAATTTTTTAAACTTTCTCCATTTTGTGAATACTTAATGCAAAACTCTAAATGAAATGCAAAATGGATAAAACAAACATTCTTGAAAGAAACGAGAGGGATAACATACCGACCCTTCCCACACTTAGTGGGAACAATGTCCTTATTGTTCGGGAACTAAGAATACGCATAAGATAAAGGATATATAATGAAACAAACAAACAAACGAACAAAAGATAAAGAAAATAGTTAATCTCCATAAGTCATAATAAGAACGAAAAAGAAAAGAAAAGTACATCATAATAATAAAGAAAATGAAAACAACTAGAAAACAAACTAAAAGGTAGGAGAACCCGAAGTTTGAGGTGAATCCGGTGATGAGTCGGAAACTTCTTCACCGTTGGCACGCATCAATCGCCGCAAATGTCCACCATCCCTCTTTTGCCGCGCTCGGATGGCCTTGATGTCATCTTCCATGTTCTCAACAATGGAAGTAGTAGAGGCATTCTCTTGTATGAGAGAATCTAACTTGCCTTCAAGACGCCTATTGTTCTTCTTCAAATACCCCAAAACCTTCTTCCAACCCGTAACCTCATCTTCATCACTTGAGTCGCCATCATCATTGTCGTTCTCAACCTCTATGTCCAAAGTCTTCTTGCCTTTACTAGCTCCGGAAGAACTAGCACCTTTGTTGAAATATTTTGTCGTTCGCTTGGAGTAAGGAATCCATTCATTATTCTTATCGATTAAACGACAACGGTTAAGCAACCACAAATCGAGATTATTATACTCGATATCATCCTTGGTAAGATCCTTTTGATAATCCACTAGAGTACCCTTGGCGGCTTGAATAATACCACCAATGAGATTCACAAAGGGAAGAGCATGAACTTTCTTTAATGAAATCAAACGACGGAAAGTACCGAAAATAATCTCAATGGAATCAACTTGCGTCTTATTCACTAGACATCTTCGCCCGACCAGACAAAGACAAAGAGAGATACTTATGAAAGTAGAGAAGGCTATTGTCCCTAAGCAATATATTGGGGGAATTACTAGTATCAAACTTATCCAATCCGGTGAAATCTTTCCAAACACGGTCATGTTCAATTTCCGGAGGCATGGTGACACCGGCCAATGGGAAACCAAACCAAGCATGCAATTCTTCCCTTCCAAATTCATACTCAATATTTGTATTCCGAAACCTAAACCTATCCTTCTCCGGATTAGCAAAACTCAAAGTAGACCAAAATTCAGCAATATCAAATTTGGTGTGTGTAAAACGCAAATCTACAAATTTGGTCCACCCCATAGTTTCAACATACCCCTTAACAATCCTTTTGATGTTCAAAGCAAGAGTTGTGGGCCAATTAATATAAAGCATATGAGTAGAAATTACCACTCCATTGATGAGAGCAAAACGACTCTTCTCCTCGTCCGTAAGAAGTTTGAATGGGTGACGGGAGCGAGTACTTGTTTCCGCGGTTGAGCCTTTCTTTTTGGAGTCCTTCTTTCCCCCCGCCATAGATTAATTTTAGAATTAAGAAGAGAAAGAAGTTTTGGAGGTGGTGAAAATTTGTAGTTGTTGTTGAGAATGAGTTGAATGAGAGAAGGGAAGTGGGTTATATAGAGAGGTGTTGAATTTGAAAAGGGTGTGTGTAAGAGAATCAATGCATTGGGAAGACAAAAAGGTGGCTTTAATTTGAATTCAAATTCAAATTGAAGGGGTGTAGGGTTTGGAAATTTCGGATTTGGGGTGTAGGGTTTGAAAATTTGGATTTTTTAGGGTTTAAGGGGGGGTGGATGGGCTTTGCTCGATCGAGCAGGCTTTTGGCTCGATCGAGCAGGCCATTATGTAGTTACAGAATGTCTCGCTCGATCGAGCAAGCCTTTAGCTCGATCGAGCAAGGTGTGCTCGCACCCCAAATCCATGTTTTCTCCACCGAAAAATAATCCGACTTAATTCCGCGACGTTTCCCAAAGTAAATACGAGTGATTCATGTTAATATTTCGTGAAGTAATCTAAGAAAACCTGTGGCAACACTAAAAACAAAAATGAAAGTTAAACGAAACAAGGGTTAACCGTAAAGGTTACCCGAAAAGAAAATGAAAATCATAATAAAGTAATAACACATAAAGTAACACATAAGAAATCGATCGCGTTTTATTTATTGACAATGATGGACCGATTACAAGTCTTATTTGGATAAAAAGGAAATCACAACATAACATATTTACACAAAAACGAACATAAATACAATACACACGTAAATACGCACTCTATATGTAAAATACAACAACATGACCCTAGATATCTAAGTCCATGAATCGGGACCCATTTGATGTAGGCTTGGTGAGAATAGATAGAACACGATCCTCAAATGATAGGAACCAAGCACCTTGGCGAAAAACTCTCTTCACGAGTCCCTCCTTAGCCAAAAATTCATAATCAAGGATGGGAAAAGGTTCCACATCCGTCCATGGTACTTCAATAGATCCTAAACCACCAATTATCAAGCCACAAATGATGTTACCGAATCCCATCTTCTTGTTCTTGGAACGCGAAGCGGCAACTAGTCCATTCATCAAAATCCCACTTGAGTCAATTTCGGTCCCTTGCATAACATCTCCTAGGATTTCCAAATCTTGCTTACGGACTTTGTGCCCATTAGTTCGCCCAAAGAGCGAATAACACAAAAATTTATGAAAATACAAGAGGGCTTCCGGCATTATTAACTTGTTGAAAGCAAGTTTCGGAACATAAATTTCTTGCCCGGTAATACTAGACCAAACATCCAAAGCGGTCATATCACGGCCCGGGGGTCCTTCGTGAGTGCGAACCGGGAATCCAAACCAATTATGGAGTTCCGGGTACCCGAAAGTGAACTCCCGTCCATTATGACGGTGACTAAGACGGACACGACGCTTGTCAACAAAATGGACCGTTGAGAAAAACTCTATGATCCAAGCAGCAATGATAGGAAACCTCATAGACACGAACTTAGACCAACTCATCTTGTCTAGGAGACGCATAACACGATCCTGAATACCGAGTTCGGTATTTAGGAAATCATCCATATACATCATTCCGTAGAAGATGCAACTCTTGAAATGCTTGTAGCAGCGACCCTCATTCTCAGAATATATTGGGAAAGGAGCGCCATATCGAGAGGAAATATCCACTCGACGTCTCCTACGCATTTCCCTAGTTGTTGGAGCCATAATCAAAAGATAGAAATTTTTGGAGAAATCTTAAATTTAATGAGTTCTAATGTAAACTCTGTGTGTAAATGATGAATCAATAACACTTAGATTATTTTTAGATGTGCAAAAAGAAGTTAAGGGTGGTTAAAATGTGGATAGACACCAGTTGGGACGAAACACAATGCTTGAAATGGTACCTATTCGTGAAAAGGGGCGAAAATAACTAACTTCCCTGTTTTTAGAGAGGGTTGCTCGATCGAGCAGGTCTTTGGCTCGATCGATCAGGCCATTCTGAAGTTACAGAATGCCTTGGTCGATCGAGCAGGGCAATGAATTCCTTACTCAATCGAGCAAGCCTTTGGCTCGATCGAGCAGGGCAAGTCTTGATCGAGACACTTCCCTCTATGGAAGTTCCTCGATTCTTACGCGTACCCTGTAAAAACGAGTATCCTATGTTCTTCCGAACATCTAATGACAATAATTAAAGCGCCATATTCATCAAAAATAAAGGAAATAAACGAATAAATGATCTTAACACGAAAAACACTAACTACGCTAAAAACTACACTACTAGTCTTAATTTCTAAAACTAAGGATATTGGAGAAACGACACATTGACAACGGAGTTTCCTTGTTCGTTGCTCAAATAGATTTTACAACGATGTCCATTTACCTTGAATCGTTCTCCGGTTTTATTCTCTAATTCTAAAGCTCCACTAGGCATAACATTGGTAACCAAAAATGGTCCAACCCACCTAGATTTAAGTTTTCCCGGAAATAACCTCAAACGTGAGTTAAAGAGCAACACTTTATCTCCGACATTAAAAACTTTCTCTTTTAACTTAGAGTCATGCCATTTCTTAGTCTTTTCCTTATAAAGTTTAGCATTCTCATAAGATAAATGACGTAACTCATCTAATTCGTTAAGTTGTAACATCCTCTTCTTACCGGCAAGTTGTAAATCATAGTTTAGAGCTTTTATAGCCCAATATGCTTTGTGCTCAAGCTCAACTGGTAAGTGACATGCCTTGCCATAGACAAGGCGGTATGGTGTCATACCTATGGGCGTTTTGAACGCGGTTCGATATGCCCACAGTGCGTCATCAAGCTTCATGGACCAATCTTTTCTAGACGAAGACACCGTCTTTTCAAGGATCCATTTCAATTCTCTGTTCGAGATTTCGGCTTGACCATTTGATTAAGGATGGTACGGAGTTGAAACTCGGTGATAAACTCCATACTTTTTAACTAAAGAATCAAATAACTTATTGATAAAGTGCGTACCTCCATCGCTTACGATTGCACGAGGTACTCCGAACCTCGTAAAAATGGACTTTAAAAATTTAATAACAACTTTAACATCATTAGACGAGGTAGATATTGCCTCAACCCATTTAGACACGTAGTCAACTGCGACTAATATATAAGTTTGACCACAAGAAGCGGGAAACGGACCCATGAAGTCTATGCCCCAAACATCAAAAAGTTCAACTTCTAACATATTCTTAGTAGGCATTTCATCACGTCTTCCTAAATTTCCCGTCCTTTGACACTTATCGCAATGACTAACAAATTCACGCACATCTTTAAACAAAGTCGGCCAAAAGAATCCACATTCGAGGATTTTCGCGGCCGTTTTGCTAGCCCCATTATGTCCACCATAAGGGCTAGAATGACAATCATGCATAACATCATGAAATTCAATATCAGTAACACATCTTGTTGAGTGTGATTTGTGTCTATAAAATCAAGGGTTTTCCATAGAGTTTTTGTGCTTAAATTGTGTTTCGAACAGCCTGAGATTGTTCTTTAGTGCACAAGTTGAGCCTGTGCTCCCAAATAGTCTGCCTGTGCCCAGTTGAGTCAGAACAGCTTGTAATAAGGGTTGAATCTGTAGAAATCAAGTCAAAGATGTCTTTACATCACATGGTCTCGGTTTTGTGATGTGGGGAAGTGAAAAAGTATAGTTTTTGGAGGTTTGTGGAAGGCTTTGGGGTTTGGAGTTGTCTTCTTGTGGTTTTGTCTTTTCTGCAGGTTGCTTTGTCTTACTATGCAGTTGTCCTTTTCTGCTGAGAACAGTCTGCCCGAGAACAGCCAGATTCCAAGGAGCATCTTCCTTTGTTTATCATTTATTTTCTTGTATAAATACCCTTGCATGGGTATTGCTTTCAGATTCATGATGATAATCAATTAGTTAAGACATTAGTAGTAGTTTAGTTTGAGTTTCAGTAGTAGTAGTGTAGGGTCTCTCTGAGACCAGGCAGCAGCCTGTTCGTACTTTTCTTATTTTGGATTTTAAGCATGACAATGAGTGAGTAGTCACTCAAGGTGGAAAGCCAGCCTTCCGGCTGGTGGTTGTAAGCATATCTTTTCCCTATTATGAATGAAGTCTGTTGGCCCTATCAAGAACATAATCACCTAGAGGGGGGGGGGGGGGTGAATAGGTGTCAAAGTTGAAAACGGAAAATTTCTAAGTTTTTCGGGAAACTTAATTTTCAGAGTCAAATTTCCTCAGAGTCAGAAGCTAGCTTACAGAAGTTGCTTCTGAGGGAAATTCTGCCTAAACACAGTTAGACTGTTTTCAGCAACAGAAGTTCTGATTTGAAAACTTCTGGACAATCTTCTGAACAAAGACAATGATACTTAGAGAAAATCTGTTTCAGCACTAAATATAAGCAAGTACACAGAAGCAAAAATAACAAGTATAAGAGGGAGAAAGAAGTTCAGGAGATCCTGATTGAACAATCCAATTTATCCAAGTTCGCCACAGAAGTCCTGTGACTACGTCTTGTCCCCTGAGATCGCAGCCTACAGAGATTTTATAAATCCACTATTCAGAACTTTTATGGCAAGTTCAGAAGCTCCTTTACATCAACAGAACTTAAGCTAATTTCTCACTTAGTTCTGACTAGCCTAAAAATAGTTAAAGGATTTCCACCAGAACAAACAATACTCTGTTTTCTGGATTTCTCACCCAACTCTAATCTCAACTAGATTTCTCTCTTTAAATCTAACTGAATATCACAAACGATATCAGTTTACAAGATTCCTATTATGAACTTGTTTTTCTTCACTCTCTCACTTTAACTAAGACAATGCTAAGAAAGATTGAGAATGGGAAGTGTTGCTCTGTTTTTCTTGTTAAAACATTGCGTTGAGATTTTGCTCGATAATCACGCGTATGTTGATGCTTTGGAGCTTGGCTACTATTTATAGTGAATGGAGATGACCGTTGGTGAATTTTAATCTTCGAAAGAGATGACATCAGTTGTTGTAGCCGTTAATTTGTCAAATCTTCAAACGGTCTTCAAACACTTTGATTCCGTTATCCTTGTTCTTTAACTCAATCCGGTAAGTGATTTGAAATCAAAGATGAGGTTGACTGGAATCATTCTTCAATTGGATCAACAAAGGGTAGACAAGGAAATTCTGGTTTCTTTTGAACAGACAGGCGCGCTCCATCAAAACAGCTTTTTGAACTTTTGGCGCCTTGCATTAAATGCACTTGTCAGAGCATTAAATGCTATCCAGAACCCGTGACTAAGCTTCTGATCAAATTGGTAAAACTTCTGATTGCAAAGAACATCTGAGGAGAGCTTTAGCAGACTTCGGCTTCAGAGCGGAGCATCCAGCTTCTGAATTATTGAAACTCTGACTTCAGCAAACAGATCTTCTGAGTCCTTTAGGCAATCCAGAAATGATTCATTCAGCACCTGCTGAGTAACTTACACATAGACTAAGTAGAAAAAATATTAGTCAACAATAAACTATATGTAAGAGAGTATTAAGTTTTCATCTTCTGAAACGTTTGGACATAATCAAAACACATAGGGTTCATCAAAGTCATGTTTGTTTTGATTGTTCAATAGAATTTCCATTCATATGCAAGCCTCGTGAACTTGTATTCTCAGTTGTTTGATGTTGTAGGGACCAACTCGAATCAAGCGATAGATAAACTATTGAACACATATATTTTATACCGGGACCAATAAGGATAAGATGTATGCTAGGGGTTCTTATTTATAAGATGCTTCTTGTGCTTAATGCTTGTGCTTGTGTAATCTAATGGAAACTAATTTTACATAAGTATAAAGAATCTTGGGAACATGTGACCATCTGACTTGAGTGAATATAGTGAAGATACCCTAGATCTATAATAAACATGGTTGATTTGTATGAAGGAATTGTGTGCTTGTTTACCATCAGTTCTGGCTGTGCTTTACACCTGCTCGTTTTATACTGGTTAAATCCATTTAAGAATTGTATGATCAGTTTTGCCATTAGTTTATATTTAGTTTATAGTAGTTTAGAAATTCTCAAATCAATTAAGCACAACCAGCCGTCTGTTCTATTTTTGAAAAGAGACTAGCTTGAGACTGTTCTATCCCTGTGGAGACGATAAACTTATCACTTTATTACTTGTCTAGTGCACTTGCTAGTGTCATCCCACTCATTTGTACACAACACATCTCCTAAGCATACCATCACCACAAATTTTGAAAAGATACGGCTCATCCCACACATATTGCTTAATGTCTGAAAAGAATTTCTTCTTTTGGTGAAAACTAAGGTCATGGGGGACTAAATTAGCAGCAAGGTAATTGGCAATATCGGCATACCAAGGTATAATCAAATCTTTAACTTGCATGAGTTGTTCATCAGGAAAATCATCATTTATTCCGACGGATTCGCCTATCGGACCGTTCTCGTCTTCTAAGCGAGAAAGATGGTCAGCTACAAGATTTTCTACACCTTTTTTATCTCTAATTTCAATATCAAATTCTTGCAACAACAAAACCCATCGTATCAAACGAGGCTTAGCATCTTTCTTTGCAAACAAGTAACGTAAAGCAGCATGGTCAGTATAAATAATTATCTTCGATCCTAACAAGTATGAACGAAATTTATCACATGCAAAAACTACCGCCAACATCTCTTTTTCCGTAGTTGTATAATTCAATTGAGCTCCTGACAACGTATGACTAGCATAGTAAATGACATGTAATTTCTTGTCTTTACGTTGCCCTAGCACACAACCAACGGCTAGATCACTAGCATCACACATAATCTCGAAAGGGAGATCCCAATCGGGTTTAGTTATAATTGGTGCGCTTACTAGTGCGGACTTAAGTGTATTAAATGCATCAACACATTCATCAGAAAATTCAAAGACACAATCTTTGGCAAGCAAATTGGTCAACGGTTTAGCAATAATGGAAAAATCCTTTATAAATCTTCTATAAAAACCAGCATGTCCTAAGAAGGACCTAACTCCTTTAACAGTGGTCGGGTGAGGTAAATTTTCAATAACTGATCGTTTTGCTCTATCGACCTCAATTCCTACATTGGAAATCTTGTGACCTAACACAATTCCTTCATCTACCATGAAGTGACATTTTTCCCAATTTAGGACTAAGTTAGTCTCTTCACATCTAGTTAAAACCTTATCTAGATTATTTAAGCATGCATCAAAGGTATCTCCATATACGGAAAAATCATCCATAAAAACTTCCATGATATCTTCAATATAATCATTAAAAATATCTGTCATGCATCTTTGAAAAGTAGCTGGGGCATTACACAACCCAAATGGCATACGCCTATAAGCAAAGGTACCGTAAGGACACGTAAATGTGGTCTTGTCTTGGTCTTCCGGATATATATAGATTTGGAAAAATCCAGAATATCCGTCTAGAAAATAATAAAAAGCATGTCCAGCGATACGTTCGATCATCTGATCAATGAAAGGTATAGGGAAATGGTCCTTCCTAGTTGCCGTATTTAGCTTCCTATAGTCAATACAAACTCTCCAACCAGTGGTAGTTCGAGTTGGTATTAACTCTCCTTGGTCATTTTGGACTACGGTCATACCACCCTTCTTAGGTACACAATGAATAGGACTAACCCATTCACTATCAGATATAGGGTAAATAATACCGGCATCTAGCAACTTAGTAATTTCCTTCTTCACTACTTCTTTCATGTTCGGGTTTAACCTTCTTTGTTTATCCGCTTTAGGTTGGTGTCCCTCCTCTAAGTGAATACGGTGCATAACTACACTAGGGTTTATTCCCTTAAGGTCTGAAATTTGCCATCTTATGCTCCTAATTCTAGTTCTTACAACAACAAGTAATTTCTCTTCTTGGTCTTTGGTAAGCTTGTTTGAGATAATAATTGGAAGAACATCTCCTTCACCTAGGAAAGCATATCGTAAATGATCGGGTAGTTCTTTCAATTCCACAGTTGGTGGTTTCTCAATAGAAGGCGGAATAGGTCCATCCTCACGATTAAGTGGTTCGGGTTGGACTTCTTCGGACTCCTCTTCAATAATAGGATGTTCGTCATTAGCTTCACTTATCATGTTAACTATACATTCATCAATTAAGTCAATGCGCATGCATTTATCTTCTTCCATAGGATACTTCATTGCTCTATTCATATCAAATTCGATTTTATCCCCACCAATTCTCAACATAATTTTTCCCTCTGAAACGTCTACTAAAGCACGACCCGTATTCATAAAAGGTCTCCCTAATATTAAAGGGCAATTCACACCATAAACGAAATCAAGAATAACAAAATCAGTAGGAAAAATAAATTTATCCACTTTAACAAGCACATCTTCAATAATTCCGTAAGGCTTCTTAATAGTTTGGTCCGCAAGTTGCAAAACCATACTAGTACGCTTAATATCCTCTTCTAGACTCAATTTCTTGAAAATAGACAAAGGCATCAAATTAATGCTAGCTCCTAGATCACATAAACAATTTGGAAACGTAACATCTCCTAATTTACAAGGTATAGTGAAACAGCCAGGATCTTTCAATTTAGTAGGCATTTGACTCGTAACAATAGAACTACAATCTTCTGTTAATACGACGGATGAAATCCCCTCCCAACTAATTTTCTTAGAGAGCAAGTCTTTAAGAAATTTATTATAGTTAGGGATTTGAGTCATAGCATCAAAGAAAGTCAAATTTATATGCAAATTTTTCAACTTATCAATAAAAGAAGAGAGTTGCTTATCATAGTTCTTAATGCGATTCCGTGGAGGAAAAGGAGCTTTCGGTTGATACTCTTTCGAAACGGATTCATTTGGAAGATTTGCTTTTGGGGGGTTCTCTTTCTTCGTAGGGTCAGAATTTGTAGCAGAAACAACTTCATCTCGGGCACGAGCAACTTCCTTGATCACGTTTTCATCCTGCAAAATATTAGAAACAATACTAGGCATATTAGGACCATCATATCTCGTTCCTGATCTAAGGGTAATAGCCTTTACTTGTTCTTTAGGATTACTTTCCGTATTACTTGGAAGGTCTCCTAATTGACGGGACGGAATGGACTTGGCTAGCTGGCCTATTTGTACTTCTAGATTATGAATAGACGATGAGTGATTCTTGAGTAATTGATCGAATTTTGTTTCGATCCTTTTGAAATTTTCATCTTGGTTGGACATCTTGCCACCAATTCCATCGATGAATTTATCAATCTTTGATGACAATTCACTCAAAGGACTATGTTGACTTCTAGGTTGAGATTGATTATTAGACTGGTATTGAGCATTACTAGAAGTAGGGCGGTCTTGGTTAGAATTTACATTATCTCTCCAACCAAAATTTGGATGATTTCTCCATCCGGGATTGTAAGTGCTCGAATATGGGTTGTTTCGAGTTTGTCCTTGAACATAACTCACATCCTCCACGTTCGGGCGTTCACAATCTTCTGGACGAGGTGTTCGAATTTCTTCCTGCAATTGGTCAATTTGGTTAGACAACTTAGAGAATTGTGCCTCAATTTTAGTTAAGGGGTCCAACTCTATAATACCCTTACAAGATGCAGAAGAAGATTGTGGCGAACTATTAGCATTTCTCATAGTAACTTGTGCCCTTTCCACAGGCCACATGCAACTATTTGCCGCCATCTCTTCCAATAATTCAAAAGCCTCGGCTGAAGTTTTCTTCATGAAACATCCACCCGACATAGCATCAATTTGACTCCTAGTATTATGACTAACTCCATTATAAAAAGTTTGCATTAAAAGTTCATTAGCCAAATTGTGATGAGGGCACGCTCTTTGAAGTTCTTTGTACCTCTCCCATGCCTCATAAACAGTCTCAGTCTCATGCTGTGTAAAAGATGTAATCTCTTTAATGATTTTAGCGGTTTTGGCCAAAGGAAAATATTTTGATAAAAATGCGCGGGCCAAAGCATCCCATGTAGTGATTGAATTTGCCGGAAGCGAATTCAACCATGCTTTCGCTTTTTCTTTTAACGTAAACGGAAAAAGACGAAGCCTTATTGCTTCTAGTGACACATTATGTATTTTAAAAGTATCACACAACTCAAGAAAAGTACTCAAGTGTGTGGTTGGATTTTCACTAGGCATTCCAAAAAATTGAACATTATTTTGAATCATTTGCAACAAAGCGGGTTTGATTTCAAAATGATCTGCGTTGATTTGTGGTCTACGCACACCATCTGTTAGTCCATCATACCCAGGCGCAGCATAATCCATAAGCCTTTGTGCAGCCATATTTTCAATTTCTAAATCAATAACAAAATCAATTTTTGAAGGTGATCCTTTATTCTTCTTATCTTTCTTTTTCTTCTTCAATTTCTTCTCAAAGTCAGGATCGTACGGGGGAGGATTGCTGTTTGAACTTCTCGTTTTACGCATGAACTCTCACGTCTGCAAAACACAAAGATGAAAAGAAATCAATCTACAATTCAAAATTTGGAACAAAATATAATAAAGTAAAAATTTTATAACACTTATGCCGTTTCCCGGCAACGACGCCAAAAACTTGTTGGGTATTTTCCGCAAGTGTACGGAATCATTCAAGTAGTAATATTAAGATCGAACCCACAGAGAACGGTAAATGTATAAACTAATAAATCTTTATAATATATCGTTCGTTTTCTCTTGAAAAGTAGTAAATGCGATATTTGAGATTTTGATTATTAAACTAAGTGCTTTAAACATAAACTAAACTAACAGAAATCCTAATCCGATACTTTTACCAATGTTCTTTATCCACGCAAAGTCAACAATTCATTTAAGCACAATGAACATTATGACAATTTACTCATAAAATTCAACCAATTCTAGAACACAATTAAACACGATCTTTCGATACTTATGTTTAATTGTCCTTAAGTGAGTTAACTTAACAAGATTACTGGACCTATCCTAGACAATCTTAATTAGATTTTTGAATATCACGTAAGTTAGATTGACTACGACTTACTAACTGGACCTATCCTAGATTAATAAAGCGTAAGCGATGAATACTCTATTGATTTTACTTGATAGAAACAAAGTAAATATATCAAGCAATAAGATTTGAACATTCAAACACATGAACATATATGAATATAACTTTTATTATAAGTATTCCAATTGTCAAACATTCATAGAAATTACAACGGAAATTCAGAGAAATAAAAAACTTTAATCGATAAAGGGAAAGAGGGTTGTCAATCCTTTTTACTCTTGACCGTGAGGTTTGTCAATCCTCGGGACGTTCTTGCTCGTCTTCTCCTTGATGAATCGATGAAATAGTCTATCTCTCGATAAGAACTTTAATGCTATGGAAATCGGAACGAAGGATGTAAAGTATGAATGTAGAACTTCGAACTTCAACTAAAATGCTATTCTTTTTGTAGTAGATTTTCTGTATCTCGGTATATTTCTTTCGCTGGAGAATGACGTATTTATAGCCAAAAACTCAAGGATTACATAGCTTGACGGAAGGACAAAGCTATTGGGCGATTCGGCGCGTCGCTTGGGTGACAAAATACAACTTTCGGATGAAGGGGCAAGTTGGTCGAGATGTGGCTCGATCGAGCAAGGAATGTGCTCGATCGAGTGGGGAGATTCAAGGCAAACAGAATGCCTCACTCGATCGAGCGAGAAGATTGGCTCGATCGAGCAAGCCATTCTGTTTGTCAAGAATAGGCTGCTCGATCGAGCAAGAAGAGTGGCTCGATCGAGCAAGCCATCAAGAATAGGCCGCTCGATCGAGCAAGAAGAGTGCCTCGATCGAGTTTAACTTTGAACCCTGTTTTGACCACTTTCTGCTCCGAATTTGGAAAAACTTAAAACATGCAAGTTGTTTGTCTATGTCTTAGCTTTCCAACACAAGTTGAAACGCCCAAAAATACTTTTGTATGAGGGAGTTATGGCCGAAATACTGCAAGGTGTCGAAACTGCCTCGTTTGCTTGAGTTAAAGCCCGATTTTAGCACCAAATCGACTTGATTTCACCAAACTTGATCCCTACACATGGAAACACAAATACAAAGGTAAAGTTGCCCCTAACCTATGTAAATCTAAGCTAAATGGATCAATTTCTCGTAAATACATCGATTAAATGCCTTGAAATATAAGTACATTTTGGACTTATCAGTACCCTATGTGGTAATTCCATACCCGTCACGAGTAGTAATCTAATTTCATACCCATTCTGGGTAGTAAATATAATTCCATACCCGTGCCGTGCTCTTTTAGACCGGGTACAGGAAGTACCGGATATTCACGTGGAAGGTACCTAGTGCCATCCCTAAGACTAACACATCAGCTTAGGACTCTTCTTTTTGTCTTAATTAAAAAATTTCAGTTCAGTAAATGCACTTGAATTCAGTAATTTTCAGTTCAGTTTTTTCTTTTCATTTAAAAAAAGGCCTTAGTGATAAATGTCCTCACTTGTAGTGAGAGGTCATAAGTTAGAAAACCCCTTATTACCAAAATCTGATTTTTTGCAAATTAAATTAGAATATAGTATTGACCTGATCAAGTTCAAATGGTTCATGGTTAAACTAATCGTTTGGACGGTTCTAACCGACTTGAACACATTAAAAATCGACTACGTTTGGCCCGAAATTAGGTTAGGTTCATGTTGAACCCAATCAAACTAGCCTAGTCGATCTGAATCTAACAACTTTAAATTTCTCTCTAATAAATTCATTTTATGAAAATTATTTCTGAATCAATTTACAAAATTAGCTATTATTCGTGGAATCTATGGATGATATTATTTATTAATATACAGTTGTGTTCACCTAGTCAATAAATGACCAAATACGATTTGGTCAATCACCATTAGATTAGAATCTAAGGATGAATATTAAAACATAATGAAATCACCTAAAAACGACGGATTGATACGAAACTATTTAGAGTATAGTAAAAAAATAAAAAACACTATTTTATAATTGAAGTAAAATAAATTATTTAATTAAATGTTTAATCTCCACCCTCAAATTTTAATCTAATGTGATTGACCAAATTTTTTATTTGATCAATTATCGACTAGGTGACCACCATTCGAGTAAGACATCCTATTCTATTTCTACCTCTTTTATTTCGATGAAATAACTATTTTAATCAATTCCATTATTTTTGGTTTTGAATTGTAATTTTCATTAGGCGAAATATGTAGTAAGCCGGCGGCGAGGAGGCATAGTTACATAAGAAACAACACAGTCTTCTTAAGATCTGTCTGTCTCTCTCGTAACAGAGAGAAAAAAAGTAGTTAGTTTGGGCATGGAGATGGCGACTAGGGTTTGTGTTGTCTGTCTATTCGTTCTATCATGTGTTATCACTACTGCTTTCTCTCTTTACGAAGATCAAGTAGGCCTTATGGACTGGTCAGCTCCTCCTCATCCTCGTGTATTTTACTCAATTGTTTTAGCTTCAATTGAATTCTGACTTTATTATTATTGGGGGTTTAGGCATCAACAATATATTGGCAAAGTCAAGGACGCTGTCTTTCATACCCAGAAGACTGGTCGAAAGCGCGTTGTTGTTTCTACTGAAGAGAATCTTATCGCTTCCCTCGATCTTCGCCACGGCGAGATTTGTATGTTTATGTTTTCTCTAATTACTTGTTTATCTCACTTTTAGCTGCTAATTTTATCTCAATTCATGCAGTTTGGAGGCATCTTCTCGGCCCCAATGATCCTATCGATGGAATTCAAATCGCCATGGGAAAATGTAATCTCGGCCCTGTTCTTTATGATTTATCAGTAATTTATTTCAGTTCAGTAATTACCCTTCAGTAAATGCACTTCACTAGTTTCACTTCAATAAGTTCAGTTCAGTCATAAACAACAGGGCCTTCAATTCACCTTTTTCCAGTACTTATATATCTTTGCTCTTTTACATGTTTGATTTTCTTCCTGATTGTTTTAATCTCTGTTCTCTCTTTCTATAAGTACTCATATTTATTAGTTACTTTTGACCTAGTCGCGAACCTCATTCTTGGTTCCATCGTGTGTAAACCAATGCTTATTTATTTGGAGAGTTTTTTGTTATTGAATTTTCTGTGAAGGAATCAGCATTTGGTGGTTCTAGTTATTCGATTCTAAAATGTTCACCTCGTTTTTTCAGATGTTGTTACTCTTTCATCGGAGGGAAGTATTGTGAGGGCATGGAACCTTCCTGATGGACAGATGGTGTGGGAGTCTTATCTTCAGGGTCCATATCACTCCAAGTCATTCTTTTTGGTACCGGTCAGTTGATACTTTTAATCATTATCTACAATAATATCTTGGTCAACGAATTGCAATTAACAAAAGGATCTACGTGATCTTCATACCCATGTGCGAACGAATATTCTCAATTGTGACTGTTGTTGAACCTCTCACAATCTCAATTTATTTTTCAAGTCTACTTCTATATGTTGTGCATTCTAGAAAATTTCATTTGACTTAGGTTTTGTTCTGCAGGAAAGCTCAAGGCCTGACAAGGATAACATGATCCTGGTGTTGGGTAAAGGATGTCTTCATGCTCTTTCAAGCATACATGGTGAAGTTCTTTGGAAGAAAGAGTTTGCTGATGAAAGGTTCTAGGAATTTGAAGTGTCATGTTTCCAGTTCTGTTTTTGTTTCCGAGTACCACTTCATTGATGTGTCTATAATTTACTTCTTTTGCAGTTTTGAAGTACAGCAAGTTGTTCATCCCATTGGCAGTGATATAATACATGTGGTTGGATTTGTTGGTTTATTCCAGTTAGATGTGTACAAAATTGATGCGAAGAATGGAGAGCTACTGAAGCATGAAAGTGCAAAATCTTCTAGTGGGTTTTCTGGGGAAGTTTCTTTAGTTTCAAGTGGTGCACTTGTGGTTCTCGACTCTACTGGGACAACTGTGACTACAGTGAACTTTTTGAATGGACAAATCAGCTTTCAGAAAACTTACATATCTGATCTAATTGAGGATTTCTCAGGGAATGCCATGATATTACCCTCGAAAATTGCAGGGATGTTTACTTTGAAATCGGATACAATAACTGTATTTACACGAGTGACAAGCGAAGGCAAATTGGAGGTGATAGACAAAGTCAATCATGTAACAGCTATCAGTAACGCGCTCTCATTGTCAGATGGTCAGGAAGCGTATGCACTAGTTGAGCATCGAGGCAATGACATTTATCTTACTGTGAAGCTTGGTCAGGACAAGGATAGTGATTTGCTTAGGCAAATTATTAAGATGGACCAACCAAGAGGGACAGTTCACAAGGTTTTCATCAATAATTATATCCGAACAGATAAATCTCATGGATTTAGGGCTTTGATTGTGATGGAAGATCATTCACTATTACTGCTACAGCAAGGTGAGATTGTTTGGAGCAGGGAGGATGGCCTTGCATCAATAGTAGATGTTACAACGTCTGAACTTCGTGTGGAGAAGAAAGGTGTATCAGTAGCAAAAGTGGAGGAAAACCTCTTTGAATGGCTCAAGGTACCATCTAATTGCTAAGAAGGTTTTTTTTAATGATTTTCAAGTTTTCATGATGAAGGATGATATTGTCACTAATTTAGTTAAATAGAATTTAAATTGAAGGTTAGTTGCTCTTGCTCTTTGTTGCTTAACCCTCTCCCTCTATACTTTCCCATCCCAGCCACACCCCCTCCCCATATGGTTTGTGGACTTGTACCAAGTTCCATCACTGACTTCCTCCTGAAGAGCTCATTTGTTTGCATTGCCTATTTTCATACTTACTGCAGAAGTGGAAAATTTGGACAATTGAGTGAACAACCGACGGCACCCTATTCAACTAGCTAATTATGATCAAACTCTTAACTTTTTGATCTTTTATTTACATGCCACTAATAAGAGATTTAGAAGTCCATTTTGTAATGGTAGGATAGGTTTTATAGTTGCATGAATTATATCTTGCTTTCTTAGATTTCTGTTAAGTTTCATGATCATTTTGTAATTTTGATAGTTGACCAAGTCTTCCCAGACTATGAATTTTGATACATTTTCTTTTACTGTTTCAAGGGCCACTTTCTGAAACTTAAGGGTACCTTAATGCTTGCAAGTCCTGAGGAAGTGGTAGCCATTCAAGCAATGAGGTTGAAAAGTTCGGAGAAGAGCAAATTGACTAGAGACCATAATGGGTTCCGGAAACTGCTCATTGTGCTTACTAAATCTGGGAAGGTTTTTGCTTTGCACACTGGAGATGGAAGTGTTGTATGGTCTCTCCTGCTGAAGTCTCTACGTAAATCCGAAGCATGTGAAAACCCAACTGCCCTTAATGTATATCAGTGGCAAGTCCCTCATCACCATGCTATGGATGAAAATCCATCTGTACTGGTAGTTGGGAGGTGTGGACCAAGTGTTGGTGCACCAGGTGTATTGTCTTTTGTTGATACTTACACTGGAAAGGAGCTTACTTCTTCCAGTCTTGCTCATTCTGTTGTGCAAGTGATTTCCCTGCCATTTACAGATTCAACTGAACAAAGGTTACATCTACTTATAGATGCTCAACGACAAGCGTATTTATACCCAAAGACTGCCGAAGCTGTTGATATTTTTCAACATGAATTCTCAAATATTTATTGGTATTCAGTTGAGGCCGACAATGGTGTTATTAGAGGGCATGCGTTGAAGGGACATTGCATTGGTGGAGCAGCAGAGGAATTTTGCTTTGAAACCAGGAACATATGGTCGATTGTATTCCCTTTGGAGTCTGAAAAGATTATCACAGCTGTGACAAGAAAGTCGAATGAGGTAAGCCTTTCTACAAGTCCAAATGCTGACAGCTAATTTCTTCTTTTTGCCACTTTCCATGTTTCAAAAGTCATTTTTATGCTAATTTCTTTACTTTCTAACTTGTATATCATAGTTGTTAGTCTTTTTAAATGAGTTGAGATGAATTTCTGGTTGGTTTGAGAGTCCGAAAAGCTTTGCTGTTGACAGCATATATGATTTTCCGATGTTGCATTAGATCAGTATCATGAATATACATGAATATTCATTTGATAATTTGGTACTATAGCTTCGTATATTTGTGGTTCGTATATTTGTGGTTAACTAGTCTTCAGCCCTACCCTTTGTAAGTTAGTTCTACGCAACGATTTTTCTTTATATGATCAGGAGAACGAATGCATTGACGTCCACTCAACTTTGACTATTGTGTCGCTCCGGTCACTGAACTTCGGCCACTCAACTTTGACTATTGTTTCGCTCCGATCACTGAACTTCAATAGTGTCATGAAATAACTAAAAAATGATATTTGTCCCTTTGAAGTTACTGTTATGAATTTACAGTCAAATCTGTTGGATGACTTTGGCCGTGGATAAAGTCACATGAGATTATGGGTCACACCATATCAGCTTAATTAACGTGACGTCAGCAACAGAAAAGCCCCAACTGTGGACTATAAACAACAAAAACTTGAAGTCTGTGGTGATTATGTTACTGACATGGTATTACAGGAGCCGACATGGTGTTTTTTAGACTTTGATATGGCTTGAGCCCATGGTTAAATTGTGCCATAGAAGTTTTCCAGCACAAAATTGATTGAAAAATTCATAATAGTGTTTAGTGACTTCTGTGTTTCAATCAAAGTTCAGTTATTTATTGACGGGAGTGAGACAAGAGATAAATTTGATTAAGTGACCGTCATTGAATATAACCCAATGGATTGTAAAAAAATAACTCTTTTACTTGTCCATCCCTTCTCCTGTATCATCGCCTGAAGTTTCCCTTTCAATTTCGTTTCTTGCGAGACTCAGATAAGTACAAAATCAACATAGACTAATAATTTGTTATACTTGCAGCCATTGTAGCAAGTCTAGTGTGGTAGAATAATATATATGACATGCTTTGCTATCTCTACTTCTGGTTTTTGTTCTTTTACATGTCATGGGGGTATCTTTTTATATGTTATTGACTTCATTTTTCCATTGTAAACGTGCTTTTCATTTTGTTCTCAGGTGGTCCATACTCAAGCGAAGGTTATAGCAGATCAGGATGTTATGTATAAATATATATCAAAAAATTTACTTTTCGTAGCGACTGTTGCACCAAAAGCCATTGGAGGTATTGGATCAGCCACTCCAGAGGAATCTTCGTTGGTTGCATATGTTATTGATACGATAACTGGGCGCATATTACATCGTGTGACTCATCATGGTGCACATGGTCCAGTCCATGCAGTAGGTTCTTTTATCTTTTTTCTTTTTTCTTTTTAAGTTAAATATTAAAGTGGGAATATATCGCGTCATGCAACTTGATTTATTTCAGGTGTTCAGCGAGAACTGGGTTGTCTACCACTATTTTAATTTGAGAGCTCACAGAAATGAGATGTCAGTAATTGAAATCTACGATCAGTCTCGAGCAGTAAGTATATATAGACCTTGAACAATTCTTGCTGTATCTGTGGATGTTGTTCTAAAACATTATGATTTTTGCAAATTGATTGCAGGACAACAAAGATGTGTGGAAGCTTGTTCTAGGAAAGCATAATCTCACTTCTCGAGTTTCTTCTTATTCTCGACCTGAGATCGTAACAAAGTCACAATCATACTTCTTCACACACTCTGTCAAAGCAATAGCTGTTACAACTACTGCCAAGGGTATAACTTCGAAGCAGTTGCTTATTGGTACTATTGGTGATCAGGTTGGTCAAAATCTTTGAACAAATAATTCTAAGTAATCTCTGGTATCTTCTGACATCCAATTTTTGTATCTGACAGAATTATGGACATAGGTTTTTCATATGGAAGCTACACTTGTTTGTGTGCTAACTGTGATATAATGCTTTTACAGATTTTGGCACTTGATAAGCGCTTTGTGGATCCTCGTCGCTCACTTAACCCCTCACAAGCTGAGAAGGAAGAAGGGATTTTACCTCTTACAGATGCATTGCCAATCATTCCTCAGGTTAGCCATCATATATATCTGCCAATCTAGTTTGCCATACTCTTATGTAGGCTGTAGCCTTGCTTTATGTCTATATGAGTTAAGGATATAATTCTAGATTCTGCAGCAGCCAGCTTAAATGGATAGTATGTTCCTGCTTTTTATCTTAGGCATCAAACGCATGGCTCAACTTGGTTATTAGGTTGAATTTATAGCACTCAGTGAACCTTGGATAACTATTGGAAGGTGTCGGTGCAGAAGCACTTTTTTGGGGGTCAATTGCAACTATTTTGTTAGCCAGCTGATAAAAATTGAGAGTGTTTGTTCATTGTGTTTTAAAACTGATGTAAAAATCATTTTGCAGTCTTATGTTACACATGCTCTTCAAGTGGAGGGTCTACGAGGCATAGTAACCGTAGCAGCTAAACTTGAATCAAACACGCTTGTATTCGCGTATGGTGTGGATCTCTTTTTCACTCGCCTTGCACCCTCGAGAACGTACGATTCTCTTACTGAGGATTTTAGCTATGCCTTGTTGCTTATTACGATCGTTGCGCTTGTTGTGGCAATCTTTGTAACATGGGTTTTATCAGAGAAGAAAGAACTACGAGACAAGTGGAGGTGAATATGACTGATTGGTTTTTGTGTTGCTATAACATTTTTTTGACTTTAAAAAATAGCATCAGCTTGGTTTTTGTTGTAATTAGATTAGAAGATCCACTATGAATTTGTAACTACAACTGATTCTTTTTGTAGCATTGCCTCTTGCATTTTTTTCACATTAGAATATATTAAACTATATCATGACCAAAAATAATCTCATTTATTTTATGTAATTGCTTTACATTTCAATTTTTTAATACGTGTTTTACATTTGTCAATTTTTTCAAATTTTAGAAAATTATTAGTACCTTTTCATTTCTTTAAAGAATGCTTTACTAGAAAACTACTTTTATTTCAAAATGCTTATTGCGGAATTTTTTTCTATTTTTTCTCAAAATCTGCAATTCAATCAACGAATGATTGTTGATTGGTATTTTCAAAACCAAACTTCTGTTTAGTTTCATGGTTCGAGTATGGATGTGAATTGGGTGTTTGGTTCGATTTGGACCTGTTCAAATTTACACATTTGTTTAGAATGTGTTTTAGGAAATGGGGTGTTGTGTAACAAAAGATGTTGGTTGGATGGCCGATGGCTGAAGATTAGTTGGTTAGTCGGGATTCTAGTCAAATAGGATTTTGAGTGCCTAAGTTGTTTAGCAGGTTTAAATTTGATTCAGCGTTTAGGTACGGTCTTTCCTTTACAACAGTGAGAATTTTAAGGATAGCTTACACTTGTGTCCATTTCAATTACTTGTTTTCATGACGCAATTACTTAGCTTCAAGACGTAAAATAAAAACCAATAAATTTTTCATTTTTAATATAAAATAATGGGATAAGTTCGAAAATAAGATATGTGATTACTCAATCTATAAGTAGAGAGATGTGGTTTGCAATTTGCAACTAGAAAAATATGTGGTATGGTATGGATTAGTTGCAATTGCAAAACAAAGTTGATAACAGCCCAAAACGTGATTGGACCCAATTAGGTCCAATAAGCTGTTATTTGGCCCAAAGCCTAGTGAATATATAAGTCTGATGCGGAAGGATGCATCCGCAGCCGCCATCCGCCACAATTCCAGTGGTCCTCCATTTCAGAGAGATAAATTCTGACTATGGGTCTCATATTCAGGAAAAGGACAAACTGATATTCCTTCGGCTCCAATCCCAATGATAACTTAGTAAATTTTCCCTTTTAGGCCATATCTACCCATGGGTATAAAAACTCCCATATGTCAAAATACTATTCTATTTTACAAGTTCATATTATTCTCAAAATACTATTTAACTTGATTGTCGGATGTGAACCGGGCGTTCCAATGCCGATTTTTCACAGGTTCTTGGCGACTCAATGAAGGATTGTATTAGCGAGAATATCAAAAGTATTATAAATCAGATCATTAAGTTTTAATTTGTAAGAAAAAATGCACCTATATATTGATAAAATATAACTCTTTATAACATTTCCATCTTAAAAGTGAAATCAAAATCGATATTATGAAAATCAAAATAAAGAGGAATGGCAGTATGGGTAATTTGGTTGGTGGGCAAGGGGTAGTATGGGTATTGGGAACAATAAACATTAATTTGTTTGATTTGGATGAAAATGACACGTCTCTTCACTTGTCTCTCTACTGGTACTGATACTGGTACTCTTGGTTTTTCTATCTCTCTCTCTTGCATGATTAATATTCTTCTTCTTCTTCTCTCCCCATTTCTTCTTCCCTTCTCTGTAATAATAATAATAATAATAATTCCATAGATAGATATTGTAGATATTGATTGATTGAGCAGCATGAGCAACATGAAAAGCCAAGATGAACAGCCTTATCATCATCCTCCTCCAAAGCTGAAAACTCCCTTCTTCTCATGCTCTTTCTTCCGTCATTGCACTCAATCTTCTCTCAGCCCCACCGCCGCCACCTCTCCTCCTCCTCCTCCGCCTCCTCCTCAGCCGCTCTTCTCGAAACCCGATCAATCATCTTCCTCTTCCTCATCATCTTCCACTAATTCTCACAGCTTCACTCAATGGAGATTTCCATCTCCTATCCACCACCACCAACATTCTCCTCCTCCTCCTCCTCCTCATCCGTCGCATGACCTCCCAAACCTTTTCCATGCAGCAGAGCTTCATCTCGCTACCGCCTCTCCATCAGACCACCTCGCTGCTCTCCATCTCTTAGAACGTTCCTTAGTCCCCGACCCTCCTTCCGACCCGCTGTGTCCGCCTCAGCTCATGCACTTCCTTCTCGCCACTCTCAAAAACAAGGCCCCACCCGCCGCCAAATCCGCCACTAAAATCTTGTTAGCGCTCTGTTTGGCCCAGGGGAACCGCCACGTGGCTGTGCAGGCTGGGGCTGTCGGCGCTGTCGTCGAAGTTGCCATGGAGCTGGAACCGGCTGCTGCGGAGCGGGGTTTAGCCGCGCTGGAGCTTATGTGTACTGTGTCCGAAGGGGCTGCGGAGCTGCGGGCGCACGCGTTGGCTGTGCCCGTAATGGTTTGCATGATGGGGAAACTCGGAGGGAGGGGGAAAGAGTATGCTATAAGTGCCCTAGCGGTGGTTTATATGACCGGAGGTGGGGGTTCCGAGGACCAAGCGCCGCCTGAGGAGGTGGCGCGTGCGGTAGTACTAGCATTACAGGATGATTGTACGGAGAGAGGTCGGAGAAAAGGGAGGCAGCTCTTGAAGGCTCTTGAAGATTATGGTCGGATTTCAGGCAGATTCAATTAGAAATGTATTAATTAATGTAATACTTTCAAATAATTTTACTTATTCTATGGTTAATCGTTAATCATGTACTATGTCTATATATAATTATTTGATTTGAAACACTGTAACGACTATTTCAGAATGATTTATCCAAAACAAGAAAGAAAAGAAAGATACATTAAAGAAAATGTTAGATAGGGAGGGGAGGAGGGTGTTATGAGTCAGGAACTCACGTGTTAATTATTAATGCAAGTTCAGGGTTACATACCCTGCTGGGGGTGGGACTGGGAGGGATCAGAGATAAGATGCCTACTCCATCAGGTTAAATAATGTTCCTACTGTTCTAAACTATTTATAAAAATACTGTTCAAAATTAGTTTACTCAAAAGCTGAAAAAACTAGTTATGATATTTAATCTTTTATTTAACTTATGTTTTTTTATGTTCATTCTGTGTATTATGGTTTTTATAACCGAATCTGGAATTAAATCGGTAAATGTGCCGGTTCAATGAACCGGAGTTTGATCGGGATTCAATCGAGATCAAACTGGGTTCAATCTATTGACTAAAATATACTTCCTCCGTTTTTAATAGTTGGGACATTTTTAAATGACACGTTTTTAAAAAGAAAAAAATAAGGGGTATGTGATTAGTTAAAAAGTAAGAGAGAGAGAAGTAATAAGGGGTATGTGATTAGTTAAAAAGTAAGAAAGTGAAATAATTTTAGGTAGATGGATTGAGTTAATTAAGGGTAAAAGTGTCATTTATTCAAAAAAAAATTTGCCAAAAAAGGAAATGTCCCAACTAATTGAAAACGGCCCAAAAAGAAATATGTCCAAACTATTAAAAAACGGAGGAAGTATTTATATAATTTTATAACATCTAAAATTCTATACATAATAAAACTTACATTAACAAAGTTAATAATTTTGAAAAAGAAAGTAATGGTAAAATATATTGAATATCAATAATTAACTGATCAGTTTCGAAATTCTAATTTCATAACATTAAAATGCATAATTGTGAGCACTAGTTTTCGAACCCGATGATGAAAGCAAACTATGAGCTCCTCGCCGAGCCGGCTGCTCAAATACTGATGCTCGTCGTAGAACGGATCGCCTTTTCGGGACCATAAGCTCTTCCGCCCGCTCCTCGGGACCATGAGTGTGACACTTTCATGCTTATGAGAAAATCCTTGATCACAAAAGAATATACGGTCACAAGCACTATTCATCAAAGACCGTACGGTCACAACACTATTGGTTGAGACCGTACGGTCACATACATCTGACCGTACGGTCACTGCCACGTGGCAGATAGCGACCCAATCCTTATCTGCCACGTGGCTGGGCGGTCCAATGAGAAAGTGACACGTGTACAAGCTTCCAAACGACATTGGCCGGGTGTCGGGTAACGTCCGGCTCAGATCCAAATTTAGATCTGAGACGGGCGAAGCCAGTGACCGTACGGTCACTAAACAATGACCGTACGGTCACAACCTTGTGACTGTACGGTCACAAGGAAACCTATATAAACCCTCCGGATTTCTCATTCAATTCACCAACAAACACTCATACTCTTCTCTCTCTAGCTCGTTCTAAAGCAATTCTTGACCCGATATAAGTTGCCTCTGATAAAGTTGCCTCCGAGTTGCCTAAAGTTGCCTCTGGTAAAAAAAGAATTGCTAGAGTCCGAGCCTGAGAGTACTTTCTTCAAATATTCTCAGAAAAGGTCTTCCCGACCACCAAAAAAACGTTACCCCTATTATCAAGAGTTTCCAATCCAGGCATCACTCGCAGTCTCGCTAGGGTCGACTAAGTCCTGTTTCCAGTTACCACACCGGAGAACGCACACGCAATTCCGGTTCCTCGAGGTTCCTCCCAGAAAAGGTCTCCGTTCTTCAACGAGCATCAGTCCGCGAGCAATCACTGGCACGCGACGAGGGTAAGCTTCTGAGGGTTTAGTACCGTGTCACCCAGCGGTTTACCGCACAAATACTTGCGCATTTACTTATTCTTGTGTGAAAATCATAAATATGAAGACAATAAGCTGTTAGGTTGCATTAAAAGATCCTCTGGGTTATGGAATGTCGGAATTAATAAGTTGTATCCACGAACGTATATAGAATCTCTGGTTTTCAAAACAATCGGCACAAACACCGGTTCATACATTTTCCCGGTCGGCCGGGTGCCGACTCTAGTCAAAGAAGGCTAAAGCCGCTATGAGCGACCACTTACGCTCACAGTGGCGACTCTGCTGGGGACCAAAAATATATTCTACTATTGTAAGTTAACTTCAACGTACGATTTTCTTGAAGTTAATTTATTAATAGAAGGAGGTATGTTTGGTTTTGACTATTTTGTAAAATTATTTCTTAAAATATTTTATAAAAGTGAAAATGGGATACAACTGAAGCATTCTGACAGTCTAGTTCTGTACAACAGAGTTATTGCTTTCTCATACTGCATAAAAGAAAAATCCGGAATGATCAACGTGTGTTATGGGTCGCGCTTACTGTCGTTTCCTTTAAGGGACGCATAGGTCGATCCGTAACACCACCCACAGCCTTGTACCGTCGACACGCTGCTCAAAACCCTTAAATGGGGAGGCGCTAGGTATATCTTGCTGTGGGAACCCTTTTGTACTATCAAACGAGACCGAAGCCTCATATAGTCAGCCTAGATATCTCCACTAGGAACTACCCCCAAACATCTTTTAAAATTACGTCTGTTGAGAGCGTTCCGACGTCAAAAGGAAAGATGTCGGAAAAAACCCACCTAGGACAGAAACGCACCTCGCGAAGAAGGAGAGGGAGTGACGATTTTCTGTGTCAATAAACTTGTTTGGTGGATTAATCATACATAAAAGGCATATAGAAGATCCGAATCCCGCCACCCGGACACTCCTTCGATTCAAAAGGGCACTCTGTCACGATCCAACAAAAAAAAAATTGTCACAAATGTCTACTCCAAATAAGGGAGGATTATGGGGATCGAAACAAAGTGCGATTCGAATCAAAGGAACGTCCAGACCAGTAAAGATTGGCTAAAAGAGAAGCGAAAAGAACGACCCATGGCTGAGATGAAAATCCCATAAAACGAGCCATGATGCGATCTTTCGTGTCTACACAAGCCAAAGACCCCGCTCAAGGATGTTACCTCCATCACCATGCACTTATGAGGTAATGCCCTTGAACGAAGTCTAAACAAACTAAAGCGGGAAAAGAATCGACAGGGCCATGCATGCATACATCTCGTAAGCCAAGGATGCCGGGGGGCTCATACAGTCTTCCCTCATGTAGAACGACCACGGAAAAGCCAGTCAAGGTTGAAAGTCATGTCTGGAATGGGAGTGTCCGCCTGCTCCGGGAAAGTGATCGCCAGGACCCATAAGCAAGACGGAAAAAGGATGTACACCACGGAGGGACTTTCTAAAAGGAAGGCAGAGGAGGAAGGGCCCGTGATGGGGGCGTCTGCCGAGGGCAGCCAAGGAAAGAGGCCATCATACATGACAAGCGATACGAGCCAGGAGAACCCTGTTCGCGAAAGCAAACCTCTGGAAGACTATGCCTCAGATAGCGAGCTTGAAGAAGATTCTGGGGAATCCCTGTTCCTAACTTTCGACGGAAGCCAAGACGCTCAAATACACTTGGGAACCTTCATAAGGATGATGCAATATTCAGGCCCAAGTGCTGACGCAGATCACTGTCTCCAGTTCCCCTTTGGTCTGGAAGGCCAAGCAAGGAAGTGGTACAATCGACTCCCCCACATCATCCGTCGAGATTGGGGAAAATTGGTCCTAGCTTTCCTAACCAAATTCGTAGCTGATGTAGATAGGAAAGTCTCTTGGGGGAACCTCGTCTCACTCCGACAACAAGTGGGGGAGCAATTCCACGACTATTTAGAGTATAGATGGATGCCCACGTTAAGTTTGGCTCGCGAAGCACCAGAGCGGAAAGAGCAAATAAGATGCCTTATACATAGCTCACACCATCACATACGAAAGGTGGCGCAACACTACAACCTCCGAAGCTATGACGAGATAAGTCAGTTAGTAAGTCGAATAGAATCATGGATCAACCCCGTAGAAGAAGATCAAAAGTATATGGAATATGAAAATTGGATACACCTGGCTGGGCCATTCAAACCCCGAGAAACCATAGAATGGAGGAACCTGAAAAGTTTGGAGCAAAGGGAAGGGGAAGCATTCGAAGACTACTTTTCACTCCGGTGGCTAAAGGTTGCCAATGAACTGCCACGAAAACATAACATGAAAGTCTTGGTGTCTTGCCTGGCGAAAAGCCTGGTACCCCACTTGAGGGAAATCGCGCAATATCAAGATTTTGATTCATACTTAGATCTCGGGAACTTGGTCAGAAGAATAGAAGAACACATCCAGTCTAACACGATACGAGAAATGGAGAAGCGGGGACGAGCAAGTACGGCGGAAGAGTTTGAACATGTGCGCAGGGATATCCGTGAAATTCGAGAAGAGATTAGGGACATTAGACACAGAAATGCACGAGCTGTCCTTTCTCCAACAGACTTCGTGCCCCCTAGGGAAAGGATTGGCACCTTATTTGCAAGATTGGTAGAAGACGGAGTAATGCGCCCTATTAGAGAATCACGACTCCAAGATCCCCCTCCACTCCTGTTGTCCGGGAGACGAATATGGTCGAACTTCTGTGAATACCACCAATACTTCGATCATAGTACCGAGGTGTGCGAAGTGCTAAAGTGGGACATGTCACGGGTGATAGGGAAAAATGTACAATGAGATATGATTAATAAATGAAAGTTGTTTCGGCTCATAATTTGTGAAACGTTAATGTCATTCATTGTTTAGACTAATCAACTAAAAATCATCACCACCAGGAAAAAGGATCCCTTACTATGAGAAGAGAAAACATCAGACAAACACCCTCTCCTAACCCAAAAGGAAACCTACAACCCAAAAAGCCTACCCCCAAATCGAAAAACAAGACTCACCCTTTGAAATAATGACAGCTTTTACCTAAAGAAGCAAAATTCATGACAAATTGATCAAAAGTTTCCCATGAATCCGACGTATCAATACCTCCACTTTAGTTGATAACTAAGGAAGCTTGACAACAACGTTTTGCGAATTATGAAAAGAAAACAACTAAAACAAGAAACAACGTAACAAAATCACTCGCGGCGCCGCTTGGGTGGCCCAGCTTGGTGACATAAATCCCGAGTCAACATCACGATCTCCCTATTTGACCAAGCCCTGCGGAATGAGCTTAACCACTCGATATAGTTGTTCGAGGCGGAATTGGCAGGATCATCAACATTGGGGGTGACTTGGAGAAACCTACGAGGCCATAACTGTTTGATGCGATCCAACAACCTAGAGTTGAACACGCCTCCGCAAAAAGAATGAAGGAAGTCGAAGGGGATGCTCTGATGAAAGCCCATTTGACGCCGCAACAAGGGAGGCACGTAAAAGGAACTCTCCCGAAGGCCACAAACGGGGACGCACCCGGACATCAGCGTGTCAGTGTAGGAGGTGATCCGCCACCAAGGACAAGTCCAACGTATGTTAGAAGACTCACGCTCGGATAACCACCGCGACCACCATTCAAAACTATGAAACGAAGCCGCCACGAAGAATACCTGTCGCCTTTGTCCCCAAAGATGGGGCAGATATCTCTTTAGACCCAAGGGAGGAACCACGATTGCGAGCTTCTCCATTAACCAAATTTGAAACAATAGAGGGCTGCCTCGGGAAGGAAGGGACCCTTCTGTCACGTCGCATGAAAGACCAAGTAACATCTCCGCCAGCAAGAATGGCCCAGGGTTCGCCCCACAATACACTTCGTGCAGAATGGTTATCAGGCGGCAATCGCACTGGATCAGATCTCCGACAACCAAAAACCGCATATACATCAGAAGGGAAAGGGCGAAAGCCCAGGGATGACTGCCTACCTCAGACTCTTCAAGAACCTCCCGGACGACTAAAGTAGGTACATGAGAAAAAGGTCCCTCGGTGTCGAGAAGCTCCAGCAAGAAATTACCAGACACTCGGAAGACCCCCGACAACTGTTGAAGGGTCAAAGGCTCACACTGCGGCAGGGCTAAAGGAGTAACAGGGTCAACAGAGAGCCCTAAAATAGCACACAGTTCCTCAGGCAAAGGGCACAAATCCCCGTCAATGAATCGAAAAGTATGATCCCGAGAATCCCAAAGGGCCATGGCGGCACGAAGAAACTCCGAATATAGAGGTTGACTACGATAGAAGCGCAACCCGGCAGCCCCGTATGGTTTCAAAACGCCCCAAAAGGATGACGTCAGCGATCGCAAAGGACTAAAAAAAAAAACAGACGAGAAAAAGGAACATTAGTATAAGGAAGATATATGCTCAATACAAAGATCCATGTAAATGAAAAATCCTAACTAATACGGAAAGTCGCTGGCATCAGAACCCTCGTCGTCTTCTCTAGCATCCCTCATCTCGCGCCGTCTCCTCCTCCGCGCCTCGTCCACATAGAAAGCCTCAAATCGGGCCGTGAGGTCCGCTACCTGCGTACGGGCGGCCAGAGTCGAAGCACGTTCCCCCCGTATCACATCCTGCATTTGTAACACGCACACACTTCATGCATATATATCATAAAACATTCATAGACATGAGAACCCTACGGAAAATACCTGTGCCTCCTGAGCATAAGACATCAACGCTGCCCGAGTGGAGCGGTATAGACCCGCTACGTGCACGGCAGAAGTACGAGAAACCTAAAAGGAAGGAAGTCAGCAGACAAAACCCAAAAGATGCCCAACAAAAGAAGAGGGAATACGTACGTGTGTAGTGTCAGGAGGGTTGAAGGTAGGGAGATGGTCAGAAGGAGGTGTGACGTTGAACTCCCTGTACCCGGTCCAGTCGTGTACCCCCAAAATCTTGGGCTGAGATGGGGAAAAATCTCCAACCACCCACTGCGACGCGGAATGCGGTGTTTCTTCTCGAGGAGGAACGAACGCACAAGCATGAGCGGAGTCAAACCCTAGAATCTCTGAACAGGGAGATCCTACAAGAAGTCAAGAATGTTAGATACGACCCAGAAGCAAACAAGAATACCAGAAGAGCGAAACACCAACATACCATAGCAAGAAGGGGTGAGTCGACACCCACCAAATATCCGAATGATTTATCCCTAGGAGGCAACAAACGATGAAGGAAGAGCTCGTAACTCACACCCTGGGGCAATACCAAGGCACCATGTACCCCATCCGAACTCCCCAGCGCTGGGACCCCCTGAAAGAATGTCTCGCGATCAGAAGAAGCCACAGACGCACCCCAGAACATTGCGGCCGGAGGATCAAGGGGAACACGACGCCCTGAAGGACCTTCCCAAAATTCAAACACTCTCTCGCCTAGGTAACAAGAGAAATCGAAAGGACCTTCCAAGAGAATCCGACGAGAAGAGATCTCGAAGGCCGCAATCATCTCGGGCAGCCACCCCACGGCCACACCAGTATGCCAGGGAAGTGTGGTCACCTGCGCAAGGAAAAAATAATGAACAAGATGCTGAAGCAGAAAGAAAATAGAAGAAAATAAGTTCACAACATACCCGGTTCCAAGCCAATCCTTCGACAAACTCTCTCCCTGTAGGTTGAGGAGAGGTGGCCTTCTTCCGGGAGCCCATCCATCGACTAAGACGGGGAAACGCGTTAGGTTGTACTTGAGGCATTTGGGGTCGAGGTAGGATGCTGTATTCGTAAGCCCAGGCCTACACGGAAGGGTAACAGTTCAAGCACCGACGTGTCTAGAAGATTAAAAAGGGCTAGAAAAGTGAAAGACATACCTCGAGTACCAAGAAAGGGCCGCAGAAGTTAATTGCACCACGGCATACCACGTCTAAGGCCCCGTACAAGGAAGCCAAAACTACCTTGCCCCAACAATAAAAACCAAGATCGTCCAAATGCCGCAAACTCTCCAAAATGACCAAATCGTAACTATCATCAGTAGAGGGCAACAATGCAGCACATATCGCATACCACAGGAAACACCGAGCGTGGAAGTCCACGATGATGGGATCAGTCGAAGTACTCCGACGAATGGGGGAATTAGCCACGCTGGATAGAGGGATGTGTCGTTCCTTGTCAGGGGTAACAGGGTACCCGATCAAGTCCCTGCCAGCACTAGGGTCAAAGGGTGAAGACAAGCGTCTTGAGAATGGTGGAACGGCACCTACAAAACTCAAACCAGTGATGGCGACAATATCCAGAGGAGTAATGGTCATCTCCCCGAAACTAAAATGGAAAGTGTGGGTACTGTCACACCAACGCTCGATTAGAGCACTCATATTCTGCCAGCATACGCGAGGTGTCCCTGGTACAAGCTGCCGCAGGAAAGGACGAAAAGGGGTCCCGTCAACGCGGGCTCAGACAGCAGGAGGCAACGCAACGTACCACGTTTTCACCTCTCCCACGTTCCCTCGACCCTTCAAACGAGGCTCCTGCGTGAGAAACACCAATGAAAGCGACGTGTTAGAGGCGACAAAGGCAGGGGTATTAAAACAAAAGGGCGAGCACACAATGACCGTACGGTCACAAACGCAGTTGCTGCGAACTTTTCGGTCACAAGCTACAGAGACCGTACGGTCGCCAAACGAAGAACCGTACGGTCACCAAACTGAAGGACCGTACGGTCACCATCAACCCAGAATTCAAACCAGTTCAGCCACATGAAAGGAAAGCACCCAAAAAGTAAAACGGTTCATCCTATAGCAGCTATAACATCAAGTCACCACAGAGAAACAGCGTAACAATGAAAAACAAGGAAGTATAGGCATCAACCGACGCGACCGCATGAAAAGCTCAGAGAAAGCAAGGGAGAAAAGAAAAAGCTCTTGTAATGAACGTACCTGAGTCACGTAACGGTGTTTGTGCATATTGAAGAAAAAGGGGACCGCTTCTCCAAACTCCAAACCAGCATAAGCAGTAGATTACCACGGCCAAGCTCGGCCGCACTCCGCACACAGGGGAAAGGCTCCTCCGTGCTCTCTAAAGGGAAGTCATTAATGTTAATATCCGTCAACGGCATGAAGGAAGTAGGGTATGCGGATGTTTGAGCAAGGAGAGAAGTAGAGCGAAACTAAAGAAAGAGGCGTCGGCACGAAATGAGGAGAAAGGGCTGCTGTATAAAACATGAAACCTGAGTGACCGTACGGTCACAACATCCTTGACCGTACGGTCACAAATTTCGTGACCGTACGGTTACACTATTCTCCTGAAAAAGTTTTGTCTCCCCGACATCAACGGGATACCGGAACAATGCATCGCTCCACCAACGGCCCACAGAACAAGTCAGAACAGATCCCGGAGGACTATAAAGGACATAAGAGCTTATCCGATGACCCTGGAAACAGTACGCTGGAGCATTATCAGATCATTGGCACACTGGGGCACCCCTGGACTCATCAAAATACTAGGAACTAGGAACTCCACTGGGGCAATACCAGAATAGGGCACGACTCAGGTCAAGGAAGAATGCCGCCAGGGGATCCTAGGTCAGCCACTGATCAAGAGCGGAAGAGAAAAGATACTGGGACGCAACAGATCGGCCCTAGGACAGGACTATCAGCATTCAGATAAGACTGGTAGGACAAAATGCTCAAAATCATCTAAAGAAAGAAGGGTCGACAAACAGAGCTACAAGAAGTTACTAACCCTCGGGTCGTGCCCGAGGTACTATGAAGAAGAACTACAAAAGGATACCAAAATCCCCGGGTCACACCCGAGGCGTCACGGCAGAACTACGGAAGCTGCCAAAAATTCTTCGAGTCATGCTCGAGGCGCGATTAGAGGTTACAGAAAAACAGTTGGCCGACCTTACTGAAAGATTATAGAAGATCCGAGCCATAGGCCAGAACTACAGGTAAGTTCTCTAAACCCACTTTAAAAACACTAGCACACACGCAGTATGGCTCGTTTCGCTTCATTGAGACTGTTCGACGGGTCTTACAAGACAATGTAACCACCTTAGGCACTCCCAAAGAAGCGAGGGGCAAACTGTGAGCACTGGTTTTCGAACCCGATGATGAAAGCAAACTATGAGCTCCTCGCCGCGCCGGCTGCTCAAATACTGATGCTCGTCGTAGAACGGATCGCCTTTTCGGGACCATAACCTCTTCCGCCCGCTCCTCGGGACCATGAGTGTGGCACTTTCATGCTTATGAGAAAATCCTTGATCACAAAAGAATATACGGTCACAAGCACTATTCATCAAAGACCGTACGGTCACAACACTATTGGTTGAGACCGTACGGTCACATACATCTGACCGTACGGTCACTGCCACGTGGCAGATAGCGACCCAATCCTTATCTGCCACGTGGCTGGGCGGTCCAATGAGAAAGTGACAAGTGTACAAGCTTCCAAACGACATTGGCCGGGTGTCGGGTAACGTCCGGCTCAGATCCAAATTTAGATCTGAGATGGGCGAAGCCAGTGACCGTACGGTCACTAAACAATGACCATACGGTCACAACCTTGTGACCGTACGGTCACAAGGAAACCTATATAAACCCTCCGGATTTCTCATTCAATTCACCAACAAACACTCATTCTCTTCTCTCTCTAGCTCGTTCTAAAGCAATTCTTGACCCGATATAAGTTGCCTCTGATAAAGTTACCTCCGAGTTGCCTAAAGTTGCCTCTGGTAAAAAAAGAATTGCTAGAGTCCGAGCCTGAGAGTACTTTCTTCAAATATTCTCAGAAAAGGTCTTCCCGACCACCAAAAAAACGTTACCCCTATTATCAAGAGTTTCCAATCCAGGCATCACTCGCAGTCTTGCTAGGGTCGACTAAGTCCTGTTTCCAGTTACCACACCGGAGAACGCACACGCAATTCCGGTTCCTCGAGGTTCCTCCCAGAAAAGGTCTCCGTTCTTCAACGAGCATCAGTCCGCGAGCAATCACTGGCACGCAACGAGGGTAAGCTTCTGAGGGTTTAGTACCGTGTCACCCAGCGTTTTACCGCACAAATACTTGCGCATTTACTTATTCTTGTGTGAAAATCATAAATATGAAGACAATAAGCTGTTAGGTTGCATTAAAAGATCCTTTGGGTTCTGGAATGTCGGAATTAATAAGTTGTATCCACGAACGTATATAGAATCTCTGGGTTTCAAAACAATCGGTACAAACACCGGTTCATACATTTTCCCGGTCGGCCGGGTGGCGACTCTAGTCAAAGAAGGCTAAAGCCGTTATGAGCGACCACTTACGCTCACAATAATTTAACAATTTAACATGATAAAACTTAAAGTTATATTAAATTAAAATAAATCAATTCTCTAATTAAATTTTATATAGTTATAAATAAATATACTTAGGGGGTTTGTGGTAAAGCGTTTCGTGGGACTATATAGCGTTCCGTAAAAGCATATATCATGTAAATATTTAGTTTTTCATCATTTATAGATTGTGTAATAGTGTATGAGTTTATTGTGAGACAAGCCTCTTAAAGTGTGACAAGAGAAGGAGACGGTGTCATTTTTGTAATTAAATAGAGGAAGGTGGTAAACTTGTAAATAAATGAAAAATAGTCACCCACAGAAACTAAGGGAATGAAGAGGAGGGTGATGTTGGCGCTGATGTCATCACTAGAGATAGAAAAAAGTTTTAATTCTTTTCTTTAAAATACATTTTCCCTCTCTTTCCGAACTCATTTTTTCGAAAAAATTATACCACTGAGCTCGTATTAATTAGGCGGTCATTTTGAGATTCATTGTTGTTATTTAAAAAGATTTTTAATTTCTTTTATTTTTCTACTTAATTCATTGGTTGTTCCAAATGAAATATTTTGTTGTTCCATATGCATTGTTTCAACAAAATGTTGTGTTGTTCCAACTGAATTCCTTTTTTTTTTCAACAGATTCCCCTTTTATATCATTTATGTTTATCATCAACTAAATTAATTGGTTGTTCCAAATGGATTATGAAATTGTTCCAAATGAAATATTTTGTTGTTCCATATGTTATATTGTCTTAACAGAATACTGTGTTGTTCTAACTTAATTTCTTTTTTGTATCATTTATGTTTATCATCAACTGAATTAATTGTTTTTTCCAAACAAATTATGAAATTGTTCCAAATGAAATATTTTGTTATTACATATGCTATATTGTTTCAACAGAACAACATAATAGTTATGTTCTCCCAACAATAAAATTGTAAAAAAACATACCACCTCGAAATGTCTGGTTTGATGAGCGGTTTTTGGTGAATTACAAAAATCACCCAGAATATTCTGAAAAAATTCTAGGAGATATATATCGTAATTCTAAGAAACTTTAATCATTGGGTTAAAGCCAAATTCCGCACAGTTTAGTCCCAATAAATTATGAAAGTGGTTAAATGCATAAAAATTAGGGTAAATAATTTATTAATCTCTAAGTTATGACAAAATACACTGTTTAGTCCCTGTATTTTTCGAAATACACTACTACATTCCTGAGTTTTGCCACAATCAACACTTTAGTCCCTCCAGTTAATTTTTTTTGGAAAAAAGCATCTTGAGGCCCCTCATCTTTTATTTTTCGGTGCATTAAGTCTTTGATATTTCGTTTGGACACATTAAGCCTTGATCTTTTATTTTTGGTTCTATCAAGCATCCATCTAATAAAATTGGATGATTTGTTAACTTTGACAAATTAATAAGATTGAAATATTGTGACATAATTACAAATCTAGCCCGTTTAGGAGGGTTCATTAATATATGTGATTTACTTTGCTTTCTTCTTACATTTATAGACAATATTTTCTTTTCAAATTTGACAATTATTTTTCCCGCATGTAGGAATATAGTAACGTCGCACCTTCTTTCTCAAACGTTTCTCTTTGTCTCTCTCCAAATTAGTACTTTTTGTCTCTCAAGTTCATTTCTGTAATCGTTTCTTCTTCTTCATCATCTTTGCTCTTCTTTTCTTTTTCATCTTAGTTCTTATCCTCAATTCTGGCCCCACAAATTAAAGCCAAATTCTTGATGACTGAAAATTACTGAAAATAAATTAATGAATTGAAATAAACAACCGATAAGTTTTAATAAGGCATAAAGAACATGGTCAAACATCACTCATTAGATTTCATCTATGTTTTCATTCTCCTCAATTTCACTTTCGAAATGACTAGAAAAGGAGCAAAGCAACGATAATAACTACTGATTTTTTGTTCATGTTTTAAAAAATTGTTGAGTAATTTATTGAACATTCAATCAATTGTAATTGATTAGACGTCGAAATATTTCAATTGGTCTTATTAATTTGTGAAAGTTAACAAATCATCCAATTTTGTTAGATGAGGATTTGATAGAACCAAATATAAAAGATCAAGGGCCTAATATATCCAAATAAAAGATCAAGGCCTTAACGGACCAAAAAGGAAAAGATCAGAGGTCTCAGAATGTTTTTTGCCAAAATAATTTTTAGAGATTTTGTCAATCAAACTTTTTAAATATAGCAAAGACAATAATAGAATTTTGATTTATTATAAGCACAATTGATTCATTTTGAAGTTTGATTGATAGACTTTCCAAAAAAATTTAATAAGAGGGACTAAAATGTTGATTATGGCAAAACTCAGGAATGTAATAGTGTATTTCATCAAAACTTAGGGACTAATAAATTATTTACCCTAAAAATTTTAAAAAAATTTGAAAAATCGCTTTTAAATAACAACAATGGATCTCAAAATGAGCGCCTAATTTATACGAGTCCGACGGTATAAATTTGTTTCGAAAAATGAGTTCAGGAAGAGCGGAAAAATGTATTTTAAGAAAAAGATTAAAATTTTTCTCTCTCCAGTGATGACATCAGCTCCAACATCACCCTCCTCTTCCTTTTTCATATTTCATTCGTGGTGTGATGAATTTTTGGTTATTTATAAGTTTGCCACATTCCCCTATTTAATTACAGAAATGCCACCACCTCCTATTGTCACACAATAAATGAGTTGTATCATAATAAGGGGGTGTCTTACATGAACCTGACTCAGTGTATATATATTGTAAATTACGAATAAGATGTTTATCTAATTTGGTTTCTCTAAATTGAAATTATTTATTTAAATCAAGTTAAGGTAATTTTAATTGGAAATGTAGGTTCCGTCAAAAAAAAAAAGTGTGAAATGTAGGCAATAATCAAATATTTAAAATTAATAAAAAAGAAAACGTTAAAGCACAAAAATGATAGGAAAAAACTCATTTATAAATAAATTTTATCTTAAAAAAATGCAAAATCATCAAAATGTTTTATCCCACATTGAAGAGATTTGAGGTGGGAAAGAAATAACTCCTCTATAAGAGAGAGTATGTCCTCTAACAAAAAAGAGAGAGTATGTGTGTCAACTGTTAGGAATATTTGATGGGTCAAATATTATCCGCCCATAAGTGGAATGAGCCAAATATAGGTTAATGGGTACTTAGGGTTGAGGCCCAATTAGTTGCTATAAATAGATAGCTACCCTAACCCTAATACCCTAATGAGAGAAAAGGATTAAAGAGATGGAGAATGCGCTCCTCCTTCTCCCAAGCCGCCGCTCCCTCTCTCTCTCTTTCTTCGCGCTCTTAGTTCGTGGACTATCGTTATCAGCTCCCGACTAACGTTGGCGTGGTTGATTCGTGACCGGTGATACGAGATTGCGGTGATTCGACCTTCCGCTGTTCATCTGATGTTCTTCCGCTGCAAATCAAGTTGACGGGTTCAAGCTACAAGAGGTAACCCGATAACCCGACTCTTTATATTAGGATTTATAAGTGAGTAAATCCTTCATTGGTATCAGAGCCACAGATCTCGTGTTCTGTCAGTTTTGGTCCACGAATATGGAGTATATATGTTCCCTACACATGTTCTTATGAAAATATATGTTAGATCTGTAAAATATTTGTCAGATCTATATTGTTTGTGTTAGATCTGTAATATGTGTGTTAGATCCATATGTTTTTAGCATACATATGTGTCAGGGAATGACGATTCGATGTAAGAGACATTGAAGAGGTTGAGAGACATAAAAAACGTGTTCTTTAATTGAATGGAATTGAAACATATGTTGTTTTGATCCTGTTTCACATGAAAACAATCTTTGGATTGTGTTTTTATTCATGTGTTAGTGTTATGGTATGACTAAAATTGCCAAAATATAGTGAAAATCCGAAATTGTCAGATTTTAATCTATTTTGGAATTTTTTAATTCTTGGCAGATTCTGTATCCGCTGATATCTCCGAATCTGTTTGTCTCCATGCAAACACGACAATGGAAACATGACCAGAACCCCTGAGAAACATGAAATTCATATATTATGGGTTTCTGGGCGATACCCGGAAGGTGGCGCGTGGCCCACACGCTTCGGCTCGGCCGTCAAAAATTCTCGCTTTCGAGGAGGCGCGTGAGCACGCTTCCCGAAGCAGTTTTTTCCCAAATTTTTGATAGTTCCTATCTTTACAATTGTTTGGATTTTCTGGAATTATTTATTTATTTTTCGGATGGACAAAATATTATTTTTTGGTTTTCTAAATACTCTAAAAATTGTTTAAAGGATGTAGAAAATATGTTTTGAGTACTCGAAAAGTTTGAAATCGTTTTTTCAAAACTCCAGAAAACTTTAAGAGCAATTTTTGGCTGAAATTTGATTCGATTAAATCATGTTTTAATCAGTTAAGGTGTACGTTAATCTTTTGCAATTAATTGTGATTTTTTACAATTAATTCAAATTTCTCATATTGCTTAATTTCCTTAATGGTTAAATGTAACTTAATAAATGAAATTGAATTGTAATTATTTTTCGTTTTAAGGAAATAAAGTTTATTATGGTAAACTTTATAGAAGGTCTTAAATAATATATTATTTGAATATATATAGGAAAGTATTTGAGTTTATTTTCCTAACACATTTAAGGAAAATCATTATTGGTGATTACCTTCCCTAATTGAATTTGAAACGAAAAATGTGAAAATAATTGTTTTTTATGTAATTAATGCAAAAGTCGATGCAATAGTGCATCTAGGCCGTAAATCTCGCCATAGGGTGAGATTGATGACATGTCTTTAATATGTTGAAGAAATCATTCGAAGCACCAGTGCTCACGCACTTATTATATTTTGTGCTAGATTAAAAGTCAAAACATTATAGACAAACCATAATCAAATTCGATGAATTGAGCATTTCACTTGTTGCTCTTCATGGCCTATCTTGCATTACTTTAAAGTATGGAGTAAATTTATTTTGTTCTTTTGTACAAATGAAAATTTATTTGAATTCTTATGGGTTATACGTTTAGATCAATATGTTGATCTTGGTCATGTCAATATTATTAATTAGTTAATAATATTTTTTATCGAACTTTACGAGTAAGTTCGGTCGGTGGAGATAATTGAATAAGAAACTTCCTAGTTAGTTTCTTATCTTTACATGACATTAAAGTATGGATTAAATTTATTTTGTTCTTTGGTACAAATGAAAATTTATCCAAATTCTTGTGGGTTATACGTTTAGATCAATATGTTGATCTTTGTCATCTCAATATGTCAATATTATAAATTAGTTAATAATATTTTTAACGAACTTTACGAGTAAGTTCGGTCGGTGGAGATAATTGAATAAAAAAAACTTCCTAGTTAGTTTCTTACCTTAATCATTAATGACTTTCTGATATTTTTGTAATATCATTTCCTATTTTGTGTCATATGAAAACTTCCCATTTAGTTTTCATTTATTGTCTTGAAGACTATTATGATAATTTTTAAGATATATGGTAGGAAATTAATGATTATGACATATGGTAAGATTTGGAGTTGATTGATATTAATTGTGTTTTATTATTTGGTAATTAATTATTTATGATATGATTTATTACCTTATCTTAATTTCTATTTATGAATGAAAGCAATTAAGATATAATAATAATAAAACAAAAACAACTCTTATCATCCATAACCATCTTGTAATAAGTTACAAGAATATTTTTGTCTTAATAACTCCCTAATTAGTTTGTGGTAGTTATTATTGTGTTGATTTTAATATCTATGGATATTTAATGTAGTTTATTATTTGTAATTTACTATTTAAGAATAATTGATTACATAACCCTTTTAATAACATTAACGAATGAAATTAAATTGCGCTTTGAATAATAAACCAAAGTCAACACAAAATTAGTTATGGTTCACATTACAAAGCCATAACTTATGTTTTATATGCATAAATGTCTAATTGATTGGATCAAATGTTAGAGTGTAAAGGGTAATTTGAGCCAAATTCTTGGTCTCATTTTCGATTTGAAATCTAGCGTGAAAATCTTATTAATTAGATATAGGTTGCGTAGAGAACTTTACGTGTATTGTTGGTTAACATAAGGTTAACTCGTGCAATTAAAACAACATTGTGGATATGCCTTCTACAATGTTCTTTCAACATCAAGTAATCGATTGTTGAACCAAAAACTAAACCTTGATGTAGGTATAGTTAAGTTTAGGAGTATTATGAAATCAATTATTTGCTAAAAGAGTTAATGAACTTTTGAACCTTTAAGGTTAGTTATAACTAAACAAGAAAAAGGAAATAACTCGGCATAAAAGAGACCTAACTACTTATATACATTGGAATATGAGATTCCATAGCTATTATCATATTGCTTAGTGCAATGATGATCTTGTCATTAAGAAAGTATGAGCAAACAAAGAATGTATAAACATCTTTGATGAAAAGTTTGGAAATGTGTCTCTGATAAGTCTCCATGCTCTCACATTAAAGTTTGAAATTTAAGTAAAACTTTTTGGTTACACTAAAAAGAAACGCCTAAGGGTGTTTTTCAAAAGTGATTATTGATCTTAATGATGATGGTCTCCAGTTGACCAATGAGCAAAAGGTCAAAATTGTTATCAATTCTTTACTTAGAAAGTGGGAGTATATGAGATGCATCCAACTTAAGACATCACGTCAATCGACAATGTTGTTCACCACCTCAAATTGAGCATTGCATGACATCGACCTAGATCGATGTTTTCGCCACATTACGATGGGGCAATGATAAATTGGAAGTTGTTCCAATAAATCAAAGCAAGAAGCATGAGGGCTTCAATGGTGAAAGTAAAGAATATGCTCAAGTGCCTAAAGAAGCTGAAACAGGAAAAGGAATGAGAAGTCTAAGATTTTGGATAGTCCGATCTAGATGGACTCTTGTATATGGCAACTATAAGGTTGAAGTGTGAAAGACCGAAGCCATATAGACCGCCTCTACATGGTGGTCGGACTTTCAACCCATATTTATCTTATCCATTCCAAAGATTCAAAGGAATCTATTTTCTGTTGTAGCTAGTTTTGAACTTAGCTATGTTTCGATAATTACGAGGGAAAGGCATAAGGCCTTATAGCATTTCATCAATTCTATTAAATGGCCGTATTAGGTACAGTCATGTCTATTTAATTTTTCTTGAGTCTAAAGCTCTATGCGGCTTTAGCAAGCTAATAAACTTCGTTGAGAATTAATCAGACGAAAAGATGTTGGCCCTAACAAGAACAGAATCACCTAGAAGGGGGTGAATAAGTGTCTAAGTTGAAAACTGAAAATTTCTAAGTTTTTAGAGAAACTTAATTTTCAGCGTCAAATTTCCTCAGAATCAGAGGCTGGCTTACAGAAGCAGCTTCTGAGGGAAATTCTGCTTAAACACAGTTAAACTGTTTTCAGCAACAGAAGTTCTGAGTTTGAGAACTTCTGGACAGTCTTCTGATCAAAGACAATGATATAAAGAGAGAATCTGTTTCAGCACTAAATATAAGCAAGTACACAGAAGCAAAAATAACAAGTATAAGAGGGAGAAAGAAGTTCAGGAGATCCTGATGAACAACTCGATTATCCAAGTTCGCCACAGAATTCCTGTGACTACGTCTTGTCCCCTGAGGTCGCAGCCACCAAAGATTTTAAATCTACTATTCAGAACTTTTATGGCAAGTTCAGAAGCTCCTTTACATCAACAGAACATAAGCTAATTTCTCACTTAGTTCTGACTAGCCTAAAGAGAGTTAAAGGATTTTCACCAGAACAACAACAACTCTGTTTTCTGGATTTCTCACCCAACTCTAATCTCAACTAGATTTCTCTCTAAATCTAACTGAATATCAAAAACGATATCAGTTTACAAGATTCCTATTATGAAATTGTTTTTCTTCACTCTCTCACTTTAACTAAAGCTATGCTAAGAAAGATTGAGAATGGAAAAGTGCTCTGTTTTTCTTGTTCAAACAGTGCGTTGAGATTTTGCTCGATTATCACGCGTATTTGATGCAGTGGAGCTTGGCTACTATTTATAGTGAATGAGGATGACCGTTGGTGAATTTGAATCTTCAAAGGAGATGACATCAGTTGTTGTAGCCGTTAATCTGTCAAGTCTTCAAACGGTCTTCAAACACTTTGATTCCGTTAACCTTGTTCTTTAACTAAATTCGGTAAGTGATTTGAAGTTGAAGATAAGGTTGACTGGAAACATTCTTCAATTGGATCAACAAAGGGTAGACAAGGAAATTCTGGTTTCGCTTTGAGTAGACAAGCGCGCTCCTTCAAAACAGCTTTTTGAACTTTTGGCGCCTTGCATTAAATGCAATTGTCAGAGCAATAAATGCTTAACAGAACCCGTGACTTAGCTTCTGAAAGCTAATTCCATTTGTCTAAGCTTCTGATCAAATTGGTAGAGTTTATCTTCTGATTGCAATGGACCTCTGAGGAGAGCTTTAACAGACTTCGATAACTTCAGAGCGGAGCATCCAGCTTCTGAAAATGGAAACACTGTCTTCAGCTTTCGATTCTTCTGAGTCCTCAAGCAATCCAAAAATTCTTCATTCAGCACCTGCTGAGTAACTTACATACAAACTCAACAAAAATTGTTAGTCAATATTAAACCGTATGTAAGAGAATTTTAATTTTCATCTTCTGAAACGTTTGGACATAATCAAAACACTTAGAGTTCATCATTCTCCCCCATTTTGGTTATGGACAAACCGTGGTCAGAAGGTAAAATTTCTTAAGAAAACACAAGGTTTAGAGAGTAACTTCCTGATACATATGTTTTTTTTTTATTTAACTTCTGAATAACTTAACTCCCCCAATTTAGTGTAAATGGTGAACTTCATCAATCTGTAAAAAACTTAAAATAGGCTTAAGATCAAGTTGTTAGATTTTAGTGAAGATAAAGTTACTAAGTTAAAAAGAAACATAAACAGTAAGAAATTAATCAGAGACAATTAAAGTTTAGTGTGTATATAATAATCAGAAGGAACAAACACAATAATCAGAAGGGAACATAAAGTCCTAAGACAAAACTACCCAACCCAGAACCTAGCTAAGAAGCTTAAGTCCTAAAAGGATTATGTGTTTCTAGATCTCTTCTGAGGAGGAGGAACACCACTGGAACCTTCACCAACATTCCGTCTCTTCATCCCAACAGACTTGAGACCACCCTGCTGAGCAGACTTCTCCCTCGTTTGGCTAGAACCAACAGGAATACCTAGAGCACCTTGAGAGTCCAATTTCTGCTGAACATTCAAAGCAGTCTGATATTGCTGAGGAGTAGGCCTTACAGAGTTGATCATATCCATTCTTCGCTTGAAGTCAGCATCAATGGTTCTCATATGATCAAAGGTCTGTCCAGACATAGGTCGCTGCTTTTAAACATCTTCCAGAAGGAGCTTGATCAACCGATTGTTAGCATACACAGCAGCAGTGAGATGCTCATTCTGAATATAAGTCTGTCCGCGAACAAACCTATAGCAATTATGAAGAACCTTCTCTTGTTCTCGTGCTTGAGTGTGCATAACTTTCAGAAGTTCAGTAAGCTCAGCAATCTGGGCGCTCTGAGCAGTCACAACAGACTCAATGCTCTGAAGATGATTGTTGAGATCAGGAGTGATGTCATATACAATATTAGCAGCCCCTGAAGATGATGATCCTTGAGCAGAAGATTTCACTTCTCTCAGAATATGATTAGCAGTACTTTGCAGATCATCAATCTTACTTGGAAGAATCTTCTCATGAGCCTCATAATGCTCGTTTGCTTCCTTAACTTCTTCTGTCAAAATCTCCAGATTTTCATTAACTTTCAGAGAAGAAGCAAGAGCAATATTTTCGAGAGTTGGAAGAGTCAGAGCCAATTCTCTCAGCTTGTAAATTTCATCATAAGTAGCCAGATGAAGTGTAGAAAGATTGCGAGTGTAGACAGTAGGGTTCTGCACTTGAAGCATAGTCATGAGCTGCAGGTTCTGAGCTTTCAAGGATTGAATTTCTTGTAGCACAATGCCCTGAGCATACATGTCAGCAGCAGAAGTTCGTTGCCCTAAACCAGCAAATCTATTCAGCAGTTCATCAGAGCCACTCTGACTCATTCTTCTCAACTCTTCAACAGATGGAGCACCACCAGCTTCGGATACACCAGAAGCTCTCCCTATGAAACCAAAATTACCAAATCTTCTCTCCAGATCATCTCGATTCATTGAATTGCATAGGAAGTCATAGTTGGATGACAACCCAGCAAAGAAGGAGGTAGAGGAAGAAGTAGTTAAGGGATCACACACAGGAGGTGCATGTCCAGAAGTTGAAGGTGATGAACCCTAAGTGTTTTGATTATGTCCAAACGTTTCAGAAGATGAAAACTTAACATTCTCTTACATATAGTTTTTTTGTTGACTAATATTTTTCTACTTAGTCTATGTGTAAGTTACTCAGCAGGTGCTGAATGAAGAATTTCTAGATTGCCTGAAGTACTCAGAAGTCTCGATTGCTGAAGACAGAGTTTCATTATTTCAGAAGCTGGATGCTCCGCTCTGAAGCTATTAAAGTCTGTTGAAGCTCTCCTCAGAGGTCCATTGCAATCAGAAGTTCATCTACCAATTTGATCAGAAGCTTAGTCACGGGTTCTGGATAGCATTTATTGCTCTGACAAGTGCATTTAATGCAAGGCGCCAAAAGTTCAAAAAGCTGTTTTGATGGAGCGCGCTTGTCTACTCAAAGTGAAACCAGAATTTCCTTGTCTACCCTTTGTTGATCTTATTGAGGAATGTTTCCGGTCAACCTTATCTTCAATTTCAAATCACTTACCGGATTTGGTTAAAGAACAAGGATAACAGAATCAAAGTGTTTGAAGACCGTTTGAAGACTTGACAAATTAACGGCTACTACAACTGATGTCATCTCTGTTGAAGATTCAAACTTCCCAACGGTCATCCTCATTCACTATAAATAGTAGCCAAGCTCCAATGCATCATGTACGCGTGATCATTGAGCAAAATCTCAACGCACTGTTTCAACAAGAAAAACAGAGCACCTTTTTCCATTCTCAATCTTTCTTAGCATAGCTTAAGTTTAAGTGAGAGAGTGAAGAAAAACAAGTTCATAATAGGAATCTTGTAAACTGATATCGTTTGTGATATTCAGTTAGATTTTGAGAGAAATCTAGTTGAGATTAGAGTTGGGTGAGAATTCTAGAAAACAGAGTATTGTTGTTCTGGTGGAAATCCTTTAACTCTTTTTAGGCTAGTCAGAACTAAGTGAGAAATTAGCTTAAGTTCTGTTGATGTAAAGGAGCTTCTGAACTTGCCATAAAAGTTATGAATAGTGGATTTATAAAATCTCTGTAGGCTGAGACCTCAGGGGACAAGACGTAGTCACATGACTTCTGTGGCGAACTTGGATAAATCGAATTGTTCAATCAGGATCTCCTGAACTTCTTTCTCCCTCTTATACTTGTTATTTTTGCTTCTGTGTACTTGCTTATATTTAGTGCTGAAACAAATTTTCTCTAAGTATCATTGTCTTTGTTCAGAAGACTGTCCAGAAGTTCTCAAATCAGAACCTCTGTTGCTGAAAACAGTCTAACTGTGGTTAGGCAGAATTTCCCTCAGAAGCAACTTCTGTAAGCTTGCTTCTGACTCTGAGGAAATTTGACTCTGAAAATTAAGTTTCCCGAAAAACTTAGAAATTTTCAGTTTTCAACTTTGACACCTATTCACCTCCCCCCCTCTAGGTGATTCTGTTCTTGATAGGGCCAACAAGTGGTATCAGAGCCAGGTTACTTCGCATATTTACTAAAGATCTAACAATCTAAGTGTAAGATCCTATCAGAATCAATAGAGATGGCTAGTAGACACCAGCCTGAGAATTCTTCTCACTTCATAGTTCCAGAAGGTTCTATCACAACTAGACCTCCATTATTTAATGGCAACAACTACTCATACTGGAAGAAAAGGATGATGTACTTCATCCAAGCTCAGAACATGAGTGCTTGGTATGTCATCACTGATGGTGATTTCATTCCTACCAGAATGGAACCAGGTTTAGGGAATGTTGTTATTCCTCCGAGAGAATACACAGATGACATTCTGAAAAAACTCCAAACTAATGCTTCAGCAATAAATATGTTGCATTGTGCACTTACAGCTACTGAATATAACAAAGTTTCTTCTTGTGAAACTGCACATGACATTTGGAACAAGCTGGAAGTCACATATGAAGGTACTGGAAAGGTGAAGCAATCAAAAGTCAACCAACTCATAAGAGAATATGAGTTATTTGAAATGCTTGATAAAGAATCTATTTCAGATATGAACTCTAGATTCACCAAGATAGTCAATGACTTAAAGAGTTTAGGAAAAGACATTGAAGAATCTGATCGAGTGAAGAAGATTGTCAGAAGCTTACCAAGGTCGTGGCAAGCCAAGAAGACTGCTATTGAAGAAGTTCAGGATTTGAGCTATTACTTGTATGATGAGCTCATTGGGTCTCTAATTACTCATGAGATGTCATTAAAGAATCATGACCTAAGAGAAAGGTCAGAAGGAAAAAGAGTAGTCCTGAAAGCAGAATCTTCTGAAGAATCCTCTAAAGATGAGGAACTGGCTATGCTGACCAGGAAGTTCAAGAAACCCTTCAGAAAAGGCAGACGTGGAAACTACAAGAAGCCTTTCAGGAGCTTTGACAAGAAAACTCCTGATTCTGGTGAAAAGTTCAAGAGAGATTCAAACAAGCCTATTGTGTGCTATGGATGTCAGCAACCGGGGCACATTAAGCCTAACTGCCCGGAGCTGAAGAAAGATAAGAAAAAGTTCAAGAAAGCTATGCTGGCTGCTTGGTCAGACTCTGAGACCAGCAGTGATCCTGAAGAAAAGGAAGAGCAAGCTCAGATTTGTTTTATGGCTATTGATGAGCCAACTTCTGAAGATGTCATAGGAGAAACTTCCGCACCTCCTGAAGCTACATATGACGCTTAGGTAAACAATTCTCACGAACTAGATACCTTTGATTCTCTTGAAGAACTCTATAGTATGTTCAAGTACCTGAAAAGGAAATTGGACAAGAGTGAGGCTGACAAGTTTCTTAGGTTTACCCAAGTTTATTCTGACATGAAAGTGTTAGAAGAGAAGCTGTGTAAACAGTTTAGCACTCCTGCTGATGGCTCTAAAGCCAAAGGCAAGGAAAAGCTGCCTCTAGGAAGTGATAAACCCCAGAAGAAGAAGAAACCTGTCACTCCCTCTCTTCTGAAAGAGATAGCTTCTCCTCCTGATGTTGGCACCTCTGAGAGTGCTGCTGTAGCCTCTGAAGATGTTGAACCTTCTCAGAAGAAGAAGAAATCTCCCAAGAAACAAAGGGAAAGATCCAAGAATCCTCCCTTTTGCAAGCTTTGCAAGAGTGATGGTCATTGGTTGAAGGATTGCAAGTATCATATTAAAAACCTCTGGCAATCTGAGATATCATTAAAACCTACTGAAGAGAAATCTAACAATGAAGGACACAATAAGGATTGGGTACCTGTCACTAATTGATTGTGATGCAGGTGGCTCTGAGTGCTCCATCAATGTCAAAGCTGTGGTACATTGACAGTGGGTGCTCAAGGCATATGACAGGTGATGAAAAAGCATTCATCACATTTGATCCTAAAAGAGGTGGAAAAGTCAGCTTTGGAGATGCTCAGAAAGGAAGGATACTTGGTTCTGGATCCATAGGAACTAATCCTCCGATCGAAGATGTCTCCCTAGTCAGAGGCCTGAAGTTCAATCTCCTGAGTGTTGCACAACTGTGTGATAAAGGTAGAGATGTTGTCTTCAGCTCCTCTGGATGTAAAATCTTGGACAGTAAGTCAAGGGAAGTTATTCTAACTGCTCCTAGAGTTGAAAATGTTTTCATGCTGAACCTTGAGAATCTTTGCAAAAATATATGCTTGATGTCCAAAGAGGATACCTTTTGGCTCTGGCATAGAAGACTTGCTCATGTAAGCATGGATCTTCTGGCCAAAGTAGCTAGAAATCAATTGGGTGAGGGTCTGCCTGAAATTAGTTTTAAAAAGAACCATTTATGCAATGCTTGCCAATCTGGTAAACAATCCAGAAGCTCTTTTAAAACTACGAAAGTCATTTCAACTAAAAGACCTTTGGAATTACTTCATATGGATCTCTTTGTCCCTGTTCAACCAATGAGCATGGGTGGAAAGAAGTATGCCTTTGTCATGGTCGATGACTATTCAAGATTCACTTGGGTCATCTTGCTGTCTAGCAAAGATAAGTCACTTGGATGTTTCTCAGTTCTGATAAAGAAACTTGAGAATGAAAGGAATGAAAAGGTTGTTCATATCAGAAGTGATAATGGTGGAGAATTCAAAAACTTTATGTTTGAAGAATTCTGTGAAACCAAGGGAATTGATCATAACTTTTCTACTCCCAGAACTCCTCAACAAAATGGGGTAGTTGAAAGGAAGAATAGAACTCTGGTTGAGATTGCCAGAACTATGATCAATGAAAGAAGGCTTCCAAAGTATTTTTGGGGAGAAGCTGTCAACACAGCTTGCTGTGTTCTGAATAGAGTGCTAATCAGAAGCATTCTGAACAAGACCCCTTATGAACTCTGGAAAGGTCGAAAACCTAAAATAGGTTATTTCAGAACCTTTGGTTGTAAGTGTTATGTTTTGAACACAAAAGAATATCTTTCAAAATTTGACTCAAAGCCAGATGAGGCCTTTTTTCTTGGTTACTCAACACATAGTAAAGCATATAGGGTTTTTAATAAGAGGACTCAAACTTTAGATGAATCTGTTCATGTACAGTTTGATGAGACTAACCCTGCAGGTAGTAGAGCTCCTGATGAAGATGTAGTTCAAGCTCCTGAAGTTACATCTCCTGATGTAGTAGAAGATGTTTCTCCCAGAGCTGCTGAGAAGAGAATCCTACTCCAAAAGTCAACTTCCTTCCAGAAGATGCTCCTATATATGATTCAACAAATGATGAACAAGTTTCAGAAGGCTCATTGGATGTACCAAGAGAAGTTAGAGCTCATAGGAATCATTCCTTAGAGAACATAATTGACTCTGTTCATAATCCTGTCATGACCAGAGCTCAGCTCAGAAGATACATGGGGAATGTGGCTTTTGTGTCACTTCTGGAACCGAAGGACTTCTATGAAGCTGCAAATGATGATTCCTGGTTAATTGCAATGCAAGAAGAACTTGACCAGTTCAAAAGGTCAGAAGTTTGGACTTTGGTTCCCAGACCTAACAACATAAAGGTTGTTGGAACTAGATGGGTTCTGAAGAACAAGCTTGATGAATTTGGAAATGTTGTGAGGAACAAGGAAATACTTGTTGCTCAAGGTTACAGTCAGCAAGAAGGCATAGATTATGGTGAAACTTTTGCTCCTGTTGCAAGATTAGAAGCCATTAGAATCTTATGTGCTTTTGCATCATACAAAGGTTTTAAGCTCTTTCAAATGGATGTGAAAAGTGCATTCTTGAATGGGTACATTGATGAGGAAGTGTATGTGTCTCAACCTCCTGGTTTTGAAGATCCTAAGTTTCCTGATCATGTGTACAAGCTGAAGAAAGCCTTGTATGGACTGAAACAAGCTCCCAGAGCTTGGTATGAGAGACTTATAAAGTTCCTTTTGTCTAAGGGATTTGTCAGAGGCTGTGTTGATACAACTCTGTTCACTCTGAAGAAGAACAAGGATATCCTTATAGCTCAGGTATATGTTGATGATATTATATTTGGTGCTACTAATGAATCTTTGTGCAGAGAGTTCAGTGACCACATGAAGGCTGAGTTTGAAATGTCTATGATGGGAGAATTAACCTTCTTCTTAGGACTTCAGATCAAGCAAAGTAATGATGGTGTGTTTATCAATCAAGCCAAGTACACTAGAGAAGTGCTGAAGAAATTTGGCATGATGGACTCTAATGCTGTTGATATCCCAATGGATGTCAGCAAAGACATTGATGATGAAGAGAAAGCTGGTAAACCTGTAGATATAAAAACCTGCAGAGGTATGATTGGTTCTCTTTTATACCTAACAGCCAGCAGGCCAGATATACATTTTGCTGTGTGTTTTTGTGCTAGATATCAGTCTAAACCAAGAGAGATTCATGATGTTGCTGTCAAAAGAATTCTCAGATATCTTAAAGGCACACCAGAAGCTGGTTTGTGGTATCCCTGTAGTTCTGATTTCACTCCCATAGGATACACAGACTCTGACTATGGTAGAGATAAATTGAAAAGGGTCAGCACTTCTGGTGGTTGTCATTTTCTGGGGGAGTGCCTAGTCTCCTGGCATAGCAAGAAGCAAACCTCTGTGGCTCTCTCAACTGCTGAAGCTGAGTATGTTGCTGCTGGAAGTTGTGTTTCTCAGATGCTCTGGATCAAGCAACAAATTGCTGACTATGGAGTCATCCCTGGAACAATTACAATCTACTGTGATAACAAGAGTGCAATTGATCTTTCAAAGAATCCTATTCAGCACAGCAGGATGAAGCATGTTCATATTAGGCATCACTTTCTGAGAGATCATGTTCTGAAGAAGGATATTATCATTACTCATGTTCCCTCTGAAGAGAATCTTGCTGACATGTTTACTAAGCCTCTGGCTGGTAATCCTTTCAGCAGCTTGCGAGAAGGCATTGGTATGACTTATCCACTTCAGTAATTTAGTTTAATTATATCTGTTTATCTTAAGTGATTAATCGTTTAAGATAATTAAAGTGTTAATTAAGTCTAATCATGATTTGACATTTAAGCATGCGTTATCTACTGCATTTTTACGGCGCTGTTCTGTGGTTAACGGTTATCTGTTCCCTTTTAAACGGTGTGTATTTACTTTTTGAATTGGAACGGTTTATTCGTTTGGGTATAAATAGGGGTTTTCCATACTTAGAAGTTTTTTACTTTAATTTCACTACTATTAGAATTTCCATAGATTCTCTGTGTTTTCTTTCTCCCAAATTTCTTAACCTAATTTCCTATTTCTTAAAATGGCTCAAGAAATCACTGTCACTCACATCTTTACCACTGAATCTAAGAAGAAAGTTAGCGAATCTAGGGTATTCACTTCTAGGTTCCTAGATGACGAAGTAAAATCCATTGAACCTATCTCCAAATGGCTAAGTGCTCAAAACTGGAATTCATTCGTTTCTCTCGATGAATTTATCTACCCTAAGTTAGTCACCGAATTCTATCAGAACCTCCATTTCTTTTCTAATGAGGAGGATGTTATTCACTCGGAAGTCGGAGAAGTTGAGATTGAGGTCAGCAGGGCTTCTATTTCTCAAGCAATTGGTATTGATGATGAAGGAATCATCATTGGTGATGATGGTTAAGCTGATGGGTTTTCAGAAGCTAATTGGGCTAGACCAGATCTTAGTGCCAAGGAAACTTATGCCACTTGGCTCACTCAGCACCAGAGGTTGGCACATTATCTAACAACAAATGTGTTCCTTCCGAAGGCTGGAGGAGTTAATGGTGTTTCCAATCGGGAAAGGGTGTTTATGTGGCACCTGGTCAATCAGAAGAAAATCAATCTCCCTGCCATGCTGATAAGGCAGATGAAGAATGTCACTACTGTAAGTGCACTGGCTTATGGTTCCCTCCTGACGAGGCTGTTTGAAGCTGCCTCTGTGGTTATGTCAGGAGATGGTGTAACAAGCAGGAGTACGGTTCTGAAGATGCATACCTTCAGGAACCTTAACTTTGGTGTAACTCCAAAGAAGAATGAGAAGGGCTCCTCTGTGAGTATTGCTCAGAAGGAGATTGTGATTGAGTCAGCACAGAAAGGTAAGAAAGCTGCCAGAAAGGGCAAAGGAAAGAAAGGATCAAGTAAGTTGGTCCTGACTGTTGAGAAAGTGGTTGTCTCAGAACCTCTTCCCACTATGGTTCAAACAACAATCAGTGTTGAACCTTCTGGCAAGATCGTCGCTGAGAAACCTAAGGATGCTTCTGAGAAGGAAGCTCAGGATGCTGAGGACGCACGCCTTGCTGAAAGAGAAAAGGCTGCTGAAGCTGAAAAGGTTGCAAGAGTTGTGGCTCTTGCTGATGTGAAAAGAAAGAAGAAGGAAGCAGAAGATAAGGTAGCAGATGAGAGAGAAATTGCTGCAAAGGCTAAGGTTGATGCTAGAATTATTGCATGTGCTGCTGAACTTGAAAATGTGGAGTTCTCAAAGGATGTTGAGGCTTCAGAAGAAGGAGAGGAACTTGAGAATATCTCTCTCTCCACTCGGATCAGGACGAAGGTTGTAGCAAAAAGAAGGTCTCTGAAGAAAAAGGACTTCTATGTTGCTTCTAGTGCTGAGTTAGAGGATTCTGTTACTGAGGAACAGGAAGTTGTTGATGACGAAGACATGTTGGAGATGTCTGCTGAAGAGGATGTTGATGCTCCTCTTGTTGAAGAGATATCAGAGGAGAGTGAACCAGAAGTTGATGAGGTTCTTCAGGATGCACAACAGTTTGTGGAGAATGTTGATAATGACAACTTTATTGACAACATTCTTCTAGGCCAAGGAAGAAACCCTGGTGATAGGGATGCCTCTGAAACGCTGATCAGAATGGCTCATGTGTTTGCTAAGCCCATTTCTATGTTTGATCCTAACTCTTCTAACCAGGTTATCTCATCTCCCACTCATACTCCTCATCCATCTCCCTCACTACCTTCTGTCACAGAAGTGAGTGAATCTCATACTTCCATTCCCCTTACAACTTCAACCTCTGAGGTTGTACCTCCTCCATCTACTCTTCCTTCTGGATCCTATTCAGAAGTGAATCTGTCCTCTGGACCCATTTTCACAGACTCCATTTCTACTTCTAATTCTTCCTCACTATCATCTTCCTCTGTAATTCCATCAATTGGATTTACTGCTCCCTCCTTTTCACTACCATCCACTTTACCATCTATTTCTCCTACTCTCCCTTCCTCGTCCACACATACCATCCCTTCCACAAACACATCTATCCCTCCTCTCTCAACCTCTGGACATGCACCTCCTGTGTGTGATCCCTTAACTACCTCCTCCACCACTTCCTGTTTTGCTGGGTTGTCATCCAACTATGACTTCCTACGCAACTTCCAAGAACGAGATAACTTGGAGAGAAATTTTTGATGAACCCTAAGTATTTTGATTATGTCCAAACGTTTCAGAAGATGAAAACTTAATACTCTCTTACATATAGTTTATTGTTGACTAATATTTTTCTACTTAGTCTATGTGTAAGTTACTCAGCAGGTGCTGAATGAATCATTTCTGGATTGCCTAAAGGACTCAGAAGATCCGTTTGCTGAAGTCAGAGTTTCAATAATTCCGATGCTGGATGATCCGCTCTGAAGCCGAAGTCTGCTAAAACTCTCCTCAGAAGTTCTTTGCAATCAGAAGTTCTTTTACCAATTTGATCAGAAGTCTAGACAACTGGAAATCAGCTTCTGAAAGCTTTGTCACGGGTTCTGTTTGAGCATTTAATGCTCTGACAAGTGCATTTAATGCAAGGCGCCAAAAGTTTAAAAAGCTGTTTTGATGGAGCGCGCCTGTCTGTTCAATAGAAACCAGAATTTCCTTGTCTACCCCTTGTTGATCCAATTGAAGAATGATTCCAGTCAACCTCATCTTTGATTTCAAATCACTTACCGGATTTGGTTAAAGAACAAAGATAACGGAATCAAAGTGTTTGAAGACCGTTTGAAGACTTGACAAATTAACGGCTACAACAACTGATGTCATCTCTTTTGAAGATTCAAATTCACCAACGGTCATCCTCATTCACTATAAATAGTAGCCAAGCTCCATTGCATCAAAGAGACACGTGATCATCGAGCAAAATCTCAACGCACTGTTTTAACAAGAAAAACAGAGCACCATTTTCCATTCTCAATCTTTCTTAGCTTAGTCTAAGTTAAAGTGAGAGAGTGAAGAAAAACAAGTTCATAATAGGAATCTTGTAAACTGATATCGTTTGTGATATTCATATAGATTTAAAGAGAGAAATCTAGTTGAGATTAGAGTTGGGTGAGAAATCCAGAAAACAGAGTATTGTTTGTTCTGGTGGAAATCCTTTAACTCTTTTTAGGCTAGTCAGAACTAAGTGAGAAATTAGCTTAAGTTCTGTTGATGTAAAGGAGCTTCTGAACTTGCCATAAAAGTTCTGAATAGTGGATTTATAAAATCTCTGTAGGCTGCGACCTCAGGGGACAAGACGTAGTCACAGGACTTCTGTGGCGAACTTGGATAAATCGAATTTTTCAATCAGGATCTCCTGAACTTCTTTCTCCCTCTTATACTTGTTATTTTTGCTTCTGTGTACTTGCTTATATTTAGTGCTAAAACAGATTTTCTCTAAGTATCATTGTCTGTGTTCAGAAGACTGTCCAGAAGTTCTCAAATCATAACTTTTGTTGCTGAAAACAGTCTAACTGTGTTTAGGCAGAATTTCCCTCAAAAGCAACTTCTGTAACTAGCTTCTGACTCTGAGGAAATTTGACTCTGAAAAATAAGTTTCCCGAAAAAATTTGAATTTTTCAGTTTTCAACTTTGACACCTATTCACCCCCCTCTAGGTGATTATGTTCTTGTTAGGGCCAACATGTGGTATCAGAGCGAATGTCACTTCGCATATTTACTAAAGATCTAACAATCTAAGTGTAAGATCCTATCAGAATCAATAGAGATGGCTAGTAGACACCAGCTTGAGAATTCTTCTCACTTCATAGTTCCAGAAGGTTCTTCCACTACTAGACCTCTATTATTTAATGGTAACAACTACTCATACTGGAAGAAAAGGATGATGTACTTCATCCAAGCTCAGAACATGAGTGCTTGGTATGTCATCACTAATGGTGATTTCATTCCTACCAGAATGGAACAAGGTTTAGGGAATGTTGTTATTCCTTAGAGAGAATACACAGATGACATTCTAAAAAAACTCCAAACTAATGCTTCAGCAATAAATATGTTGCATTGTGCACTTACAGCTACTGAATATAACAAAGTTTCTTCTTGTGAAACTGCACAGGATATTTGGAACAAGCTGGAAGTCACATATGAAGGAACAGGAAAAGTGAAGCAATCTAAAGTCAACCAACTCATGAGAGAATATGAGTTATTTGAAATGCTTGATAAAGAATCTATTTCAGATATGAACTCTAGATTCACCAAGATAGTCAATGACTTGAAGAGTTTAGGAAAAGACATTGAAGAATCTGATCGAGTGAAGAAGATTGTCAGAAGCTTACCAAGGTCTTGGCAAGCCAAGAAGACTGCTATTGAAGAAGTTCAGGATTTGAGCTATTACTTGTATGATGAGCTCATTGGGTCTCTAATTACTCATGAGATGTCATTAAAAAATCATGACCTAAGAGAAAGGTCAGAAGGAAAAAGAGTAGTCCTGAAAGCAGAATCTTCTGAAGAATCCTCTAAAGATGAGGAACTGGCTATGCTGACCAGGAAGTTCAAGAAGGCCTTTAGAAAAGGCAGAGGTGGAAACTACAAGAAGCCTTTCAGGAGCTTTGACAAGAAAACTCCTGATTCTGGTGAAAAGTTCAAGAGAGATCCAAACAAGCCTATTGTGTGCTATGGATGTCAGCAACCGGGGCACATTAAGCCTAACTGCCCGGAGCTGAAGAAAGATAAGAAAAAGTTCAAGAAAGCTATGCTGTCTGCCTGGTCAGACTCTGAGACCAGCAGTGATCCTGAAGAAAAGGAAGAGCAAGCTCAGATTTGTTTTATGGCTATTGATGAGCCAACTTCTGAAGATGTCACAGGAGAAACTTCCGCACCTCCTGAAGCTACATATGATTCCGAGGTAAACATATCTTCTGAACAAAATATCTTTGATTCTCTTGAAGAACTCTATAGTATGTTCAAGTACCTGAAAAGGAAATTGGACAAGAGTGAGGCTGACAAGTTTCTTAGGTTTACTCAAGTTTATTCTGACATGAAAGTGTTAGAAGAAAAACTGTGTAAACAGTTCAGCACTCCTGCTAATGGCTCTAAAGCCAAAGGGAAGGAAAAGCTGCCTCTGGGAAGTGATAAACCCCAGAAGAAGAAGAAACATGTCACTCCCTCTCTTCTGAAAGAGATAGCCTCTCCACCTGATGTTGGCACCTCTGAGAGTGCTGTTATAGCCTCTGAAGATGTTCGTCCTTCTCAGAAGAAGAAGAAATCTCCCAAGAAGCAAAGGGAAAGATCCAAGAACCCTCCCTTTTGCAAGCTTTGCAAGAGTGATGGTCACTGGTTGAAGGATTGCAAGTACCATATTAAAAACCTCTTGCAATCTGAGATATCATTAAAACCTGCTGAAGAGAAAT